>QUSF01000013.1:6323758-6987571 GCA_003676055.1 Chloebia gouldiae | reverse complement strand
CCCTGCGGCGCAGGGAAAGCAGGAGCAGGCTCCTCAGGACACTGCCCGAGTCCCCGCTCTGTCCCCTCCGCCCTCCCGATGCGGCGCACCACCCCCTCTGCGGACACGCTTTGTCTGTCCCGCCGCCTGTCTGACAAACACCCCCTTCCCCAAGCCGCGGGAGGGGAGGGGGGAGCTGGGGAAAGGGAGAAGGAGGCGGCTGTGGATTTTACCCGTAGCAGGCGGCCGGTCCGCGGGGCGGGAGCGGCGCTGCCCGGGCGGGCGGCTGCAACTGCAGCAGCGCCAGAGCCCGGGGGGCCCGGCCCGCGCTCCGCCAAAACATCGCACCCAGCCAGGCCGGCGCGGCAGGGAGGGAAGGAGACGGGGCGGCCGGCCCGCCTCCCCTCCCGCCCCGTGTCCTGCCCCCATCAGGGCCGGCCCGGCCCGGCCCGCCTCTCCTCCCCTCCCCTCCTGTTCCCGGCCGCCTCCTCTCCCGTGTCTGCCCCGCCGGGCGGCAGGCGGGGCCACCTCCAGGGCTCGCGCAAGGGGCGGGGCTCTGCGCTGTCCGCGCTCTGATTGGTGGCCGCCGCTGTCACTCAGGGCAGGATGGGCGGGATTGGCTTCTGGGCTGTGGCCCCGCCCCCTGCGGCAGCTGTGGGGCCGGAGCGGGTCTCTTGGTCTCTCCTCCCGGATCCTGATCCCGCCTTGGAGCCGCGGAAGGGGTAGTGCTGCCCCCGCTTGAGAGCAGGAGGCGAGGGTTGAGGGCTTTGCCCTCTCCAGCCTCCTGCGAGAGTAGAGCAGCGCCCAGCGCAGCACAGGCGCTTGGCTGCTCCATCGGCCGTGGCGGGGAGCGGGGCTCTGTGAGCGCCTCCCTCCTCTTCCAGAGGCGGAGACAAAGGGAGACGCTGCAGCGCCCGGGCTGTCTGCGGGGCGCAAAGATCCCGGCCCTGGGAGATAATGGGAGCTGAAGCCGTGAACTGCCCCTCCAGCACTGCCCGTGATGCAGAAGCTCCGTGGGCTGTGAGAGCACAGAGGACACGGGGTCGTCTGTGGCTCCCGGTCTGCCTGGAGAACGCGCCCTGGGCAGCTGGGGCACTGAGCTCTGGATAGTGCAGCCTCCCCCGGTGGCGGTGCCTTCAGCGTCTCAGAGTCCAGGCGTTCCCAAGCGCTTGGCAGGAATCATTAACCCTGCCTCACCAGTGTTATTGTAGGGCCTGCTTGTGGGGAACAGCTGGAAAAAGCCTTTGCACTGGCAAGTCCCCGTACTCATCAGGGCTGGCCACTTCTGAAGCAGCCTGGCTGCTTTCATTTAATGCAGCACTTGGCCTGGCTTTCCTCTGCATATTCTCACAATTTGCACATAAAACACCAAGGAGACCAACTGCTTCAATCCTTGGTGTCCGGCTGTGTTTCTTGGTGTCTATTTTCCAAGCATGGAGGAGAATGGATGAGTCTGAGTCACAGCCAGCCAGGGTGATGGCAGAGAAGGTTGTGAGGAAAATAGCAGAAAACTGAAGAGCTGATATAAAGCTTGAAACAGACCTAAAGGTCTCCTGTCTTATACCTGGATGAGAGGAATTTCCTCAGGACAGGTCAGTGTTAGGTATTCCAGCCCAGTAGAAGTTCAGTGGCTGCCCTGAGAGTAAGTAATTGTCATCCTTCTCACCCTATTGCCATATGTGTGCATGGAACTAACAAGTCTTCGAGACAAATGACAGTCACAACAAATCCCAGTGCATAAAGAGATTAACTCAACTCTGTGAGCATACTGGTTCGGTTTATCCCCTGAGCAGATCAAACCATTTAAGATTAAGGTCTTTAGTATGGATAATTACAAGCAATCCTTCATCAGAACAAGCTGTCTTCGCTTTTGCCTGGTGACATTTACAAACCCCTGCAGTTTCATCTGTTCTTAGGCTACTTTCAGAGGCTCATCTTTCTTGTGAGTCTCACTGTCTAAGTTTCTTTCTAGTAGAAGGTAACTGGCGTAGATGGCTGACTATTCTGTAGGACAAAGAAGTAGCTTGGTCTACTGCTGTAAAAATGTAATTTTTTTCTGAATTTTGTATTTTCTGTGAATCAGTAGGGGTTCCTATCTTGTGTGTCACTATGAGCTTTCAGAGGGAAAGGTCTCCAACTTGTATCCAATTTCATGCTGGTTAAAATGCTTTTCAATCTGTTCTTCCTCCATATCAACTGCTTACTAAGGCTGAAGTAAACATAACAAATTCTCAGAATGTGTGCTGAAGGGTGAGGTGAAAGGGTTTGTCATACAGTGTAGGTGTGGTGGAAGAGGTAAGTAGAAAGGTAAATCCATATCCCCTTCCCAGATGAGAGAAAAGGGAGATGGGGAGATTTGTGTACCACTTGGATCTGGGAATGTTTCTGGTGGGTCAACTCCATTGTCAGAAACTGGGAGGTGTCTGTGTCGAAAAGGCTGTTACATTTGAGCTGTTGCACCGTGTGTCATCTCCAGATGCAATCGCAGCTCTGGAGCACAGGAGGCCTGTAAAGTAGCCATTCCTCTCCCAAGTGCCTGGACCATGCAACCCCTTCCACAGGTAGTGTCCTGCCTTCTTTGGCCTGAAGAGAGAAGAAGAGTGTTGCAGTTGGGCAGAAATGGCATTGGCAAAAAACCTTTGTCTGTGTGTGGGTTAAATCACTGACATTGTGATGGGAGCAGCTCAGGGAGAGTTGCTGTCTGTGCCCACAGGGAAACGGCCCCAGGTAGAGCTGTGAATGCAGGACTCTGCCAAGGCTGAATGCAGGTGGTGGATGATCTGAGGACAAACAGTGTAAACTCACATATTCAAACTCTGTTCAACCTGCTCAGCTCACCAGAACACCTAGTCTTGTTAGTAAAGCAGATTTGCACATAATGATGGGCACCTGGGAGAATACAGTATTTCAGTTCAACTATTTCCTCAAATATGTTTTCATAAATTACTGGCTGAAAAGAGAGGAAAAGCTTTGAGCAACTCAGACACAGGCTGCTCAAAGCTTCTTGCTTTTTGGTTTGCTTTTACACACATGAAAGAGTTGAGAACAACTGGAGCACTAGTTTTCCTGACCATTCTCATAAAATATTTTATTTGTCCGATTCCTGCTGATGGTTCAGGCTGGAAACTATCCATTTCTGGCCATTGCATAGAGAAGAAAAGAAAAAAAAAAGAAAAAAAATGAAAAGGCGATGTTTAGAAGAGGTAACACTGCTCTGCAGGTGATGTGTTCCTGAGAACAGATTTCCCTTTTAACTGCCCCTTCATTTTTTGACCCCTTAGTGTACCATCTCTTCACTGTGGTCATCTACTACTGGCAGGGTTTCCCTCATATCCAGGTAATGCTCTGCAGGGCATCACTGCTGCAAAGTGGGGCTTTGTCACCTCTGAGGAACCATCACAGTCCCTGCAGCCAGGCTGCACTGATGGTGCTGCATGGATTTGTTCCTTATAGACCTGAAGACCAGGGGAAAAGTTTTCCAAAATGTCTCATAAGGGACAAAACTGCACAACAGTGAGATTTACAGTATGCCTATTAAATTGTAAGGAGGAGTCTTCCGACTCATGGTTGGATAGAAAATATGTATCTGCTATTTTTGTACTTCTGCAGGTTGTAGAAAATCTAGAAAAGACCTAGTTAGTTGTTGACATAGTTGGTCCCTTGGGATCTGCTGGATCATCAGGCAGAAAGACTAATTCCAGTTCTCAAGACGCATTATTTTCACCCACACATGGGATTCTCCAATCAGGAGCTGCAATCTCATACAAGACACTGGAATCATCAGCATTAGCAGGTATTTATCTCTGGAGTTTTCAAGGAGGAGCTCATTTGTCAGGACCATCAAGGCACTAAGAAGCTTTAATGGCCACAATCAGCCTCAGCTGGGGTGTCTCCTACACCCTGGCTCATGGGTTCTGGAGCCTAATTTTAGCTCACCACAGTGCCATCAGCCCCTGCCCCAGCTGTGTTACAGCCACCGCTGACTTGTTGGGGTCTCCAGTGATCCAAGTACTGTTGTAGACATTGCTTCCTGAGTCTGTGAACACACTGGCAGATTATTTTTGCCTCATTTATTTTAGCTCCTTCTATGAGGTGAAATATCTTGCTGTTTCAGGTTTGTTTTGTTGCTTGGGCTCTTGTGCCTCTTGGATGTTGATTGTTATGTTTTCACCTTAGGAGAAAAGTCTTGTTGCTTCAGCTCCACAAAGAGGTAAGATTTGGGTAGTGGGGAATTGCCAAAATCAGAACAAAGATGTGAAAATACTGGTATTTCTGTGATTTGGTATTGACCTTCCAAATGAGAAAAACTGAATAAGGCATGACTTTTGAAGCTGTGAAATGTGGGGAGTGGCAATATGTGGTTTTTTAGCAGGAGGCCTATTTAGTTAGAATATTAACCAAACACGAAGGAATGGATGCTTTGTCATAAGCAGAACAGATTGTAGAAAAGGATCCCAGATACCTTGGCTCAGAGAACATTTCAGACTGATGAAGAAACTAAAGCACAGTATGTAATAATTTTCTTTGCTTGCCTGCAGTTTTGTTATGCTCACAAAGGATAGTGTCTGTTAACTTAAGCAGTGTCTGGATATCTTTTCTATGTTCATGAATAACTGCATTATAAATCTAACATACCTGCACTCGGGTGTTTCAATGGGAGGTGGTTTCATAATTTCAAAGTTGAATATAATCTCCATCTTGTAAATCCAAGCATAATCTTGGTATAATTTCTGACCATATTTAGGACATTCTAGACATAGAGACTTTAAATTACTTCAGATACTCTGGTATGAAGGAGGAAACAGATTGTCCCTTGGAGAAGGCAAGAGTAACATCTAGAAGATAGTTCTTGATTTGTTTATGGAAGGGATTGTGTGAATCTATTTTGATGAACTCAGTGACCAAGACATCCTTTCCAGTGCTGCATTTAGGTCTCTCAGCTAATGAGAGAGGGGTGTATGTAGGGTGTACAGGAGTTGCAACCCATCATTCAAAATCCAGCAGTATTACTGGTTAATTAATTAGTGTGGGTTTTTGTTTCAAGGAGCTTTTATCAAGCATCTCTCTAAGCTCTATAGGCTACAATGCTTATTATCTGATCACATCTTAGTTCTGGCAGAAGTTAGTGTCTGTACAAACAGATGAGGAAACTGTGCTAAAGAGAAAGGAAGTGACCTACTTAAGAGTTGTAGAGGAGGGGGAAACCCAGCATAAGTCAGAACTCTGGTCTGCTTTGTTTCACTCATAGGCAATACTTCCTCCAGCACAAAGATCACTTCTAGTCTCTACAGCCTAGAGCCTGTTCTGATCCTGCCTTTCCCCTTTCCTTTTTTTCCGGGGAATGTATTAAGGAGCTGCACTTTCACTAGCTGCCCTTGTGTGTTGAGGAACAAATGAGCGTGGTCGGCTGACTCCTATTGCTAATTGGTATGCTAGAAGGGAAACCTAGCATGCTGCAAGGAGCACTTTCTGTAGCCTGTAGAGACTGCAATGAGGAAGGGGTAGGAAAAAATGCTTGGAGGACACTAGGATGCCGTGAAGAAAGTTCTCCCCAGTGCTACTTAGCTGTAATGTGTCCCTGCTTGTACTGGATGATGCTTCCTACTTTGTTTCCCTGTAGCTCCTTCTCACTGTGTACATGGCTGAGCATGTTTCAGAGGCTTAGGGATTCTTGCTCAATTTCCTGTGTGCCTCCATGCTGAAAGATGGTTTTCATTTGTTATTGAACACTGCTAAAAAATCCATCAGAGAAAAGTGGCATAGTTTACTTAAAGCTGTTTGATCAGTCAGATGTTAAGTGCTGACTGTTGCCTCTCCTTGGAAACCGGCCTCTGAGGAAGAGGAGTTCTATGTTGCCAGCTCAGTTCAGAGATCATGTATCAAATACTTGCAACAATGTATGAGTTTTTAATGCAGCATTATTAATTGGTATTATTTCGCAACTGTTTTGGAAGGAGTAAAAATTCCTCATATTCTTTAGCTGCTTGTACACTGTTAGTGGCAGCATAGTAACAAAATTGAACAAATGAATTGCTCTGAATTACATGGACTCAGTCCTCTCTGCATTTAAGAGTTTCAGCACAGATTGGCTGCTGTGTGGTGAGGGTAGCTAATGGGCAGGGGTTGTACTTGGGTTGTATTTGATCTGAAGTCTCCAAGCACTTACTCTCTTAAAATGGGAAAATATAATGTCCTTGTGCACTACTGCATGAGTTCACCTCCTGTTCTTCAAGGAGAGACCACGAGGAGTGCTGTTGCTGCAACACATAGCTTTTTCCTCCCTGTCTTGCATCTCACCATTCTTATGAAAAATCTCTGTAAGGCTGCTGCATTACTGCTGCCTCTGCCCTTGAGGCTGTTATCTTGCCAGTTTGATGTGAAATTTCTCTTCTGTCCTTTCTCTCCTTTGTTTTGCCATGAAAGGTATCAGGTCTATGTCATAACACATCACTCTCTTTCATCCTTGTCCCCGTTATTTTCCTGCATTTTTTATCTCTTGTGAAAGGTTGCTTTTTAAAAATCAGATCCATCCTTGATTTTTTTGGTTTTTTTTGAGCAGGGGGGAGAGGGGTATGGGGTGGTAGATTAAATGAGCAATCCAGTAAGTTAGTATTAGCTTCTCTCTCTCTTCCATACTTAATGTTTCTGTAAATGTTTAGGTTGAGAAGAACACTAACTTTTCGTTGGACCTCTTGTACACCATTTGCTTTTACATTTCACCTAGTTAACCTTGTATTGAGACATATAGCTTTGATTTAAATTATAGCTATCTTAAGAAACAAAACCAGTCTTAATTAAGAGATAATAAGAAGATCCACAGACTCCCTAGGTAGTTTATCCCAGTAGTTCATCATCCTTATGATTGAATATATATTCTAATTTGGCATGCCTGGCTGCTGCTTTCAGGCATTGTGTCCTGCTATGTGGTTTTCCACGATATGCTAAAGGACTTGTAGTACTTTAGCCCTTCTGCCCAGGAAGCTGAATCCTCTGTGATTAAGTTGTGCAAGGGCTGTAGTTTGTCTCTAGGTGAGTTTAGTTTTGTTCTGTATTATCTACAGTGTCACATGAACTATAAGCACTAGTCTAGAACTGGACTTGATAAAGCTAAACTTGATAAAGCTAAACTTGATAAACCAAAGCTAAAATGACCTTCATCTTCCAAGTCCTGCATTAAAGATCTAGGACTGCCCCATGCCTAAGTCTTGCTCTAAAATGCTTCATGTTTGTGCTCTACATATCTGTTCTTGTTTCAGAAAGTAAGCTACAGACTTGCTATAATAAAGAGCAAATGAAGCATTTAATGTAGGCCCGTTAAATGATCACCATTCATTCTGTGTACCAAATAAGACAAAGATTTCATGATTGAAAAATTGCATATTGTTTAAATAAAGACTGCAGATATGGAAGACTTTAAAAACCAAGTGGGGCGGAGGAATTGATGTAGCAATGCAGTACAACCAGCATTAACAAAACATAAATGGACTTTGTGATCTGTTCTGGGGTCTGTTTAAAGAACTAACACAGTAACTGTTGGCTGTAGCTCTGTGGACTGACATAGAGAAGACACCCCATACCCCCATCTCTCTATTTGTTTAAAGAATAATTTTTCTTTTTCTGGGATGTGTATGCTTATTATATTAGACAGATAAACCACATCATTATATTGTACTCAAGAGTTTAGAGAAAATTTAGCATGTTGCTAAGTCAAAACTTTAAGGCAATGCAATAAATTTTAAGTAGGTTTAATGATGCTTGCTTTGATTACAGTTTCATTTTGCTTCCACTGAAATGGTGGGTGCTGTATCAAGGAGCAGAAATCCCTTAAGTTATTAGCTTTTTTTTTTTTGACAATTAAAATTAATAATTCTGAACACCTAGTGCTCTATGTATAGATTAAATAATTACCTGCTCCAAAACATCTGCCTGAAATATCTGTAAATCTGATGGAACAAGAGGCATTGTCCATCGTAAGAAGAGTTTGGCATAATTATTCGGACAAAAAACTTGAAGTAATTCTTCTTTCATAGATACTGCACACTGAGATTATGTCAATATTAGGAAGTCAGAGTGACAAGTAACACTTCCAGGCACTGGGATATCATCACCTAAACTACAGAGCTGTTCCAGTGTTCCCCAGAAACAACCTGAGTACTGTGAAATAGTCTTTGCACAACATTTTGGAGGATTAAAGAATGTGCTATTCTGGCAGCAGGCAGCAGCGTGACAGTTTAACCTCAGCATCTAGTAACATTTCAAGGCACATTTAACCTACTAATATAAATGCAGCCTAAGAGATTCAGAATGTAGTGACACTGTGCCCTCAGAGCAGGTAGGAAACTTGGGTATTCAGTCAAGAGGTAATAAGGCACCTTTCCCTTCCCAAAACTCTTGTATTCTTGAAATTTAAATTTGGATTGCATACTGATTTAACTTATTTTTTTCATTATTTCATAAAGCAGATGAGACTTTTACCCTGGAAAATCTTTTCTACCAAACAATGTAAAAATCTAATGCAACATAATATCAATTACAGATTTTTAAAGCCAGAAATAGATTTTGCTTTTATTTATGCTGCTGTTCTGCATAACTGTATACATCTATATTTAATAAAAATTATAAAAACACTTGAAAAGCATTATTGACTTGAACCAGTCAAATACTGGCATGATAAGTATTGGCACTTTTCGTAAAATGTCAGGGTTGATTTTGGTTTCTATACAAGTTTTTCAGGCAATAGGTCAATCTTCGGAACTGAACAAGACTACCAACATGTTTCAAGATTAGAATGTAAAAATTTTGTGTAATGCATTCTCCTTGAATTGATATTTGTCTTGCATTTTGTTGTTGTTATCTTTGGGCAATTGTTCTATTTGGAAGGAAGATGCTTTTTTTTTATCCTTTGGAAGATGAAATACTGTGACATGAACTTTTTGATTTATTGCAGGTATTAACTAGTTGGTAAAAAAATAAGTTCCAAAAAGTCTGTGCAAAAAGGAGAACTCTAGAAAGTCTGTTCTCAGTAAACTTATTCTTCTTGGATTTGCATCAAACTCCTAAGGAGATCAAGTCTTCGGCAGCCAACAAGGGCCTTGGCGAGTTTTCCAACTGTAGCACCTTTGGCACCTTCCCTCATTACCCACTTGAGCAGCATTTGGTAAACTTTTTCTTTTAGTCCATCTCGTTCATAGTCATGATCAATTTCATCAATCTCGGGATCACCGAAGCCCAGTTTCCGAGCACAGTGCTTCCACTGCTTAGCCAGATTTTCTCTCACTAGATTCAAATGCTTTTCTGTCAGGACAGTAGTATTGTCTGCAAAAAGAAGCATGTAAGAAAATTGCATTGTTCAACAGTTCTTCTGTTCCTTTCACTCCCTCTCTCCTGTCCTCCCCCAGCTATTTATTGGTAATATCTAGAGACAGAATCTTAGTGATGCAATCAGAAGTGGATTTCATGGAGGCAGCATAACCCAGTGATGGTAGGCAAGAAATGTCCAGACAGAACATGTGTAGTCACAGGTCAGTTGCTGGATTTGCTCTTTGATCTGAAGCTATCATAGGCTGTCACTTAAACCTGCAAGATTGAAAAAACCCTTTCTAGAGTTCTTAAAGAGTGCTATATGTTTGATATTCTGAAACACAATGTTACTTAGGAATACACAGAGATTGTTTAATTCAGTATTGACCAAAGAAAATAAAGTACATTTCAAAATTGTCCCACTTCTATCTGAATGAAGTTGTCATGGCTCTTGCTTACACAGTTTAACTTTTAGTTTTCTGTGTGTTGTGTCAGGCACTGGACTCTGATCTGCATGGCTCCACTCCAACTCAGGATATTCTACGATTTAAACTAGAGGTCAGGTGAGGATCTCCAATCCCAGCCTTGCTTCTACTAGTACGAGTGTTTTATACATTCCAAACCAAATGATTCTCAGGTAATTATATGGGGTGAATACATGAAAACTAGGGAGTATTTCTCTTACCAAATACACCTGCTGCTTCATAATGAGTATAAATGTCTTCCATAGAAACAGAATAAGTGCTGACTTGTGGATTCTGCTCTTCAATTTTCATGTGATTGTAGGATCCAATCTGAATTCCGGAGCTGTTACTTATGTTGTACTTGATTGAATCATCTGTATAGGGAAGTTTAACATAAATTTACAAACAACAGCATAAGTTTCAAATGTCAAGAAGTAACATAAGGAGGAAAAAGTTCTACTAAGAAGGGGGATGATATTCATTGCACTTGATGTAGAAATAACCATTTACTGGCAACTTTGCTGCGAGCGCATTTTCACTATGCAGCGTGATGCCAGTGTACTTTACTGAAAACCCAGTCTATTTTACAACAGAGTGCCACAACCAAGCTGATAGTTACTAGACTCTAAATAAACTCTGTGCCTTGGGAATGCATAGTAGCAGTCTTACTTTCTGCTGCCTAACAGCTTCAGGAGGTCAGCCTTGACTCGAATATTCTTTTTGTTTCAATTTTAAAGCCTCACTTCTGCTTCTCAGCTTTCCTTTTCATAGATGTAAGTACAGGTTTACAGTTATGACTTCTGAGTTCTGTGACACTACAGCAAATTTTTTCTTGTTGCTCATAAAATATGATTAGTAAAACACATAATCTGATCTTTTGTTTACTGTTGCCTGATTGCCACATGCAGCATGAAGCTAAGTCACTATTCATTTTGGGTGATGTCAGTTTTCTGTTCTCTTGACAGTGTTGTCTGAACTCTGCTTCAATAATTATCCACTAAACATTCTAACTCTAGCTTAAATGGTGAATCTCACAACCTCTGTCTAAAATTGAAGTACAGATACTTAAAATGATACACCAAGCTCTGTATTTAATCACCTGGAATCATAGTTACATCCTTGTAACACACTCAATTGAAATGTGAAGTGTAGAAATCTATAGTTATGTAAGAAAATCTGACTAAGTATACTTAATATATGCTAACCTGGGACTGCAAGTCAGAAATATTATATGTATGTATGAGTAGATTGATGAAGTTGCAAAAAAGGAATGCATTTTACCATGTCTCATAATATTATTACTTCTACTCATAACATTATGATTTTTGTATTTTTTTTAAGAGCCAGAGGACTCAGGAAACACATCATATTTGTAGTTAAAAGTATAAAGAAACCTCATGTTTGCTATGTTCTTATCTGGCAATAAAATGAATTTAGCATAAGATAAGAAAACGTATACACATACTTTGTTGATATTACAGTATTAACAGGAAACTTACTATGCTTATAAATCTCCTTTCCCAAGCCTTTACACTTCACAGCTTCTCAGGCTTGAGTCATCATTTAAGGGGTGCAGAGTCAAGAAGACAGAAAGCTCTTTCAGAAAGCTCTTTGTAGTGCTGACCACTTAGAAATTGGACAACCCTTTGAAAGGGTTAATTAAAGAATTCAGAGTGCCCCAAGCAACACAGCTTTAAGGAGCATATATTAAGAACTCCCAAAGGATATTACATGATTTTAGGGGTTCAATAAAGTAGAACTGTTGAGACCTGTCCCCCAGGGAAGGCTGATCAGCATGAAGCTTTTAGCTAGAAATCTGTATTAAAATGCAGAGCAAGACAGGACAAAGTATCCCAAATGTGGGTGTGGTTCCAGAGCTGGGCTGAGTGACAGCAACTTGAAGTTTAATCTAAGGAAGTGGTTAGTTTAGGTGTACAGGAGATCTTGCAATGCTCTCATATTTTTAAAGTTCTTACATTAAAAAATATGTTATCCTTGATTTATCAAATACACATTTAATGGTGTGTTTAGGTCCTGCTAGAGACAGGAATTAGTTTTACCTATGGATACTGAAAACTGGTTAGAGGTATTAAGTAGTAACAGGAATTATTTCAAGTTCCTGGAGTTTTTTTGCTTTACTGGTTAGGATGCAAGGCATGGCCTGTTGGCTACCAGGGCACTTACCTGGGCTTACTCTGGGTGCACTAGGATGGTAGGCAAACGTTCCCCTTGTGAAAGAACTGGAATCCCTGTAACCTGTAGAAAGAGAAAAAAAACAAACAAATGCCAAAACCATTACGTAAATAGAAAAGCAGATATACTTAACAATGACTGCCATATTTGTAACAATGTGAGTATACAGTGCTCTTAAATACAGAGATGAGAAGCTTTTTAATTAGCAGCATTGTGTCTTGCTGAATAACTCTAATTTAAGCAATGATCTTATTGAGGTTTTGCTGAGTTGCTAATAACCTTAACCATCCTTGGATCTCAGTGAGGACGATGGGCTTCCATATGGGTGTAGGAATACCTGGAAGTGTGGGATCACAGCACACTGCAGTTACAGACTGAGTTGCAGGTATGAGGTATTCAAACTGGCAAATTCCAAACTCCCTAGTATGAGTTTTTGGATGCTCACAGATGAGCTCTGCAACTCACCGGGGCAGCAAGATCAGCTGGATAACAGCCACCCAACAAGTCAGTGAGGAACTGAAATGCAGCTCTTGTGCACCTCAGTCTGGTATCTGCTACACTATTTCACATAGCCTTCCTATAATAAATGTTTTCCTTATTTCTTTCAAACAGAAGGTTTTCCTTTATTAGTGATGTTGAAAATTTTAATGCCTGCCTTATGACACTACAGCCCTTGGATTCATTTCAGTAAATAAATGCACGTAAACAACAAATCATAGCCTCTGCATTAATAATTTAACAGAATAACACCTTTGTGGAATTCTGCTTGTAAAAAGCTAGGCGTTTTCTTGTGAGATGACCTGGAAAATAACACCATGCTAAAAATATTCAAGAGTAGGCACAGGCATCTCATGCTGTCTTTAGTTACTCAAAGTTGTATCTTGTAGGTCTCCAGTTATCATTTTTGTAACTTTTTTTGTTTTGCTAATGCCCAATATTCTCTTCCTTCTTTGTCTTCATACCTTTCTACTCCATGGCTTACCAGCAAACACCAACAGAAGCTCTCTTTCAGCACCAGGCAGAGTTCCCTGGAGAAATGAGTTACAAGCCTTAGCTCCTTGCTGGCTCCCTAGGTTCAGGAGTCTCTCAGCTTGCTGCAAGCCAAGCTAAAAAATACCCATCTATTTTCTGAAATGCTACAAGTGTTGTTTCTGCACAAGCAGAACCTATGGTATGAATGTTACAGTTTTGAGTGTCAAAGGTCTCAGCTTTCCTAGAATGACTAGTAGCAGCTCCTGGTTTTGGGAGCTGCTTTGGCACTACTTGCTGTCTGTTCTTCCTTGGCTGGTAGCTGAAGAGTCAGCTGTTGGGTCTCATGCTCTTCTGTTACACTGATGCTTTAGAACTAGTTCATTTGAAATGGGCAGCCTGACATCAGTGAAAGCAGCATAATGAAGTCAGAGCTAGAGTGTTTTAACTTTGAGTAAACAAAGAGAACTTAATGAAATAAATTCACCCTTTCTATATTACAGATCAGCCTGCAATAAGCAGGTTGTTTGATGAACTAAATAGAGGAAAAATGTCTTTTCATAAACATAGGTGTTGGAGAAGGAGGAATCTCACCTGTATCTGTGTCTGAATTCTTTGAATTCCAGTTTACGTTGGTCTGTGATTTCATATTTTGTCCAGATTCCAGCACAGGAGGTTTACTTACAATAAAGTTACTGGCTGAACATAATCCATAGGCATCTACTGGCTTTCCTGTTGGAGGATACTTGGGATTGGGCCCATAAAAAACATCCACATTCCCCCATTTTGGTGTTGTTGCAGCTGGCCAGAAATGTGGATTAGTGTTTGATCCTGTCTTCTCAGCTCTTGGATACAGGTTACTCAGTTGAGAAGTAGGGGATGGCTTTACAAATGGATCGCAGGAAACTCTCCGTCTCCTTTCCTCCTCTAGCACTTCAGGGCTGTGTACCACAGGTGGAACTTCTTTATCCATCCGGCTCCCAAATGCATGGTAGTTGTATTCATGCTGAAGTTTTCTTTCCAGATTATCAGGAGGTGCAAATGAGGTCTCACAGCTCTCAACGGGCTGGTTCTCAGGGGAAGCAGCAAACAGGCCTTCGTTGACCTCACTAGTCATGGGACCTTGAGAGCTGTGTAGAGAATTGGGCTGATCTGAAAGGGAAGAACATTAAATGTTTGAAAACATTCAAATGCAAGTATTTAACTTGTTGCAATGATAGTATGATAGTAAGATCTATGAACCTACTTTATTATTATTGTCTATCTAAAAGGTTTCAATAAAACATTACTTCCAGCATAATACATTCTACAAAATAAAACACATCTTTACTGACAAGTAGAACAGATTTTTATCTAGGAAGTATAGGTTTGCTTAAGCTATCAGTGTTCAAATCTCAGTATCTTGAGTAGTGTAAGAATTCACTGTGTACTCTGCTTGTATTGATATCAAGTTTTCAACCATTGAAACAGACATTCCTGGAGGCCTTTGTAAGATCTGATTTACTAGTGTGTCTCCTTTTACTTTAACTGGAGTTTGATCAGTGCAAAACTGAGGTGTAACAGGATGGAAAATAATGCCACTGTAATAACAGATGTAATTTCATATAGCAGAAATAATTTGTCATTAAAATATTATTTTAAAATGATTATGTAAAGTGTCCTGTCTGGGTATTTCATGATGAATACTCTTCCAAAGAATACATTTTACAAGTAATGTCTACCGGATAAAATAGTGTGTGTCATCTATACCTTTCAACGTAATTCTCAGTATCAAACGAAGCTCTACTTCAGAATTGAGCTAGATGGAGTTATAATCTGATGCTGTAGCACTTCAATACTAAATAAGAAACATAAAAATCTGTTTGTTACTACTTTTAATTTTTTTAAGGGTAGGACTACAGATGCTTTCTTAAAGTTCTGAAAGCTTCACACTTTTCTAGAAAATATCATACATTGCTTGAAGCAAGGGCACTGTAAAACTGGAATAAAGTGTATCTATGTGGTTCTATTTAGCTCAGATAATGCTAGTGAACTGGGTTCTTCCCCCTACCCTGCCCCAAATTACATTACTTTAGCTCATATTAGGCAGGACCAAAACTAGTTCCTTTGAATGGCTGTCTATTCAGTCAGACTTGCTCTGCTTGTTTTGCTACCACTGCTAGAGAGGGAATGGGAGGAATGACTAATACAGAAATAACCCTATCCAAAGTGACAACTCTTATCAATTCAGTATTAGCCCAAACTATATGGCATCTGCTCTCCAGGGCAAGCTTGAGATGTATAAACAGATCTTGTGGGATGCCTTTCACTACCGCTGAGCGATGCCCATTGACTAGAGAAACCCCTGTCTTTGACTGACAGGCTGGCAAGATGGTATCTTTCTGCAGTGGACATTAACAACAAAGTCTTTTATACTTAAAACATGAGAGCATCTTCAATCTGCAGCAGTCTTACACAATTCTTTCTGCACAGGAAATGTAACTACACTCACTTAAAAACACAGCAGCGGAGCTGCCCTAAGTCCATCAGTCCTACTGAGGAAGAATTGTGGGAAACCTAGCTTTGGGGAAGATTTATTAGTTGCATGTTATAGTTTAACATTACTAATTTAATAATGTCTTAGATAACTCAGCAGAATTTTATGTCTACTAGATTTTTTATTATTCCTTTTAAATCAGTCTTGCAAATAAGATCCTGTGTCCCTTGATATTAAGAAACCTTGGTAAGAAAATTCCAGATACACTACTACACAACTCTATCATATTAGCTATATTATCACATAGTAGAGAGCCAGCTCTATAAAATCACTAAACATGCAACTCATCCAAGATTTCATGAAGGTATGAGAGAAAAGAGAGAAACCTATCTACTAGTGTTCCTCGGATTCCTTAGAGAGCAAAGTCCTAAACAAAGGAATAGTTTACAATTATGTATCTTGGTCATATTCAGAGCATTCATAAGAAAGGATGGAGGGAGAAAAAGAAAAGTCTTAATGAAATTAAAGCCTACAAACCAAGCCGTTGGCATGACTAAAAAGATGAGAAGAAAGATCAAGTATGAAAAGTAATTATCAAAGTGACTGGAAAAGCTTAATGTTGAACAAAATTTTTGGCATGGAAGAAAAAGCGTAAGAGTGTAAAAGGAGATGGAAATTGTAAGTGTGACTTCTTGGAACAAATAACATCTCAGTGATTACAGTTCTTTCTGAGGTGCTGAACAATTGAGTCTCTTAATAACCTTTAATGGTAAGGTTACTTGCTTTGTACACAACTTTATCTCTGGCAAATAAACAGAATAATTATGTGCAAGTGACTTACCTATTTGACCATTGCTGGTATCTTCTGGTACAGCATCTATTTCAAGGGATTCCATGCTATACAGCAGTTCATTTGTCTCGGGCCACATTTTCTGCACGTGAGAAAGAACAAATGATCAAATTACAGGCAAAAGCTTAAACAAAGGGTGTACCTGTAGAGTATGAAACAGTGCAGCTTCACTGTAAAGTGACCTGGATGAACAGATTCTGTGAATCTCTGGGAGAAGATCCCATACTCTTTCAGATAGACACAGCTTGACAGGAAACACCCATTGCTTTGCTATAGGTGGGCAAAACCTTTTCTTCAATGCAGGCAGGGAGGACTGCAGTCTAACTGCAGTATATACTACTCTGAGTTGGCCAAATAGTACCCTTGCCTACATGAATGTGACCTTAACCCAGAGTGGCTCTGGATTGTCTGGCTTGTATTTAATAGCCAGACTTTGGCAAGCAATTTCAGTGAGGGGATGCTGCTGAGGTAAAGGTAGTAAACATGCATCCTGTTATGTGGATCTATATTTAATAGGTTCATTCATCAACAGGGACGAAGAGGTGAGAAATAATTAACATTCAGGTATAGGCATATTGACTTTTATGAAGATTACTAGAAATGAGGAATTTAGAATAAATTTTCAGAAAGAAGCAGTACAATTTCCTTTCTATAACCCTCATCCTCACTTAAGTAGAATGAAGGCCAAATCTACTCCTGTTCTACTCTTTTGATGCTCCCATTATTCAGGCTTTGCTGGAAGTAATTTTTTAATAACCTGGAAAAATTATCTCTCAAGTTCCCCAAGTGCTGCTTACTCACAAAATAATTTCCAAAAATAGAGTTTGTGTGGTTTTTTTTCCCCCCCAATTAAACCCAAGAAGTACTTTTACAGATTAAAAACCAACAATTCCTACCTATCTCTTCCCAAAAAATCTACTTCCCTCCAATAGCAAAAGGTAACATTCTAACACACATTACAACCATTGGTCCTTAGATTTTACTTGAGTAATGGAATTGTTTGAACAGGGGGGTTGAAGCAAATGACTTCTGGTCCCTTTCAACCTCAACCATTCTGTGGTTCTGTGATCCTTTTAGGTAGGAGGCTTCCATGATTGCTGGGCAGGAGCAGGGAGGCTATGCCCAAACTCTCTGAGCCACGTTGCTACTGAAGCTGTACTAATAATTCACATAGCGACTTGCCCTGGATCCACTCTTCACAATCTGTGCCCTGATTGTAATGGATGTTTTCCTTCCTGAGAAAGTAATAAACTCATAGCCCATTTCCTAAATAGTCATTTTGTCCCTATGATATGAGATGTGCATCTGCAGAGAGCTAATACATGTAGTAAAATTTGCCATGGTCCAGATTTGGAGCTGCTGTCCTAAATTAGACATACATACAGTTCATATTGGGAGTTTGATCAAATAAATCCAAGAAATCTGTTTCATCAGTTTTATTTTGTAAAACTCTGTTTCTTTTTGGAACAGTTACCAGTGCTTTGAAAATAGCACACGAAATGAGTAATTTTAATTTCCACAATTGAAGACTTGGTGAGAAGGAAGCACTTAAAAATGTGAAAGAATGGTTTCACAAGGAAGTTTGTTTTGTTTTTCTTTTTTCCTTAGTTAAGAATACTGTCTGTATTCTGTGAGTGAAGTCTATATAGTCAAGTGCTTAAATTAATAATATCTGTCATAAAAAAGGTTCCATTATCAGCCCAGTTGTTCAAGAAGTTCTGATTCTTTTATTTTCTGTCAGGAAATTACTCTTTCAATCACAGTTTTTAAACTTACAGCCGAAAAAGTAAAAGAAACCAACTTGGACCCTCAGGAAAACTATCTGAATTTAACTTTTACTAGTTAATATTACCATGGAAGAGCTTCGTGGCCTCAAGCAGGCTGAGACTCATTAGACACTGCCGGAAAGCAGGGCAAAAATTACCAAGAATTTTATGAAATTACTTTAAATCAGATTCTGCCACTTTTGAATTGATAGGAATAACACTTTATTTCATGAGTGAGACTTAGTGGATATATGAGGAGCTTTTGCAAAATATCGTCATGGAATCAGTGAGCCCCTCAGGTGGAAATGGACCTTGGGCCCACCTCCTGCTCAAAATAGGGTCACTTATGGGATCAGACTTGGTAGCTCAGAGCTTTGTGCAGTCAGGTTTAAAAACCTCCAATGAGCGTGACTGGACAACCTCTTTAGGTAACTTGTGCCACTGCTCTGCTCTCCGTAGAGGGAAAAGTTCTGGGTTTTTTTCATTTCACTCTTACATCCGAGTTTAAATCTCTCTTGTTTTCATATCTGTCTTTTTTCCCTTGTCCTCACACAGTGCGCTGCTGTGAAGAGCTTGGCTCTATCTTCTCAAACTCTTCACATGTAGGGGCAGGTTGCTTTGTCCTCCAAAGCCATTGCATGTCTGGGCAGAAGCAGTCCCATCTCCTATTAGGACTAACAAGGTCTGAGCAGATCTGCTGCCTGTGACACTGCTGGTGCCAGGCAAGCTGTGGCTGGTGCCCAGGTCACTGCTCTCCACCACCCTGAGGTTCTTCTTAGCAGTACTGCTCCCTGGCTGGGCAGCCCCTGGCTGGCATTGAAGCCAGGTGTTATTTAATCCCAGGCACAACACATTCCTCTTGTGCTTTCTGAATTTCACAAGGTTTCTGTCACCACATTCCTCCAGCCTGCAGCTATCAGCCTCATCCCTGTGACTGTATTGACTAGTCTTTCCAGTTTGGTGTACACTGTGTTCATCGCTTCTGTCAGGTCACTGACACAGGAGTAAACCAGGTCAGGTCCCAGCCCCCTGCACTTCTGCAGCTACTTCTGGCCTGCAGGTGAAGTAGGATCCATCAACTGCTCTCCTCTGGGACTCACCATCCAACCTGTCTTCATCTCCTCATCCAGACAGCAACATCTGAACTTGAATACAAGAGTAGTTTGGGAGAGAGTGTTGAAAACCTTCTGAAGGTTGAGATAAATGACATGCACTGCTCTGCCCTTATTCACAAATCCAGCCATTTTATCACAGCAGGAAATCATATCAGTCAAGAATAAGTGTAGAAGTGGCAGAATCTGGCCTTATTTAGGGCTGGGAAGAAGGTATGTGAGGAACCTTAAGCTACTCACTTTTAAATTCTTCAGGTCTTCTTCAATATTTTTTCCTAGATCTTCATAGTAAAATGGCTTGTATCTTTCACTGATTTCTGCAAAAATAAAAGAACTAAGCGAAAACGGTTTTCCAAGGAAAGTAAAAGTGACTTGTACTGTTAACAATCTTGATGGAAAAGGAAGAATAATGAAGACTCCTACAATGTCAGAAACAAGAAAGGTATACATACATTTGTCATTTGTTCACATGGTACATTTACTCTCAAACAGTAACAAGAACAGGATGACTTCCAGGGATTTGTTGTTGTTGTATTGCTTTTTAGGGTGAAATCTGTCTATGATCAGTAGTTTAGAGCATCTATCCTTGACTTGCATATGGGAAAATTAGAAGCTAAGATCCAATACAAGTATAAACTTAATCTATTATCAGTAGATTATATAAGTTTAATATGGAGATAGTAGATGGGTTCCTCATGGGATACACATTTCCTGTGAGCATTTAAGTACATGCCTGCTGTATACTAAGCTGTTGGTGCTCCTGTCTAAATACAAATCTCAGTTTCCCATTATTTGTTGGGGTCTTTTTTGTGGGTTGGGCCTTTTTCTTCCTCTTTTTGTTCTTTTGTGGTTTTCTGGGTTGTTGGGTTTTTTCAGTTTTTTTTTTTTTGTTTGGTTGGTGGTTTTTTTGGCACTATGTATTGAAGCAGAAAGAAGAGACAATGAGATCTAGAATTTTTACTTATTTGCTCTTATTCTCCTTCCCAGACCATTCAGCCAAGACTTCTACTGATTGGAAGTGTTTTGCCATCTGACCATATGAAAAGATAATTAGCTATCAAAGTCAGTCACATTGCTTATGGAAGGGTAACTAGGACAGCTTTTGAATCTAGAGTATTTTGAATAGGATATTTTCTCAGTCGTGATCAAGATATACTATATCCCTTGATATTAGTTTTATGTAAATTTCAGCAATAAGATTATACTATGCTGAAAAGAAATTATCAGGGATAAAGTGTCTTAATTTGCTCCATTCACTTACTAAGATTTCTCAATCTGCAAATGCTGGATCAGATCCCATTTTTGGCTATAGTACAGAGAGCATGCTTTACAGAACATGTGCATGGCTATTTCAGTTTTCAAAAAAAAACCCCATCTTATTTCAAGAGGAAAATACTCAGGTTTGTTTTGTGGCATTATAAGCTATCAATGGACACAAACAAATACAAATCCTAAAGTAATGCCTTACCTGCAAAGGTTGGACGTTTCTCTGAATCTTCATCCCAGCATTGCTTCATTAAGTCAATAACTTCCACTGGACATTTATCAGTGATCTCCTTTATGTCTGGTCTGTTTCCATTCATGATGCCAAAGCAAATCTGGGTTTCATTTATACCATCTGAAAGATAAAATTTCCTATCAGGTTCTGCACATGGGTTTTGCTACCTTTCCATAGGTAAAAAAAAACAAACAATGAAGTGGCTCCCTGTGTTTGTGGGTATGTAAAACATGATTTCAAAGAGGATGCAGTTACAGCTACAAATCTTTTATATTAGTGAATTTGAATCCACTGCTCTGACTTCCACGGATTAGAGACTTATTTTTAAGATTAATGGATTTACTTTTATATGTAAGACATGCACAGTGTGAGTAAAGGTGACAGATGTACCTCTCTAAAACCTGCTTCTCAGATGCATCAGCTCTGCATTAGATATGAACACAAAGATGGCCACATAGGCAACACTTAGCCATTTAAATAGCAAAAAATCCATTCAAAATTATAATCATGTTACTCTGGAATTCCACAGTTGGCTCCTCCTGTTCCACATAAGCCCATTGTGCATGTTAAGAAATCAGCACCACACAGCTGAGAATCAGAAACTGACTGTGAGATCATTCTCATTTCCATGTGTAACTAGTCCCCCTCAGGAAACAGGGTCCATCAAAGTTTCCATCCTGGCCCACCTGAGGTTTGCCTAATTTCTGCCACCAAGTCTGCTTTGTGCCCACACCATGTAGATGTGAGCAGATTCAGCTTATGGCTGCATTTAATTCAGATGTTCTTGTCTATGCTTAGAAGTCATGAATGATGCAACTAATTCCTCTGACTGGCCATGAGGTTCCAAACCAGTGCAATTCTAGGCCAGAGGTGATGCAATCTACTAATCTTAACTTTATAACATTAAATGCTTAATATTTGTAACTTATTTTCCTGATAGCATCCTTTGGGAAATAACATACTTTCGTATGGTTCTTTGTTAGCAAAAATTGCCCAGATCACAATGCCAAAACTGTAAACATCTGATTTCTCCACTGGTTTAGCATTAACACAGCGTAAATGCTCTGGGGCCATATAGAAAAGAGTCCCAGCATTGTTCTGGTAAGTGCTCTTCATTTGTTTCTGTCGGCCAGTTTCTTCTTGGGTCAGCCTACTCCAGCTCTTAAAGGAGGCAACACCGAGATCTGCAATCTGAAAAATGAGACACGTCAGAACTAGTGCTGTAATGAAAAGGAGATAAAAAAGTATTGCATTCAGTGCTCAATTTTAGCCAGTCTTAATACAAATCTAATAACCTATCTAAAAACTAAACAGTGAAGAAAATACAACTTAAGAAAGGAAAACAAATTATTTTGGGTTTTTTTTGGTTTTGTTTGGTTTTGTTCTAAATAAAGTATCACCGCCAATTGGGAGCCATTAGGCTGAACTTTTTTTATTAATTGTGGAAAACTTGCACAATGTGAGGATAGAAGAAATTTGGTTTCACTCATATTGTCAATCACATTTGAGGTCTGTTTGCAGTGCTTATGGGAGAACAGAAGATTGATAGTAGAAGATTCAAAGATTCTAAGATTCAAACCTAAAAATCAATCTATGAGATAGGCAGATATGCCTCCTCCCTCACTGCCCTTTCCATTCAGATTCCATTTAACTCAACCACCTTAGATCTTCCTTCAGAAAAGGGAAAGAAGAAGATCTAAAATGATGTGATATGTGTGACAAAGAGACATGGAAAAGAATAGCATGGAATAGGCTAAAGCAGAGATACCTGGGTACTGTGTGCTTGACAATGTGATATTATTGAAACTTTAGGATGCAGTTTTGCAACTAGACTAATAACTGGTGATGAAGAAAGCAATCCTTCCCTCCTCTCCCACAGTCTCCTATTCTGTTTTCCCTCTGCTCTTCTTCTTCCAGCACTGACACTTACCTGGGAAGACCCAGTGCAAGGCAGTCAAGCAGCTTGCTGAACCAAGTGCTCCCCAACAGAAGGATAGCACTGCCAACAAGGTAAATGGTAATCTGCTGGTTTGGATTCCTAAATCAAGACAGGCTGTTCACATTAGCACCAGTGCTAACACAAAGGAATAGGAGGTCAACAGGAGAAGAAAGCTGAAAGAAAATGGGCCTGTCTCTCTTGGCCATAGAGAGCTGTCAAACAGTCATGTAACTCAATTACTTCAGATAAAAGTGAGATGACACCTTGCCTCACTTCTAACTCACTTTTTTCTCTGGTTGCCTCTAACTAGCTTATTGTTCCTCTTGAATTTCTGAAGCCTTGGGCTACATTTAGAGGTTGTGTATTCAGAGGAAAATCCAGGCAACATTCTGCTAAGGAAGTAGGAGTCCAGGTTCACGTCTACAAATGAGAGGAGGTCTAGTGATAGAGAAGGATATGACATAAATCTTTCTACATTTACAATTTCCTGGAACAGCTATTTTCCTTTCTAATTATTGACAATGTTAGACACATTCAAGCAGATAGATTGTACAACAGAATTTGCCTTAAATTATACTTTTGATCAAGCTGCTTGAGGAAGTCTTATCTGATTCTGAATTTGATCCCATGTTCTAGATCAGTTTGTCATGAAATGTGATGATAGCCTAATTTGGTCCTGTCCATATAAGCGAGCTGAAACCCAACTCCTCATACAATTTACATTTAAAGCAGATAATGATTAGGTTTTTATTTTTGGAAAAGAAAAAAATTTGTAATTCTTACCTGCAAGCTGCTCTTACTGCACTTGCTACTATGTTAACCTTGTCGAAGAACTTCTCACTAATTTATGTGTGAGAAATAGAAAATGACAGAGTTCTCTTCACAGAAATTTATTCCATAGTTTCAAACTGTAATGGGGTCATTATTTCAACAACTCACCTTGACCAGAGAGAGACTATTTGATGAGGACTGCTGCAAATTCCCCTCAGGTTTATTCCATAATAGCCTCTATATTTATGTGTCTTGATCCAAAACCCCACTAAAGTTAATAGAAGGGCTTTGGAATAGGCTTATAAACCATTCTTTGAAGCAGTATCCTGATGGGGTTTTTTGTAGCTCCTGGATGTCATTTTAAAATGATGACTAAGGGAAAAGAGGGATACAAAAGAGAAGATAACAGACAAAAGAAAGAAAAGAATAAAAAAAGGAAGTGAAGGCAGGAGGAGAAAATACAACAATAAAGGACAAAAGACATCATACATAAAAACATTCTATTTTGTTTCAAATGCTGTATTAATATTTTTTTCATTTAATTGTTATGTTATTTACAGCTTGTTAATTCTCAATAACATTGTTTTTTAATGCCCTCAGTGGTTTTTTTTCACAGTTGGAGGAATATTGTACAAA
This sequence comes from Chloebia gouldiae, assembly GCA_003676055.1. Classification (NCBI taxonomy): domain Eukaryota; kingdom Metazoa; phylum Chordata; class Aves; order Passeriformes; family Passeridae; genus Chloebia; species Chloebia gouldiae. The sequence goes on along the minus strand of QUSF01000013.1, from coordinate 6,963,618 downwards.
TCTCAGACTCAGAGGTTGCACAGGCCACCATAATTCAGCGACTCAGGGAACACTCTTTCAGTGATAGCTCACTAAACTACAAAGGCATTCATCTACCAATTCCACCAAGTTAGGAACTCTAACCAGCATAGCTGTGGTGGGTTCTTCAACCCAAATCACCAACCTTCTCCATTCACATGCTAACAAATACCTTAATGTGGAAGTCTTTGTCCACAAGGATGTTTTCTGGTTTTAGGTCTTTGTGTACAAAGCCCTGCTCGTGCAGATAAAGCATCCCCTCTGTGATTTCCAGCACGAAACGCCCTCTCACTGACAAAGGTACTGAGATCTAAAAGAAAGAACAAGAACAGCCTATCTATTAAAAAATTCAACTACAATAATCAAATTAAAACTCAGTCTTTAAAAAAATTCCTCAGTCTCAAGGGTACCTCTGCTTAAGCTATAGTAAGAAAAACCTGCATCACCAGTGGGTTGAGGGAGGTGATTGTCACACTCTACTCCACTGGTATGGCCTGACCTTGAATACTGTGTGCAGTTTTGGCCACAATTTAAGAAGGATGTAAAGCCATAAGAGAATCTCCAAAGGAAGGCACAAAGATGGTGATGAATCTGGGGGGAAGCCATATGAGGAAGGGCTGAGGTCACTTGGTCTGTTCAGCCTGGAGGAGACTGAGGGGATACCTCATCATGGCCTACAGCTTCCTCATGATGGGAAGTGGAGGTACTGGCACTGATCTCCTCTCTCGTGGTCAGTGATAGGGCCTGTGGGAATGGCACAAAGCTGGATAAGGCGAGGTTTAGGTTGGATATTAGGGGAAGATTCTTTGCCCAGAGGGTGGTTGTGATTTTTGGGATTGTCCTGTACAAGTTGGACTTGATCTTTCAAGGTCCCTTCCAACTAGGGATATTCTATGGTTCTAAGTTCCTTCTTGGATTGACATTTTGGCATTAAAATAATTCTAGAGTCACACCATATTTACAAATACTTGCTACATATTTAGCAAATTCTCCACTTATCTCTACAGCCCTTCTAGAACTTTTTAATCTGTAATTGGTTTGCTCCTCTGTGATGCACAGGAAAGCCACTGTCATTGTCTGCTGTCTCTAGAGAAGGCAGTGTTGCCACTGGCTTTTTAATAGAAAAAAAAGAGTAAGAAATTAAAGACTCCATTCTCTGAATATGGCAGTAACATCCTGTCCCTTTCAAGCAGCTCACCAACCCTAAAGGATGAAGTAATTGACTGCTCACATTCTGTAGCACTTTCATCATGTTCCCCCGGTCCACATACTCCATCACAAGCGAGTAGTTTCCATCTTCCAAAATGACGCCAAGTAGTTTTACCACACGGTCATGCTGCAGTCTGCGCATAATCCGACCTTCTTCAAGAAGGGAAACATTGTACCTGTAAAACAGAAATTACACTGAATTTAGGTGCCAGCCTAGAAAGAACAAAAGGATGAAAATCACACTGATTCATGGTCAAAACATCCCTACAACCCCTGCAAGATTAACCATACCTTCAGCTGCTTTTGAATTGATACAGATTTGTTCATGCCAGGTTATATTCTCTAAGATTCTGCTCAAATGCCTTACACAGAGACTGTCTGCTCAGTCTGTTTTTAAGGCCTGCTTTTCAGAAACTGCATAAGCATTCTTCTTGTAGTTAGCTGTAGATGTGCAAACATTTAAACTGGGGTGAGAGCTGGGCAGAGCTGAACGAGCCTTGGAACAAGAAGGATCAGGATCCACATCCACTCCACTACTTCTGGTACAGGAAACGTATAGAGGTCTTGTTTCCAAAGGGCTTCATGTTCAAAATCGATTTCTTACAAGGGAGCCGTACTAAATGATGACAGCATTTGCTAACAATTACTGGTTTAACAATTACCTCGGCCTCAGTACAACCCATCAATAATCACAGGTACATAGCTGGGAGCTCAATGAAGGTCTTAAAAATGAATAGTATCTATTACATAATGAATAGAAGGGGTGGTATTTTTATTATTGTTCTTCTAGTCATCAGACAGAAGTATGTTAGAAAATGTTGAAACTATACTGATTGCTAATGCTTTCCTACCCTCTGAGGTAAAAGGAAACTGCTTTCTCCATCCGTGTTCCTCTGTGTTACTAGAGAAGAAACTGGTTGTTTTGTTCGCATTATGCTCAGTTTAAAAATTTGCTGAATACTTATGGTTCAGTATTTTAAGAAATAACAAAATTATGAGCCCGTGTAATGAAAAAATAAAAACACAAACCCAAAAATACACTTGGGAGCCTTGTCCATTTTAACTGTAGTCATCCCAAACTGGCATTGCAGGCTGCAAACTTCTAGAATCTCTTTAACTTGTTTTCTACCAGCAAAATAAAAACTCAATTTATTTATCATAACCCAAAGTAGAAAAAACATGGAATTTTGTCTCTCTCTAGTGGATGACTCATGGGAGAGTTTTAGGATTGTTATGGCTGTGAGGTAGTAGAACTGCAATGTGACCTGAGTCCACTGAAATCAACAGCTAATTCAATCTTTGAATTAAATTAGTGGGCTCGGCTCACTCTGCTCTTTCTCAAGGGAGAGAGGGTCACATTCATGGTATTAACACATATGAGGCTGGAGTTCTGCTGGTAATTTATGTGTGTTTAGTTCCTAGGGACATCTACAGTTGGATAATTTCATTGAAAACATATCTGCAAGTCTGAAAATATCGTGTGGCCACTGAGTTCCTGCATTTCCTTAAGTGTGCAAGAGTCCTCATGACTTTAACAATTTGTGATAGTGCTCACCTTGTAACAAAGACCAGGAACTTTACTGCAACGATGAGTTAAACTAAAAAAGTTGTCTCAAGAGGGAAAAAAGAAGAAAATTTGCAGGACAGCTGTTAGTATTGTTTTCTTTTCCCCACATAAAGTATCGCCAGAAGCCAAAGACCTGAAATTATTACACTCCCTTTAGGTTTATCTTAATTGAATTTAGAGGACTTAGACTAAATGAAGTTAGTCTAAGTCTAAGAACTGAGATCTGTAACTTACTCAGTGCGCTGTGGTCCTGTATACACTTTTTTTAATACTACATATCCATGTTTCTTGTGAACACATAAAGAAATTTTTCCAAATCCTCCAGCATCTAGTTGTTTTTTTTCAAGCAAATCCTTGGTGCTCATGTGGATGTCTTCCAGTGACATGGCTTCAGTCTTTGTGGCTTAGCAATTAAAACAAAATCAAGCACCCTTGTGCTTCTGGACCTGCAGTATATAGGAGGAAAAAGAAGTGTCATTGAAAGCATTTAGCTGTTCCACTAAATAAATGTACATTTAAGGAGTGGGACAGGAACATAAACTCTCATGACCCTTATGAATGCTCAGCTGGAAGCCAAAAATGCTGTGGTTCTCACAGAATCAAACCTAAAGATTTATCCTGTCAACTCACTACAGTTATATTCAGTTGATGTAAAATAATTTCTTCACCTGAGGATCTCAAAGTGCTGTATGGATAAATAGTTTTTATCCATGCAATATGCAGTAGATCAGTACTGTCCCACACTTCATATGTGCAAAATCCAAACCCCAGAAAAACCAAGAGCCAAGGTCCCAAAGGCAGCTAGTGCCTAATGATTCTGATAGGTATCTTGTTTTCTGAATCGCCTGAACATGGGCCTGTCACGTGCCCAGATTCCTACATAACCCTAAGCTACCTTTTAGGCATCTTTGCAAACCTAGCTTTAAAGGGTTTTCTTAAAGTTTAAACCAAACACCCTAACGGAGGGTGAATTGAAGGACTCAGCGTCTATGGGAAACTTATTTGCACATGAATGCAAGGTGACAAGTACTAGGAAGGAATAGGTATAGCAACTTCTCCTCTGCCCATTAAAAAGAAGATGAACAAAGAAATTATGAAGGCTTATAGTAACTCCTAAGTGCAACAAGACAAAAAGAGAGTTTGGGGGATCCTATGAAATAGGTAAGTAATCAGTTGCTGTAACAGATAACTAATAAGTAAGTAATATGTAGGTAAACACAAGTGGATGCCAGAATAATTATAATCCTTTGATAAAGCTGTGATACTCTTGCCTAACATGCTTCCCAGGCTAGACAGCCCCTGCCTTCAGCACATGCAAAGCTGCTTTGCTAGCACTGGTGCATGCCAACAAGCTTTGCTTTTTCCCCCCCCTCGCTAAGTTTTTAACTTAAGCACCTTACATCAGGTAAAGAAAGAGTTTGCTGAGAAAAGACAAGGTCCAAGAGGCTGCTGTTCGTTTTCCCGCTCATCTTGGGTAACTACAACACAGACACAGATAGAGGGGGCTGGGAGAAAGGCACCACCTCTAAGTGCCACTATCAGCAACTGTAGATGGGCTCTCGTTTGGGTAACTAAGAGCTCTAACTTGTGTAGCAAAGGGATTCCCAAGTTTTCCCAGATCAACAAATGATTGCTAACTCCTGCAAACTATTGTGCATCTATATCATCCAATCTCTAATTGAAAAGACTGTTTAATGTTGTTGTGAACATCGCTGAAGCCTAATTTTCACTGCCTCATTACCACAGCCTCTTTGGGGAGCCTGGGATCTAAGGACTTAGTGTGTGTGGAAGGTAGGTACCTGAGGGAAGACAGACATTTCAGTGCTGAGTTGGAAATGGTCTGATCAGTTCAATACTGACAAACCAAAATAGGGGTTTGTTAATAAGTTAATTAAAAAAAAAATTAATTGTGCCTGTAGAGGAGATAGAGCAAGAGCTTTCTTTTCAAAGTACATATAGAGACTCTAAGGGCTGTCATAGTACAGATAGGGAACAACCTCCCTACACCCAGAGCAGTGTCCTCTCTTCAGAGTTTTCTGCTTTGGCTTAACAAACTTCAAAAAGATGCAGGCTTTGTTTTGCTGCAGTGCTAGTCTGCATTATGAGCACAGGCTTGAGGACATGGCTGCATTCATTTAGTAAGAAGGTAAGTCCTGCAATGTGTAATAATGATTAGAGAAAATTGTTCTTGTTTTGTTTGTTGTGGTAGGTTTTTTTTTTTGCTGGTTGTTCTTGGTTTTTTGTGGGGTTTGTTTGTTTGTTTTGGGTTTTTTTTTTTTATTATTCCTTTACAGTCAATCAAATAGATAACAAATTACTCATAGCAGGGCCATTGCTGCTTTCATAGCTGAGCTTTCAACTCCCTGGAAGTTTCTGGTGATGGTTCTCTGGATTTGTTAGCATGGTCATACTGATTTTTGTGCAGATGGGGTGGATGTCACATGTACAAGGGCCTAAATTCAGTCATGAGAATCAAACATGGCATAAACTAACATCTTGCTTCTTTATCTGGGTCTCCCAAGAAAAAAGTTTGAAGTCACTTATGTATATTAATTTTTCCATGCTAACAGCATTTAAGCATCTAGGTAGTAGTTATAAGACTTGCGTGTGTAGATGCATATTTTTGAATGGTGAATCTCTAAAGTTGCATTGATATCACTGATAGCTTGGGACTGGCATTCAGTACCATATAACCTGGCAAAAAATATCTCTGCCCAAAACTGCAACAAATGCAGAACCTTGTTCCTATTTACAATGTTAATTACCTGTTCCTTCCAATCAAGCCACATGCAGTCACTATGACCAAAAGTCTTGGAAATTCAAAAGAAGTAATAACTTCTAAAATCATAATGTCTGTTGAAGTGAGCTGGGTAACATTCAAGAAGAGGGAAGTTTTTTATTAGATGGGAGGGAACCTTCCCCCTTGAGCATGGTAAGATGCTACTGCTTTTTTTTTTTTTTGTGTGTTCTTATTAAGTAATGAGGTACTCTGAATAGAAGCTCTCTGATCTAATTACTTATTTCAAACCCACAGTTTTGGGGAACTTTTCATAGAATGAATAGCAGAGGAAAACAATGTCAAGCCAGGCTTTAAAGCAAAGACTACTTTTTCTATTTAACATGAGATATTGGCTTATGATGGCTTGAAATGTCAAATTATAAAAAAACAAAGATAGAAGCTCAAAGACTCAGGTTCACTCCAACCTTACTGCTTCTTATTGAAACACAGGGTAACTGATATGTATCCTCAATACTTAGGACACACCAATTCATGCATTATGTATCTGTGGTTAAAAGAATAGAAATTTTGTAGTTTAATTTAGCCAGCCCTTACAGAAGCTATGCATACTTCTAGTGGTTATGTTCTGTGAAGTAGCTGTCATCTGTACACTTGATTAATTTTAAAGCAGTTCTTCCTGTATACTATTCTGAACATTTGTATTCGGCTGGGTTCATATTTACCAAGTACCAACATGTGTTATGAAAATTTTGAATACCAGTTGCTAGAAGAGAGGAATTTATGTCCACCAGTATGACTAGTATGAGGACAGAGCTGCGCTAAATGGGTTTGTGGAATTTTTCTTTTTAACACCATGGTTATGTCCTCTCCTCTAACGCCTGAAGGGCATATAAATTCACAAGAATTGGAACCTGGACATTAGGTCAGCATGTCATATTCCTAAACACTGTTCAAAAGTGCTTTGGTCAGTTCTAACCACATGTGATCAGATGCAGTTACAAATCTGTAATGATGTGACCTGCCTGGTTAAGGAGGACTGCTGAGCACATTAGCACAGTAATATGAAAAAAACATGGAACCTTTGTAGTTTAATGATGCTTCCAGCACCTAAGTTTCTTAAGAGGTGTTACAAACTTTAATTGGAGAAAATTAGCACCTTTACAAGCAGCAAAACTCAGTGGCCACTGAATTATCAGTCAGTAATTGAACGGAATAAAGAACAGAAGCCAAAGCTGGTATTCCCAAATGACCAACGGGAGACAAATAGAAGGGTTTCTATAGCTGATAACAAAAATATTGCCTCTGTCAATGGTGTTTCAAAACAGGGTATCTCAGATCTGTTGCTGTAAATGTCATACCCGACTCCATCTAAGCCTCTCCCTTCTGCTCAGATTTTTCATCTGATGCATCTTTTCACTAAGGAATGATTCCACCCCCCTCCCCTTTTCCTCTTGGAAATAGCAAAGAAAATACCTGTGTCAGATCGTCAACAGGTTACAGACAGGATCCCGTGGGAAAGGGAGGAGAAGCCAATACAAGGGAAACAAAAGTGTTATGCAACAGAAGTTTTCACAGGAGCAGAGGCAGCGTGGGAAGAGGAAAGGATGGGATCTGTGCAGTAGCTAATACCCGTGCAAAGGTGTTACAGTCGGTTCTGGTCACAAAAGTGTGCATTCCACATGGGAGTCGGGAAAGGCTGTCTCGGCTGCGGCGCCGCGCCGGCCCGTAGCTGCCGGAGACGGGCGCCACAGGCGCTGCCGGGCGCTCCCGCTCAGCCCCGCCGCGGCCAAAAGCGTCTGCTCGCCGAGGAGCCGGGACGCCCTAACGCGGGGCTGCTCTGGCCTAGTTCCTCGTCGGCCCATCTGCCATACCGCCCTTCTCCTCCCGCCGGCTTCCTGCCGCCGCGGCCGCCTCCTCTCTGCGTACCGCGCCCTCGCCCAGCGCTTCGCCCTCCCCGTGCGCAGGAGCCCCTCCACGGTGGTGCGGCGCGGCACGGGGCGATACACCGACGCCGGGCCATCTCACCTCGGAACCCGTCAGCCCCCTTCGCACCCTCGCTCGCGGGGTCGCCACCGTGGTTTCGGTTTCGGTGCAGCAGCGCGGCCTCGTCCAGCTGCCCCCTCTCCGGAGCTCCCGCCTTACCGTGCTCTGGCCTCTGAGAACCCTGCCGCTTTGCCGGGGCCGCTGGCAATGGGGCTCGCCCCCTGCGCCCCTTAGGTAATGCCTGGGTGCCGGAGCAGGAGGAGGCGGAGGGAGGGAGGCGGCTCGGAAGACTCGAAGCGGCGCGGGAGCCGCCCAGTGACTGAATAAGCGCCTGAGCTCTCCGCGATCGGCGCCACACGGCGGCTCTATCCCTGCCTCGCCTCTCTGGGCACTACCATACTTGCCAAGAAGTGACTTCGTCGCTTCCTCAGCTCTCTGGGCACCCTGATCGGTGCCGCCAGAAAAATCTCTCACTGCCTGAGATCTCTGGGCGCTACGATCCACGAGCCACACCTTGACTTTGTCCCTGCCTGAGCTCTCTGAGCAATGCGGTCGGTGCCACACGATGGTTCTGTCGCTGCCTCGGCTCTCTGGGCACTCCGATCCGTGCTGCACCATGACTCTGTCGCTGCTCCGGCCCTCGGGGCACTACGATCGGTGCCGGCAGAGAATCTTTCAGTGCCTGAGCTCTCAGCACTGCGATCGGTGCCACCAGAGACTGTGTCACGGCCTGAGCTCTCTATGCATTACGATCATTGCCACGCCGTGACTGTCACCTGTCGAGCTCTCTGGGAACTACGATCGCTGCAATACCCTGCCTCCGTCACCTGTCGAGCTGTCTGGGTAGTGCGATCTGTGCCACACGGTACCTCTGTCGTCTGTCGACCTGTCTGGGCACAGTGATCGGTGGCACACGGTGACTGTGGCACTAGCTCGAGCTCTCTATGCAAACTGATCGGTGGCACAGCCTGACTCTGTGAGCCACCGTGTGGCTGTGTCGCTGCTCGAACTCTCTGGGCAGTGCGATCGGTGCCACACCGTGACTTTGTCCCTGCCTGAGCTCTCTGGAGCTCGCTGCCCCCGCTCCGCGCTCCTGCCTTACCGTGCTCTGGCCTCTGAGAATCCCGCCGCTTCCCCGCTGGCAATGGAGTTCACTCCCAACGCCCCTTTAAATATGCCCCGGTCCCGGTGCAGAGGCGGAGCGAAGGAGGCGGCTCGGAAGACTCGAAGCGGCGCGGGTGCCGCCCACTGACTGCATTAAGCGCCTTAGCGCTCTGAGCAATGCAATCGGTGCCGCCACAGAATCTGTCCCTGCCTGAGCTCTCTGGACACTGCGGTCGGTGCCACACATTGGTTCTGTCACTGCCGCAGCTCTATGGGCACTACGATAATTGCCAAGTGACTTTGTTGCTTCCACAGCTCTCTGCGAACTACGATCAATGTCATAACTTGAGTCTGCCGCTGCTCCATCTCTTTGGGGATTGCGATAGGTGCCACACGATAACTCTGTCGCCTGTTGAGCTATCTGGGCGATCCCATCAATGCCACACCGTGACTCTGTCACCGCCTTAGCTCTGGGCACTCTGAACTGTGCTATGTCTTGACTCTGTCACTGCTTCAGCCTTCCAGGAACTACAATCAGTGCCAGCAGAGAATATGTCCCTGGCTGAGCTCTCTGAGCATTGTGATTGGTGTCACACGGCGGCTCTATCACTGCCTCACCTTTCTGGGCACTGTGATAATTGCCAACAAGTGACTTTGTCTCTTCCTCAGCTCTCTAGGCACCCTGATTGGTGCCGCAAGAGAATCTGTCACTGCCTGAGATCTCTGTGCGCTACGATCCCTGCCACACCATGACTTTGTCACTGCCTGAGCTCTCTGAGCACTATGATAATTCCCAAGAAGAGTTTGTAGATTCCTGTGCTCCCTGGACACTCCAATCACTGCCACAATGTGGCCCTGTTGCTGCTTCACCTCTCTGGGCACTATGGTTGATGCCACACGTTGAGTCTGATGCTGGTCCATCTGTTTGGGGGCCTGTGATCAGTGCCACACCGTAACTGTCACCTGCCAAGCTATCTGGGCAGTCCAATCAGTGCCACACCATGATCCTGTCACCACTGCCTGAGCTCTCTGTGCATTATGAGCCTTGAAAACCTGGCGATGCTATTGATTCTGAGAGCAGGGTGGGACTTCAAGGCATGTTGGAAATGCCTTTGTCTATGGAATATTCAGTGCTGGATATGTGGGCATTTTTTTTTTGTTCAGGAAGGCCTGAGGCAGGAGTTTGTCAACAGTTACTAACACAGATAACAGACCTGGGGACAGTTGCAGGAATACATAACCAAAAGAATCACCATAAATCATATAGTTCAGCCTCTTCTGGATGTCAGGTGTATAATTAATACAGCTTCTTTACAGAAGAGCCTTCCCTTTGCCATGCATCTTTGAAAAGTTTGGTGATAATGAGTGTCTAATGTCTTTACCATGATCTTTCCCATTCTTGAGAATTGTTGTATTCCCTATGGTGCTTTCAAGTGGCAGCGACAGAAGAGCAGCAGCATATCAATGTGGCAGGGCAGCATCAGCCCACAACTATTTTTAAAATTTTTTCCTTTGATGGCCAGCAATGCAATATAGGAGCTCCTAAACCATACATCTACCCTCATCTGCTCTTCCAGGGATGGCACTGTCTGCTTTGTGCCTTGTGTTGGCCCACACGTGCGTCTGCTGGCAGCAGGGGCTCCTCCCTTCCGGCTTTCTGGAAGGTGTTGCATGGGAAAGGCAGGTGGGACACAGAACGATGCGGGCGGCCCTGGGTTTGGAGAGACAGGACAGCCTTGGTGATCACTTTCAAGGAGAACTTTTCTCTCTGAGTATCAAAACTGCCCTATGATGGGCAAACTGAATAAACAGCTTCTTTCTAGGATTTTGCAAAAAAAAAAAAAAAAAAAAAAAGAAGAAAAATGGAAGTTGAGAGTGGAATGAGAAGAATTGATGCAGGACCAGCACATTCCCATTTCCCACCCATGCTGGATTAGCTGGTATTGAGACAAAACTGGAGTTTAATGCTCTGACAGCTCCTGATGCAAGGGCTGATCACACTTGCTGTAAAGAGGAGACTCAGGACCAAATGCTGAATTGTCACACTGAGCTCACTGTAGTTTAAATGCTGCAATTTTGTGTCCATCCACACTGTGAGGTTTAGGAGAGCATTATTGAACCTGCAGTCCAGAGAGTCTGGGACATTTGTCAGGTAAATAAAGCAAATGTAAATATAGACATGGAATATTTTATAATTGGCCACCATCTCTGGTGAGCCAATTGTTCAGTTTTGGTCTTCTGCAAGCCCAAGCATCACAGAAATCTTTGGATAACATTTGACTTTTAAGGGTTTTTTTTTTCCGTTTTATGGTCAGTTGGTTTGTCTGGTTTGCTTTTTCTGCTGTTTAGCTTTGCACTGTTTATGGGGCCAAAGGTGTGGTCTAAAGATGGGAAGAGAGATGGCTGAATTTATTAGAATTGCTTGGTTAAAAACTTGTCAGTCTCATTCAGTGGTAATTTGCCAACAAGCACTATGCAAAGGAAGAGGTTTATTTGTCATTAATTTGTATGTGCTTGGAGGTTGGTGTTGCCAGTTTTGATATTCCTTCATTAAATGAATAGGGAAAATAAACTGATCCAGAAATGCAAACTGAATTTACAGAGAAATGTCTTAATTCTGATAGAGGAGAAGGAAAGATTATCTTGAAATGGACAAAAAGATTGGTACCTTTTTAGTGCTTGTCTCAATAATGAATTTATCTGAGCAGAATCTTCAATTTTAGTACTAATGAGAATTTAATAAACCTATTAGTTTTCTTTTAACTTTAACTGAACTTGCATTAATATCAAACATTCACATACTTTGTACTAAAAATCTCAACCGACTTATTAAACTTAGTGCTACCATATGTGTGGGAGCTGGCATGTGTCTGCCAGACAGTGTCAAGCACAGTATCCTCAACATACAGGTCAGTCTGGCATTCTTCATCTAATAGTTAACCCCACTAAGCTCTGCAATTGATCCAAAGCAGTAAGATTGGTTTGACATTGCAACTTCTGCTTTCACCTCAATATCCTTCTTTCCTGAATAATCTGCTAATCGAACACAGTGAATAGAAGGATGATTTCTCTTCTATGCAATTTTAAAATTTGTGCTCAGATTTCTCTCAGTAACTTTAAGTTGTTCTCCTTAAGTCTTTAAGGCATGAATCTGCTTTCTCCACAACTTAGATGTGTAACACTTTCTTCCTTATTCCCTTTCACTTTTGTTTTCCTATATCAGAGCTGTTGAGCCAAAGCAAATTTCCTGCTTCTGCAACCTAAAGACTCTGGCTCACATGCCTTGCAGCAGACATCTGCAACAGCTTGGGGCAGCTCTGCTTCCTGGGAAATGTCTCTGTTGGATGTGGCCCTTCGCTTCATATGGGAGCAAACAGGAAGACTGACCCTTTCCCTGTGGTGGCATTTCCCAGTCTGGTGTATCAGCTTATACAGAGCCTCCAGAGCTTGGGCTCAGCATGTTTATTATCCAATTAGTCCCTAAGGAACTGTAAGGCTGGGGTGTGATAAGACTGCCACAAAGCAGGTATGGCAGATGCACAGAGGCTTAGTTGTCATTTGACAGGGACTCAGGGAATGGGTTCTTATAGAGGCCACATTCTTTTAATATCAAAGTGCAAAGGCAGCTGTTAGGTGAGCTGGTTAAAGCAAAAAATTCAGTAGCTAAGTGAGAAACCCACCCCTTGCCACAAGCACAAACAGGGTTAACAATTCTAAAGCACAAAAACAACTCTGCTACATTTCCAGGTAAAAATCCTGGATATTAAGAGCCAGACAATTCATTTATCCCATAGATCCTGACCCACAGACAGACAGTGCATCTGCAGACTTTTGGGTTAGTGCTCTGCCACACTAACTGCTGGTGCTGGAGATCTCCAAGGAAGCTGAGCGATGCTGATGCTGGAGGGGAAGCAAACACCCTCCAGACCCGAACACCAACACTGACTGGTGTGAGGGAACAGGCAACACACAGGATTCCTTTTTCTCTCTACTTTGGAAAGATGCATACTTTACAAAAGGGAGCTGTAGTCTACAAAGGAAGGTAATTCATGCACATATCACTACATACATATTTAATTTTTTCCTTTTCTGGCATCTGTCATAGCTTTAATATTGCTATATAGATAGGATCTGGAAAAGCCTAGATTTGATCTAGAGAAGCCTAGGGCTGCCCACAAGGCTTTCCAGCTGTTTAAGACACTTTGCAATGGTACATCCTTTTGCAACACTACTCATAATCTGGTTTTGTTGCTCCAGGCACAAGTGTAGCACTATCACAATCCATCTTGGGCTTTTAAAGGTTGAGTATGGGCACCATATTCCCTGGCAAAGGAAAAAAAAGGGGCAACTGGTACAAAAAGTGTTAAAATAAATGTGGCCACATGACAAGCAGCAATGGTATAATCTGCCATGAAATATCCCATGTGCTGTCAACCACAAGGAGGCAGGATGACACAGTTTATATGAGCAAGGAGAATAACACTAAGAATTTTGCACCCATCCTTGAAGGGAATCTCTTGGGAATCACTGAAGATAAATACACTGTTGTCAGTTAAACTGCTAGATATAATATTGAAAAATCTTAAAATAGATTTGAATTAGGAGATTAGCGTTCAGGTATTTAGAGCATCAAAAAGAATGGAGAAAAAAATCTTGTAGTCTTGCACCTGAACACTACTTGAAATACCACTCAGGAGAGCAGTTGATGGGTTCTTCCTTCCAAAGAGTCTTCAGACGCTGGGTCCAGGCAGCCAGCATCTCCTTCCTCTTCTCCTCAGAGACATTCTCTGGAGCATAACAGATGTGAGGTTCAAGGACTTTGACACCACAGAAGTGCATGATTCCGTGCTGGATGCAAAGCAAAGAAAGAAATGCCTCAGGAAATATTTACTCTTGTTTTCATTTGAAGAACATGGAAGATTCAAATCTGTTCTGTTTCTCTGATGCGATGTCAGCCAGGCTCTCTAAACCTGTGCATTTATCAGAATGGAAGTAAATTGCTGTTAAACACACAGGACTGTCCTCTTTGGATGCTGTACACTATTCAATTTGCAAGGATAAGGGACAGTCTAAAGTTCATTGTTTTGTTTGAACCTCCTCAGATTGTTCCTGAACTGCAGGAACAATCTATTTCCATGTTGGTTTCTTTGATTTTTTTCTTGTTTGTTTGTTTTGGTTTAGTTTTTAAGCTTTTGTCTCTGGCTTAGCCATATGATCCTGCATGAAGGCTAGTGCCTGTGGAAGTTCAGCTTGTCATTTTCTCTCTGTGTGCTTCTGAATTTAGAGTTGTGTTTCATGTTTTTGTCACATTTATTTGTGAACTGTGCAGCTGGACAGTTCCTCAGGGGTAAGGAGCTGGTAACTGCAGTGGGGAGGAGACTATGGCATCCTTTACAATTGGGTAACCACAGGGAACAGAAATCCTGCACGCTAAAGCTAAAGGAAATCCTGTAACAGCAGACACACTGGAAAATCTGACAGCAGAAGCTTTCCCCAGTTTGCAAGCAGGATGAAGGGGGGCAAAACATCTTTAAAACTTTATGGACTTTTGAAGTAATCTCAAGATTTTAGAGTCCAGTTTATAATCTGCAGATGCTTTGAGCAGGCAACTTAATTATTTCTTATTATGTTTTGTATAAAATAACCAATAAAACAATTGTTTATAAATAGCTGGAATAGTAAAAGTTAAAGCAAACAGTAACCAAATATTCATATATTATACCTGCATGGGCCATAGGAGATAGCGAATATCATCTCTGATTGAATACTTCTCTTTGCTTCCTCCCGTAGTGAAAGAAAACAAGGATAATTTGTCCTAGAATTAGGAAAGTGGTGCTTGAGTTAGACATGTTTAAAGAAGAGTGGCTGAATAGTTCAAAAGGTATTTGGGGGAACCTGGACAGCATGAATTTCTAGAGGAGGGGTTGTCCACTTCCTCCCCAGATGTTCCAAGGACTGGGAATTCTGAGGCAAAGATTGATGTCATACAATTACATCAATGGACTGAGTGTTTGGGCTTTGGGCAGAGATGGGTTAAAAAGAAAATAAATTTTATGTCTGACACCCTTGTGTGAAGGAGAGCTGATCCTTTTTCTTCCTTATGCAACAGTTGGAAATCTGTGTCTGGAAAGCCCTCTGCTACTGTGAAAAATCTCTATTCCTGTCCTCTGCAGAAATTTTTTGCTAAAAACCCTCTTCAAACATGGGCTTGCTTAGCCACCATGTTTCTTCTGCTCCTGTGATTATGGTATTAGCTAGGTGCTTAGCTTCTCTCATCTCAGTTTTAGCTTCAGTAACTGAACTAACATTTTTCCAGTGCAGTATCCCAAATGTCTTGAGTCTGTACTCCATCTGCAGCTGGGATCATTGGGGATTATGCCTATTTATGTCAGTGAGGTAGCCATTTCTAAAATGTAAAGAAATAGAAATATTTGAAATTGTTAAGAACATCTGAACTAACAGAGATTAACATGCAGTGAAATAAATTGAAACTACTATTGACTGTTTTTTGATGCTGCATTTGTTATCAAATAAGGTCTATCAGAGATAGTGGGCCAGAATTTTCAGGGATATTCTCAGTGCTGTGGGGAATTAAAAATGTATGAATTGACAATGAGAGATACTGCTCATGCCAAATTAAAAGCTACAGAGAGGAAAAGGTTCAGAGTAGATAGTTGTGACAGAGGCTCATACTCCAAGTATTTCAGATTTCTGATTAAGTTTTATAGTTCAAGTCCAACCTTTGACATCTAATCCCAGAACAGGACTTTGACACCAAGTGTGTCAGTCATTACAGGTAAGAGCAGTGCTATAGTTGCAGGAGGACTGTAGTTATAGGAACTGAGTTGATATAAACCGTTTGCAAGCTGTATGCTATCACAGTATACTCTAATACTCCTAACAAATTATAAAGCCCACATAGTTGGCCAATAAAGGTCTTTAGGAGATAGTATAAATCTTTAGGAAATGCTGCAGTCTCCTTATTTTCTTACCCTCCAGACTGTGTTAAAAACCCAGAAAATCACTCAACATGTTACCAAAGTATTATTTCATACCAGTGAAAAGTGAGAGCTCTAAACAACTACAATGGAAAAGAATGAACAAGGACCCATAGAACATGGTGCAAGCCTTTACCTTAGTAAAACAGTTCCAAAAACATACCTGGAGCAAACCACCATCATAAACCTTTGACAAATCGTAAGCAAAGCCTCGGACCAAGACTCTGTCCATCCAGCCCTTCAGGATTGCAGGCATGTTGAACCAAAACAAGGGGAACTAGGCAAAGAGAAAATGACCTGGTTAGCACAGAGAGTCTGGGCCACCCTTAGGCCAGGTTTATAGGACAAATCCTGTCCTCTGAACCTGCTCAGATCCTGTATGTACCTTCTCCAGCTCTCTGTCAGTAGAGGTAGTAACTATGCCTGGCAAAAGAAGCTGAAGTACTTTCTGTTTGTGATAAACCACAGGGCCAGACCTGAGTATCTACAGCATCTACAGCACACCAACATTGTGGTGCATGTGAGGGCGTCCATCCAGAATAAAGTTGTAATATGATGAATTGGAGGGTGCAATTTAATTCTGATTTAAGACTATACAGAATCATGTCTCCTATGGCTGAAACACAGAAGAAACTAATATGGTATTAGCAGGACTGACATGTTGTGATCAGTTCTGATCTGACAGTCTGCTGACAAATGCCAGGGCATCATAGGAAAGACTTATTTTCAAAGCCTGCCAACATTATGCCACCAAGCCTTGTCTAAGGCCAACAGGGACAGAGAGAAATGTAAGGCTACTACTTCCCTCCACAGTACTTTGTGATTTGTAGACACTGGGGACAGAGTGGAGATAGTGAAGAATAGAGATGTGCTGTAAATCTCTGTTATAATTTCCCAGTAGTGTTTCTGCAACAAGTGAGAACGGTCAACTTGGGAAAGCCCAATTCCCTGATTTGCTGGCTGCCCCCAGCTCCTTGCCCAGGAAATAATCCTTCCTCTGCTTTCTGCCTGCCTGCCTGCTAGCCACGGTCACATATGTCCTTGTGCATCCATCAGGAAGCCTGGCCCAGTGTTGGGAGAGTTCCTGGTGTTGCTGTTGTTTCAGCCTGCATCACTGTGCTACTCAGTTACTGGATTTACTGTAGTAATGATCCAGATAATTGTACTACTGATCTGTAGTTTCTACTGTACCATTTACCTAAAGTCAATATCACAACTGAATTCTGTTTAAAATAACGACCTGAAAAATCAGCAGGTCTGCTTCCTGCACTTTCTTCTGCTCTTCAACCAGGTCTTTGGACAAACATCCTCTCTTGTAAGCTTCCCAGGTTTCCACACCATAATTGAACGCTTCTGAGTTGTGCAGGTGACCTGTGGGTAGAATTGAAAAGTCATTCCTTGCCCCTTGTGCAGTATCAGTGCCAGATAAGGGTTGAATGCAGGTTGCCATTCACAGTTCTAAATTGAGTTACTGCTTTCAATTTTTCCCACTTTTTGTCTTTGTTGGATATTCAGCATCAACCCAGCTGATGGTCACTTGATTTTGAAAAGGAGAGGAACATAGGATCTCAGAGTTCTAAAGCTTCATCTTCCTGTAGTAACACAGGAAGTGCAATATGAGGACCTAAGCCTGCCTCAGGATTCTGGGGATGCAGGTGGAAGATTTAAGAGAATGTTGTGAATTGTTCTGCCTCTGCCTTAGGGCTTGCTAAGGCCATCCTGCATTTGTAAGCATTATGGAGATGCTTTGCAGCCTCTATAATTGGGAAATACACAAAGGGATGGGGAACCAGTACTGGGAATCAGCTCTATTGATTCCACTAGCAGATCATCAGTCTCCAGCAGAAGGCAGGGGAAGTTGTAGCCTCGTGAACT
This sequence comes from Chloebia gouldiae, assembly GCA_003676055.1. NCBI lineage: Eukaryota > Metazoa > Chordata > Aves > Passeriformes > Passeridae > Chloebia > Chloebia gouldiae. Next base: position 6,946,124 of record QUSF01000013.1, on the reverse strand, counting down.
AAACTGTAGCAAGTCCCAGAAGGGCATCTGAAGGCATTTCCTCTCCATGAGAAATGGTCTCTGGAGGCTGATTATGGACACGTGCTAATGTCTTTTTTCCTGTCAGTAATTTCACTGAGATACAAAGTTCATGTTCAGGAGTGGACTTTCAGAAATGCAGATGTCTGGTCATGGATAAGTTTCTTATTAATGAATTTTGTTTCTTATTAATCTCTTGAGGATCTGATGGCTGGAGCACCTCTCCTATCAATACAGAATGACAGTTGGGGTTGTTCAGCGTGGGGAAGATTTCAGAGACTTTTTTCAGCCTTCTGACACCTGAAGGGGATCTTACAAGTCACTGTTTTTTGAGAGAGGCATATTTTGGCTGGGCTCACCAACAATGTCATTCCTTGTTGCTCTGGGCTCAAACTGCATGGCGTATAAATCCGACACAGTGACACTGCAGCCCTGCTTGGTCAGCTCTTCCACAGCAATCTTCAACAAAGATCCATTGAAGGACTTGGGCTCTTGATGTGCATACACTATCAGGACTTTTTTCCCTGGAGGCAGAAAGAAAACCAGGAGAGCATTTGGAATCCAGGAGGCAGGTGCAGAACAGTTTGTAGAGTTGGGGCTCATTCCTCACTCCTTCTGTAGTGTCTTTTCCCAAGGACACAGAAGCAGTGAAAGCAGAGTGACAGTGGCACATTTGGCTCCTGCTCAGCAGCACTGAGTGACCCCTGAGGCACTGACTGCTGCATGTGCCCAGCCCAGCAATCCTGGGCTACACTGGGCTTTCCTGGGTGCAGCTCAGTGGATAGAGGGGGTGTTCCATAGCAGGTCACACTGCCCTACGTCAGCACAATGCAGCCCCTCCTATTGAGTCAACAGGGAAAGAGGAATATTTTCTATGCTGTAGCAGTTGTTTATAGATAACCAGAGAGCCAAATTTATAGGGATTACTGGGACAAGGTACAAGGCAAAACATGCAGCTCCTATTTCCTGACTCCCAAGGCCAACATTCAGGTATCTCCTGAGGTAATTTTCTCTGGGACACAGCTTCAGCCTGGAGCAGCACCTGCTGGGTGACAGGCAAGTTTACAGTGTCAGGGAAAACTAGTAGAAGCAGAACTGAATATTTGATGAAACAACAGCACATTTTTAACCTAAATGATAAGAGGTAATTCTTTCATGATGATGCACAGAATCCATGAATCAAGAGTTCTGCAAAAAAAGAAAATGAAAACTTGAAGGTCAAATGCTATCATAAATTCAACAGGTGTCTATAAACTTTTTAAACTCCTGTCAATATGTTATTCTGGAATATAAGGAGCAGTGGCCTCTTTGCTGTTCCTACCAGCTCCTAGCAAACAGGGAGCTCTAGGGAGTGCCTGGAGATGGACAAGCTCCCCAAGGTGCTCAGTTTGATTCTGCAAAGCTGCCTAATTTTTCCGGTTTTGTAGAGCCGAGGGCACTTGGGCAAAGGGTTTGGAGAGACTGGAGTTTTCCAAGGCATCACTTACTGAGGTAATTTCAGTCTTTTGGACAAGTAAGTCCTCAGTGTCCCAAAGGCGCCCAGGGCTGGAGTGAGCAGCATTTTCACCCGGATTTGCTCTTACCTGCCATTGCTGGGGAGCGTTGGGGAGCTTCACTCTTGACAATCTGGTGCTGCCTGAGAACTCAAGTGAGAGATTCGCGGTGAGAAACATCCGAACAGGAGCGAGGGGAATTGCCGGGTCCGCGCCGCCCTCTGGAAAGCGGCTCCAGCGCGGCCCCGGCGCTCCGGCCCCAGCCGGGCTGGCTGCCCTTACCTGCTCCTCGGGGCCCGCAGCACTCCTGCGGCCGGGCTGGGAGCGGCCCTTCTTAAAATCACTGCGTGTCCTGAGCTGGAGGGGACACACAAGGATCACCGAGTCCCACTCTTCCCGGCGGCCCGACCAGGCAGACCCTGGGGCAGCGGCGGCGGGGCGGGATCAGGATCGGCGCCGCCCGCAGCCACGGCTCCGGGCTTTTCCCCTCTGCATCTGGTTTCGTTTGATACCCCACGGTTGTTGTTCTTGTAATGTGAGTGGCAGTGAAGGGTCAATCCGTGCTCTTCTCCCCTGTCCTCTGGTGATTTTGTGGACTTGCAGCATGTGCCGCCTGAACCACCATTCTCCTGGTCTGTTCTTTGGGGGCGATCTGTTTCCAGAAACCGTTCTGTACTTTCAGTCCTTCCCAGTGCTCTTCTCTGCCCCTTTCCAGTTTTACTGTATCATGTCTTGAAGCAAGGAAACCATGCACAGGTTCTCTATGCATAGATTTCACACCGTGGACATGACTTGTATATACCCAGTAGTGTGATGATTTTCTGCTCTGTGGTCCCTCTAATTCCTGATGTAAAATTTGTGCTTTTTTGACTGCTCATTGTTGAGCTGATGAGTGTGTGAAATTATGTTATAATTAGAAGATTTTACTCCTGTGTGGTGATAGTCAGCTCATACCCCTTAATTTTAAAAGTGAGGCCAATCTGGTCGGTTTGTCTCCCATAAGCATCTCTTAAGGTTCTCAAAGACTGAAAATAACTTTCACTTGTCTAACCTCCTGAGCAGCATTCAGAACACTCTGCTGGTCTCAGTTCTCATAGAGGTTAGAAAAAAACCTTCTGCTCTATGAACGACTTACCTATTGGAGGAATTTGGCACAGGTTTGTAGCTTAAATACTATTCTTCAGATATATTATGGATACACTTCCCTACTGGTATCTAAAATACTTTTACTCTTGGTTTGTAGCCCCAAACCATCTAAAGAAGATGAATAACTTCTATTCTCTCAAAATCAATTCAGGAAACTTGATTTTCTATTGATTTTCTTGGGGCAGGCATTGGACACATAGCAGAGGAGTGTGGAAATACTTTTTTTTTAATTGCTGCAGTATTTGCTCATTGGTCCATTTATTTAGAAAGTTTATGAGTTGGATTTAATTCTGTCTTCAGCTTGAGAGAAACCAAACACCCATTCTTAAAGAATGACCCCCAAATCACACTGCAAGTTTTTTATTCTGGAGTGGGTACATGATCAGTTCTTGTTGAAGCTGTTTCACTGCAGAAAACATACTTTATGTTTTGGTGAAGGAAAAGAGAGAAAGTGGGCATCATTTTATTACTTAGGCAGTGGGGTGACCTTGGAACAGGAAAGCTCCAATCTTTATGTCAAGGATTGCTGAAAATTTTAAGATGCAATAGCAGATGAATGCTATAGTGACCCCCTGCAGAAGGTGAAGGTAACCCAGGTTCTTGTTAATAAATCTCTTGAGGAGGATTAGAGGGAAACAACACTGAATGATTGGTAAAGAAATGCTTCCTAATGTCCAGTCTGAACCCGCCCTGGTGCAGCTTTGAACCATTCCCACTGTCATCGGATCCAGGAGAGGAGAACTCGGAACTTCCATCTAAACCACTCTGAAACAGACAGGTTTGTTGCTTCAAGGCAACAAATAGTTGAGCCATAAACACAATAAAAGCCATTACAGATGCCACTGTAAAGTACAAGCACATGCAGCACTTAGGTTGATTGGTTTCTTCAGCAATTGAACTAGATGAAAGTTTCCCCCTCCCACTTTATCAGATGACACAGCACACAAGGGGGGCTGATGGGCAATAACTTGTATAAATTCATATGGAAATGCTAATACCATATTTGCGTGTGTATGTGTGCATTTTCTTCTATACACATTGTGTACTTTGGGTTAGAGTGCTAGGGATGGTCGTCTTAGAAAAGAAATTCATTAGGATAAATGAAATATATTAGAATAGAACAGCTCAGGAACAACTTCAACTATTCTTACGCCTTTTCCTAGGATTGATACGAAGTTTACTGTACACATTGTTCCATCTCTGGAGTAGTATATCAATGTTTTAAGAGCCTGTGTATCTAAAGGGTATTTGTTGTACCCTCTAGCACCCAGTGTGAGGGTTTACCTTTACAGCAGAAGTGAAGCCTACACCGAGGACGAGCATTTAATCCCTAAGGCAAATTCCGTCCCAAAAAACCTGTTTTTAGAATCTTTGCTGCCAGTGATAACAAATAGCAAGGAAAAACGATGCTAATGAACCGTTAGTGTGAGAGAAATCCTATTTAAGATTAGTTTTCCGTGACTTTTGCAGAGAACAGAGCCATTGGGGGAACAGTTCTAAGCAGTGAGTACTGTGGTTCTGCACTGAAAAGGAAGAAAAAAGGAGAAACTGGGAAATAATATCCAACAGAAGATAGATCTTTCCCCCCATACGTGTCACAATAACCCTGTAGCTATTCGTAGGCTTGTTTTGTCATGTGATAAAGATGACAATCATTCTTGTATTGATCTTTCATCTTAGAGCAGAAAGGTTGATAGGCTTGTGCAACAGGAAGGACTGTGGGACTACCAGCCTCTCACTGTGACCTGTTTTCTTCTCAGTCTGTCTGTATGGTAATAAACAACAGAAATTGAAAATGGTAACCTGTGGGGTTAAGTCTATAATACAGTCTCTAAACCAAAAGCAAACCAGGAACAGGGATAGTGTCCCAGAAAACATCTCTTATCAGTTGTTTAGCTTATTTTTAAACTTTGTGATGTTAAATATTTAACACTATGAAAGTATATAAATTAAATATATATCTAAGGCTTTTATCTGTTTGAAACTGAATTGCAGTTTCTGCTAGCAGATCAGGTGTAAGAGGACTAGTTCAGTCAAATACAAATTTGTTACTTTCAGATTTGTAATCTCTTCTGTAATTTTGACTGAGGAATCTGGCCTGAAATGCTCTTTTGATGAGCAGCTAAAATTTCAAATCTGGCTATGAATTCAGTCTTTGTCTGTAAAGCATGGCATATATAGGATTTGTCTTTGCATCTGAATAATGAGATTCTTTGCTAAACGCGACTGTCTTTTTTTGCCCCATTTGTGATAGCAAAAGACAATAGGAAGTGTCTGCAGTCTCCCTCAATTACTTGTGGAATAGTTAATGTAAATATAGAGTGAAATTAATATTAACTGGTACTTAAAGAGGTAATGAATAAGCAGTTTAAGTTCAGGGCAGGGTACTTTATGGAATATTTGAACTGAGAATGGCAATGTGTTAGCTATGATATAAAAAAAAACTTCAATACATCTGAGCATAGTTTTCTGAGAAAGTATTTTAAAATCTGATGATATTTTACAGCTCTACCTATCTGACTTTGAACAAGTTTGAAACACAATTTTAAAGATTGTGAGCTTTTTCAGGAGAAAGGTAAAGAAGGGACTAAGCAGATTTTCTATGCCAATAATTCTTCCCTTAGATGAAACAAAAACTTGGGAGACCTGTTTCAATAGTCATTGCACATAAAAATTGCTTTCTATCCCTAATGTAAGATTTACATTTGGCTATTATGGAGAAAAGACCGTACATCATATTGGCATTCTGTTTTCATATTCAAGATGATGCTTCTTTAGATTTGAAAAGCGATGCTGGAAAGAAGCACAGCTGCTGCCTGAAATCTGTCATAGTGGGGAATAACAATCCTATACAGCTGATCAACTGTGGAGAGGCAGCAGAACGTACATAAGGGGCTGCCTCTGGTGAGTCCAGTGACATGTGTGACATTATGTATTTCAGAAACAACTAATTTTAGATATTCTTTCCAAAGGAGTTTTTTACAGGTTTCTCTCATATGCCAGAGTACTAGTCTGAAACATCTGCTGACAGGTCATTCCATGCACCTGCAAATGCCATGGGGAGAAAAGCCAGGGAAATGAAGCAGGAGCACCCCCTTGCTCAGTGTGCCATGACCTCATCCTGGCAGTTTTTTATGGGATGTACCCATGATAGTAACTTGGTGATTGCTTTCCAGTTACTGTTGAGCCTTTCATTGACTTGGAATCAAGCAATGGTATGAGATCAAGTCCTGTACATGAACACACCACCCCATGAGCTGAGCGTTACCCATCCTGGTAAAAGAGTCATCAAAGGAAAATTGTTTTAACACACAGTGCCCTGCCCAGGCTCAGGATTCACAACCTGGCACTAGTGAGCAGCTCAGTGACAATTGGCTTCAAACAAATCCAGCTATTTAGTCAGAGCTCAGAGGAATAATGTTATGCAGAGGCCATAATTCGGGGGGGAGGATCCTCTGGATTTCCACCAAAACCCGACTGTCTAAGGCTTCAATAGGAGGAAAGCATCTTTTCAGTCTTTAGCGCCCCGACACCAACTAATTGAGCCTGTTGTGCGCGACAGAACAGTCAGGAGGGCGCTTGCCCTGCCGAAGCCCAGCTGGGGGTGCTGGAGAGCCGAGAAAGCCACCGTGAGATGCTTTAAACTCCTTGAGCCGCGCGAACATCAGACCCACCCCCCATACCAGTGTGTTTTCTCCCTTGTCCGGGGAGTTGAAAAACAAATAGGGAGTTAATAAAAATCTTTCTTGTGTTTGCCACCTGACAAGTAGCAGATGTGGCTCTGCTGAGCAGCTGTTTTGTTGCTTCCACCATCCTTTCTTGGTTTGTTTTATGTGTCAGATAAAGAATCTAGATACCTTGTGTTTCACCTGTACATTTAATACTTTATTCATAGAACAGATATTCTTATCATAGTACTTGATACAAATTAAGGGTAATGATTAATGTTTGATGGGTAGGCAAACTGATGCTTAGAGACAAAGGGAGGCTCAACAAAAAGATCAAATCACCTCCAATCTGCATGTGGACCTAACTTCACCCAGTGTTGTCCAATTTTTTATGCTCAAAATCCACCAGCAGAAAACTTTCTTAATTAGGTTTTGATCTGGAATTATATAGGCAATGATTGTGCAGTGTGAAATAGAGGGAAAATCCCCGGAGACAGAGCTGGGATCCAAACTCCTCTCTGCACTACCAGGGCCAGCCAGCAGGCCACAGCCGTGCTGTGCAAGAGCTGCTGCTGCCTGAGCTCTTCTGCAGGAGGGAGTCTCTCCAGCACGGAGGTGCCCTGACTCTCCCCAGTCCTCACCTCCTGCTCTTCTACAGTTTCGTGGCTGAGGTGCCCTGAAGTGTGAAACCTGTGATAAAATTCTCTCCAGGGAGAGAGGGTTTCAACTTCAGTCTTAATAATTGGGCTATAACATAGGAGAGGAAAAATAAAATAATCAGCACGTGCATGCTTGGGAAAAGATATGTGCCAACTTCAGTGTATGGGAGTGGCAGCCTGTTGGTAGTTGTCCCCCTGGGATGTATGAAAATGGTTAGGGAAGCAGATGATTCAAGACATGTTCCTGATATTACTTGATTTTGCATTACTGTTGGCTGGCTGCAGATAATCTGTCTTTCTGTGACCCTTTGACTCCTGAGCCTGAAGCCTCTTTTCCAGAATGTCCATATTGGCTCTTCTCTCTCTCTGTCAATGGACCAACCCTGTGCAGGCTGCAGCCAGGAAAGGGCTGCCCAGGGGAGCAGCTGGGGTTTGGTTGGTGACCCCTTGGGAAATGACTGCTTGCATCCCAACTCCTTAGTCCCTGCCAGGTCAGGGCCCGAGCACTGCCATGGGCTGCTCATGGGCTATGCTTCTCTCAGACAAATAGTAGGTTTATAACATTAATATACAAAGTAAGCCTTTGCCGGGCTGGAGCGTTACTATATCTGATAGCTACTCCCATCCTCTCAGGATCCCAACCATCAGAGGTGTGAAAGGGCAATCTTCACAGAAATGTAACCAGTACCCGTATATGCCTCCTCTCCACGCAGGGAAAGGAGGAAGGTGTTCTCATATAAGGAGGTGTATCTCCAGTACACTGCAGAAGCCAGCTTGGTAAACTGCCCTGAAGGGTAGATGTTACAGTTTTCCAGGACAACCAATACAACCTTTTGGCAACTGACCGAGTGGAGGTTAGAGTGATGCAAAATTACATATTCATACAAGTTGTTGTTAATTCAATGATTTGCTTGTGTTTTGGGTGTTCTGGTTTGAAAAATATTAACTTTGTTGCTGTAGTATGAACTAAAATTCACACAACTCAATGGGCCCCATTACTTTATATTGCCTCTATCTTGGTCTGCATGAAAGAGTAGGCAAAGTCTTGTGTATGATTCAGAAAGGTCTGTCCCAGGCACTAAGGGGCATTAGTCACAGAGCTATATGCATACTTCTTTTTTTTAATGTTGCTGTGGGGTATCCCCATTTGCTCCCAGACCTCCTATGAAAAGGCACAAGTGCAAAGTTACTTCCCTGCAGCACCCTAACTAGTAGTGCAGATCCAACACTGCTGACACAGAGCCCTTATATTTGAGAATTACTTCCTTGCCATACATCTGTGCTGCCCAGCCCCTTCCCCTCCCCCTTTCTTTGCTATCTGCAGCATTGCAAACCCCAAGAGCAATGAGCAGAGCTGAGAAATCCCCCAAACTCAGTTATCCGTGCAGCTACTCAGCATGACTTTGACAGCACTCAAAAGTACATTGCTTCCCCCACTGGGTTTTTTGACCTTTTCTGTGGCCTATTGTCATCTAGCATCCTGTGTTCACACCACCTCACAAGCCATAATAGTTTCTTCTGGGATTAATTTCTGTGGTTCAGGGGCTCAACCTGACAAGTAACCTGACAAGTAGCGGCAGCCAAAGCTTACAGCAAAACCCCAAGTAGAAAATTGAAAGAGAGATAAGTTCCTTTCCCCCTCCTCCCTCTGCAAACTCAAATGATCAACCTAAAGGATTCTCCATACATTTTTGGGTAAAGAGGCATCATAGCCTTTTTTTTCTCCCTTTTAATCACTCTGTCCCATAACAGAATCCCTCACTACTGCAGTTTCACCTTGTGGGAAGACAGCATAGCAAGGTATGTGTAATTTCTTCCCATTCTCAAACTACTGCAATGATAGCACAATTGTTCCTGGAAAAGTGTGCATTAGTGCTTGTGATAGTGAATATACAAGTATGAAAAGTTATTGTGGTTTAGAGGTAGGACAGTCAGGGGAATATGTGCAAGTCTGGGAAGTAATAACAATTAATTTCTTCCATTGACAATCTCCTTGCCCATGGGAAAGTTGCACAGACTCCTGTTTTGAACAGTCATTCACTCAAGTTCATTTATCTTGGTTTTTGGATGTCTATCTTGAAACAGATGGTGTGGAAGCACCAAAGGGGCATTCAGCCCCTGTATCAGCATATTCCTTCGAGAACCCTTGGCAATAGGCACTCATGAGAGCAAGCTTGGATTGAGCACTCAGAAACAAAAAGCTGCTTTTGAAAGAAGGGCTTTAAGGCTAAGGTTATGAAAATGCTGGTTATCCTGAATGCTTATTTCAAAAGGTCAGCTAGTGCCTAAGATGAGTGTTTGAGGAGAGTGAGGGGAGGAAGGAGGTCTCCCCTCCTGCTGCTGTTTCTCTGGGGAATCACAGTCCACAAGTGATATGAAGGCTGACAGCATTCTGCCCCCTGCTTGAAAAGGGGCCAAGGGTGACGAAGCTTGGATGCACTCTGCTCAAGAATACTGTTGCTGTGACCAAATGTTGCTCCACAGCAGAGCTGTAAATTATGATGGTGGTTTAAAGCTGATCTTAGGAGGTCTTGCTGCCATGTAATCTCTTCAGCCAAGGTTGTTTTAACTGTAAGAAAGAAATGAAAATATAAACAGAAATATGAGAGAAACGGGAACAAGAACATGCACTATATGTTCCTGGCCTTTGTAAATGAGTCATGGAATTGAGTTTAAAAAAAATAATAAGGGAATAGAAACCTCTGTGGATAACTCATAATCTGCTTTATTAGTGATATAATTGGATTTGAACAGGAACATTTGGTCTGGGACTAACAGAAACCAATTTCTTCCCTTCTTTCTACCAAAATCTTTAACTGAGATGGACATACACTGCTCTCTTTCAAACATCTCTGTTTCATGGCAGACTTCAACCTTTTTACTTAATCTGTTGCAGTACAGGCAGATTTGGATATAATTGAATACATAATCTGATGGTTTATGGATCACACTTGAATTTCTCTGAGCATTGCTCTAGCAGTATCATAGGACAAACACTGAGCTGCTTGCATAACCTTGTAGGTGTCGGTGGTTTTGCTGCAGAGGCATTTAGTCAAACAAATCTCCCCAGCAATATATTCTGAAGCACAGTGGTGGTTTTCAGGCCTGCTACAAACATGCCAGGCTTGTGCTGAGCCTTACATGTGCTAGGGAATGACTTGGATTAAGGCTGTATGAATGTATTGCCTTTAGTGTTCACTAATTGTAATGGTTTCATCCTTTATGACATAGTGACTAATTTCTTTATTTGCATGGACATGGCAGGTAATGCTCCTAAAGCTCTTCTTACGGTTTCTGATGAGGGCTGATACTTGACTTTCTAATGCCCATGTCCTCTCCTCATGACATTGCTTCTGGAAACTCTTGTTCTGAAAGACAAATTTCAATTTCATTTTGACTGCCATATATCCAGCCTCCTTGCTTGACATGCCACCCTGTTGCAGCATAAAACCTAAAATCATTCTTTCACAATGTTGAAAGGTCTCTAAAGAACAATGACACTATGATACTTCTTTGTGTAGTACATAGCATCTATTATTTGATTTCTCACTTGCACAACAAAATTGTATTTTGGAAAATTGCCTGCTTACAATTATATGCTAGGATTCATATAAAAGATTATGAAAATACTATTTGTTTGAAACAGATGTGGGACTGCATGCTTGTGTATGCCTCCAGGATCTGTGTGTGTGAGCACCTTGCTGACAATCTGTTTATCCATACCATCCTACTTAGTAGCTGTACTGAACAGTTGCACTGTTCACTTTCCTCTAAACCCTGCTGTGATCTTTTCTTGGGGTAGAGAATCTGTGTGATGAGAAGGAAATAGCAGTGGTCTAGTCAGATGTCTAGACTGCATCATTTTTTCCTGGCCCCCTGCAGAATTTGCAGGAGAGGCTGTGTAGATGAATAGTTTCAGGCTGAAGGTGCGTTACACAACATACTAACCCCTCTGTGCTACAGGATATGTTGTGTAAAGGGAGAGCTGGCTCAGAGCCAGCAGCATCTAAAAAAATTCAGAAATCATGTTGCATGCAGCAGTGCTGCCATGTCTTAGGGATGCTGCTCAGGAAGGTTTCCTCTGTCTTCTCCTAGAGTGAGAAAGACACATGCAGGGCCAAGGGATGAGCTGCAGCTTGTGCAAGTTTAGACTTCAGGCTTTAAAAATTAACTCTGTTTTTTCCCAAAGGCCTGGACTGTGCAGTATCATGTGCCAAATTGTAGTAATAATTTTGGTTCTTAAATGAAAAATGTGGGTGTATGGAGAGAAATGATTGCATGGAAGTGATGTCATGCAATGTGAAAGAAGAGAAAGTTAGTCTTTGTTTCCCTCTGTACATGATTTTCCAAATACAGCAACCTTTGCAGCATTCAGATAGTACATAGGACTAATAGGAAAACAGCTGTCAGCATGAAAACCAAGAAAAGTCTTCTGTAAGATCCAGAATCAAAACTAAATAACTTGCATGAATATAAGACTGTGAGTCTTGGATGTAAACCTTCACTATTCATAAAAAATGAAATAAATATTTTTGACAACAGAAGAGCTCATCCTAAACTGGGTACGAGTCTTTACTTAATCTTAAATCTGTGGGGTACAAGATTGAAGCAGTCAGCTGAGATACTTCAGTATGTAACGTCAGCTTTTACTGCTTGATAACCTGTGTTTTTAAAGTCAACAAGTGAAGCCCAAGATGCCATTTCTGTCACCTGCATAAATATCTTAAATTTTACTGGCAGTTTCTAATGTCAGAGGTACTTATAGAGTTTAAGAGGGCCTGGATTATCATTAATTAGAATAGCTAACAGTTACTGCAGACAGTTTAAGTGCAGCTGCAATTACAGAGACCTCTTTATAAAAGTGAAGCCAAAAGATTTTAACCCAGTTTTAATGAAGTTATATCTCTATGTCTGTATTCCAAAACTCTACCTCAGAAATGAAGCCATATTCAGAAAAAGTCTCACATCTTTATCTCATATTTGTAATATGAAAGATGAAAGGATGAGCCAAATTTCTTGGGATTTGAACAGTTACTGTTGTTAAATATAAGAGGAACCTAGTGACAGAACTTCAGCAGATGTACTTCCCCAGTAGGTGCCTCTGTAGGATTTGATCCATGGAACACTGTAGTTTAATATTCCTAGTAAATAATATTACAACTCTTGGCAGTTGTCTCTATTACAAAACAGACATCTCACAATCTCTGTTAGTCAACATTTTATGGAGGAGCTGTCATAGAGAAGTTGAGATCAGGTCTGTTCTATAGTGTCTTCTCCATGTAACTGCCAGGTGGGGAAAAAAAGGCACTCTGAAAAAAGCTTTTCAAACTATCCACCTTAATACTGAACCCTGTGAATGAAAATCCTATGTAGTGAATTGATTGCATCAAACTGCAGGCTGATTCTGCAGCTTCTCACTTTACAATGCTGCCTTGCAAGAGCTCTTGGAGGAAGAGCTTGTGAAAAAGGAGAAGTTGTTTAAAAGTCCTGTCCTTCCTTCCCTCCTTCCTTCCTCTGTTGGACTGCTGTGGAGGTGTCTAAGTCCTTCTGAATACTGGGATTTGTTTAACTTTGTATTTGCCTTGCTGAGCGTTATGCTGAAGGACTCTGAAGAGAATAGGCTTTAAGCTCACTTAGAAAATGCAACAAAAATGGTGGAGGCTGCATGAAGGGATTAAAAAAGGCCAGATCCTGAACAGTCTGGCAGCCATGTAGAAGCTGGTCCCAGTAGAACAGTAGTGTGGTATCTTAGCATGTGTAGTGTACAAGCTTTTGAAAAGGAAGTTGTGAAAGAAAGCAAAGGGACCACATACATAATGAAATTACATTATGAGTAACAGAAGTACCACCAGGCCTGTGGTCCTCCCTTTCTCGAGGATCTATTTGAACCTTCATTTCCTTGTAACTGTATTCTGTGATGGACATTGTTTCATTTCTACTCCTGTTTAGGAAACCCTTCAGTTTTTGGTGGTCCATATTGTCTCACACACGAGTAGTGCCACGATGTTCCCGGTGGTGACTTACCAACACATTGGCCAGGAGCAGCCCAGTGCCAGAACTAGCCCAAGGATGTCAAGGTTGGGCAGATGTAGACAAAGATGGAAGAATTGGAAAGTGAAATATGGTGGAGCTTAGGAAAGCCTTTGGATGCTCCTGGGGCAACAGAAGAATGGTGGAAATAATTGCTGCTGTTCTCTGATGGTTGCTGCCTCTCTGAGTATACCCATCCCTTCATCAGTCTCCTGCCTTGCTTTCCAGGGCTTTGAACAAGACAAAATTGGCCACTTCAATATCCTTCCTGAACCATATGCATAACATCTTTAATTTTAATTCTTCAGAAACTGAGTGAAGCTATAGAGTTCTGATTTACTATCCTTATATTCCCTGCAAATGCTCCCTGGGCCCAGCATGGTCCCAGCAATGGGATTCTGTGTCACCTTTTCCAACAGGCAGTATATTGACCAGGCTTGTATTGATTTTAATCTAAATTCCTGAGAAAAGGCCAAGATCCATAATTTCACCTCAAAAAATCTGTACAGGTACATCATGCTGTCTTCTATCAATTTTACTGCCTTCTTGTTCTATTGCTTTAGAAGAACTTTGCTTGAATACAGAGGTATTTCCTAGCAACTGAGCAAATCTCAAGTTTACTGATGAATGTGAAGTCTTGCTGCCTTGAAACATGAGCCCTCTGGGTTGGAATGGCTGAGTTCTGAGAAGAGAGGGGAAAAGATAAAAAGCTCATCTCTTAAGAAATTGATTTGTGGTTTGAAGGAATTCTAGAAGTGTGTGGGGAGATAAACATGGGAAGCCTAAACCAAAACTGCAGTAGTTTATTTTGAAACCAAATTAAAAAACCAAAAAGATCCTAAAATCTCATCATATCCCTTTGTTAAAGGCTAAGATTATCTTCGAGTGAATTTTCTGTGTCCTTTTAAAAAATTAAACCAGTATGATTTCCTCTTGATCTTTCTTGAGTTCAACTTGTGACTGTTACTAGGAGGAAGTCAGCTGCTGATGTTTTGCATGCAGTTATACTATATTGCTTATATGTTAAAATTTATACAAATTGGACTTTGGCCAGTTCCTTCTGTGCGCTCACCATAAGAAGCTGAATCTTGACATCAAAGACAGATCAGAAATAGGATAGTGGTGTACTGATGGGCTGCCTTTGATGGGTGATTGTTTAGTTTTTGGGGGGTTTTTTTTGTTTGGTTTTTTTTTTTGTTTTGTTTTTTTCACAAATGCAATGTGCTAAGAAATTTTCATTGAACTTTCTGTAATTAATTCAATTTAATATCAAGGGTTGGATTTGTAGATGCTACTCTAGTCCCTTTCAGACCTGCCTGGAAAATCACTGTGATGGAGAAGCTCATGATATACTCATGATTTTCCCATCAAGGGAAGTCCCCACTCAATGGTGAAGCAAATCTAGATCTGCCTCTTGTTTAGAGGCGTGTGAAAAATTTGCCCTTTGGCATATTAGCTCCAGGAAAATCATTATTCCTCCCAGTCTCCCTGTGTAGTTATGGGGCTGGCTATACTAGAGATGTTACAGAAGGCACCTCTTGCCTTGTTGCTTCAGGTGTGTGCCAGGCACAGTTTCATACCCAAGTCTCCACTGAGACAGTATTTAAGATTAAAACCAGCACATCTCTCCAGCCACATAAATTTGGCTTAATTTTTTGTGAACTTATTTTATTTTTAGTCACTACATATATGTGCATATGCCTGTACTTACATGAAAAGTGTGTACTCTCATATGTAATAAAAGTAAAGGACAGAGTATAAGGCCTGCACAAAAGGTACAAAATTATATTTTTTTCTTCAAAAGTATAATTTTTTTCTAAGTATTTTCTATTAGCAAATGCAGCAAAGATGAGGTAGCCATTTTCACTAAATTTATATAATGAATATTTCCAAAAGATCCAAAAGCTTGATACACTGACTGTGCATAAAATTTTAAAAATTTGAACTGAAATCAATGCCTTCCTACTCGTTCTGTGTCTTTGGACATTTCCTGGCTGCTTGCTGGACTCCTAGATACTTTTTACAGAGAGGGTTTTCCCTCCATCTAGAACTGTAGTTCTTCAGCTTTTTTATTTGTAGGGCTTACATGGTTTCCTTTCTAAACCCATCCTTTCCCTCCCTTGCATTATTAGAAAATTTAATTTCATGGAGCTCACTCGGGAGACTCAATAACCAGTGTTTTTTGTAGCGTTGCAAATATACAGTAAGGTAAATTAGTTATGTACAATTAGGAGTTTCCTGGCAAAGCTGAAAGTAATCATCTCAGGTTTATGAAGTTCCATTCTTTACCAGGGATCTAACGGTTTCCCAAGTGTACAGGAGGATGACAAATAATATTTAATGTGCTGGATGATGGTAGAGAAAAATGTTCTGAATGAAATTGCACTTTGATTTTATTTCAGGTTGATTTAAATGGGAATGTGTGACTAATAGTTTGAGTTGACCACCACACTGACTTTTACAGCCAACATTTGCCAAAACTAACAGAAGATCCTTGATGTGTTTTCACTCCTTCACAGGGCAGTAGAACAGTGTTTTCAGCTCATTGTTCCTGAAGGGAGATTGCCTCGGAGACAAGAGTGCTCCTGTCACAACCCTGTGCTTGATAAATCCCATGCAGATACGAATGAGATCCAAGGCTGTGGGATGGAATTGTTTGTGAACAGTTTGTTTCACTGTGAACTCTGCTCTCAAGCAAGAGGAACATATTCTACAAACATTTTCTGGTAACCCACAGCACCCACATCCTCTGCAAGTGAGAGGCAAGAGGTAACAAGGATGATAAAGGCTCCCTGCAACTTGCAGGTCGCAATGAGTTTATTAATGATAGAAAACTCCTAAACTCAGCCCCCAGTGCAAGGCATGTACTCTTCCTGGAATTTTTCTTTGAAGAGCTCATTAAGGATTATATATATAAAAAAAATATGTTTCTTTTATGATATCTGAATTACTCCACTGGCACAATATTTGATATAACTGTACTCTGGTGAAAAAAAATTGTTCTTTCATTAGGCCTGACACAATGATGAAGCAAGTTGCCCAGCACTGTTCAGAGGAAGTCTATGGCAAAACAGCTTTGGATATCTTGCAAGTGCCACAAATTTGAGATTTCCTTCTATAATTTTGTGCTTTCCTCCAAGTTTTGAATGAGCGGTAATGGAATAACAGCAAAATGCAATGTTGTAAAGAGAAGTTTCTCAGGGACCAGTCAACAAACTGATTACAGCAAAGAAAATAGAAGTGGCCTTATTGTGGAAGGTTTTGTTTTCATACTGTGTGCTAGAAGGAATCTGCTTCCTGGTTAGTGTGTAGAAATTGTGTGATGTTTCTTTAAATAGCTGTCATTATCTGGTGTGTTTCCTGATCTGAAATGATTTGAAAATCACTGTGGCTCTGTTACAACAAGCAGATGAACCGATGTTTGTACCAATAGAAAACAGTTAATATGAACCCTAGAGTGCTAATGGAATTTCTTTAGAAGATGTTTGGCTTGGGCATGAAGTAAAAGCATTTAGATTATCTCAAAGGTTTTGGAAAATGTAAGGTGCTTGGTTACCCCCATCTGTATCTGGTAGTTGGTCATGCTCTTCAGTATTTCAGGACAAGAGACTGAATGTTCAATGATACCTAAAGTGAGGCAAATTTCTGTTGGAAAAGACTGTGACTTGCTTTCCCACAGGCTTGTTTTCCTGATGGTAGTTTCTGGAAGTTTGCCTTTCTGGAAAGTTGTTCCCTGTGGCTTTCATCTCATCACAAGCTTTCTCTCCCATCTGGCATTCTCAGGAGCTAAGCCAGCTTTCTGCGTCGTCTCACTACTCCCACTCAGAAGAATTTTCAGAGCAGGGTAGAGTTGCACATACAATTGCGAGGGGGTCCTTTTTCTTAACCTAGGACAGCACTGTAGAGATTTTCCACCCTTTTTGTGTGGGTACAAATGCTTTGCACACTCTGGTTGACAGGTCCAGTGTGCCCACTTAGGGAAGTGGAGAAGGTGGTTGTTTCATCTGGTTTTGCATTTGAGTTCAAGTGGTAAAAGCCTGGAAGACTCTTCATTTGCTACACAGCTACTGGCTTCCAGTTGTAAGAAACACATCATGGCTGGTGAAAGAAAGGTTCTCCTGTCTGAAGTCTCAAAATAAATCATTGTTTGTTAGTTACAACGAGGACATAATTAATGGAGAACCAGAGTCTCTGTGAATTTGCCCTTAGAACAGGGTGACTTGTAGAGGGGAGAACAGAGCAGAAGATGGGGGAGAAGAGTCAAATCTGTTGACTTGGTATAGGGGCATTAGACTAGAGGCGGCTGCTGGTTTCATCCATAACTGTGCTGCACATGGCAAAGTTATTTGAAGATACAATGTAAGCATATTTGAATAAAACCATGCAGCATTTACTCTTGCCTTGGCATTTAGCACTCAAACTTGTTGCCTAGCAGTTTGAAATAAGTTATGTACTAAAGGGTTGTACAGTAACAGCAGGCTCAGGGTGTGTATCAGGCTAACCAAAAGATGCATTATGATGGCTCTTGGGTCTTTCACTGAGGTACACCTGGATCTGGAGTGTTTTTTCACCCCATAGGTGAAGATTTTTTTGTGCTCAAATCTACAAGAGCAAGGCTGTAGGAGAAGGATTACAAACAGATTTCAGTTGAAAAGGCTTGACGTGAACACCTGCACATTGATCTCGCTGCACTACTTAGTTGAAGAGTCATATTTCTTTGCCATGGGTCTAAGTATTTCATGATATTGTTTGTTCACTGCTTATGTCATCAATCTGAAGAGAAGAAGAGCATAATATGGACCCAAATTTCTCCAGGCAAGACTGGTGTGGGTAAAGTAATGTTCACTCTCTAACTGATACTCATTTTACTGCTTTACTGTCTTTTATAACAACAAAAATGTTTCTTAGTGTAAAATAGCAAAATGACTGTTTCTCTGACCAGCATTTTCACCTTCTAGGATTTTTGGTTTCATGATTGATTAAAGTTCATTTTTTCTTTGGTAATGAAGTTACTTTTAAAATACCTGTACATGCAAAAGAAGGGAATATTAAAACTGGGTTATTGAGATTCATGTTCTTAATTTTAAATTTCTTTAATTTTTGTATTCTTCACGTAAAAGTTAGTCCCTGATTTAGACTGTGACAGGATATATTGACAGACACCCACAGGAAACTATTAATACAGATTTTTTTTTTTTCCCTTGTGGCTCTTTCTCAGTCATGCCTTCTTAAAATAGGGGGAGAAAGTAATAACATGGATTAGTATCTGTGGCATAAGGATCTAGTGGAAATTTTTCTTCTCAAGATGCAGTGTAGAGACAAGAAAGGAAGTGGGATGTCAAGTTGGAAGCTTCAGGATCTGATTCAGATAGAGAGTATATAAGTTATTAATTCCAGTGTTTGAATCTTCATTTCATCATTGCCACAAGAGAAACGGCAAAACTAGAATTATGGGTGAAAGAATTCATACTGTGTAATGTACGTCCACTGAACTGCAGCTACAAAGTTTACTCTTCAAAGCAAGAATGCAGAGTAAAGAATATTGGGTTGCACTTCTTCAGTGTAAACAAAAGATGTCACTATGAGACACAAAAAGCACTGAGGTAATTAAAGTTAATTCTGAAACTATTCAGATGTTACCATTAAGCTTTAATAGTGGTTATTTTTAGTTTCTTTCTTTCTACAAAGGGAAACCACTGAAGAAACTCTGTGAAACTACTTCATCTGAAGAAAACCCAAAACCCCTACCCCAAATTCTGTTTTAAAATGTTCCTTTTTTGATAGGAATGTTAATAGAAATGCTTCCAAGTTCCTGTAAATGCCCCCACATTTCATACCTATACCACGTGAAGCTGTTCTTAACCCCAAAGAAGATGTGACTGAATCATTAAACCAAAATGAAAGAAGAAGAATATGGAGAATAGAAAGTGTGTGAATTGTGAGGACAGACACAATATAAAGTGGAACAAAAGAGGAAGTTTCAAAGTAGTAGATATTAGAGAAAAAATTACACTAAATGAAGAGATTTTCTGCTGTCCTCATCCATATTTCAATGAGGTTAAACTAAATGCAGTAGGACAATATCTGGTGCAGCATGGATCTCAATTTTCATGATCCCACAGATATCAAACTCCTATTGATTCTTCAGAAGTAGGACTGGATTCATGTGTTGTAATCAGGCTAAGCAACAGGGCAGTATTTTCACAAAAGGAGCATCATTAGCAACAAAAATGGACCTGCAGACACAGCCAGACCCTTGCCAAGGTCAGTTGGACTGATGTATCCTGCTCTCTTGTTCTGAGTTACTTCCTCCGGAAATATCTTGGGCTGGATATGAAAGTTGTTACATGGGCCAACTGTCTCTGTTCCAGCTTTCCTGAGAGTTTAATCTCTCCTCTCTGCTTCTCAAGTGTGATAGAGCAGAATGTGGTCCTCACGTTGTCATCAGCCTTTATTGAGGTTGAACTCCCAGGGGTCCAGGCCCTTTTCTCAAAACCATTATTAGGCAGAATGCCATATCTGCATGCATGGACCTCTTTATCCCTGCTTCCACTTCTGACTGTGCATCCTCTGCTAGGCTATCCAGATTCTTGTACTTATTTTTCAGACTTTGCTTTTTGTGTTGGTTTTTTCCTTTCTTTCTGAAGGGTGAGCACAAGATTCAGAGAGGAGGTAGTTCATGGGAAGAAAAAATTGTCCCTCTCTTAAGTCTCTTGGGGAATCTGTTCAATGCTCAGTACAACTGGAGACTTGCATTTATTTCTCTGTGAGTCCTGTCTCTTCTGGGGAACTTCCCCATTTAGGGGGAAATCCACATTCAGCCACAGCTGGGGGAGTCCCAGGCAGCTGGACAAGAGGTGAGAGGGGTGTAAAGGACCTAGAAATTGCTTCAGAGAAACTAAGGCATCTCTGTGGGCAATCTTCAGTGCACATCAGTAGATGTAACTGAACTTGGAAGACCTCTAGACTTGAGTCCTAAGACTACTAGTTGTCTTATGGTGAAACAATCTGGATATCTTGATCCCACTCCCTGGAAATAATGAGTTTGGAAAGTTGGTGAAAGCATGTTGTGGAAAGTGATGGGAACTTTTGTCTCACAAAGCAGTGGGGAAAAGCTGAGCGAACATGTTGAGATTTCATCAGATGAAAGAAGAGGAGAGAAGGCCTCGGATATTTGCAGAATTAAAAAAATAAAGCTTAGGTTTACTAGTAGGGATGTAGGAATTTCATGTACCAGATCAGGTTACAGACTGGTGAGACATTATGCAAGGAAGATATCTGTCTATGTAATTGTGTCAATACACGGGCAGGGACACTGTGACAGGAACCAGGCTCTGTAGATCAGCTGATTGTGAATATATCTAGAAATCAAATCCATTATTCCATATTTATTTCCAGGTCTGCTAATGACTAGAGATCACTAGGTCAAGTTAACTGTGGACATTATCCTATGCTGTTTTTAGGGTGAAAATTTATATAAAACTTTGCCTTCATTTAAACAGTTTTTTTCTGTGAGAACAACTGAGAAAAAGAATTATCCAAACTAAAGGAAGTTTTTCTATTTCTTTCTTTTCTATGGTTTGAACTTACTACAGATGAAGGACTAGAAAAAGCACAGTGCTGTTTTTTTTTCCATCTTAAAAAAACTATAAGGTAGATGACAGCAGTAGATGTATTAAGAAATAATCAAATGTTGATAAAAATGTTGATCAATTTTGGATCCTGTAAGAACTTCCCTGAAAGGTGAAAAGCACAGGTTTCTTTCATTTTCCTTACCTTGGCACTCCCTTAAATCAGAGTGTAGTATTACATTGAATAAATCATGCCATACAGCATTTAATGAAAGCAAACTCATTAAATTCAGAAAAAATCTAAAAGTCAAATTACTTCTGCTTCTTAAGTTTTCATAATATGCAGAATTTCCATTTCCTTAAGCTATTTCTATCATTGCCACCTTTTCCTAAATTTTTTACATATGCTTCTGTATAGTAAAGTGGTTACATGGTATATTTATAAATGTTCTTTAGTTGCCAATTCACAATTTTGTTTTCCAGCAATTTTAGGATATTATTCCTCTCTAGCAGTTTTTTCCAATTATACTGTTATAAAATTTAATATATATCAAGAATCTTCACTGTTCAAATAAATCCTTATATGCAAAAAGCTTTTATTTTTCTGCTCATATCATATTCCAATAGTGACATATGTAGACATTATCCTGCAATGCATTGGATGCTGATTTATTAAAAAAAAGTATTATAAAATAAATCTGCTCAAGTATAAGTGTTAGGGAGCTCATCAGAGTTCTTAATTTG
Source organism: Chloebia gouldiae (assembly GCA_003676055.1). NCBI lineage: Eukaryota > Metazoa > Chordata > Aves > Passeriformes > Passeridae > Chloebia > Chloebia gouldiae. Next base: position 6,924,795 of record QUSF01000013.1, on the reverse strand, counting down.
TACTGTATTTATTAATTGCTTATTGATTCCCAGGGTTTCCAGACTGAGCACACATGTTCTATGGAGTCATTTTACTACACTGTGGTGAAATATGGGATGCATCTGCTCTAGTAAGTAAATAAGATTAAACTAAATAACCTGATACACAATTATTTGCGACGTGCAAGCATTTATAAGTCTTGCCCAGAGTACTTCAGAGGTAAATTTTATTTAGGAAATGTGTAATTTACAGGAGGATTATGTTCTGTTCTGTTCTGTTCTGTTATGTTATGTTATATATTTAAGAACTCTGTACAGAACCATACAATAATACAAGGACAATACATTATTAATTTGCATATATTTCTATTAAAATTAAAATTTTTACTCAGGTACCATAAACCCCTTTGCTGTCAAGGTGGTTCTCTCCTCTTGGAGTTTATAATCTAAGAGTAACCCAGAAACATAACAGTGGAACACAGTCTAGTAAGGAAGATGGAACTTAAATTATCTCACTGTTAGCGTAATTAGGACTCACATTTGTTGTAATGAAGCATTTTACAAGGAAACATGAGGGCACACATCAGCATGACAAAAGAAAAAAGCATAGGTATAGATCTCAAAATGTGACAGGTGCAACAAGATATTTGAAAGGACCTCATACTCAGCATTTCAGTAGGAAATATTCAGTCACTAGATTAGGGTCTAGACTGTGATGGGTCCTACAAACAGAAAACTGGTTGGGTTAAATTTCACATAATATAAAAAAGCAAGGATAAGAGGTGTCTCAAAAAAATGAGATAAAAAAATCTTAATTTCAGAAAGTTTGTCTTTGCTGAAACACTTGGATGGTGCAAGACTGTGTTGCCAAAGCTAGGAAAAGCAATTATTGGGGGGGAACAATTAACCATATTAAGCCTCCACTTATGATTATACACAGCCAGAGTGAGCTGCCCAGAAAGACAGGCTGAGTTGTTAGCCTGGCTAAAATGATTCATGCCTAGAGTGGAAATGTGGATCTCCAAGTGATGAGTATGAAGTTGTTAAGTGAACCAGGGGAGTGATTATTCAGAGGTAAGGGACAGGAGAAGGGAATCAAACGCAGGATTTGGTAGAATACCCCATCCTCCTTGTAGTGCTGGGGTGGAATGGAGATGCCTCCAAAGAGCTTTGTGAGCTGTTATACAGGGTAGAGGAGAATCAGGAGAGAATGGAGACCCTGAAGCAAATGAGTGTGAAATTTTCAGAAATGACGTACTTATGCCAAGAACAACCAGCAGACAAAGAATGGGAAGTCTGCAGTGCTGGAACTGTAAGCTGCAGTAAAGAAGTCACTAGACACTACCATGGAAACAGTTTAGCTGAACTCAATTGCCAGGAACTGAACTAGTGGAGGCCTAAGATGTAATTTAAAAAGCCAGCTCTAGACAGTGTGCTTACAGGTGCCATGTGCAACATACCTGGAGTGTCCAAAATCATCAGTTAGGTGCATTTTCTGAGTAGAGACCATGTTACAAAATAATTCTAAAAGAATGAGCTCTTCCATGTTTGAAGTATCAAGCCTGCAAGAAATAGCTGTGTTTAGTTAAGGGAGAACACTGATAGTGTAGGATGAATTAGTTGAAAGAAATTAAAATGTAGTAAGGAAGAAAAATGGAGTGGATGGTTTGGAAAAAAACAAATCCCACCCAGCATGAAAACCTCACCAATGCAATGTAAACTAATCAAAACAAACTCAAACTAATAATGGTACATAGTGGAAAAAAAAAAAAGAAAAATAACACAGCTGTTGGAAAGTAACAACTAGAAATAATTGATAGAGTTAGGAAAAAAGACATTTTTAAAATCAACAGGAAAAGTTTTGTGTACATTGCACTGATTTTAAAGAGAAAAATATGCTGCTCACATTTCTGTCAATGTCCTGTATGTGAATATTGGCAATGTGTATGTGAATTTTAGGCATTTTGCCTTATTGATAAAAATTATATTTATCTGCTTCCTAATGAGTCTTATTCCAACAGCAATGAGAGCAAAAAATCTGTAGAAGTAGCAAAATTAACAATAGAGTATAATCAAGGTTATTTGTATTGGGAGGAGAAACAGGCAGATAAGAAAATCTTGTCTGCAAAAGAGACCAGGAACTGGAATAGGAAAGGATCATGGTGGAAAGACAAGATGTTAAATGAGGAAAGCAGATAAAAAAAATTTATACTTGTGAGGTGAGAAGAAAGAGAAAGCCAAAGAAAAGACATGAGCAATTGAAGGCAAGCTAAAGGGAGGAGGAAAATCACAGTGTATTTAACCAGTTATCACTGGAAAGAAACTGATGGCTTCTGGTATGATTTAGTACAAGTTCTTTGACATCCTGAAAGTTCTCAGCCAGAAAAGAGACCCATTATATTACACATTAAATAGGTGTAAGGACTAATTTTAATAGTTTTTCCTGCTGGGCCTTTTTTGTGTGAAATAAATTTATTTTCCTAAGTATCTACTTTCTGATCCCAAATTCCAGTTCTAACTTTACATCTGCCTTTTTCTTTTATTAATATTTTTTTTTCATGTGAGAAAGATGGCTAAAAGCATTTACTTTGTTCTGGATTATTTGTTTACTCTTCAACTCTTGCTTTATGAACCTACTCTCTTGTATTAGAAGGTTCTTATGCTGACCACTACAGAATGAGTGATATTTCTACACAGTAACATAGGGAAGCTACCTTTCATCTTTTCTTTCTAAAATGGTATCAAGAAGCTGCTTTCACTATAGGTTCAGTTTTCTTCAGACCTGTTAATTCTGTCTTCATTGTCTGTGGTGGAAGACCAAAAGTCTTCTGGAAATTACCAGATTTGTTTGAATGTGGTCTGCATCTGAGATACAGAGGTAACATTTTAGGTCTAGCTTCACAATAGAAGGCTAAAGGGATAGATCTGAATGGTGAAATGAAACTTGGGAGTACTTGGAGCATTGCAAGACAACAAACCAAAATAAAATATTTTAGGTTCTAATTGGAATGCACCCAAAACTAGCAAAATGTTTCAGTCAGGAGAAAAGGGTGAGAAAGGCTTTGGGAAGTTCCTGCAAAAGATGAGATTTGATTAAACCTAATCTTGAAGTTCCCCCACCCACATATGTCACCTGATATTCAAAAATACTCTCAGAAAACAGAAACTGTATGGAAGATTTTAGTTTCAGCTGCATTTCCTAGCCTAACTTACAGGACCAAGATGAAATTACAGAAGTTACTCTCACTGATTTTCTTAGAAAGTGGAATCTCTTCTGAAAGGCTGTAGTGTAAGAAAAGATGCATTTTTTAAAAGGCTGCCCTTTAAAAGCTGAAGCAGTACAACCTGATGGTGGTGTTTTGTTGTTTGGGGTATTTTTTGGGGGGGGTTTTTTTTTTTTTTTAAATTTCTGTTTAAATCTCTCCACTCATTCAAAAGAGTGGATATCCAGTTATTCACTGGAAATATATTTTTAAATATATTCCTTGCTGGAAAGATGTTACAACTATCATACCCAGAAGAAGTTTAAGAGGGTGGAAACAGTGTTGTCCCTATTTTTCTGAGGTGCGGCTTTTAGCTTTTGGTTATGTTTACCGTTTAGACTTCAATAGGTAAATAGATATGAAAGGCAGGTTTACATAAAGAACTTTGCTTTCAAAATGTAAATTAGATGTCTCAAAGTCTTCATGTATTTCAACTGAGGCACTGCTAATTCATATGAAGCTCTGCACTGTGGATTTACTGAAATGCAGGAAACAACACCAAGTGTTATGAATCTTAAATTCACTGTCTTTGCAACCACCCTTCCTATCATCTAATAGTAAATATATGACCTGAGAACTAGAAGGAGAGCTAAGACCATGGTATTAATCTTAATTTTACTTTTTAGAAATTACCTTTTTAAAAAATTGTCCAAGAAGATTAAGTCTTTTAACAAAAGAAAAAACCAAATGGAAAGAAAAAAAAAAAAGTGGAACTGTAGAATATCTCAGGTGACTCACCAAAATGCAGAAAAAATGCAACCAAATAACCCCCACACAATGTTGCACAGAAGTAAATGTAATACTAATATAAAGCTCATATCTCTGGAACCCTATCTTAGGTCCCTCATTACTGAAAGGGAGGGATGAGTGTAAGAGATTTGCTGTACAAAGAAATGGCAATGTTTAGATACAGCTTGAATATGTAGTCTTAAAAAGCTGGATAAGAAAAAGATGGTACCTAACAGTGAGACTGAACTTCAGGATTTTGGAAGAAAGGCTTGAAGTTCTGTCTGTGCTGTCTTTAAACTGATGGCTAGACACCATGAGAAAATACTGAAACAGGGCATTTATTAGGGAAAAAACAATTGTCAAAGGCCAAGGCTAGCAGGGGAGAGCTACAATAGCTGCATTTTTATGTGAGATCTCCCGTAACAGTGGGTGGTACATGGGAAAAAGAAGCAGAATCATTGAGTCCAAGACTTAATTGAAGTTGGAAGGGATCTCTGGAGGTCATGTAGTCCAAGCTCCTGCTCAAAACAGGGAGCGTGTCACAAACAGATCAGGTTGCTCAGGCCTTGCCCAGTTGGATTTTGGCTGCACACAATCCCTCTGGGCACCTGTTTGAGTGCTTAACCAGCCTCCCTGTGACCAGGCGTGAAACTCTAGAAGACTGTATAAGATGTTGGAGAACGGTACAATCATTAATTTTAAAAGGATGATTTCAGCATTAGGAAAGAGTGCCAGAAGTTGTCAGTGAATGAGGTTTGAGAAATCGCAGGTCAAAAGCAGTTTTGTATAAGCCCTTGAAGCATGGCACAGAAAGACTTGAGACCTTTCTAAAAGGCTCCTATGAGCACCAGGAATAAGAAAACTCAAAATTTATTTTCATTGGTAGACAGACAGTTAATTCTTATGTGATTTTGCAGATGTTATCCTTTCAATGCTTGACCTATCCACATTTCTAGACCAGGTTTCTGTCCCCATTTGTCTGATATGTTCATGGTCAGATACCTTTCCCAATGTTTAAAATATTCTGGGGAAGCAGAGACAGAATTAAAAAGAAAGATTTAATTAGCCAAATGCTTTCAGGAGCAGGTCTTCTTTTGGAGGCTCTTTTTGGCCCAATACGAGATGAAATGCTTTATAGAGCACAGGCATCACCCAAACTCAAGGTCAATAAAAATACTGTCAAATTTTGTTGAAAGCAGAGTTAGGCTGACACTTTGCGGTTTTGAAAATTCTACCCATAGATGATAATTGAAACTACTCATAATATTAACTGTGATGGAAAAAATGCATAAGTAATAATATTTGAGACTGAGAGTTATATTGCACAACTAGTAATGCCATGTGCTTGTATAGGTGCTAGATCAGCTCCGTTTTCTCACCTCCATGCCACAGGCAGTGTGACAACCAAGGCAAGGCAGAACTACTGTATTTTCAAAGGGGTGTCTCAGGGGGCCACAAAATAATGAAACAATAGCTTGAATGTCATAGGCACACAACAAGCAGGAAAAGCATGTATCAGGCTTACAGCTAAACGACATCCTGGATGTTTATTCAACTGCTGAGTAAAATTTCAGGTCCTAGGAACGGATATGCACCTGCTCTAAGTTTAGATTACCTGCTGGAGTGTACATTAGTTCCTCACAAGTTTGTGTATCTAGGCTTCACTGCCAATGTGCCAGTGAGTATAGCTGTGAGGTTAGACTCCAGGCAAGCTGATGTTTGGATGCAGCTAAGGCTGATACCTGGTCTCAGGAACTGGATAGCTTTCTTCTGTTTCTTAATCTTGAAGTAGTTTCAAAGCCTGTCTTTCATTTCCAAGAAGTGTAATGCTTCTGATTTTGCTGCTGTCACCACTTCTCCTGCATTTTTGCTGAAATAGCACCTTCTCGCTGGTCAGCCACCAAACTAACATCACAAAAGGGTCACTGAAGGCTCACTAAAAAGAGATCTGTGTCTAAAGCCAAGAAGAGCCAAAGGCCACTTTAAATCTGATACTGTTCTGAAGTCACCATGGAAGAATTCCACCTTCTGTAGGAACAGCTGTCATCATCACTTGTGCAGAAGAAGAAGGGGTTTTCCCCTGATTTTACCTCTGTGCAGCGAGGTGACCAGCTAAAGGAGCTGATGTTTTATTCAGTCTTGTACGAAAAAGTTCAGGCTTTTGAAGCAGGGACTTTCACGCCTTGGCTCAACCTATACAGGAGCACTCCCTTTGTGTCACATTACATTTTGGCCACTCTGAAAGTGGTATGTTTGCATAGAAAATATTAAGGGACATAATATGATAGTCTGGAGAAAAGTTTCAAGGAGAGAAGCTATCATAAACTTTACAGATCTGTCTGGATTTCTGTTATCAGACTGCAGAAACAGGATACTCTTTCTTCCACATAGACAGAAAACCTGTGTACAAAATACAAAAGCTATGATGATTCATCATTGCAACAGAAATTGACATGCAAACAAATTTACACTTTCTCATTTCACATGGGCAGAGGAAAACAGCTTGTTAATTTTAAGAATTAGCATCAAGACTTTCAGTAGATAATCAAATATGCATTGAAGGTGCCAGACTGCCAAATGCAACAGAAGGTGCACAGAGACTGAAATCCTGACTGTAACCACAGAAAGCCTCACAGAGGCAGCAGCAGTGTAGACTTCCCAAACACAGACATACAGCAATCTTGTTCTAAGGGTGTAATTCCTTCCATCTTTCCCTCCCTCCTTCCCTAGTACTAGAGATGGTTGAGTAATCTCTTCTATGTCAGCAATTTGTTGGAAACCTTTCAGACTTAGGGGCAAGTGATACAGCTCTGATGATTTCAGTCAGTGTTGCACTTGATGGACTGGAACTGGCCGATTGTCACTGTTTGGTTTCCCATACTACACTGTTTGGTTTCAACTACATTGGCAGTTTTTGAACACACAATCATACAATAGTTTGATTTGACTCAGCAAAATCAACCCTTTTTACGAACGTTATTATTTTGAATTCCTTTTACAGGCAGAGAGGCACTGAACATGCAGCATGGGCAGTATGTCCATAGCTCCTGTTCCTCAATAGTTGGTGCTTTGCCCTGTTATATTTCATGACGAACTGCACAAAAAAATATTTCCTGTAATTTGTGCTCTAAAATTATCCCCACTGTTGGAGTGAATAAATCAAAAGAGGTCTGCTTGTTTCAGAGAGCATCCTGCTGCTCCATAGACTGTCCACCAAAATGTAAAATGGAAACACTTCTGTCAGATCACTCCCACGGATGTCAGGTGTGTGTAAGTGAAGGAAGCTTCCACAAAGAGAGGACAGAGCAGGCAGGGAGTGGAACAGCTGTTATCTTTTGTGAGAACCCTTTCCCCCTTGAACTTCTCGGGATTGGTGTTAAAACCAGTATAAGCTATTGCCACTTGGACTAGCACCAGCTCTGCTGCTCAGCTGAAACCTGTATCACATGTAACAGAGATACAGTCTTGGGAAAATCAGACCAGCAACTACCTACCCCAAGGAACACGTAGCTTTCCTCTCCCACTAGCCCTCCTCCTTCCTACATCCTTTCTCCTGAATATGACAACACACAAAGAGACACAGAGAAAAGTTAACTCACTCATCTTCCTTGTGTTGCTTCTCTGTTTCTTATATTGAAGGACACAACATATTTGATTATTATAGATGCAAATGCATCTGTCATAATCCTGCTGTCTCCAAGGTGTGGAATGAAGGTGAATCTGGTGAACATGTTTAGATTCATCATTTGTGTTTGTAAACTTCTTTAGGTTTGGAAAATCTGTGTTTTTTCTTTAGCTCTGTCTTTCCAGGCATGTTTTATGGGCACTGAATCTCTGGAACCACTTCCAGGAAAAGGGATCTTGTGATCCACCTGCCTGAGCTAATTTTTCAAAGCAGCTTTGTTCTAGCAGGTTTTGACTCCATTATTTCTTTCCTACTGTGATATTTTATACTCAACTCTGCAGAAATCCTGATGCCATTAAGCCAGAGCCATCCTATTGTTCAGCAGTGTTTCCAATTTGCATGGAAAATTATTCATGTTAATAACTCCCCATTGTTCATGTCTTATCTTCCTAAGTCATGTCAGAGAGCTACACAATGCAAGCCCTGCTGTCACAAGGTTTCTGTACACTTAAAGGCATGAAGCCATTTGCCTTCAGTGAATTCAAATGAATTAAAGGGTTTAGGGACTTACGTAAAATCAGACAGAATTCTTAAGATTTTCTTAATTTCTTCTCAGGTCACGTTATCCACCTCTGCCTCTGCTAGCAGTCTTTGACCCAAATACTCCTGCCTGTGCTACTGCTGAGCCTTGTGTTCCAGAGGGAGGCCACCTGTCGTTCTGCAGCAATGGGAGGTGTTGAGCTCACTGTGCAAGGGAAAGGTACTTTCTCAGCTGTCACCAAGTTAAGGTGTTGATTACAGATGTCATGTGAATTCAGCAAACAACATTTGGCCTACTCTTGCATTCACTGCAATGGAGTTTGCCTTTTTCTATAAACCATAAGTATAATTGCTGGTCAAGTGAAGTTAACAAGGCTTTTAAGTTTATTGCCCTGTTTCCTCATTTGTACACATGTTCCAGATTAAAAAAAAAATGGATTTTAGGTTCATAAGCATGTTTTCTTAATCTTCAAAAACTACTGACATGCACATATTACAATAAAAAGTTAATGTTTGATGGGCATAATTCAAACTACAGAACTACCCCAATATAAGATTCAGTGTCTTGTACATAATCACAGAAAATGCTAACATGGTTTTAGACTATATGGGAGTGCTTTAAAAAACATCAAAGCATCTTTTCAGTTGCTGTTTAAAACCACTCTTGTTTCTCAGTTTTTAAGCAGTATCACTCAGCACTGGTTTTGCTTCCTAATGTTGATTTACTCTGAGGTGAGCTTTTGTTTCACAAACTTTGTGAAACACACCTGTTTAAACACTTTGGCAATATGGAGCAAACCTGAAAATGGCTCAGTATCTATTATTTAATAACTGAAACCCAGTCAGGTTTCTTTTGTATTTTAGTATAATACTGTAAGCCACACAGGAAACCTACCTTCATTTCTATAGTGACTTATTGTAGAATATTTGTTCAGATATTATCAACCATATGATATATTAAAATTACTCAGTGTTGGCACCACTCCTAAATACAAACCCATGTACATGCATTATAGCTCTATTCAGCCATTAGAAGTATAAACTAAGTTTCATTTTCTGACAGATGACAAATAAAGTAACCATCAAAGCAGGTGGAATAATAATCGAATGAAAAAAAGACACTGTGAAATTTCCTGAGACATCTTCTTTCATTATTTACAAAAATACAGGTCAAGTGAATCTTGTATGACAAATAGTGCTCCTTTTCCTACTGAAATCAGTGACTAAGCTACTCTGACTTCAGTGGCAGCATAAGCTGTTCCTGTTAGGCAATAAAAATGCAAACCCTGACTGTGCCTTCATGAACTTCAGTATAAACGTGCATTAACCCCACCCAAATCTAACTGGAGTTTGAGTATTGCATTCCCTCCCAGTGGGTTTGACTCCTTCCGAACAAAGTACAATTGTTCACTATGAAGAGACAAAAGTATTCTTGCTTAAAAAACTGGGTTCAAAGAAATTAGTAAATGAAAAAACCTTCATAATTCTACTAATAAGCTGAACATTCAGCCCACATTATCAGCATTGCCAAATGGATTTCAATGGAAATATGCTGCCTTTTCATAAATAGTGCTCTGGAAGACTACACCATTTTCTCGGGTTAAGGGGAAGTTTAAACATAAGAAGGCTAAACCCTTTCTAGTCTCAAAGACAAATACATCTCCTTGCTCTCCACCATTTTCTCTATTCCAATTTCCCCCAGCATTTGTATAATAGCATTTTTCAGAATTTTTTTCAGAGGATACCCCAAACCTCAGAAGGCTCATTAAAAAGCCTTTGTTTGAAGGAAGAGCCTTTTGTGAATTAGTAACAGGTTAGAGGATGAAAAACAAAGGTGGAAGCTACTGATAATTTTTCACAATTAAAGGAATTTTCAAAAAGGCAAGCACAGGAGATCAGGACAGGCTGTCCAACACATCCACAAATGGGCTGGAAAAAGATGGTGGATAGCCAAAGTTCCTAATGATACAAAGCTGTTTCTGACAGTCAAAACCAAAATCTGCCTGACAAAGTAACACAAGGAACTCACATTATCAACTGACTAGGTAGTAAAATGGCAGAAAAATACGACACTGATAAATACAAAAGACTGCATATGTGAAAAATACAACCATAATAAATGCAGGCCTAATAACTGCTTCTAAATGAGCAGCTGTCACTCAAGAAAGAGCTCTTGCAGTCACTGTAAATGTTACCACAAAACCACCAGCTTAACCTTCAGTCCAGGGATTGGGTGTGCCCTTGGCTCACAAACTTGACTTGCTGGTTGCCAGAAACTGGAAGATATAAAAGAGGAAGGAACCTTCTGTACTCACCCTATTTCTCATAGGTATCCACAACGTGCCACTGCTGAGAGAAGATGGAGCTCTATGGATCTTTGCTACGGCCTAGAACAGCTGCTCTTATACGCTTATGTCAAATGCGCAGTTCAAGAGACTAGATCTAACCTGGAGTCACAAAGGAAAGTGAAACCATAGAGGTACACCACCTGAGAACCAATGTCTCAAGTTCCAGACACATCAGAACAAACAAAAAAGCCTCAGAAGAGATCACAAGGAGACCCTGGATTAACCTTGCCAGTTTAGAAGATTACTGGGTGTTCTGGTGCTTTAGCATGGGGTGGACTGACAGTCCAAAATACCACAATAAAACATCACAGTAACACCTGAAGAGTTCAGAGACAGATGTACCAACATCTCCTGCAACTGCAAGGGGTCTAGTAGATGCAAAAAGAGACATTGGCTAAGAGATCAGAGTGTAAGCAGAGTATCAGCAGTTCCAGCAGTTTTTTCCTTGGAAGGAGGCACTGGTTGAAAAGAAGACCAGTGAACTTCCAACCTGAAAGCAGACAGTAGACATCACAGACAAGTAATGCTTCTATGACACAGCTTTACTGATGACTGTGCCTGTAATGCCAGACAAGGCATATTGGATATTATAATATCTGAAAATATCTTTGGTTTAATGACCCTGAATTTACACTGTGCAGTGGAGCACAGGTTTATGTATCAGCATGAGGTATCCATGTGCACTTAACTGGGTCACTTCAAGTGGGACAGTCTGTCAGCAGTGGATGCTTTCCTCAGGAGACACAGTGCTCAGCAGGGGATGATGTTAGAAGAATATGGATCTTCCAACAGCAGAATTTGAAGTCCTGGCATTGTTACTGCTTCCTGAGCTTGACATGATTCACATCCACAACGGTACTTAAGCATTGATGAGAGTAGTTGCAATCATACTGATCCAGGGTGTCTCAGGTGGCCATATGCTTAGAAAGAAAACACATTTTTAACTTTAACCTGCAGAAAGCAGGAAGGAAAGGGACACTGAGTTTGCTGCTTAATCTGAGAACATTTTAAGGGTTTACACCTACACACTCCAAGAGGCAGGTTTCTTGGCTGTAAGCATACTCTGTGCTCTGCTTCCCACTCATCTCTTGTTCCCAGGTCTGTGCTACAGACCACTCCCAAACAGCACAATGGAGTGCCATGGACATGCTGAGTCACAGATGCATGGTAGCTAGAATTTTTAGGTAACTTGGAAGCAGCTTTGGAGCAACTCTGCTGACACAGATAACTGTAACAGGGTAAAACAATGAAAACAAGTGAAAAGTCTACAAGAAAAATAAAGTATTTAATGCTGCATTATAACACTCTTGTATCAAGAGTGAGCTACAAAAGTAACAGTGCAAGGGCCTCAGAGGGTAACTGAATATTCTTGGAGAGTGTGGTCACATAACTGATTGTATTAGTACTTAATATGTGGTATTTAAGGGCTATTATCTCAAATTTTGGCCAAGAAAACATAACATAGAATTGAGAACTGTTTTCAGTTTTTCAAATACTTTAAGACAAATCCTGTTAAGGAGAAGCTATTGGGAAAATGCCATCAAAATAAAGATCTCTGTCCAGCATGTTGCCTGGAGGCAAGCCCTGATTACTAAATACCACACTCTACAGTGAGTATGATGTGATGATGGAGGGACCGGGAATTATCTCCTGGCATTGACCACAGCTTTTTGTGCACTTGATTCAAAGATTCCTGCTGATTTTGGAGGGGGTAAAGCCCTAATGCTTCTCAACTAATGGCTGAACATCTCAATGATATTCACCAAGTTTCAGTGGGAAGATCAAAAAACTTGACCTCTTTCTACTCTGAAGAGTTTCCATGGACCCTACAAGAGGAGTCCAATGGTTGTAATGGTCTGTGGGCCTCCTCCATAGAGGTGTTGTGAAGACTCTGTTGTCTTTCTCTAGGATTACATGCACATGGCCTGGAAGTAGAGGTTAGGATATTATAACATTATTTTTCCATTTGAGGACACTTTGACGTGTGCCCAGAGAGAGGAATACATGCTTAACTTATCAAGGGAATGCATTTGGATATTTTCACTCACACTCAGCAATGGACTATTCTTAGTAACTAATAATATGCATGTGCCTTGCAGCATGCTCTTTGATAGCCTTTTTTTCTGTTCCTTAGGGATCGAAGATTTTACAAAGAATGCTGGAGTATAAGAAAATGTCTTTTTCTTTTTATAAAATTGCAGTTTCTTGAAATGAAAAATCAACAGAGCTGCTGCTAAGACCACTTTCTTTCTTATAAACACATTTGAGGTAAAAGTATCAGGTTGACCTGATAAATATGTGCAAGGCAAAGCAGTACAAATGCAGGGTTAAAACTGTTAAAGAAATTACATATTTTTAGCCACTTACTGAAACCAGAATTTTCAAGGGCTATTATTTTTTCTATCTCTATTTTCTAAATGTTTAAACCAAGCATCCCACAGCAGTCCCAGTGCCTGCATGTCATTTGCAATCCCTCATGAGTTTTAAGGTGGTTTAATTGGTTTTAAAGCCTGAGGTACATGCAAATAAAATTAGCTCCTGGCAGGTTTAGAGACACAGAAGTGGAGTAATTTGGTACATGGTTGCCATGGCAGCTAACCTACATCTAAATTATCCTACATGCTTTTCTCAGCCATTCTCTGGCATTGTTCCTTCTGTCTGAATTGTTGATTTTTTTTTTTTTTTTTAAGCCCTGCCTTCTGCAAAGCCCCTCTTTGTACCACTTTGGCCTCATCTGCTGGTTTAGCCCTCACATCCTGGCATACTCTACAGGCTGCTGATATTATCCATTAATGGAAAGGGGACACAAGAGGAGTACAAGGCACAATTACAGTCTTCCAGCTACTCTGCCTGTTGAGAGCAGCTTCCTGAAATCTTTTTGCTGAACTAAACCACAGTGGTTATTCCCCTCATTCTCAGGACTTAAAGCTTGCTGCAAAATCATTGATTTTGCTGAAGCTATTGCAGATTCACAGAGATATAGTAAAAGCCAAATTTTGCCTTAAGACAGTGAATTTATCAAACGATTAACGAACTTTGGTCTGAGGCTACATGGCAGTAAATCAAGATGTTATCTCTTCTATTCAGAGAAAACAGGTTATGAAATGCTTTGGCAATTTGGTTTATTGCCACCTAGAAATACTAAAAGAAAGGGCATGATTTCTCCAAGGTCTTTCCCCACCACTGATCACCCTCTCAGAACAGCAAGAAAACAAACCCAGTGCCATTTATAAATGTTAAAGTTTTGTTATTTATTAATGATGAAACAGTTCCTTTCTGTAAAATTGCTCTACTTCAAAGGAAAACCATCCCACTGGCTATTTCTCACCAACGGTCCTTTTTATCTCCCTTCTTGCCACCTCTGAGAACTAAGTTGTGACGCTGCTTCCCAGGAACCCAGCCCAGGTTTTATCAGTTCCTGACAGATCATGGATAGCTGACATGCCTTCTGCATGGCTGCATGTGACCTCAGGGTTTAGAGAAAGTGAGATCAGAAGATAAGAAGTAGAGAGTATTTACTTAATTATTTTTAACATAAGCTCAACATACTGTCAAAGCAGAAGTTTTTTCGAATTTTTAAGAAGGTTCAGTTTCATTATCAGTTTGGTCGGTTGGTAGTTTTCAGGCAGTTGCCTAGAAGATGGTCACTGCTGTTGAAGAATTGACATTGCCAGATACATTTGTGTGTGAAGTCAAGAAGTAGGGATTACTCAATTTATGATCCTCATATCACAAAGAAGTAGGAAAATCCCTGGATTTGTGGGATTACAGGCAATGCTAAAGTGATCTCTTTGCAGGGATACTGACTGTAGACTGTGAGATTCAGCAGGAGCTTTTTTTATGTTCATTTATTCAGTCCAGTCATCTCAGGATAGCTTGCTTTTTAAGATGAACTTTCAAAATATTAAAACCAAGATCAAGGAATAGGCAAAGTAACGATGAATCTCGAGAAATGTCAATAAATAAACATTTTATGAGGACTTAGGCTTACTGAAGACCTGCCCCCATAAATGCATTCTGCGGTATTTTATTAAATAATTGGCTGAAGGACTAAAACAAACACTATTTGGAATAACTGGGTAAGAGAGTCAGGTCTGGCAAGAGTATCAGGGTTCCCCCTGTAGATCTGTGGAGAGGCAAAGGATATACTATACATAAGGATAAATGTTTAAGAGAGAAGTGGATTTCCTCTCATTGCTTTTTAGTTTTGGTATATTTGTATACCTCTGTAATTTCTCTAATTTTTGCTCCTTCACTGTAAATCATTGCATAGATGAAATAAAAGTTTAATATGGGAAAACAGTGCAGGCTGAAGTAGGCATCCTGAAGAGAATCACCAAACTTGAAATTAAAACAGAGGATCACCCTTCCCATTCAGAAGAATGAGGATGTTTAACACTTCCTCTTCAGAAAAATGTCAGAGAATAAATTAGATATACTTCTATTACTTGCATCTGTATTGCCTAATATAATGATTTCACATTAACTCCCCATGCACAGTACTTTTCCAGGGCTCTTTGAAAAAAGGTCAGAAATATTATTATTCATGTTTTTCAGATAAAGGAACTTAGTTATGGGGAAGCAAATTGACAAACCCAGGCTTCCAGCAAATTGACCACAACATCTCCCAGTTACCCTGGTCCTCTTAGCACAACACAGATCCCTGCAGTTATTATGGATATTTTTACTTTTTATCCTTCTTGCCAGAGTCTCTGATAACTTTCACTTTGGGGATACAATATGTTCAGCAGTTATTATGGTAAGCTGTGATTCATACTGTTTGGACCCCATTCATATCTTGCATGCCATGAGAATAAAGTAAATTACATCCTGGAGAGCTTTGCCAATGAAATATTAAAGCCGATATCCGAGATAAAGCTCACTGCTGTGCTTTTGAGCAGTAGGGAGGGAGAAGGGCAGCACATTAAATCTGATTGCTATTCTTCCTGGCCTTAGAGAGACTGCTCTGATGTTTTTGAGGATGATGATATGATACAACCCCCAAATTCTGTTGAGCCTCAGAGAGGGAGAGGCTCAGGAATGGTTTTCCATCTTTTTATGTACTCAAATTTAACTTCTGTTGGCTTTCAGATGTGCCACTGCCTTCTGTGGGAACAGCATCAGCTTTTGATCAGGCTGGTCCTGATCCCTGTCTCTGTGTGCACTGGTCTGACCCCACAGGGAGTGAGTGGGTTTGTGACTCTTCAGCTTTGCACAGGGTTCATTCTCTGAATTAGTTCAGTCTTACACCAGGCATGTGTCAAGGGTTGCCTAAAGAAAGGGGAACAGAGGTGCTATCAAGGCTAGTGCGAGGACGCTGGTATTTGATTGTAAACTGGAGGTTGTGAAATTTTTCCCTTGGAGTTTGCTTGTACTGGCAACCACTGACAGTAGGTAAGAGTCCCCTATCACTAATCTATCCTTTAGAGAGTTCATCAATCCATTATTTCATACCTGGCCTTGCTGCCCATTGGCTTTACCATGTTCTCCACCTTTCACTGGACTGTGCTAGACTGCAGCTGCCCTTGACCTACCTAGTCCTACCAAGGCGTGCCCCAAAATAAAGACATCTTCACCTTTTACATCTACCACTGACACGGGTATAAATGCACAGAGAATCTGATGGTGGCCACACAGCAGCATCCTCCTTTGTCTTAGATTTGAACCATTAAGGATTTCAGGTTTCTTAGGTGGTGTTACTGCACTGGTTATTGGGAGAGACCTTATGCAGTAGTATCCTGACTCTACATATTTGAACCGTGCATATCCCCAATCAAATTAACTCTCGAGACAAAATTTCCCCCACTAACCACCAGATACCCATCACCAGATCTTGAAAAAAAACCATCCCCATGGATAGAGGGATGCGACTCTATCATGTCACGCTTAACTGTGCATTAGGGAGCAAAGCATGAGGGTGGAAGTAGTGAGCATGGCTTAGAAGCCACGCCTGCCAAGGCTCTGCAGAACGCAGCTTGGGGAAGATGGTCGAGGCAGCCTCCAGAGGTGTCTTCCCATTTCAGTCACTATGATCTTGCGATGTTTGCTTCAAACAATTTGCTCTCTCCTGTGTGTCTGTCTGTTTGAGTTCAGGACATGAATGTCCTTTGTCTACCTGCGATCCCAGCTTGCCCGCAGCGCGGCTGGGATGACCGAGCAGGAGCCACCGCAGGTGCCGTAACAGGGCACAGGAGGCCGGGCGAGGCTCAGCTCACGGGCGGGCAGCGGCACGGGCCGGGAGCGGGCAGCCACAGCAGCATCCCCGTGCCCGAGGCTTGGTGCCTCCTTCCAGAGCCCCTTCCTAGCCGAAACCAAACGGGTTTCGGGATGGCAGAGGCGAGCGGGCAGCACCTGCCCGCTCCCGCACCGCATGCCGCAGCCCTGCCCTCCCTGGGCGCACTGCCGGCGGGCGGTCCGTGCCGAGGGGCGACCCGCACGACCCAGAGCCACTGCTGCGGCCCCTCCGCCACCGCGGCCGGCGCTTCTTCATCCTCGCCGGAACGCCCGCCGGGCGCCGCCGGCCGCGGCAGGTGGGGCAGGTCTGCGGCGCGGGGGTCGCTGGGACGCGTAGTTCCTTGGGCCGCGCGGCAGCGGGGCGGCGCGGCGGCGCGGACTACAAGCCCCAGGGCGGCCCGCGGGGGCCGCACCGCGCGTGGGGCGGCGGCGGCGGCGGCGGCGGGAGGTGGTTCCTGGCGGCGCGGCTCCGCGGTTCTCGCCGCTCCCGGGGGCGGCCGAGCGGAAACCCGCCCCCAGCCGCCCGGCATCCAGGAGGGCGACGGCCGCGGTCAGGGCGAGAGGGATGCGCCTCGCCCTGTCCGACAGCGGCGAGCAGCGGCCGCCCTTAATTAGCAATTAGCCCGTCCCCAGTCCCCCCCTCGGCAAGCACTATCCCATGAACGCCGACCCGCCGCTGGCAGCAGCGGCCGACGGCTTCTCCCGCGGTGCTGGCGTGCGGGTCGCTTAAGCCATGGGGAATGGGATGAACAAGGTAACCCCGCTCGTGGTTGTCGCCGCGCGCGAGTGCATGTGCGCGGGCCAGCGCAGCGGAGCCGGGGGCCGCTGTCCTTCCCCGCCTCGGGGCGGGCGGGTGCCGCGGCGCCCCCGCCTTTGTCTCGCCCCTGCGCCGCGGGCACCCGCTCCAGGAACAATGGCCAGGGCAACAGAGCTTTTCCCTTCGGTTTTGGGGGTCCCCCGCCTCGGGGCGAGGGCGGAGGGACTGAGACCGCGGCCGCGCCGCTCCCTCGGGGCGCGCCGCCTCCTCCTCCCCGGCCGCAGCGCGGGCGGGCGGGGTGGCCCTGGTTTCGGTGATGTGCCTGGGCTTCCCCTTCCCGGGCGAAGCGAGTTCCCGGCGGTCGGCGAGGGCCGCCGTGCCCCCGGCACCGGGCTTCAGTGCCCTCCCTGTGTCCCCCAGCCCTGGGGCTGCCGCGGGGCAGAGCCGGCACCCCCTGACCTGCGGCAGGAGCCGGGCGTGGGGCTGCCGGCGAGCGCGGCTCTGAATCGGCCACCGGGGCAAAGCTCGCTCCGCTGCCGAGGCGCGGAGCTGCCGCCGGACACGGGCTGTGCTGGAGGGCTGGGCCCGCCCGGTGCCGGTGGGACAGGAAAGCGCTCGGCCCCAGTGGAGATCGCCGTGAGCAAGAGGAAGGAAGATGGATCTGTTTTGCAAAGGGTGTTGGCCTTTTGGCAGTAGGGGGTTTATTGTGCTCACCGATTCCCCTAGCATGTCATGGTGGTTACCTAGAGGCCACTGTGATTTTTCTCAGTATCTCCACCTCTGTTTAAAAACCAGGTTTGAAAGTGTGGTGATAACTCGCCTTATTATATATAGCTTACTATGAGGAACAGAAGTTGAGTCATCTCCTCTGTCTTACATCCTGCTTTGAGTGCTTTGGGAGTCGCTTTGCTGTGTGCGTGGCCTGTGACAAAGCAGAGAACACTAGAAATAGCTCCTCACATTTTGTCCCACTTCTGACATCCTTACCTCTGGAAGTCAGATTGATGAGCATCCAGACTGCTTAGTGTGCCACCTGGAAGGGGAAGCCTTTCCATCCTATGGATAGAGACATTGAAATAGAAGCCTTTGGCCGGGAAAAGATCTAGCTGCTGAGGAATTGAGTTAGTGCATAGGAGGTAGAACTTCCCTTGGTCCTTTTCTCAGTTTTTGCTTTCAAAGTCTGGGAATAATCCTGTGATATTAGCCACTCATTGATATTAGCCTTCTAGAAATGGCCAGTTAGGAAGAAATACAGCTAGAGAAACTCCTTTTAGGCTTTTGATATTTGTAGTATTTTTCTCAGAATGCTTGAAATTATTAGAACGTTTAGAGGGATGCAATATGGGATGCTTAAGTTGCAGTCTAGGGAGAGACAAAAAATAAAACAGAAAGGACAGCACTCAGCCCTTTGAAGCTGCATTACATTTTACTGTGGTACTGTGTGGGTAGGAATTGGCAATCTGTGACTGGCCAGTTTGATAATTTTAATTCTGTTAAATGTTGCCCTCACATGTGCCACCTGGTGCTTTTTGGACAAGCATAACACTACTTGGATTTTTCTCCCCTTTCTTATATCTCTATCCAAGAGGTTGAGCTATATAGCAGTTTGGGAATGGCTGTCTCCTTTAAGGAGGCTACAATTATATTGGGTAGTGGCCATCAGGGTTTATATTTGTAGGGGTCCCACATGTTCACCTGGAACTTGCCATCTTCCAAATGTGTCTCTGAATCATTTCTTCTTCCTGATCTTGTGAGCTGACAAAACTGGAGGGGCAAGGGGAAGCATGGAGCCATCAGTGCAGATGTAGGTGGTATTTGCTTGTCTCAATCTAGGCAGTCAATACAAATACCATTACTTTCCAGCTGAAGTGTGTTTCTTGTGGTAGACCTGCATATGGATGGTAGGAAAAAAGAATCAGCTTATTTGATGGTGGATTATTTCATTTAAGGAGTCCCTTTGTACAGATGCTGAGGGAAGACGATTAATGATGGCCTGTAATGGGTGTGGTAAGAAAGAGATCCAGGGACTGCTACAGCCTCTGGGTGCTGATCCTTTCTCAATGGCATGGTCCCCTCTTTATTTTTCTGTCCCATTATGCTGATGTATTTCATAACAAATAGCAATTGCACGTGACTTTATGTGGCCATTAGAGTGATAAGGGCTGGAGGCCTGGCATTCTTTTTAGGTGAGCTTTGTCTTTCTTTGCTAATTTTCTCTGTAAAATTAGCCTGGCCTAGTTATTTTCTAAAGCCCATCCAAGCCTTCTGACATTTCCCAAATTAAACTGAAACCTTTTTTATTCCTTTCAGAGAAGAAGGAGAATCAGCTTGTGAATGTGGATTCCCTGACTAATTTTCAGTACTTCAGCTTTTTTTCTTGTATTTTTAAGATGTATATTTTACAGAACAAGTAATGGAGTCTGACTTGGGAAATTGTCTCAGCAGTTTGATTTGTGTTCATGGTTAATGTCTAACTTTGACTTGTATTCAAAGTTCAAGTTGAAGTCTGTGGTTGAAATGTAGAAAGATGTTTTCCAGGAGCTGAAGTCTAGCGGCTGAGATGGTGACAAGATTTGATTATCTGTGAACAGGATCTTGGTGAAGAGCTCTTCCTGGGGTATAGTTGTTGTTTAGTTCTGTTAAAGTTAACTGACAGTTATTAATGTAAACTCTTCAGAAGATTCGAGTATTATCTCTACAAAAAGGGCAGATAAGCCCTGTTTGTTGTAGGAGTGGATTCATAAGAAATTTAAACCAATATGGCTAGTTACAGCTGAGGTAGCCAATTTTATGTAAGTCATAGAAAGCTGTGTCAGTTAATGTCAGCAGCATATTCCCCTCCCTGATGTGTGTCACTCTCCTGTACTACTGGACAAAGGTAGGCTTGTCTTTTCCTTTTACAGTGCCCAGACATCTCTGAGAAAGCCCCATGGACTTCTCCAGAGTGCCCATCAGAACTAACACAACCAGAAGCAGTGTTAGGCAAGGAGTTAGACACTTTATTATAAGCATTTGTTGATGTAGGAAACAGCAGCAAAGGAGCCCTTTAAGCCGTTTTCCAGAGAGGTGTATTGTTGGAGAGGACTGACAGAAGCATTAGCAACTACTGTCTGTTCCAGGGCTTAGTTTTTGTGCAAGGTGGAGAACGTGAGCTGCTCTCATGTGAGGTACAAACTAGGACAGACGTTGGTGTCCTTGTCCCTTGGTTGTGCATTCTTCTACATCAGTTACTTGGTCTGTGGTCATTTTCTCAATGTTTCGGGTCGCATAAAGAGGCTACTGTTTTTATTCATATAGCAGTGGTTGAGAAGTTCACAAAAACATCCACCTTATTTTTCTACTCTTCTGACTCCCACCCCGTCTCTCTCACACGCCCCTAGCTGCCATCAGCCTTCGTTTTGCACAGCCTGGAGTTGCAGTTACTGAAGGCAGTGTGAGATGACACAGCTGAAAGTTCCCAGCCGTAGCTGAGTGCTGAAGTATTAGTCAGCATGACATGAAGATTCACTTCTTTTCAGGTAGCTTTCACCCATAGTAATGTTTCTTGCTTCTAGAATGACTAGTACAACAGGGATAACATCTGTCCTTGGTTGCACGGTGTCCTAATTACCTGTCATTCATACAGCATTGCTTCCTGATGCACAAATGCAGATTTCTGGATTTTTCCTCCTTTGCTAACAAGAAACCTCATTTCTGCAACCCCCCAGTGTTTCTCAATATCTTTAATTTCTAATGTCAAAGCTTAATGACTGTGACTTCAAATTAGTCTTTTATTCTCTCTTGAGAATGCACATTTGGTGCAGAAATAATGTCCTGGAGTCTAAAATGCTATAGTCTACAGCAGTAGTGGTGTGATGGAAGATTTGTGCTGCAGATAGGAAATACCAGACAGCTATTTTAAAATACCAGAAAGCTTTTAAAAATTTTCTTCCTTTTTTTTATACTGAGGTTGAGGGAGCTCACTGGGGTGATCTTGTGGGTGGAATTCATTCATAACTTGAGCCCCTTTTACTTTAGAACATGATTTTGTTTGCAGAATTTAGCCTATTTGGCAGTGACTCTTGAGTACTGTTCTCTCTGGAGCAGCTACAGGCTTCTTTTTCCTGACCTAGGATGCAGCATTAGAGCTACACTTCTAGCAGTGTCATCGAGAGTGCTTGAAATACTGAATTGTCCCTTGAAACCATAAGTCTTGTGCACATTGAAGGGGACAGCAGGATGTTATAAAAATTCTTTACCCTACATGATACCGTGGCATTGAAAACTGGACATTTTTGCTGTCTTTTTAAGAATGTTGTATTTGTACAGATGAAGAGGGAAGGAAAAGGGAGAAAGCTGTCTGAGCTTATCTTTGCAAAATGTACAGGTGCCCATTTGTACAAGACTAAAGAACTGTTTTCTTGATGAGCGAGTGCTGTCAATCAACCCTTAATTTTCAAGCAGGGGTCTGCAAGCAATAAGGTACAGCAAGGGTCCTGGAGAAGCTGTCTTTTTGTATGGGGGGGGAGAATTGAGCCCTGTGTTTAGAGCTGGTGTGACACAGCAGGCAGAGAGTGATCCCCCAGCAAAGCCTAAAGGGAGGAATGTTTGCACAAACCAAAGCTGCAGGGAGTGCAAGAGGTGCTGCAGCCTTTCTGTTTTCTGCAAGGCTTGATAAATAACAGCAAACAAAATGCTTTGATCAGATGAAAGCCCTGAAGTTAGGTCAGAAGCTGTTTTACAGGCTCTTCTGCTGGCCCTGCTAACCTGTGTGTGGTAAGCTGGGTCACCTTTCAGCAGGAAGGCTGCAGTGAAACTGAGTCTGTGACAATGATCCCCGATGAAAAGTCCCTCATGACTTTTGGGACTTCATGGCTGCCGGATTGAGCTAAATGGGTGGAGTTTTCCCTTTAAATAGCTGGGTCTGAGAGGCTATTGCTGGTGTTGTGGTGACGCTGAGGTGTTGCTAAGGCTATGGGAAGTCAGTGCTGATTTTTCTGTATTGGTGGTATGCTATGCATGGACTGAAAAAAATTGGATCGTATGGTTTCACCACCATAGTTCTGATCTCCTCAAAGGATGTGGGTGTGGGTCAGAGACTTCAGGTGGCAGAGAACAAAAATCTTGGCTAGCAAATGTGTGTTTAGTGTGCCTGGAGGTTTTCTGATGTCTGTACTGCTGTTCTAAGTTTGGGAGGGTTATGAGAGGAGGGGCAGGTGTCACCTGCCTCTGTCTGTGCATGCACGTGCCCTCATGAACATGTTGGTCCTTGGGCAGCCCTTGAAACTCCTTGAATACCTGGTGCTTGTTATGGAAAGAGACTGATGTGAAGTTTAAGCATGTCCTGTAACTGACACCTGTGCGGGCATCTGAGAGTGTGGGGTGAATGGGTAGGTCTGGGAGAGAAACATGCATTTCACAGACTTTCAGCAGTTCCCTTTCTACCTGAGCACACAAGTTGCTGTTTGCAGTGATTTCTTCTAAGAGCTCCACAGTGCTGCAGGCCTGACTTGCATGGCTTTGCACTTCAAAAGCCTCGAAGGATGTCATTTTGCAGGGCTTTGTCCAGCTTCCTTAGCAACTTTAGGCAAATCACCTTTGCTGTGTGCAGTTTCATCATTAGTTCCATGAGGGTAGCTGTTACCCTGCTGCGGGGGGCAGGGGAGGGCTGTGTTGTGAGGCTGCTTCGTAATTTGTAAACTACATTTGCTGTCCTTAGAGAGCCTCCATTAAGTGAAAGAATCCCCACAATTAACAACCTCCTCCCCACCACTAATGCCAAGGAATGCTGTCAAAGCTCAGCATGCCTAGAGCTGTCTGGTTTGAGAAGGTTGCAAAAGTTGTCAGCATTTTTTAGATTGCATTTCACAATAGTCTGCTAAAGTAGTATGTTCCATCCTGTATGCAAATTGAAATTTGTCAAATTGTCTTACCACAAGATATCTATATATGATACTATATTTCTTTCTCACAGATTCTGCCTGGCTTGTTCATTGGCAACTTTAAAGGTAAGATTAGTTTTATTATTATCTCTAGGATTGCTTAACAGGGGTCTTAAGGTGTTGTTTTGCAGGCACTCAGAATTCACTAGCATCTTTGTAGCTTTTTAACCCCATCTTGCTTCGTGTCTGGATTCACCTGGTAGCGTTTAAAGAAGAGCTCGTTTGCTCTCTCATCTGTGTGCTGTGCTGCAAGTACTTTGAGAAAATTAAAATGAATACCATCTCCTTGAAGCATGCTTCAGATGGAATTCCTAAACATTGGCCTGCCTCAAAAGAGTCCCGTGCTTGGCAAGCAAGCCTGTGAGCCAGGCAGATTCTTTGTAAGGCTTATTGCAAGTCCTCCTTATAAGTAAAGGCTTCCTATGCCTCCTGTTCATTGCTTTCATTATTTTGGTTATTTATAACAACTGCTAAAGAATTCTGTTGTCACCGCTCGTGAGACTGATATGTGTGCTGGTTGCAGCCTGACCACTGATACTCACACTGTCTTTGTTGCAGATGTAAGTTTCTATGATTTTTTTTTCCTTCATGCATGAGGTTTATTTTTTTGTGTAGAGAAAAACAGACACCTTTAGAAATCACAGGAAGCCTTATGCAGACATCCAAATAAATGGCCTATTCTCAAAGCACTCTGTAAGCAGCAGTTCTGGCTGACTCTCCCTACTTAGAAGTAAACCAGTTGTGCATGTACAGTTGTTTTGATAGATGCAGACCCCTTATTTCCTATGCTTGGGTAAAACAGCAAAGCAGGGCTCACAGGGGCTGCTGCAATAGATATCAGTCCTTCCTGGGCTGTCTGATACCACACCCAGTCTGTTAAGACTGGCAATGTCTACACTGGATTTAGATGGTGCTGCACCTTCTCTCTGCCTCATACCCACTCTTCCTTCCATGCCTCCCCATCCCAAAACCTGTGAGTTCAGTGGTTTTTGCCTGACTTACCTGCTTCTGGATCTGCTGACCCATACGGTGGATCCAGTGCTTGCTGTCCCTTGGGATGTGGAGCTGATGACTTTGGAAGGCAGCCCAGAGGTACATGTGAGGTTGAAAGCTGCCTTTTGCCACACCATAAACACAAGTACAATGGCAACTGTGCGAGGGAGTTAATTGTGCTGTGGTAAGGAAAATGAGAGGATAGAGGTGATTTCATGCTGATAACGAAAGGAGAAAAAAAATAAAAATATGGGTAAAAAAAAAGAAAATAAGGCCAAGAGGGTGGTTTGAAAGCCCTTTGGATGGACCACTGCATGATCTGATGAAAAAATTAAAACTTGGTCACAGACGTGTTGCTTCCTCTTTTTCTTTTCTTTTCCTTAAGTAATTCAGGCAAGGGGTGGAATTGGGCAGATGTTGGATAGTGGAATCCTTTAGGTTTCAGGTAGGGTGGGCAGGATGGGCCCTGGTGATGTGGCTCCCAATCTGTCCCTCTCACCATGGCCATCCTACTCATAAGCCCTTGCCCAGAGGAGTGAAACTCAGCAGGAGCATCTGTTTGCTGGTGCAGTTCTGTGTTGGGAGCAGGGCACTTGGGCAGGGTTGTGGAGTGAGTCAGCATCCCTGCCCACAGCAGACCTGCAGCTCTCTCCCTCTCCATGTGCCTTGGGAGCGGCCCCGGAATGGCACGGCAGGTCACGCCTGCGCGCAGAGCAGCGGCGTGCAGGTGGAGGAGCTGTGAGTGGAAAGTGTTTCTGGGAACCCGCTGGAAAAGAAGCAGAGGGTGTAATGCTTCTCCTTACCTCCGTAAAAGAGAGGAAAGACCAGTTGACTTTAAACCCCGGTGTTCATGTAATGGAGTCTGTTTTTTAAATTAATTAAAAGCACAAACAAAAATTTCTGTTTATTTACTGCTGTGATACGACCTTTGCTCATATTGCATTTAATCATTACATTCTACTCTCACAAGTACCTGTTATAATCTCAGATAAGCTACCATACCTGGAGAGGAAAAGATAGGTGTTATAAAAGCACACTCTCGTATTAGTGACATATTATGATTCTTAGGCTTTTTTGCATCCCTTGTCACTCAAGATCCCCTTGCCTCACTGCTTAGGAGCAGTTGCAGCAAGCTCTCTGTGCAGGGAAGTCATCCCATTTAGGAACAGGTTGTTGGTTAATTACCAGTGTATTTTTCTGGAGGAGTTTGATCCCAGCATTCTTGGGCGTGTTCTGATTTATGAAACTTTTATAAAAGGTGACTTGTGAGCGTTGAGACTGCCACAAAGGGGATCACTGACTGAGAAATACTGAGCAGCATGTGCAGTTGGGATTGGTCAGAATATCCTGATTTGACTAGCTACTTGTGGAGACAGGGGTCTAATAATAACAATAATTATTTTACAAAATTATTTCCTGTAATGCATTTTTGACCAGTCTCCCATTCTTCAGATTAAGACTGATAGCTTGAAATTGAATAAAGTTGCATCCTGTCAGTAAGAGGAGGAAACACTGAATCCCTGGTAGTGTGTATCTTGCCCAGACATGGGGCTGAGACTTTGAGGCACTGTGTGGAGTCCCTGAGCTGGGGTGGAGAGAGGAGGGAGCTTCTTCTGAAGTTGAGTCAGGGGGAATGTCTGTAAATCGCTCTGATCTGCCCTCTGGAGGATAGTCTTTCCCCAGTGGCTCCTCAGGGAGCCTGGGGATGCAGAGTTTCCAGAGCTAAATCAAAGTACCATCCTACTCACACTCCTGTCTCGCTGCTGCATGGAAGACCTCTGGGAACACTGGCAGGCTGGGAAAAGGCACAGTTCTTCCAGATGGGTGCCTTTCTGCTGGGTGAAAGTACCATGTTTGAGATGTTAAACACTAATTCTGGAGGGTTGTTATCTAGAGAAGACATTATTCAGCAATTGCTCTGATTGGGGAAGTATTATTCACCATTCAGCTATATTTCTGCTTTTAGGCCCGGTAAACTTAAATACAGTCTATGACAAAGCAGTGCAAATTCTGCATTTGACTGGGAGATAAACTGAGGCCCAGAAATCTTGTGAAATGAAGCTGTGGCAGAAATGGAAGCTGAGTTTGCTGCTTCTGCTTCGTTTGGTGCTGCACAAATCTCTAAGCATGTAGACTTGAGAGGGGCTTTAGTAATCACCTTAAGGGTCTTTAGGGTAAAAAATTAGATGTAGTGCTGATTATGGAAAGCACTGAAGTAACTCCTGAAATCCTCCTAAGTCCACAGAGCTTGAGTGTGTCTCTGAAAAACCTTCCTGAATAAGCATAGATCTTGGCATGTGTTCAAGCACTTTTTATCTTACAGGCTCTGTAAGCATGATTCAGCTCATCAGTAGCACATGGAAAGTGTAGTATGCTCCTGAGAGAGTATATTTGAGATTGCACAGCTAGAGGGCAGAAAAATTCAAGAAGAACCATATATAATATACAAGACTGAGTCTGGTATGAAAGCCCAGAAGGAAACAACACTTGGGATTTTTCTGTGGAAGTGAAGGAGTAGTTATTTCTTTGCAAATGGGAGAGTAGGGGGCTAAAAGGGAAAAATGAGGGTAAAGAAAGAGGAAGTTAGTTCTTTTTGCCTCTGATTTTGGAGAAAATGTGCTTTGTTTTGTTTGTACCTTACAGTCTTTTTCTCTCAAAAGACAAAAATTTATTGTGGGACTGCATGTCCACTTGTCTTCTGCATTGGAAACCTGATGGCTCTTGAAAGTCACCTGTACTCACAACAAAAATGGTTGCTTTGTTCCTTAAGGGATTGACAGGATAGCCTGGTTCTCTGCACAAATGGAAAACAAAATCTGTTTCTTCTGATGAGAGATTCTTAATGGAAGTTCAGTTTGCTTCCAAACCAAGAGGTGTGACAGTAGCAGAAACTGGAGATTCAAGAGTGTTTCTACCTTGAATATTAAAGAGCTTTTTTGTTTGTAATCATTCAAGGTTTTTTCCATGGAACATTTGGGGGCTTTTTAATTTGAAGGGCAAAGCCACAATATGAGGTTTAATTTCCCCAAAGAGTCCAGTGTTGCTGTGGATGGTCTGGAGAGTCTTGAGGAAGTTTCTGCCCTTCCCATTACTAAGTGTATAGAAAGGCAATGCCCACCAAGTAGTTCTGCTGTGTTTCTAAAGTCATTTAATTCCTGTTCTCATCTGCTTAGTATTTTTTTAAGTTCCATTTCCTAAGGCTTTATATCAGGTACTGAAAACAGGAGAGGATGATTATACTATTTTCTTTTTCAGCTTCACCTTTTGAAGGAAGACTAACGGTACTCCATTAAACAGAGTACTGACCTCTTTTCCCCATCTTTCTTGTTCTCCTAAGAAGGTCCTTCTGGGAGGATGGGACAAAATATATTTTAGAACAAAGTGTGAAGTGGAGACAGGACAGGTGGAGTTTTTGTTCATGTACACAGTTTGTGTGTGTGTGTCTGTAACTGCATATAGCTGGATTCAGGAACAAAGCTCTCCTGATGGGAAACCATTCTCAGTAAGAGCTCTTAGTGCTCTAAACCACTGTGGAGGATGTTGTTCTTTAGGTGGCTGTCTCTCTATCTAGCTCTCTCCAAAGCAGAAGAGAAAATGTAGAGAAAAATTTGCTTTATATAATAAAACCAAAAAGATACGATGATGATGATGCAATTGTCTCTATGCATCTGCAGATTGAGACTTAATACTATTGTACATGCTGAGCTGACTTGTCTTGTCTGAGAGGAAGTCCTTATCCCTCACCTTGCATTTCTGTGGAGGCACTAAAATACTGAAGTAAGAGAGGATGGTTGTAGGTACATTTGAAACTTCACCACTGTAGTACTGGAGTTGTTCAGTCACTGATGCGTCTTAACTGCGGTGGTTGGAGCTGTGTCTCTCTTGCTGATGGGGGATGGAAGCACACTGCACTAGGTGATTTGCTCCCCAGCCACACACAGTAAGGCTTCCCAGAGCTGCAGGGACACAAATTCTGAGGCCTCAGTCCCATTTTGATGACTTTGGCATTGCTTTTGTGTATAAGTGTTTGCAGCTCCCTGGATGAGTAGAGATCAAGCTTGGAGTCATAGTATGAAACTGAGGGAAAAAAGGCTAAATGTGAGAAGGAGAGAGGAAAACTTCCCTAGTGTGAATTGTGTCATTTTGTGTGAAGAGAGAGTTTCCCAAAGGCTTTACTCAAAAGTCCACATCTGCATTAGCTGAGAAGTTAATGAAACAGAATGTTAGGTAAGCTGTTGTTGAAGAATAATACCACATTTGAGGCACCCTTTAGAGGATGCACTGGAGGGGGCTCTGATAGGTAGGTTTAATCTTAAAATTTGAAAATGGGGTGTTTCACACTGTGATTTCAAAATGTGAGCTTGGATGTGCTTGTACAGCATTGTGCTACAGCGAAGAAGTTAGAATTGCTGTGGTTCTTTTGGTTTTTGGTGGTTCTTTATATAACCTCTATTTTTTTTTTTGTTATTTATGGTATGAGACTGTGAGTGACAGATATCTTATTTGTACTGCTGTTTAAATAGCCTTTTCTGTAGTATCTGTAGAGACTTAAGGCAGGTGCTGGGGAACCAGGGGAATTTCCCCTTTGTAAACTATATGAAGTTTAGATCCAGACAGTAGCTGGGAAGCTTTTTCTCCTCTGCTTTAGTGAATTGTGAATTGAATGCTTATTTCCCAACTATATTAAGGACTTGCTGGCTACCCATTGACGTAGGTACCCATTTCCAGCTTGTTTCTAGGAATATCTGAAATCTCAGTTTATAGTTTTGATTTGCTGAAATTCTTTTAGCCCAAGCCTCTGTTAACTGAAGAAATATCTTTTTGAGTTGTGCTATGTCCATTGGGCCTTTCAAACTAGTTCAAGCCAGTCAGCATTTAATTTGGATCATATCTTCTTTTAAAGCAGTTTGCCTTGTGTGGCAAGACATTTCTTAGCATGTAGGTCATACTGATAATTAGAGATTGGGGTCTCGTTGTGCTAGGTGTGCCTTAACACCGTGAGTTCCAGCCAGCAGTCTCTGAAGTCTGCCCTTAGTCTTTGTAAGACAGAAAACAGTGATTTTTAGGGGCACTTAGACTGGTTTCTGGGTTTCCAAATCCTTGCCTGCTTAGGTATTCCCTAAGGAATTGAGACTGTCCTACAAACTGTTAAAAAAATCTGAAGGTCAGGTAGATTAGAGGACGTCGCCTGGCGAGCATTAGCATTTCTTCTTTGAAATGTTTACTCTGAGATTTTTAGGAAACTTTATTTGTTCTGTGAAGCTAGGCTTTAATTCTGTTTCAGACAGAATTTGTTTTAATTCTCTCTTGAAGGATTAGGCATCCGTGTTGATCATGCAGGCTTGAGCAGTAGTGAATAAAATCATTGCAGTTTTGACTATTTTCTTCATTTTATTAGCTGTAGAGAAGCTTTCATAATTGGATTAAGTTTAAATTTCATGGCTTGTTACTGTGCTCACTTGGATCTTGTCTATGGGGCAGTATAATTAAATGTTCAGCTCTTCTTTGTGATGTAGAAAAGGCATTGAAACTTTATAGTAGGGGGATAAGACAACCCGAGAGATACTAATTGAACTCTTGCATGTACATAAAGAACGTACAGGTGATGCTATTATTTTTGTACCTAGAGAGAGCCGGTTTGAAACCTTTGTGGTCAGTGCTCTCTTTTTGTGTGCAACCAGGCTAATGTGAAAAGATCGTATGGGCAGGTTTCGAAGGCAGGTGTTCCCATCACAAAACCACTGCTGTACTGACCATGGTGTGCTGTGCCAGTCTCAAGCAAAAAGGTCAAAAGTAGATGGGCACAAGCTAACTTTTACCTGTATTGGTGGTTCTTTCAGGTTGTTTTTTGACATGCTGAGAGTTTAGTATGGGGAAAGTTGC
Organism: Chloebia gouldiae; assembly: GCA_003676055.1. Lineage (NCBI taxonomy): Eukaryota > Metazoa > Chordata > Aves > Passeriformes > Passeridae > Chloebia > Chloebia gouldiae. Next base: position 6,894,523 of record QUSF01000013.1, on the reverse strand, counting down.
TCACTGATGACAGATTTTCTATTTTACCCTTTTTTTTCTCATAGAATCAAGTCTATGGTTTTGCCATATCTAGCATCAAATTTTCAGTCACCCCAGTTTTCTTTCCAGTTTTGAAAGTCTGAAACCCCTTGGTTACAGGTCTAGGAACTACCTTTTCACAATTGCACTTCCTTGCTATAGCATTTTGCTTTTTCATACATTTGATATCTTTATCACCTGTCTCTCTTTAGATTTAAAATTATTATTTGTATTGGCTAAATGCACATTTTTTTCTACTGGTTCACAGAAAGTAAGAATCATGTTATCGTCCTGGCTTGTCTGCAGAGACCTCAATTCAGATGATACAGTTGGCTTCCCTTCTCAGACCTGGATATCACAGGGTCTGTTTCCCAAGTGAAAATGTGTTCCCTGAAGGGGGATTTGTGGGTAGAGGGGAGGTCAGATATTTCTTGTACAGCTCTGAGTGACTGTTCAGATGGCCGTCACCTGCACACAGGCGTGCACAGACTTACATTTCAGATGCAAAATACATGAAACTTCTGACTTGAACACATTCCTGAGTCACTTAAGCTTGGTCTTTATATAGCATATAATTTGTTTTGGAGTTAGAAGTGTGTCTTCCCGTTACCCACTCTGATGATAGTGTTCTAGAACAGCTGCATTTGAGGTTTTGCCTGACTTTATGCAGCTTGAAAAGGAAATGTATCAACAATAAGTAACTTCAACATGCACAATGGAAATGCTATATCAAGAGATTAAAAAAAATTATCTTCCTTTTTTCCCTCTATCACAGATGCCCGAGATGTAGAGCAATTGAGTAAGAATAACATTACGCACATTCTTTCAATCCATGACAGTGCCCGCCCTATGCTTGAGGTAAGAGTTGTGGAGGACTCCACAGTAAATCCTTCCTTTGCAGTTGACTATCACAGTCATCTTGGGGTTAATTTTTTGTTCTGTGCAATTGGTGTTTTGAGACTGATTTTCTTGAAAGCTGAAGGTTTGAGATCTAGCCACAGTTTTAATGTTGCTACTGTTACAACAAGAAATTTAACTGACAAAGGAAGAGAACTACACTGTCAATCATTATAACACAATAATGGGATTATGTTATTAATTTAATAGTAAAGGTAAGTTTCCTTATGTGTGGAGTTTAAGCAGCACAAACAACTTTCCTTCCCCAGTACTAACCCTTCTTTGTACTTGGGCCCCTTCCTTAAATATTTATGGCAAATGGGTTTGCAGTCTTTTTCTTTGTGAAATTGCCTTATTTAGGCTTGGAGTGTGGGAGGAACCAATGATCCTCACATAATAGATCTAAAATAGCAGGGCATCTGTAGTCTCCAAAACTTTACATAAAGTATTATTCCCGTTTTACTGAAGGGAAACTCATCTGAAGATCTGTATTTACTGTGTTGTCTTGAGCAGGAAAGAAGCTGGGAACAGGATACAGATCTCCTTTGTTGGAATGCTATGATTTCTTCTTTACACCAGCTTCTTCTTTACACCAGAGGGGAGTCTGCCTGGGCTATGCTACATCTTAAAAGCTGGCTATTTGATTTATGTCAGAAACTATTATCCTCTAAAATTTTTTCATTCCTTCCCTGCATTCCACTTCTCATGAAATGTGGCAAAATCGTGGGTAAAGCACTAGTTGGTGCTGGGAATCTCTGCTTTTCTTTTTCTTCATGCAAAATATCTCCAGTGATTTAAGTTCTTAAACTACAGAATTTCTACTTCCCCCAGGCAAATCAATAGGTAAGCCAAACAAGAGGTGTCCCCAGTAATCACAGTCAACTGCAATATCAAGCTAATGGTGAACTCTGGGTTGACCTTGAATTTATAAATGTGCTGAATGTGATTTATAAATGTGCTTCATAAAATAAAATGTGCTTTAGCTGTTGACTTTGTTACACTGTCCATTTGACTTGTGTTGTGACTGATGTTTGTTAAGTCTGAATTTCAAGAGTGCTCTTAGTTGAAAAGATAAACATTTGTGCTGAGTAAAGATGACATGTTGCCTCTAGGGTGCTGGTCTTTAAAATGAATTGAATTTTGTTTTATTTTATCATGATTAGAAAACTAGGAAGAGTGATTATGGTACAGATCAGCTGCAGCCTTAGGCCAGTGCTTCTGGTGGTGGTAGTTTTGGCAGCCCACATACCACCTCCTTGCTTGTGGTGGTGCATCTGTTTGTGAGGCTGCATGGTAAATAGAACTGGGAGCTTTTGTGGTTTAAATATAACCAGGTCACCATTTCTTCCTCTAGTTACCACCACAAAAGACATGAAGGATTATGTTTACCCAGATCTCTTCCCAATCTGGTTCACAGCAGTGTCTCAAAAGTAACAGTGGCACATGAACAAACACATGAACAACGTGAGGATGGACTTGCTTTAATCACCCCTGCTTCCAACTGTGTGTTCCATTTTCTCTGCATGCAGCATAGTTCCTTTAAACTTCTCCCCAGTTCCTAAAGTAGTGTAAGGTTTCGAATTTCATTTGGGAGCTGAGCTAATTTTGATTACTTTATCAGTCACGGTCTTACTGTGGTGATTGATTGTGACTGAATGCTTCTGTTTAGTACCTAGAGCCTAAAAAACTTCTCTTAGGTTTGGTTACTTCCTTTGTTATTTACATCTGTGCCAGGTTTTAGGTAGGTTTGTTTACAGCTTTTGTGTCCACATTGTGCTTGGGGATTGTTCTCATGTCCACTGAAATCAAATAGAAATGTTTTCCTTATGTGTATCCCTCATCACCTTTCTCCCCAAATTTCACTAATGGAAAGTGATGACTTTTGTGTTCAGAAATCATCTGATGCTTTTCAGACTTTTAAACATGCAATTGCAGTGATATGGGAATATCTTTTCTCTGAGATTCCTTGTTGCATGTGTTTGCATTTATGTGAATGCTGATCACCTGTAAAAAGCTGCCTTTGCTTCTGCAGTAGTTGCCTTCGTCTTTAACTAAGAATATTTTATCTCTAGTATTCCCTAGTCCTGTAGGAGATGTAGGAACCTGTAGGAAATGCTGCAAATAACTCATTAGACAAAGCTTTCTGTGCACACTAAGGAAGGTAAATATTTTTAGACATTGAAAAGCCAGTAATGTTTTAGTAGCATGTTATCAAAGAGAATTTGGTCTTTTCTGCTCGTGTGTGGAACAAAGGATATGGATGCATACTGTAGCTCTCAGAATCACAAATTACCCACGTCTTGCTCGTCAGATTCTGAAGTTTCATCACTATTTTGTTGCAATAATATCTCTGAATAGAGCACTTAAAGTGGTGTATCAGAAGTACTGATTGTTATACCCAGTGGGGCTGGTGAGTAGATAATGAAAATGCTCAATCTGTCTTTGTCATTCATAGTCAAGAATGCAACACTGAAGAAATGGAAACAAACATCAGTCTATCTGGCGAACACCAGCTTGCTACAGATTGTAAAACTGTTTTCTACTCTAGTAACTCAAGGCATTGCCCCTATCTGTGATGTTACAGACTGTTTTTACCTGGTTTTTTGAAATGCTCAGAGTAGCTTTTAAAAAGTATACTTTCCTTGACTTAGATACTGCAGGTTTTGGGTATAGGTTGCTTCAGTTCCTCATAAGGTAGTAAACTATTAGAAAGTAATTGAAGAGTTTCACAATAAAGTATTATATTGGTTTAGGTTACATGTGCCTACTGAGATACACTTTAAAAAAGTTTTCTTATAGAAATTCTGTTTTGGACATTATGTCAATCATCCTTTATAAATCCGTATGGATGTCTGATTCATGGATGGCTCATAATCAAAGTTTGGCCTTAGGAAGTCATGAGTACTTTCAAGCTGGAATAACAGGAAAAAGTAAGTATAAAATTAGTTGGATTCTAAGACTTCTTACACCTTTAGACATGGCTAGCTTGCATTAAGTGCAAGACACAGAATACAGAATAGTTTGTAAGACTTCAAGTGATTTACACTAGAAAAAAATTGCCAAAATATGGCCTGAACTATCTTGCCATTTTGCCTTTTAGTTCTTTTTGCATAAACTGTTTCAAAGAAGTTTTTCCTCTAATAAAACTAACTTTGAAATATATTCAGAGAGCATTCTAAGGCTATTGTTCCAATGAAGCGCACCATTATTATACAGGATCTTAACCACTTTGATGAGAATTTTGTAATTTAAAGATGTAGGTTTATAGCTCCTGTGATACAAATACCTATCTCATGGAAAACCCTCTGGGCAGCAGGTAGCATGTCCAAGAGAAAAGGTGTGCATACTGTGTGGAACCAGGTTTGTTATTTCAGATGTAATGAGTGCGAGCAGTGTCCAACAGCACTATATGCTGTGTGCTCCCACAGATGCACAGGGGCAAGTAGCCTTGGTGAATCAAGTTGGCTCCTCCAGAGCACTTTGGATGGCTGCCCATGGGACACTCACAGATGTTTTATAAATCCACCTAAGAGCCATGAACAGAGGAGAATAATTAGGTTTCTTGCCACCTGCTTTTTCTATTCTATTTCTCAGTTAGTTTAGGTTTTAAAATTTCGATTCAGAATATGAGACACTGAAAGGTAGATGGGGAAATGTTTGCTTTAGATAATAGCATGTCTGGCAATGACGTGTAGGATCCATCCAACAGGTTGTCTTGTGTCTGGACTGCTGTAAGGCCTTTGACATGGTACCCTGCAACACCCTTCTCTAAACTGGACAGATGAATATGATGGCTGGACTGTCTGGTAGATGAGGAACTCTTTTGTCCAGGTTTTGTGGTTACATCCAGAGGGTCAATAGCTCAATGTCCAGATGGAAACCAGTCATGAGTGGTGCCCCTCTGGGGTCTGTATTGGAACCACTGCTGTTTAATGTCTTCATCAAGGGCATAGAGGGATCGAGTGCACCCTCAGCACATTTGCAGATGACAAAAATTTTTGTTCCAATTGCTCGAAGTAAAGTATGTAAAGGTAAATCTTGTTAATCTTAACAGAAGAATATGATTGCAGGTCCATTAAGGGGTTTGTCTCTGGATCTTCCAGGTGTTTAACCCTCTTCTGGGGGTGTTTATATGGAGATGAATGCAGGCCCAAACTAAAGAGACTGTTGATGTGGATTGTGCAGCAGCTTGAAAACAGCTGCATCTCATTCTGGAAAGTGTAGGCTGTGGTGGATAGTCATGTCCAAGCAGCTGAACTTACAAGCATTCTTATTCATTCTCTCCTCATTCCTCCCCACAACCACAGGTTTAAATGCTGGTAGAGGAAGAATGCTTCCTATGCTGCATTGGGCAGAGGTTGCTGTTTGCAATGCAGGAAGGAGGACAGCGTGAGTCCCGGGAGAGGGAGAAGTACTGAGGTCTTCTTGTCAAACAGGTGCTCAGACCCTGTCCCAGAGAGGTGTCATCCCCAAAAAGAGGCAGGGATGGATAGGCATTCTGTAGAATGTCCGTGTGGACATTGTGGAATGTCCACATTTCCATGTGGAAAGTCCATATCAGGACTGCTTGTCATTGTGGCTGGCAAATGATGTGTCACAGATTCAGACTGGAAGTAAGCAAGACTTTGACTGTGAGGGTTAGTAATTGCTGGAATATATTTCCAGAGGTAAAGGTGGGTTTTTTCATATGCTCCATTTTTGTGTGGAAGTTGATTCAGGTAAGGCTGGGTTATAGCGATCTTTAAGCTTTGCATTGTAGAGCCAGAGCATTTCACAGTCCTTGGTCTGTCTGGGAGACTTTGAGGTGCCAGTTGTGGTGACTGTTGTGAGCATTCCAGACACCTGTCCATCAGTCTGGAAATGGACTAAAGCCAGCAGCTTCTTTCTCACAGTCCACCACATCAGTAATTTTGCTGCTGCTCTTGACCTGCACCAGAGGTTTAATCTAGTAAATTATGAATCTCATTACAAGTCTCCTGTGATTGTGGAGTCCTTTGGCATTAATTTATTTATAGCATTATCATTGTCAGATTGACTCCTGCTGTGTCACAGGAAGCTTTGTATGCTGCACTCATTTGGTAGACATCATAATGATCACAGTAATGTAGATTTTAAATCAACAAGAGCTCATGTGGGCATGTCTGTACTGTCCCCTGCCACAGAAGCTCTCTGTTATTCACTCAGTTAATGAGGAACTGCATTAAGAGTAGCTTTTTGCATGAATGCTGCCTCCGTATGGCTGTCAGTTTTCTTTCTTTGTTTTCTGCAGCTACGGAATATTTGTTTGGTTTTTATTTTCAGTATGTTTATTTTTCCCCCCTCATTCTGCAGAGTTAACCACAGCACCCTTAAGAGGACAGTTATCTGTTTTTCTTTTGTATTCTGATGCCATTTACAATATCATCTCAATCTCTTACATGCTGTCTCCAGAGCAGTGGTTTTCCCCTCTTTTTTCGTGAATTTGACTACCTAAATAAGTGTTGATATGGTAGGTGGGTGGAGGGATGGGGAAAGCAGAGAAAAGCTGGTTGCTGACTGAGCTACTGTGTGTGGTTTTGAGCACCACAATATAAAAAAGACATTGAGCTATTGGAGACTGTCCAAAAAAGGGCCATGAGGATGGTGAAGGGCTTTGAGGGAAAGCCTTCTGAGGAATAGCTGAGGTCACTCGTTCTGTTCAGCCTGGAGAAGATGAGACTCAGGGGATACCTCATTGTGGTCTTCAACATCCTTGTGAGGGAAAGTAGAGGTGCAAGTACTGATCTTTTCACTCTCATGACCAGGACTTAAGGAAGTGACAGGACTTAAGGAAACAGCATGAATCTGAGTCAGGGTAGGTTTAGGTTGGTTGTCAGGAAAAAGTTTTTCACCCAGAGGGTGGTTGGGCACTGGAACAGAGTTCCCAGAGAAGTGGGCACAGCACCAAATCTGTCAGAGTTCAAGAAGTGTTTGCACAGTGCTCTCAGGGAACATGGTATATCTCTTGGGGTGTCCTGTGCGGGGCTGGAAGATGAACTGAATAATCCTGACTGGTCTTTTCCAACTTGGCACAATCTATGATTTTTTAATCTCTTTTGTCCAGTCTATCAGCTTATGCAGCCAGCATGACTTAAATTAACCGTGTCTTTGGAAATAAAGAAGTTCTCAGACAGGTTGTCTTATAAAGAATTTTAGATACTTTTTTCTTTTCAAATTCTAAAATTTTTATCCAAATAGAAATAGGGTTTCAAAGACTTAGTCTGAAAGGAACAACAGTTAAAAAACTCTGTGATGATCTTTTAGAAAAATCTTTCATGCTCCCTGAGTAAACAGTCCCATGCATTAATAGAATACAGGCAATGAAAAGATGCTGTAACTGGAACAGAACCAGTAAATGTCAAGAGTAGAAGTTATGGAAAAGTAAGGATGCTGTGGAGAAGATGCATAACGTCTCTGCACCAGATTAATCACTGCTGAATGCTGTGATATACCTTGTTTTATAAGGTATTAAGTATGAGAAGCTTGCAGCTGGGGAAATCACAAGAGGAAGTACTGAATCAAGATTATGAATTAAAAAGAAAATGTACAACTCGCTGCTAAATTCAGACCTTTGGAAGAAAGTGAGGAGCTAAATGACTGAACACCTATCAAAAACTGAGAAATGTTTATAAGATCAAATGGTCATAGCCTGAAGACCTGGTGTAGATAATGGATTCATACCAGCCTGCATTAAGATAGGGAATCTTGCTTCATATTTTTCAAGCCTGGCTATGTTGTAAGTGTTAATGCAGTTTTAGCTGAGCTTGATAATCTTGCATGTTTACCCATGATCTTTAGATTTTACACGTGTGTTTTTTCGAGAGAGCAAAGTCAGCTATTTTAGAAGAACTGAACTAGCAGCTCCAGCACTATGCAAGTAATCTGATTAGCACAGTTTGTGGATTGCATTTTTTGCAGTTATTTAGGTTCTGACTATAGAAACCTATAATATCTGCAGTTAGCACTTAATGTGATAACTTTGGCCTTATCTCCTTTGGGTTTTCTAATTCTGTCCTTCTATTACAAGTTTGAGGAAACTTCATTCTCTCATGGCTGCACTTTCTGGATTTTATGTCTATGTATAACAGGAATTACTCTTTAAAAAAAAAAAAAGGAAAAAAAAATCCTGTGTTATGCCCCCAGCTGATAACTTTGGAAGTGCTGAAAGCTGCTTTAGTGATTTGTTTTGTAGTCATAGATTCAGAGAATGGCTTGGGTTAGAAGGGAATTTTGAGACATCCCATTCCAACCCCCTGCTGTGGACAGAGACATCTTCCACTACATCAGGTTGCTCAGAGCCCCATCCAGCCTGGCCACAAACACTTCCAGGGATGGGGCATCCACAGCTTCTCTGGGCACCTGTTCCAGTGTCTCACCCTCACAGTAAAGAATTTCTTCCTAACATCTAATCTAAACCTACCCTCTTTCAGTTTGAAGTAATTTTCCCTTGTCCTATCACTACATGTTCCTCTCCATTTTTCTTGTAGGCTCCCTTCATGGACTAGAAGGCCCCAGTTAGGATACCCCAAAGCTTTCTCTTTACCAGGCTGAACAATCCCAATGCTCTTAGTCTTTTCTTCTAGGAGAGGTGCTCCATCCCTTTAGACATCCCAGTAGCTCTCCTCTGGACTTTGTCCAGCAGGTCCATGTCCTTCTTGTGTTGGGGCCCCAGAGCTGGATCCAGTGCTCCAGGTGGGGTCTCAGCAGAGCAAAGGGGCAGAATTCTCTCCCTTGACCTGCTGACCACGCTGCTTTGGATGCAGCTCAGGATGCTGTTGGCTTTCTGTGAGTGCTCATTTCTGGGCTGTATTGAGCTTCTCATCCACCAGCTCCTTCAAGTCCTTCTAGGTGGGACTGCCTGTTAATCCTTCATTCTCTGAGGACTATCCTCACACAGATAGTAGTCCAGAAAGCATTTGTCTGGACTCAGAGGCATATCAGTGCTTAACAGGAACTAACTAAAAAGGGAAATACTGGGAAACCAATCAGTGGTAATTTTTTAAAAAACAAAACACAAAACATCAACATATGTTTATTCTGGAGAAATGCTGCACAAGAAGTGAAAACAGCCAATCTGTTAAAACTATATTGCAAGATTGGATAGCAGGCAGAAGTCTTGAACTGTAAAAGGCCTTTCATATGAAAATTGCATCTTGATGACATGACAAGTGAAGGCCCTGCTGGGCATCACTGGCAACATGTCCTGTGCACAGGCTCTGTTGTCCTTGGAATCCAAACCAAACACTTAAGGGAACTGTTAAAGAGGGACATGGCAGGACAGCCTTCAAAATCTAAGGTGATAATATCATATAGCAAGGTCATGGCTGTTGCATAAAGGCCAGCTCTACAAATTAATAATTAGTCTAGTTGGACTGTTGCATTTCCATCAGTAGCACTAAACTCATAAATCACCAGTGTTAGTGATTTTCACCCATCCTGTTAACTTCAAGAGAAAGTGTACAAGCACTTCTAACAAAAACCCTTAACTTTCCTCTGTGATGTTTCACTGTCTTTTCATGGTAAGGGTTTCCCCTCATGAGATATTTCAGTAGACCATGCTAACCAAAACAAGCTCCCATTTTTCTTTCAGGTGTAGTGGCACCAGATGATTCTAGTTTGAAGTAATGCCCTGTCTGGCATTGATCCTACTTGTGAAGTTGGGAACTCTGGCTAATTTTTCAAGTATTACCCCAGTAGCCCACTAAGAAGCCACCAAGAGACTTCCACAAAGTCTCTTTTAAAGTGTGTCAGGCCAGGCCTTTGTGACGGGGTACCCCTGGCAGAGCTGCTGTGGTGATGCACTAAATTAGTTCACAGTTCGACTTGTTCATCACACATGAGTTGTGTTGAGGGAAGCACAGATTGAGCCCCTTGCCCTTTGTCCTGTCACTAAGTGCCCTTGTAAAAAGTAAAGCGAGCTTATTCCAGAGGTATAGTTATCATGTTCCAGCATTCCCTTAAAGAAAGAGGCAGTTGTGATATATTGTTTTATTTTAATACTCAGGGACCCCCTTGAGGGTTCAGAGATAAGTGTGATTGGTTGTGCTCAGATACGCCCTGACATGCCTGAGAGCTTGAATAAGTCATGTAGTCAAGACAGATGAACAAAGCCTTTCCTCTCAGCTGAAGTCCAGTAAATAACTCTTGGTGTGTCCTGAAGGAGATAAGACACAATTTAATACAAAATCATTACTGTTTTCTCCCACTCTGCATTTCTTCATATGAGACAGGTTAGAACTGGAATTCAGGGTTAGAATTAGAAATAATTACCACAGTTCTGTGCAGCTAAAATAAAATCCTTAAATTTTCAACATTTTCCTCTTTTAATTTTAGAGGGGAGAGATGGAGAAGGAGGGTTTTAACAGGACACTTTATATTTGTGATTGGCACATTCCAGCCTTAAGAAGCTTTTCAGAAGTGTCACTGAGACTACTTCCTAAGAAAACTATGAACCAGCATTTTAAAAAACTCTGACATTGTTTTATTCCATTGTTTAGTGCTACTGATGGAAATGCAACAGTCCAACTAGACTAATTATTAATTTGTAGAGCTGGTCTTTATACAACAGCCATGACCTTGCTGTATGATATTATCACCTTAGATTTTGAAGGCTGTCCTGCCATGTCCCTCTTTAACATAGCAGGAATGAAACATATGAATTCTATTGCAGGAGCATCCCGTTTGCTGCTGTTCATATTGTTCATGTAATTGCAGTTTTGTTTATCATATTTTTTGAAGCCAAACCTGAGTGTTTTTCACCCAAGTTAATTAGTGGTTATCCTTGGCTGAAACACAAATGCATTTTCTATGAGTCATTAATAAAATCAGCACTAATGGTGATTGCTACAGAAAGTAACTGAAAGGACAAACAAACGGTTGAACGGTTTTCAGTTTAGCAGGTTCAGTTCGGTGCATTACTGGACTAAACTCTTTATCAACTCTCATTGGTTTGGCTTGAGGAAGCTTTGTGCTGGCTGTTTCCCACTTTAGCTTTTTTGCTGAAATGCCCCTAAACAAAAATAAGTCCTCCTGTCCTCATCTGTTGATGTGACGACTCAAATTAACACATGGTTTTTGACTAACCTGAAAGAACTGGCCAGGTGCTGGAGGTTTTCTATTTGCATCTTGGTTCACAAATATAAGTTTAGCGCTTTATGTTTAAAAAAAAAATTCTTGGAAATCGCTGATGGTACCTTTACATAAATTTAAATAAAGAAGTTAAATGCCAAAAATACAATACTGAACTTTCTGAAATTTTTTTTACAGACCCTTCCCCCTACTCTTTGCCCTTGGAGAGCAGAAATTTTGTAATTTGAAGATCTTTCCCCCTCTCCTCATCTTTTAAAATCTGACACTAGATTCAGGCTTCCAGGGCTAACTAGAACCTCAGAAATGTATTTACAGCAGCAGCAGAGATGATATTCTGAAAAACGTCTGTAAAAACATTACTTGGAAAACCCACTGAACATGAAATAGTGAGTAGCATTTTTAGTGCTTCTTATTCTCATGCAAGCTGTTTTATGAATCCTGATTCTATATAAGAATCACTGGACAGTTTCCTTTCACATATAAAACATAAATTAGTATGGTTAAGATGTAATCAAACTGATTATCATTCTCAATGACTTCAGAATGTCTTTGATCACTGCAAAGGAGCAAAGTCTGTATAGATGCTGCATTTGTCGTACGGCACTTTTTGCACTTCATCCTGTTCAGAGCTGAAATCATTCTTGGTATTGTACAATTGAATTTGTGTGTGCTCTGCAAAGGTCCTGTTTTCAGTCATTGACCCATTAGTTGACATTTGGCACTTAGAGATATGTCATTCTGCTACTGCAAATCTCTACAAGTTCGTCCAAAAAACCCCAAATGCCAGTTTTTACAAGTTTAGTTAAAATGAAGTTGGAGTTTTTAAAATAAGATTCTGTTTAAGTAGAATAGAAACAGAGTTTTCCCTATACTGGACTGTTGTGTTCCTGAGCACTGAATGAAGTACTGGATTTAATAGCAAAGATGCAATTATCTTTTTTTTGAAAGCTAATGATATTGGGAAATTCTTGTTCTTTAGTCTTACTGACTTTTCCAAATGTGACATAACTGTTCTGTTTCCAGCCTTAGTCGATCAACCTCTAAAATAATTAGGAATTTAAATATAGACAGAATGTCATTAATACCTTATTGACTGTAGTGTAAAGCTTCTGCATATATATGTATGCACCTGAAATCTGGTTTAATCCCTTAATATTCACTGCAGTAGAACTGTCTTATTAATTCCAGAATCTCTGATGAAATTGCACAAGTGTTGTTGTTTCTCAAATAACAGTGAATTTTAGAAATTTTACTTAACTCTCCCTTGTTTCAACTTTGACAATCTCGAAATCTGAATACTTGCCATAGTTTTGTTAGCTCTCACTGTATCGGTTTAACTGCAGCACTCAGTTTCAGGGCCTGTGAGAGAAATCTAGTTTTGGTGGTTACTCTGCTGAAACAGAAAACAAAAAAGTAAATTATATTTTATTTTACTGATTTTTGTTTGGGACAGTGTTAACAGGTTAAATAACCAAAAGAAATTAAAGCACTGCTTTTATTTGATGGGGGTATCAGTTAGGATTGCCATGTAAGTAATAAGCAAAAAGTCTGGCGTGTGTGTGTGTGTGTGTATGTGTTGGAAGGTAGGGGTGTTTGATGGTAAAGGTGATTGATTGATGGAGAAAGGAAAGTGAGCAGTGATTTCAAAGTAACAAGTGAAAAGTAGCAGTGAATTGAGATGAGCAGAAAAATGCTGTGTTGAGCATCTCATTGCCCTCGGGGCTTGGGTCTGTACCTATTCCATATGTTTGGGATGTTATATTGCCTAATAATATACACAGATTCTATGTAATTAAAAATGCTGTATCAATACATTTTAATTGGGTACTCTGAGGAAAAGCATGTTTGGAGACATAAAGCATAATTGACATAGCTGTCAGCTGAAAAAATTTTTGAATAACAATATATGTGCAAGAATAGGCAATAAGTAAAGGGGATGTATTACTTTGTATAGGATTTTAAATGGTGTTTCTTTTTTCATCAATTTTTAGGCTTTGCAAGTTTTTCCCTTTGTTTTGAATAAAAACCATGTTTTGAAATGAGTAGCTTGCTCCATAGCACCTAATATAGCGTGTGTAGTGAAGTTGGCACAATACCTTTTTTGCATTGTTCTGTCCTTCCTTCACTGAAAAATTCTACAGAATTGTCATTCTTAGAGAACAAAGTGTCCTTAATTTAAAAAGATGTAAATAAAGACTTCCATATGGTTGACATAAAATTTTTATTTGTCTTTCCATCTTTATAAATATGCCATTTTAGTTCAACTGGGATATTGCATCTGCAGCTGGATTCAGGTTTATTTAATGAAACTGCTGACTAGGGACTGATTTGGAGCCTGTTGAAATTTTCACAAGAAGCTGGGTTCACCAGTCTTTGATTTAGCTTACTCTGTTGTAGTCACTGTTCCGATGATTGTTGCAACCTAACATCTTATGCTTTGCAGTTTGAGAATGGCAAACAAACTGCTAGGTAAGAAAATAGTGGTGTTAGTGTCTTTTTTGCATGCTATATTAAATCTTGTAGGTAGCTGTTTGTTTGCTTGGCATAAACTGTTCTGCTTGAAAGGTCCCTTTGGGACAGTTCTTCGATGGTACCTGCAGGGTATGTGCACAGGAAAGACAGTAGTGTCTTGGGGCACAGATATACAAATATTATGATCCTGGGTGTTTTTTTTTTTTTTTTTTCAAAAACAGTCACAAACAGCAGGGTTCAGCAATTAAGTGTCTTCCTATTGCTGATGCATTTTAAAAAAAGAAAGTCTATATAGTATGCGTGAAGAAAATCTAATTCCAGCAACCAGTGTAGGAATATCTACATAAAAAATCCTGAGTCTCATTTATGAATATTTGCCTCATACAATCTTGTGGTGATGTCGTATTTCAAGTATCCAATGGTGATGAATGGTATTTGATCCTATTATTATAATTATTATTTCAACCAAAAGAAACAAAACTCTGATAGGGTGGGATCCTCAGGAGTTACCAACTCTGGCCAAACTGTGTTTGGCTCGAAGTTGCTGAGAGTTTCACTGTTGATTTTTTGTGGGAGATGGGTTAGGTCACTGCACAGTACTTCTGAAATCCCACCTGTAACTATTTCTGAGTTGAGTGTGTGATTATTTCCTCACAGGGAGGAGTCCATCACCACAGCCTTCCAGAAACACAGGTGATACACATCAGTCAAAATACCAAATTCCAGTAACTTAAACCATCTCCTTTCTGAGAAGATTTATTAATAAAGCTAACAGGCTGATGCTGAGCATTTGTGAGCACAATAATGGAAAGTGTGCTGTGGGCTTCACTGGAAGTTGTAAGTGCTGAAGGTGTCCAGGATCAGGCTTTGGATGAGCCATTTGGGACGGCGTGTGGTCTCTCATAGGCTGGTTTCATGCTCGCTTGCAGTAGTTGGAACTAACCAGCCATGACAAAAAAAGGAACATTGCAGGTCTTAAATTTGTGCTGGGTGCTACTTCTGCTTTTAGAGTGAACACGATCTGAAAGCCCCTCTGCACTCAGCCTGTGAAATGCACTCAGGATGTGCCATAGCTTCTGAAATCTGCGGAACAATTTGCGTCAGTGTGTGCTGGAGGAGCAAACCTTCTGGCATGTACTGCACTCCGGAGCTAATCCATCTCCTGCCCTCAATTTTCAATTTTTCAATGGTATGGAGTTGCTAGAGGTGATGGGGAAAGAATAGCATGTAAATTTACTTTCGGGTCTCAGGCCCTCAGTCTACTGGAGTGACTCACTTGAAGTGATACTAGTGTCCAAGATAAACCTCTCAGATGTGTCATACAAATGCTTATTATTGTAATTAATCTGTCAATATAAATAATTATCCTTGACTCAGCAGCCTATCAGTATAAGTATTGCTGCTGCACTATCTTTCTAAATGAGTGTGTCTATACAAAATGTTTTGGATCAGCTTTTGATTGTGGAGCCTTCCTGGCTTCCCACAATGTTTCTGACTGTTTCTGATTGTTTTCCACAATCTCTCTGACATAGTGGTGAACTCTGTGCACCTTGCAGAGGTGTGTCATGGTGCTGGAGTCAGGATCTCTTGTAAAAGGCTTTGCTCTTAGTGCAATGGCATGTGAAGAAACAAAATGGAGGGGTTTCTAAGCCAGCAAAGCAAAGGGGTTGTAGATGATGCTGCCTCAGGTAGCCACACACTTGAGCAGTGAACATTCCTCTCCTTTCCCCAGCTGGCAAATTGTTCTGGTTTGAAAGCAAAACCAGTGAGAGACTCCAAGTCAGAAATACAATTTATTGGGAAAAGGGGAAAAGGACAAAAATACATGCAGCAATACAAAGGGAAAGACCACCGACAAAGTCAGAACACAACCTGGCCAGCGTGCTGGCAGCAGTCCAAATTGGAGTAGCTGCAGTCCTCTTGGGATGGCAGATGTAGTCGCTGTGGCCTCTCGGAGAACCTGTGAAAAAGCTGACTCTTCGGTCCAGAAATCCCCAGTTTATCCAGGTTGGAATGCCCAGCTCCTCCCCCCTGGGCAGAGCATCTCACAATGGGTCATTATGAGTCTCAAGGTGTGTCCTTAATCACCGGCTCCTGGGCAGTGTTATCTCTGAGTCATGTGGCAAAGCACTGATGGGGCTATTAACAGCAGATAAGGAAAACTGCCCCAAGGCAACTCCTACTCAGATGGTAAATAGGAAAACGTTTTTTTTTAATCTTGGACACAAATAAAATGCCTGGTAGGTGCAGATTGTGTTCCACTGTGTTATCAAAGGATCTCTTGTACATAAAAATGCAACTTTCCATGTGTGGTGTTGAACATGTGTGAACATATTACAGGAGTGTGCATTGTTACAAAAGGATGGACTTAGATGCATTTTATAATGACACTTTTGCTTGAATTCTTATCTTTACAAGTGCATCTTCAGAATTCATAACTCGGCATGTCAGATAATTCAAGAGAGTTCCAGTGAATAATGTAGTTTTTGTGTGTCTGAGCTGCAGATTGTATTCTTGGAAGTCCTGTTTGAGAAGTCAGCTAAATGTGCTTTCAGAAGTGTTCTATTTCTTAACAGTCATAGGAGCAAAGAAAACTTTGAAAATAAAATGACAGTTGAAATGAGTGTTGACAATGCAAAGCAGTAGTGTAGGATTATAGATATGTCGTTTTAATTATACCTAGTAACATTTTAGTGCATCAGATATGGTTTTCTAATTTCCCTACTCAATCTTATAACTTACTATGATAGCTGACTAAGAAAGAGAGGCTAACTTTGTGGAAGAAAGGTATGAGTTTTATGGGTATCCTTGAAGGCTTCCAAAAATAAAAAAAACAAAGTCCACATCACAAACATGTTTCTTCTTTGAAATACATTTTGTTTGGGTTATCAACTGGGTAAAGAAAAATAATTGTGTGAGTTTAAAAGAAACTGCATATCACAATTTCAGGTTGTAATATCTGTTCAGAGAAAGGGAAGGGCATGAGAAGATGCAGCTTCATTTTCCTAGAAATGAAAGAGAGATTATGTTTTCAGAAAGAAGTTTAGATGTTTTTAGTAAAGATGCTCCTTTTTTTAAAAGCTCACTATTGAGCCTTGGGAGAAGCATGACTAAGCTATATGCTGGAGTCTTAGCAATGTGAAAGCAAGTGTTTTAAAATCTGACTGTATAGAGATGATTTCTGCCTGAATGATGGTGTTACTTCTTCAAAATCATTAATATTCCACTAGTCTAGAGCAGGATTTGTGCTGTGCTGGATGAATGTGTTTAACTTGAATCTTTTCTTCTTATACCTTTTTGCTTCTTCACACAGGGAATGAAGTATCTGTGCATTCCTGCTGCTGACTCACCCTCACAGAACTTGTAAGTATTTTTTAAAAGTAAATCACAAAACCCCAGAAATCCCATGGTGCCATGATGCCTATTTTAAAATTTGTTGAAAGCTCTGAATCTGATCTCTAATGAGTATTACACAAATGTGGTGTTTAATCTGTTAGGAAAACACAGTAACACTTCATTTCACCCTGCTTTTTGTGTGTTTTTAAGAGTCTCAGTATGTAAACACTCTTGATTTGTGGCCTTAAACTTCAGGAATTCCTTAGTGAGTCTGAGCCTAATTCAGTTACAGTTTATTCTAGCCACTGTTTTTGTCAATTTTTGTGTTTGGCTCCTCTTTTTTTTTTTTTTTTTTTTTTTTAAGTGCCAATTGCAGCCATTAACAAAACAAAATATTTGAAATAAGTTTGAAGCCTGGTGCCTCTAGGGTTGAAATAAATTCCTCACAGTGGGCCTTCAAAACAAAATCCCTGTGTGCAAACTACCTCTGTGACAATCTGCTGGGGACTTCTTGAACCTGCCTCAGAAGTCCCTGCTGCTCTTGGTATAAGCTGGCATGGCAGGGAGTTTTCTGCCCTGCAGTGACTCTGACCTTGAGGACATAGGTACTGCAGCTAGGGTGTCCAAGCCTTGCTCTTTCTCATCTCTGCTAAAGTTCACGTAATGCTAATTGATTTACCCCTAGTTTGAATTGAGCATGCCAAGTCTTGATTCCAAAGAGAAATCAAAACAAAAGGACTTGGATGGTGACCAGCTCTTTCTTCTAGGGCTCACTGTTTATGTTGGGGAGAGGTGAGGGGGGTTTCAGCCACATCCTGCTACCAAGTTTTGGTAGAGAAACAAGTAGTGGAAAGAGGCCTGGTAGGTACGGAAGGAACCGCAGCACTGCTTTTCTCTTGTATCACAGCAATATTCTGGCTTATGCTTTTGGGGGATATTTTTAGAGCATGTGTTTCTCATAGTGTAGAAAGATTCCAGTGTGGCACTTGATGTGTGATTTGCCTTTTCATTCTGCATTTCTGTCATGATTTTGGGCAAAGGAAAAAAAAAAAAAAGGTACCACACCTCACCCGCAATAAAAAACACCCTAATCCCCTAAATTTCAGGGGATTTTTTTCTCTCTTTGTAGTGAGAAGTAGAGAGCTAACTGCCTTTGTCATGGACAACTTCCATGGCCTTAATATCTAGAATAAGCATAAATAAATTTAAAGAAATATCCTTTTGGGAAGGAAAGCTAATATGAGATTAGGGGAAAACATTCACATGTCATTAATTGTTCACTGGCATTTTGAAGCGTGTAGCATTTTTGACGACGTTTTTTAAATCCACTTCCTTTGTCAATAGAGATAAATTGAGAATAGAAAGAGAAAAGATGGCATTTATGATGAGCATTAATCAATGTACAATTCCCCTCACTGTTAAATATCAAGGAGTTATATTGATAAAACAGCTCCTGTGCTTGTGCTGTCTGGCGCAGTACCAAGGCTCTTAAGGCTTCAGTAAGAAGATAGAATATTTGCATGAATATTGTTTCTGTTATGCTGCAGGCATCTAAAATACTTGCTTTGGTATCAGGTGGTTGCAAGCAAACGTCATTACTTCTAATACTGATACATTCCATCACTTAAAATAAAACTTGATGAGTAACCGATTTTTCTTCTTTTACTTTATACAGTCCAGGCCTTCAAGTAAAATCAAATCATGATGCTCACAAATAGCACCGTTGCTTGCTTTGCACATGCAGTCTTCTGAAAAAAAGAGGAAGTTATTTTTGTTCAGCCTGTGAGGACTGGATGCAGTCTTATCTAGGAGTGGTTAACCATACTGCCTGTGCCCACTGTGGAGGGAGGGATAGCTAGGGAACAGGAAGGGAATTGGTCCCTCTGCAACATCTTTGCATGTCTACCCTCTTCTTCTGAAAGAGAGATTCTATGGGTTTCTTTCTAGGGAGAAAAAAACAACCAAGCAAACAGCATCCTCTATTGCAGGTCCTTGTGTTCTCTTAGCAATGGCTGACAGGCACAGCTGATGGTGTGCACTCTGCTCTCTTGTCTGTCCCAACAGCAAGGACCAACTGGAAGCCTTTTACCACTGAATTTTGGGACTGTGAGCTCTTAATGAACTTCAGCTCAGTTTTTGTGAAGAAAACCTTTGGTTTCTTGTGTGAATAATGCATATTTACTCCTAGAAAACTTATTTAGCGGAGTTCTTTTCCTCAGAGGGATAACTTGCCAGGGAAATACAGCAGGGATTCCCCTGTTAGCATGTCGATGTTCACTAAAGTGTCTCAAAATCTTTAATTTACTCCCCTGTTCTGCCCCTAGCAAGCGTGGGGAGAAAGCAATTGCTTTTCAGACTCAAGGTACTTCTTAGATTTAAATCAGTGTTTTCTCTGGTCTGTGAGAATTTTACCTTGGGCCAGTAACTGCTCCAGAAGTGTCATCCTTTATAGAAGTCATCACTAAAAAGTTATTTTTATAGAAATAAAATCTTCCCTTGCTCTGTTCCAGTTAATTGTCTTTGGCTGCCTGTTTCTAAGGAATTAGCCTCCAACAGTCAGGTGGTTAGTGGTGATAATACAGAAGCCAGATGACCTATTAAGAGGAGAAATTTTGGTAGTTTTTTTTTTTTTTTCTTTTACATCATGAAAGGAAAGAAACATCAAGATGCTTTGTCCTATCTGATTTGGATGCTGTCTTTTTAACCTTTATAAATATTTGTAGAAGTCCAACTAGCAACAAATGAAAATATAGCTCTGGTATCATAACCCTGCTCTTGGTCTAGTTTTGAATTATGCAGCGTGCTAATGCGTAAGTTTAGATAACTTCTACAGCATCCTGGTAGGGGCGTTGTACTGGTGGTTCTTCCTGTGGTGTTTTCCCACTGTAAAGATGATGCAGTTCAGGACCCAGCTTTCAGCTGGGAGATGCAAGAGTCAGATATCATGTAATAAATTGTCCTGAAGTCCAACAAATGGGCTGCAAATCAACACATTTGTCAAGTGCTTTCCTGTTAGAGATGATAGTCAACTGTTTTGTGGTTACTGTAAGACTTACCATTCTTCTTTGTGTCTGGCACTTGCCACACAGCTAACTGGTCCTCAGTCTTAGTTTTCATCTGAACATGATTTTACCGTAACTTTGAAAATTTAGGCAATTGTGTCTACTGTCTTCAGAAGAGACCCTGAAGGTCATAGGGTTGTGGAGGAGTACATGCCTCCTTTTCTCTGGCTCAAGATGAGGAGGGGCCAGGGTGCTATAGAGCAGCACTAATTCTAGATGTGACTATTTCTCTTCTCATTTTCATGAATGCCTAGAAACACACTTGAAAGCACATCAGCAGACTGAGCATCAGCAGTGATGAAGGGTGAAGAAAACTGAGTGAATGGAGTTCATGATGTTTAGTACCTTGCAAAAGTGTTATGCTCAGTCACAGATGTTTTTCAAACCAGAGTGTTGGAAGTGTCTTACCAAAACTTGTGTGAGACCATTGAAATGAATTCACTTGTGCATGAAGCTACCCTCCTGGCGAGGTTTTCTAGAGAGAAAGAGAAAAGATGAGAAGATCAGGTTGTCAATACAACCTAACCAGGCTTCATCTGAGTGAATGCTTTCAATCTCAGCTAAGCCTTTCATTGTGCAATAGCAAAGCCTCTTGCACACATAGCCAGAGATCTCATTTGTCATCTAAGTTTGTTTATGTGAAACCTCTTGTGCTCCCCTGGCAGACCTGAGCACCATGATTTGTTAGAGCTCAGCCAGCTACAGTGGTTTTGCGTGGCAGTCCGAGTACACATGCATTTGTAAGGCTTTGTCTTCACTTATCCCACATGCTTCATCAGTTCCCTGAAAAACATAAAACCCTGAGTTGACCTACTCCCCAAGGGGATTGCATTGTGCCTTGAGATTTTCCAAATAAGCTGCTCAGGTCTTCTCTAGCTGTGTTTTCCATGTTGTATCCAGTGATGAAGGAACTGATTGGAGAGGGAGTCCCGGGCTTTGGGATCTTCTTTTTGTTTATTCCAGTTAGATATCGTTGCCTTTGCAAGTTCTGCAGGCAGTGACATCCTGTTGCATCAGTGTTGTCCTTCAGGTCAGGGGTGTTTACAGTATCGCAGCTGCACTGTTAGGCAGGAAGGGAAGCTTCCTTTTATGTGGGTATTCCTGATTTTTGTGTGGCTGCTGGTGCTGGGCTGAGGTTTTTTTTCTTTTACCCTTGTGGTATAATATTCACTCAGAAAGGGGAAACATCTTGAATACAGGACGTTGTGTTTCATGGGTGTTGAGCGCAATGTGCTTTCAGGTTTGCCCTTGCCAGCAGGCCTGGCAATGACTGCCCCCTCAGAACCTCTTTCCTCTGCCTGTGTTGCCCACATTACTGCTGCTTGTGAGCTTGAATTGCAGGAGCACTCAAAGGCCACTGTGAACTCCAGCTCTGTTGAGCTAAGAGGTGCTGCTTGCAGCTGTGGTAAACTGCAGGCAGCACCAAAGGCGGGGTGTGCAACTTGGAACTGGGATGTAAAGAGGCAGTTCTGCATATTCACTCAGATGATGACAGCTGCCCACTCACTATCCTTCACTATGCTTCACTTAAAATGAAAGGGCATGTGTAAAGGATAATGAGATTGCAAACCCTAAAGTTTGCAAATGGAGTCTTCTGTACGTTTTCTCCTCTGCTGCTTTAAAACAGGTGGGCTGACACCCTGAATATGGGCAGAAGGGTTACTGCTGTCTGAAAGGAGAAGACTGGAAGGAACTAAAGAAAAGAGGGCTTGAATTGAGAATTTTTTCATAGCAGAGACAAAAGGGAGTGATTTCACATAGCCAAGCAGAAAGTCTTAATGTTTAGACATGCCCTAGCACATGGCTTGAAGGAGGAGGTAGAGTTAAGCATAAGTTTGGGTAGCAGGTAGTATTTCTTTGTGAGAGACATTACGTCTGGAGAACTGCTCATGTAGCTGTGCTGAGTTCCACCTGACATCTGAGCACACAAGGACATGTGAGGTCAAGTCACTGCTTTTAAGAAGTATCAAACACAAACCGAAATACAGACTTGACAGTCATCAGAATAAAGTTTATCACATTGTAGTGCCTAAAATACCAGTTTCTTACTTGGATAGAGTGGTGAATAACTTATGCCAGTGAGTTCTGTTTCATTGGCAGATAATAACTTTTACTTTGTAAGACCTGTATTCAGTTCTAAATTCTAGAAACAGCATGAGGTGAGCTTTCGGATATATGTCTTTCTTTCTAAGTAGTGATTTTACTAAATGCAGCACTTTCTTTATCCTTCTTCTGCTTTTGTTTTCAGAGCAAGGCATTTCAGAGAGAGCATCAAATTTATCCATGAGTGCCGACTCACAGGTGAAGGCTGCTTAGTTCACTGGTATGTATACGGCTTGCTAAAAAATTATTTTTAAGGGTTCCTCCACCTTGATTTGGATGTTCATAATTTTGATAAATTAGTGGTCATCTCCATCTGTAGCAAAATCCTCTTGGACTGAATTGCCCCCTTTATTCAAAAAGCCCCAGAAGATTTGCAAATGCTATTAAAGTCTTATGCGAGGACATTTGAGTCTCTGGGATGGGCAGCTGCTTGGAGATGAAAGGAGCCTGAGAGATTCTCCTTGACCTTCTCTTATCAAACATCTTTGTGGAATTTATTTAAATAGGAATGTGTTGGCTGAAGACATGCTATTTATTTCTCATAATTTTAATTGCTGTATTTCTAAATGTGATTTCCATAATACTAATAATTTGATTAGTTTCTTAAACAGCTGTTTTAGTGACTTCAGAGTTGTTAAAAACACCTATTTGAACAGAAATTGATTTTTTTCCCTCTTCTTAAAACTGCTGAAGCATTCAAATGTTGCATTTGTTAATAGCAAGACCCTTTTTGGAGAGATGCTCCTGGGACTGTAAAGAATAGAAAAGGAAATCCCACCCTGGGGTTTTGTTGCTCTCTGCTATTGGTTGTGGTCTTTGTGCTGTGTTCAAAGGACATACCTGAGTCTGTATCTGGAATCAGAGTCATCTCATGATTTGAACACTGGACTTGTACACAGGCCCTGGGTATAAATCCTCACTTTGCTGTTGACTCATGACAGGGCTGTGCATGAGCTATGTGGTCAGTCTTGGTGTATAGAAAACAGGAATAAGTAGTCTGAATACTGAGTTTTAAAAAACATATATTTAAATTTGTGAAGTATTCAGAAACTTCAAATGGTGAAAAAGACTGGCAACTCTTTATTTTTACTGTGGTAAATATAACTCTAACACATTCTTTATACTCTGAATAGAAATAATTCTGAGTTTGTCCAGTGTTGTCCAACCAGGCATCATGAATGATGCTTACTCTATCCCAGCTTTTCATCTGGGGAAACTGGAATCCTGAGAGTTTAAGCCGCACAATGCAGTGGATAGCAGAAAGAGGAACTCAAGCAACCAGACATATGTACCTCTTATTGGTTCATTTAAAGTTCATTTTGGCCCCATGAAATTGCAGCCTTTATTCATGATGGAGAGGAAACAGTCTTATTTTACTGCCCTAATCTTTATAAACAGAAGAAAGAAAGGGTGACTTACTTCTGCCTTTTAAAACCCAAATCTAACTTAGAATGTGTGCACTGTCCCCTGCTTTTGTGACTACTTCATACTTTTTCTTCCTTTTCAGCTTCATATGAGTTACCACTCAAAATCCACTTTCTTGATCAGGTAGATTTTCTTCTGCTGCATTTGAAAAGTAGCAAAACTATTTAACTCAAATAGTATAATATTTCTCCCTCATGGCAAGCAGCACAGCAGCCTGTGATGTTGAGATGCAATGCTCTTAGCTGTGGCAGGTGAAGCACAGCACAGCTTCAGTGTATTCCACCCCCTTCTCCATGCAGCCTTGCAGGTGTCTCCAGGAGTGTCACACTGGTGGTTGCCTACATCATGACCATCACAGACTTTGGCTGGGAAGATGCACTGTCTGTTGTCCGTGCGGCAAGGTCCTGTGCCAATCCAAACATGGGCTTCCAGAGACAGCTGCAGGAATTCGAAAAACATGATGTTGATCAGGTAAATGAACTACAAAAAAGAGCTGTGAAACACAACTCCAAGTCAGATCATGGCCTACTTCTCATTATTTTGTGGTCTGTGTGGTTTATCTGACTCCCTGTTTTTGTGTTGAGGGAATGGCTTCTTAGCCCAGCCAGTTTCATGAAGGAGGTACAGGTAGATCTGAAGGTGTCAGGGAATGCTGGTGGGAGAAGGGATGAAGGACATAATCTAAACACCTGCCCAGCTGTACTGTCAATCTAGTGGTTGCTTCATGTGAGCTAAGACACAGTTCAAGATTAACATCTTTAGAGGGGTAAAAGGCAAAGGGTGCATTCTCAGAACACAGGTAAAAGGCCAACCTATAACTACCAGTTGCATAAAAGTAGTGGGTTCCCCCCCCAGCACATTCATTTGGACTGGTAAGCAGGAAAGAAATCATCATCACAAATCTTTCATGTCCATGAGTTAAACTAAGTCCACATTATGGTTTGTCCATAACCCAAATCCTCCCACCTTCTGTGGCTAAGAGTTAATATGCTTTTTGATGTTTAGGGTAGCCTCAGATCTGACCCTTTTTTTTTCTTATTAGCCTTTGAAGATTTTGTAGCACTGGGAGAATCAACAAAAGAGTTGGACTGCCAAAGGGGTTTCATGAAACAAAAATTAGTTTCTTACTCCAAAAAAACCCCATCCTACGCAAAAGACCTGCTCCCTGTGGGTGATTGGTGACTTCCACTTACGTTACCAGCCTACTGTGGCTGTCCCTTCCATTTTCCATTGCTCAGCATGTTGTTGTTGTTGTTGTTGTGAGGGCTTTTGTGCCTATTGTGCTTATTGAAAATAACAACAACAGAGGTGAACCAAAGTCAGAAAGCAAAATACATGAGACAAAGGATGTTGTTTTTTTTTTATCCCATCCCTGTCATTCTGCTGCAGAAAGCTCAGAGTTTAGAAATTACCATTAGTTTTGCATGATGCAGTTAGCAACTGTAAATATTTGAGTTTTTTTTAAATATTTAACTGAATGTTTGCTGGATCATTTGGAACTGGTGTAAATGGTAGAATAACTGATTTTTAAGAGACAAAAGTCAGAGAGGGACTTTCCAGACTTGTCTCCTTCCTCCCTTACAGTCATTTCTACTCTAATTGGTTTGGTCTAACAGCATTGACAATTAAGGCTGTATGCAAATAGCCTGATAAAGACAGTAACGTCTCTCTTTTTTTCATCCACCATGGACTGCGCATTCTGTCTTTATTCACTGAGGGGGAGGCAGTAGGTTGCAAAAAGAAGTATCCACCTGTATTCACTGGCTGGGCTGTAGTTTCTTACTGTCTCTTAAGAGCAACCACATCCTCAGCAGGTGTCTGTTTACACACCTGATTTTGGTGGAATGATGCCATCTGCCAAGGGCGTGAACTTTTTTCAGATTTCAGCAGCATTTTGTGTTTTGGTGTTCCACTAAAGGGTGGTGGTGTCCTGTGGGGTCTCTGGAATGTTGTTCTCTACATCTTGGTCTTGTAGAATGAGGTTTAGTCACTAAGGTCACAACATAGTTTGCACCTGTTGCAAACTTTGACATGGTAGCCTGACGCTTCAGATTTGCCTGAGGACTTCTTTAAGGAATAGGAGGAAGCATCTATGTTGAGGTCTTTTCTCCCAATATCCTAATAAATTATCTTTATGGATCAAGCTATTTCATGAGCCCCATAGAGAACAAAGCTATGAAGGTTAAGGTTCTGGTAATTTAATATTATCCCCACTGGGACACAACAGTTGGAGTCTGTGTTTACTAGCTGCTTCTGCAGGTAAGCTCAACAAAATTGTCAGGAATTGGACAGTTCCTCAGCTGGAATTGTCCTCAGCTGGACTCAAATTCTCCAACAGGCAAAGAAGTGTCAGAGCTGAGTGGATAGAAAAAGTGAATATGTGAAATTTCAACTCTTTCCTATGAGACAGAGTTATCTGTTGGCAGGTCCAAATCAAAGTAAAGGAGTTAGGGATTTATACAGTATGCACTTATGGAACTTGTTGGCATACAGGTATCTCGTGGTATAAAAATGCAGGTTTAAAATGAGATCTCATGACAAAGAATTAATTTGTGTTATCAAACAAAAAGATACTGCCTCAGCCTCTGAAATCACCTGAGCTGCAAATTGCTGCAAACTGAGGAAATGGCCAGGGAAAAGGTCCCAGCATTATTGTCCTGCCCTTGGTTGATTCTTTCCTCATCATTTATGTCTGGTTACTCTCAAAGCAGGATACAGAGCTGGAGTGACCATCAGCTGGGCCTGGTACATATGTTGCCATGTACCATATTCAGTCATTCATATCAGTAATATATGGCGCCCTATTCTATAGCTTATAAAACTCATTGAATATTTCTTCCTAGAAGACACCTATTGGGATATCCACACTACATTTTTTACTACTGATGTTTGTGGGTTCAGGATCAAAAACCTGTAAGAGTGGTTCACTTTCTGATTTTCAACTTTCTTACAGCCTTTTGTGACTTGGGCAAGTTGGCTGATCATGTTGGCGTCTATGCTAATTCCTCTTATTGTTTGTGTATACAGCAAGAACAAGGAGATTTTTAAGTCCAGGATGTCCTTTCCCAGCAGGTGTTCCTTACTCTGTATTACTCCAGTCAGCCAAGCTGTTCCACAGATGTGTCATTTCAGGAGATATAAGGGGTCTCAATGATTTCAAATATGTGATTTAAAATTTCAGCTGTGCATTCTGTGTTGCTGTTGAAGGACATGCAATATTTGCAATGCTTTTCTTTAAACTGTATATGATGTAAAGGTTATTGAAATTCTGTAGGACAGGAAGAAGAATTACTTCTCCATCCATTACATGTTTAATCATTTTGTATATATCTTTTCAATTTCTCCAGTTCAGGCAGTGGCTGAAAGAAGAATATGGAGAAAACTCTTCTCAGGATCTGCAAGAAGCCAAAAATCTTCTGAGCAAATACAAAGAGCAGGCAGAGTTGCATCAGACTACTGGAGGAAGGCAGTGGAATAACAACTTCTCATCTGTGCCATCACTCTCATACAGCAACTACACAACAGAGACCTAGTTGCAAGAGGTTGATTTTTTTTTCTACTTTTGCAAAACATCTTACCATGTTTTCCATCCCATCTTCAAGACTTCCAGCAGTAAACCATGCAAACTGTTGATTTATAGAAAGCTTCTTGATGACATTATGTGTGTGTGTATGAGTGTGTTTCACACAAGTTGGTAATTCGGGCAGGATCAAGCTCTGTTTATGATCCAGTTACTGTGGCTGAGGCAGTTTGCCAGCCACAGCTATGTCCCCTTCTGCCCACATTGCCTGGCATTTGTTGTGAGGTTAGCTCAACTCCTCTTGTTGTAGGCTAGCAAAGGGCTTGGAGAGATGAAGTCTGGTGATTCAAGCTGTGGCAGTTTGGCATCTCTGCACTCATAGTGTGGCAAAGGTGTTAACTGCACCTAAAGAAGGGAACTCAAGTCTGTGTCTCTGCTGCTCCTGTTCACAGTCCATTGGCAGGTAATAGCGTGGAGGTGGGCATGAGCTGGAGTGCAGGCTGAAAGCTGGAGCAGGTGAGACAGGGGCCCAAGTACCTTTCCCCAGCAGTGGCACTAGGAGAGAAGTGGGACAGACAGCTCTGAGTAATAACGCCTTCAACCGCCACAGCTGTCTTTGCTTCAGTGCCCGTGAGACTGAGCTGTCGGCAGAGCTGCCACAGACCAAGAGTGCCCAGGCTGTTACCACAGCTCAGCTGATGTGCAGTGATTTAAGCCATGGTCCCTCAACTTTGCATCTGGTCTCCCAACATAAGCTTTTCTGGAGCATAGTTGATCATGCCTCCAGAGCCACTGAACTCCATTCCCCACGGAACACGTGCCTCTTCAGCACACGCCCCTGTGCACACGATAACGCGTCTCCAAAGAGTGGGCTCGGTGTGAGTGCGAGCACCTGTTTCTTTGCTTGTGCTGTGGTTTGCTCTTTGACTTCAGCTACCTCAAAAATGCTGTTCTTGTCATTGTGGTTGTAAATGCAACCTTGAAAATTGCCTTGTGTAATCTTAATCTAACACTGAGTGAAGTAAGTGGGTGCGTGTGTGTGCGAGAGTGCGTGTGCACGTATATTTCAAAATGTCTGTATATGAGAAGTTTATTGTTTTCTTTTAAAATTGCCCATATTTCTCACTGGTTTAAAGATTGAGTTGTTGGAATTCAACTTTCCTGCCATTTAAACACCACTATATATTTTGCTGTGATCAGATTTATGGGAATGCATTTGTACAATATGCTTTAAACTAGGCTGAAACTAGGGGCTGTACTCTGCTCTTGGTAATGTTGTGTGTTTCTGGAATGGAGCCATTGCCTGAGTCAAGTGGCTTGAAAAAGTGTAACTTCAAACATGTCAGTAGCGATGCTGGGCAGTGTATTGATTTCTGATGGTGTAATATGGGGTGGCCCTGATGCCAAGATCATGATTTCTTGTCTTTGACTTGGAGGTTGGAAGGCCCACTTTTCTTGAAGATTCTAGAAAATAAAAAGTACCACCCAAACAGCCAAGATAGAAAACTAAAACCAAACCCTTCATTTGTTCAAATGTGGTGTATATCATACTAAAAGCTGAGCACTGAGTGAGAAGCCATCAGCATACTAAGTAGTATCCAAATTGTGTCTTTCAATTCCTTTGGTACTCTGGCCTCCCATTCCTTCACAAGATTCCTCTACATCTGTTTTCCTGCTTGCAGGTGGCAGTGAATTCTTTGGATTGGGAGCAAGGCTTTTGGGTCAAGTAAACTCTGGCTGTTAAATATCTGTTGTTAAGTATCTTAAAAAAATATGTTATGGCTTGTGAAATACGGGTCCTGCATATCAGTAATTGCCTAAAAGGAAAAAAGGGAATGGGGTGGAACTGACCTGTCCATTTCATCTGACATCAAGCCTGCATCAGGGTTCTCATTGCACTAAGTCCTTGAAGTGTACTGAGCATGATGAGAGCAGGATAATCATGTCTTTGTTGCAGTAAGGGCTCTTGCTGGATTTGGGAAAAGTGCTGGAACTGACTTGTTTTCAAGCTTGCAGCTAAATGAACCACTGCCTGTTTGGTATATCCAGCAGTTGCTCTGTGATTGCCTGGTAAGAGAGGTATTTAGCTGTTTCTGAAGATGTTGATCTGCAAATAATAGTCTGGTTAACAGTTCCAGCCCAGTGGTGTCCACATTGGCAGTCCCTTCTGTGCTCTGAGGGTAGATGTAATAATTGGAAAATGTTTTCCTCGGTAACAGGGTGTGACACACGTTCAGGATGCGGGTCCGTTTGTTCAACTCTCTACTCATAATAGGATACGTAGGGCAGCATCAGCCCGTCCCCTGAGGGCAGCTTTGTCAGAAGTATTCTGCCTATGGTCTTGCAAGTATCCAGCCAGTCCTTCCTGTAGCTGGCTGCCAACACTGTGTATCCTATAACACTCTTGTCCTTTCAGTAGTAATGCTGTGGGTGCTGGTAAGTTGCCAGTTCTTTTACTGTTCTGACACATACAAGGCAGAATAGGAGATATCTGTTAATTTTCATGTGTCCAAGATTAACCTGCATTGGTTTTTTTAAATAGTTAGGTTATGTCAAAAGAGTCAGTCCCCTGAACAGGATTTTTTTTTGGAACTGAGTTTGGCTTTAAGGCCATATAGCCAACATCAGTGTGCATTATGCTGCAGCTCCAAAGCAGATACAGGGTAAGCTGGGAAGACAGAGGGAGTGCCGCATTGTCAGAGAGTGGAAGTGCTTCTCTCTTTTTGAAAGGCAGAAGGGGTATTTTCTGCAGTGTCTGCCTTCAACATCTTCTGTAGTGGTCAGTGTGTACTGCATACTGCAGGTAAGAGCAGTATAAGAGCAACAGCAGTCTAAGACAACTTGAAGCTGGTTTGTCCATGTAGAGAGCAGCATTAGGTATACTCCCTAATTACCACAAGTGCAGAAGAGAGCTACAGTTCTTACATTTAGCCTTTTAGAGAGGGAGAGGAGCTAACTCAGACTGAGAATGTGACATGATTTGTCTTCCAACCAGCCTTTCAGTGGCAATTTGTAGAACTTTCCAGCTATCTGGAGCATGACTAGACCCAATTCACCTCTTAGTAGTTGGCCTTTGTAATGTAGATGATGCATTGATTTATTTTGTTTCGGTACTTCTAAACACTGTCCTCATTTTGATGTTCACTGGAAAATGTATAAAGTTTATAACACCTTATTGGATATCCAGATTTCAAATGTATAATCGATTTTTTTTTGGGCTAAACTTGATATCCATGTGTGATTATAAGCAAATGTCTAGTGTTTTAGAATGTAGGTAATGGATAAATGCATTAATAGTATTTATTACTCAGTTTTTTAACCTGGAAAAAGTTGCTTCCTTACATTTTGTGGTTGAATGGGAAGATATGGCAAATCATATCTGTTTTTTAAAAGGGATCATAACTTTGGTTGCTATAATGGCCACCACCTATAAAGATGTCAGTGAAAAATTATAGCAATTATTACACTAGTTTAAAAATTCTAAATCTGGTAAGCTTCTTGATTCTCTGTCTTCCTCTTCCTGGGCATCTTAGCGAAGCCTTGATTACTTTTTCCAAATGTTTGTATTCAATACGTTCTACAATTTTTTTATAAATAAAATTAAATGTTAACACCTGATCTGCTTTTGTATTTCTTGAAATCAGTGATAGTGTCCAGAAGGCTTCTACTCACTGTTTCTATCCCTGCAGGTACAGTAAGAGTACAAGGCTAACTCATTTTGGTGGTTTGATGACTTTTTTCTCCCGCACACAGACTTCTTGAAACTATCTCTCTTTTCACCAACTACTTCCAGGTGAGTTCAAGAATCTTCAGCACAAGCACCTCTTGATAGTCTCCCAAGAGGTTCTTGCATGTGCTGTCTTACTGGTTGTTGCTGGCCCATCATTGCAATGGGGTATGTGGTGAAGCCAATGTTTTTATTATTTTGAAATATCTTCTTTTCCACAGCACACTGATTTAGGGCTTAATCAGCTGTAAAACTTACCTGGTTTTCAGGCTGGCAGTGTTCAAGGCTCTCAGTAGTGGTCTATCAGAGGAAGCTGATGTAAGTGGCAGATGATTCTCAGGGGAAAACATTTAGAAACTTATAGTGTAAGGGAGGAAATGCCCCGTCCAAATTCCCACAGATAACTCACTGAATTTCTGGTTTGACACTATCTCTGCTTAGAGAGTATTTCTGACAGATGGGCAATTTGAAAAAAAAAAATCCAAACCTAAACCAAAAAACCCATCAACCTGAGAGTATAAAGTCAAATCATAGACAGATCTCATGGCCACTTCAGTCATTGCTGAGGGCTGATCTGTTTTTGCAGTGCGACTCCCTTGTCATGAAGGCAGAATTAGA
The DNA here is from genome assembly GCA_003676055.1 of Chloebia gouldiae. Classification (NCBI taxonomy): domain Eukaryota; kingdom Metazoa; phylum Chordata; class Aves; order Passeriformes; family Passeridae; genus Chloebia; species Chloebia gouldiae. Next base: position 6,863,238 of record QUSF01000013.1, on the reverse strand, counting down.
TGCTCAGGCACAGTGAGTTCTGAGTCTTCTCTTTTTTCTCTCCTTCCTCTCCCAGAATTTGTTATTTTATATACTATTGGGAATCTGTGAATGGTGATTCCTAAGGAATCTTGGGCATGCAACTAATCAGTAATATACTCCACTAGAATAAAGTAGATGTGTCTGTAGATAGCTCTGAAAGTGATAGATGCACCTTGTTCAAATACATTTCATAATACGTAATTCATCTTCAGTGTAAATTGGATGGCTCAGATTTTATTAATGTGTGTTTCAGTCCTCTTCATGTCTTTCTATGAAGAGATTTTAAATTCAATAAAGCCTGCTATGTGACATTTGAATCAGTAGTGTGATTACCTTCTTTCTCCCATCTGTTATCCATAGCAGTGTCTTAAATATATGTGCTACAACACTGATGAGACAGAAAACATGCTTAAAGTATAATCCCTTCTGATCTAGGGAAACCTCATAAGTTTTAGTGAAAGCTTCTCCTCTGCCTAAAGGAAAACAGCAGTTTCCAAATGAAAAATGCTTTACTGCTTAATCTTCTTTTTGACCACTTAGTACTTTTCAAGGGTAATTTTTAACCAAATCACATGCAAAAATTGTGCTGGAACCATGGTGCTGTATTGCTGTTCCTGACTGTGTTCATTTCCTTGAGTGTTACATAGAACTGTTGTGAGTTCTGGAAAGTGGCAGTTTTGATCTAATTCCTGAAGTCCTGTCCTATCGTGCAGTTGCCTGTGGCAAGTAGAGGGCAAACCTGCATGTCCTTAGATGTGTTTATAACCTGAAAGGTGTTTTGGCTTTGCCAGCAAATTATGGGAGTCCTTCCACCTCCTCAAGAAGATTGTATTGGCAGAGGGAAGATTGTATTGGCAGAATGGTCTGTAGAAAATATTAGCATGAGGAAGATGATGTTGCACTGTGCAGTGTTTATGTAGATACTCTTAGAGACACAAGGTATGTGACAGAAACAGCTAATTTCATACTTTGTTCCCAGCAGAGCTGTAAATGTGAGTCTTGTTTTCCATGTGCCCCAGCTCCTGTGCTTAACCATTTCACTGATACATTTAGCTGTTCTGTCCAATATTATTATTCTGCCCTCAGCCAAGGAACAAATTCTTCTTTATATATTTGAATGTGTGCTTAGCTCTAGTGAATTATGCCAGCTGTGGTTTACCAAAACTGAGTAGCATGTAAGTAGCTACAGGTCCCTTCTTGTAGTCGCTACAGGTAACTTCCTCTAGTTTTCCATGTAGTTTCTAGTGTAAATATTAGGAATGGGCATTAATGAAGTGTGAGCAAGAGGTGTCCTTTTGCCATTGAGCTCAGTCCTGAGACTGAGCTGTTGTAGGAGACTTGGTTCTGCTCATGTGAGCCAAACACATCTGCAGTGAACTGGGACTAAAACTCACTTGCAAGCAGCCTCAAAAAGTGGGATTTTCAGCCAGACCTGAGCCCAGTTTCCATTTTAGATGAGACAATTATGAATATGCAGGTTTGTATCCTCCGTTATTTATCAAACTATGAACAGAAAGATCAGAACCAAGACATTGAAGCTACTTGAAGTGTGAAGTGTTCTTAGGTTGTTTGCTTGATTGATCATTATTCATACAAGCATTGGCAATGCAGTGTTTGACCTGGGAGGAGACATTTACAAATGCACCCTTTGAGAGCTTGAGTTCTGATTCTCCTTTTTCCCTTCTTTCTCTGGAAGCAAGTGAGTTTTTATTTAATTTGTCAGCAGATAATACAGCGAATGAGATTTTTGTTGCAATTTATTGCATTTCTTCTTCTCCTTGAATCCTTTTACCTTTGTTTTCTGTATGTGGGTTTGTTTGGGTTTTTGTTGTGGTTTTTTTGTTTGTTTGTTTGTTTTTGTTTTGTTTTGTTTTGGGTTTTTTTGGGTTTGTTTTTTTTTTTTTTAATAACTAGTATTTAGCCCAGACTTCTTGAGTCAGGTAAGTGTCAGTGTGTGGCTTGCAAACAATTTGTCTCCTGTAAGTATGTATTTATATTAATAAATACTCTTGTTATAAGGTTGCTGATTTACTTAATTTTATTAACAAGTACACTTTGGCCATCCCTGTATCTGTCCTGTTATGGTTGGGGTGTTTTTCTCCAAAGCTTGGTGTGCCTTTTGTTGGATGTTGTCATTTTCTGTGGCCTTCTGGCTCTTGTACAGCACTGGATGCTTTGGATAAGTAACTCTGATCCGTGACAGTGTTTAGCCTGTCATTGAAAACATGCAAAAGGGATATTTTATTTCTGATTTGTATGCCAAAAAGCAATATTCATTGGTGGACCGGCATCCTGTGCAGGCTACTACTGATTGCAAACATTTTACTTGATCCTCTCCCCTATATGTTCAGGCAAGATGTGACTTTGTTGAAAGTTTCTAAATAAGGAAAACTGTCCAGTGTTTAGAGGAAGTATATGTTGAATTACAGCTGTGTATATGCATACTCTGTATTTTTCCAAGGATTGCATTTTGGAAGTCTTTACAAGTTAAGTCTGCAACATGTGACTTTCCCAGAAAAACAGCTTATGAAATGCCTCAGTGTCTCACAAGAAGGAAAGAAAAGAGAAAAACAAATAAAAAAGAGGAAAAAAAAAGAAAAACGAAAAAAAATTTTTGCACATATTTTTTGGAGGCTGTGTAAGTGTACCTCTGTTATTTCTCAGCTGGATAAGGCTGTATGAAATCAACCATCAGTAATAAGTCTGGAGGATGAATGGGAAAACAGATAACCACCAGTGGATATGAATGTAATACAATAATTCATTGGCAACACACTCTAGATTCTGCTGTCACTGAAAGAGTCTTAGATACCTTACAATATTTTCTTTTCTTTTAGAGTTGACCTTCATTTCCCTGGGTTGGTCACCATACATCGATGTTTCCCTTGGGAGATCTCACATATTTCTAGCTGGGCTTCTCTCCCTTAGAATTATACCTCCCTAATAATATAACAAATTGCATAAATGGCATAGAAAGGGTGGCAAGAGCACCAGTGTTGCAGTAAGACAGACCATGAGTTTTCATAATCCTTTTTAAAACAAAGGACTTGTGGTTTTGACTTACCAAGAAGGCATACTGAGTCCATCACCTTTGTGCAATCCATAAAATCCTGGACTGAGCAGCATTTGGGATTCTGTTACTAAATCTCCTACCATTTGCTGTGTGATTATGCAAGTTGTTTCAGTCTGGTTTGCTTAATTTTCCCAGTAAAATGGGGAAGCAGCTACAACTTTTCCTGGTACAACTTTGATATGCCTCTGATGAAAAGCACTGCATCTATGTTGGTTGTGTATTGTCAAATGAAGTATCTGCCCTCCATCTCAGGGGTGTTAAAATATGTTTGTAACAGAGAGATCCTGAAGCAGGGCAAGGAGCTGTGGGGCTGTTAACACCTTCATCCCACCTGCATATGAAGGTGCACGGGATGGTGGTTGGATGTAGATGGGAGAAAATTCAAGATCTTACTCCCCCAGGAATCGTTTGCTATATTTCAACATGAACAATAAAGTGCATCTGTCATAATTTCTGTATGAGAAAAAAGTGAAGAGAAAGAGGCCCAGAGCAATTCTGGTTGTGACTGTCCTAGGTGAAATTAATCCCTCTGGTGCATTGGTTGGATATAAAATGGCAGGTAAAAATTAAATGGTTGGGATATGTAATGTGTTTGTGATTTCAAGAATGGTGGGGAGAGCAGCAGGTGGCAGGCAAAGGAGGAATGGCACATGGCAAAAATTAAAGCATTGGAATAGCTAAGGGTAATGTGGTTGAGGCATAGCCTGATACCTTCCATTTACTCCAGGAAAAAGTCTGCAAGCTAGGAAAAAAAAAAAAGGGATTCTCCACAGTACTTTGGATATAGGTTGTGGTGATAGAAAAAAAAGTGTTGTCCTGATTTTCTTGTTCTGGAAAGAAGGTGCATATGGTGAATGCATCTAATAAAGGCTGTTCTGGCAGATGAGAACTGGAGGAAGAACAAATCGGTGTCTCCGTGGCCAAGCTGCTGCTACTACTTTTGGACTGCTTCATGGATGACATGAATTTGATTCATTTCCAAAGACAGCTTGGAAACTCCAGGCAGCAGAGGAAGGGACTCCCCATTGACTTAGCTGTTTTTCTCTGAATGCATTGCACTCTGTGAAATGCTGTCAGTGCCACCTCTCAGGTAATTTCTGAGGGAAGGTCAGTGTATGGGGACTCAGACTTGAGTGGTCAGGGAGCCTCAGTGGCTTTAAACACATTGAATCTCATGCAGGAAACTTGCAGTGCCTGCTGTGGGCACCTCAGTAAAAAAAGAAAACCTTAAATTTCCAGCTGGACTACATCAAACTGTGTATTGGAGAAGCCCCTGTAACTCTACTGATGGCCAAAGTCTCCTTGTCCTCTCCAGGGCTGCCTCAAGCACTAAGATGGGTAATTAGGATCCTGTTAATCCCTCCAGGCTTTTCTCCATTCAGGACTGAATGGAGGTGGTTGCTGGACTCTGCTGATCACTTATTCAAGAAAGCCGAACAGTTTAATCAATTTTTAATTGGAAGCATGTATATTAGGGTGATTAGAAACGAATAGATTATTTACCTAGCTGAAAATAACTTGTGTGCGGACCACGCTGTGGAAATAGCAGAGATAAGAGTATGGAGAGCATGGTTTGGTGAGTGCTCTGAGAGTGATTTGCCAGCTCTGATGGGAAACAATAAAGGGGAGGAAGAAACAGTAATCGGTGAATCAATCCACGCAGCTCATTTAAAAAGACCTCCTTTTTTGTGGCTTTGGTTACAAGAATGCTTTGTGGGCTGTAGAAGAAAGGCATTAGTAGCTGTTTTAAACCAGCCATACTCTGATTTAATATTTCATGAAGTACTGTGAACCTCTGAGCAAGAGAATTTCCACCTGTGTGCTTGTTGGGGGAGGGAGGGTAGATGGGCAGTGGATATTTTAAACAAGAGGTTGCAATTAAAGGAAGAAGGAGTTTTCTGTAAACAGTGCTAGGCTGCAGCTGGGTACTTTTTTTGAGAAGGCCTGGAATGACACACTAGTGACCCCATTTCAGTAGATGATGCCTGAAGGAAATACTCGACAATAGAGTTGTGAGAAATGGCCACGTTCTCCTGGGAGATGGTAATAAATAGGGTTGTGTTCCATCACCTAGAGTGAGACCTGCACAGTGTTGCCAGCTGTGCATCCCAGCTGGTTCTGTGCTGTGACATGGCATGCCCTGGCTTCTCAGAGGGCTGATGAGCTGGGACAGGCCCATCCATGGATTACTGGTGAACTGCATGAGCCGTACCCCAGGGAGCTGGGAGCTGATTGTGCACTGGTTCAGTGTGGGAGAGGATTAGCCTGACCGCCTGCAGGGGAAGCTTTAAACATTTGAGTGCAACCCTAAGATAAGCCTTTAATGCATATTTTCAGAAGTCAGTGATGCTTTTGGCAGTTTTGCTTTCTGGCCATCCTTCAAAGGAGGGTGATCAATATTTGTGGTCTGTCACATGTTGTTGCACTTTTATGGAACAGCAGCTTCACATTTCAGGGAGGACTTTAGCCAGGCCCTACAGGTACACAGTCATTCCTGGAGCAGAGTCATAGCAGTCACAAAAGAAGACCTCTGCTATTATATATCTTCCCTTCCACCTGTCAGTTATAACTAGATGTGGAAAGAAATTATGAAGATCCCCTCTAGAGAGGCATAATTTATTTATTGAGACAAGACTACTGAGTATAGCCCAAAGTTAAGGTTTCAAAAGATCTTCCAGCAAGGTGGTGTATCATGACACCTGATAGCAGGAACCATGAACAAGAGAGTAGTTTGAGTTTTGCAGGTATCTGCTGCAATCATCTTTAAACATAACTCATAACATTTAGTAGAAGAGAAAAGCTTATAGTCATTGTAGGACTTTGGTCTGTCATCAAATTTCTTTTCCCTAAAGTCTTCTAGAGCTTTGCATCAGTGACTCTCAGTTTCTGTCACTGTTGGTGTGTTGGGCAGCCATGGTGCACACTTGTTAAGCCCCTGGAGGTGAACAGTCATAACAGATAGACTGATCGTAAGGGGGTTTATAGTGCTCTAGCTTAGTGAAGGTAAAGAGAGAAGCATAATGACCTTTTTAGATGAAAGCCAAGTCAGGCTTTGATTTTTGGTCTGTTGGTTTCCTGCTGCTTCATCACAAGGGAAAATCTCTACAAGCACTTTGTGCGAGATGGAGGAAAAGTTGGAGGAACTTTCAGGAACTGTGTAAGTTTCCTGAGAAAGACACAGTGAGGTAGAGTAAAGGTTTTGTTCTGGAATTAGAGGGCAGAAAATATGGCTAATATCGTGTGTAATCAGAAAGGTGAAAGGAAAAGGACGCTTGGAGAATTACATTGACTATTGTGTTTCAGTGCACCAAAAAGCCCCCCAGAACCCAATAATGAAAACATGACCAAACTGATGGTTCTAGTCCAGAGTGAATACACAAACTAGCTGCCAGTGAGCTGCACTTGACAGGCCAATGGTTAGAGCACCATTCCAGTATTGTGGAGCAGGAATATGAGGAAGGAGTACGAACGCATCGGTAGAGAAAATTGAACCCAATGCTTCTCCATATCTCATAAGTGATCTGAATGATGAGAACAAGGATACCCTGATGAAATTTGGTGATGATACCAAACAGAGGGGAAGTGGACACTTTGGAAGGGAGAGCCACCCTGCTGGATAGATTGAAAGAACAAGTGAACAAGAACCTTATGAAGGACAAGTGTGATATCTTTTATCTTGGAAAACATAATGCAGGACTCTATCACAGATTGGGATCTACCCAGTCCCAGGGCTGGTTCTGGTGGACAAACAGCTTGAGAAAAGAAAGCTCAGTGAGAACTTCATCACCATGTCCCAGTATTTATAGGGTGGCTACAAAGAAGATGGAGACCTCTTTTTAAGAGGAGTTGTGTGGAAATGATGCGAGGTAACAGGTATAGGTTGCTCTTGGGGAGATTACTATTAGTCACAAGAGGGAAATGTTTCCCAATGAGAAGAATCAAGCATTGGAATAATCTTCCCAGGCAAGTGGTTTCCCCAACATTGGATGCTTTCAAGAATCAGCTGGACAGGGTGCTGGGCCATCTTGTCTAGACCATGCTTTTGCAAGAAAGGTTGGACCAGATGAAACCTGAGGTCCTTTACAGACTGGTACTCTGTGATTCTATGGTAAGATTTAGGACTTGCACACTTAGGCTACATGCTGACTTCTGATGTTCTCCTGAGCAGGTCCACTCAGTACTGATATTTTATATTTTAAACTCCTGCCCATGCAGAGAGGTGAAAGGAACCAACAACCTCTTCTCCCTTAATCTCTGAGGAGCTTCGTGAAAGTGCACCCAGCTGAACAGTTTTTTTCAGTTCTGCAGGTATAAGATCAGACCCTTTGCTTGTGCTCTTCAGTGGCACCAACAGCTATCCTCACCCCAAGGCACTGGAGGCATCTGTGACCTTCTTTGAACGGCCTCTGTGCTCTGGAAATGTGAGTTAGTATTTTGAAGTGTAAATTTATAGACTGAGAGTTGCTAAAAGGATCCTATTTGATCTCTGGCATGTGTCAAAAATATGAGAACTTGATTCCAGGGGACCTTTGAGGGAAGAGGAAAGAATTGGTCCCAGGCAGAGCCCTTTTAGTATGGATTTCCAAATGAGCCTTGGGCAGCAGTAATTATGTTCTTGAGTTCCCTGTCAAACACTTTTTTTTTTCCCTAATGAGGACCGTCTGTCCTGCTGCTTCTCCAACACTATATATGTTCCTCATTTGCCTTATGAAAAATAAACACCAGTGTTGGAGCCTTCCCAGAATCTACATGACAGGACTTTAGCTGACTGCCTGATGTGGAAGCAACACACCTATCCCAGACATGGGGTGACTGGACTACCTAGGCACCGGTCTCTGTCATACATTGCACATTAAATGGATATTGGTCTAGGCTGGAGTTTAGATGGGTTGGGAACAACATCACTGAAGCTGTGTCCTGGGACTGCTGTCAGTCATATGGTGCTGTCAGTGCTATGGTGACTTGGAAGTAACTGTGGCAGTAAAGTCCTTGCCCCAGAGATGCCTCAGAAACCCAATACATCTGCCATTTTATGTGGAGCATTTACTGTTACTCAAGAAGCTTTACTGTGTCAGCAGGGAATTTTGTTTGCATCCCCTTAAATGCTGCTGTCTGTCCTTTTAAAAAAGTCTTTTAAAAAGTCATTGCCTTGCAGCTGTGAAGGGAAACCTCATAATTCACAGCTAGTGGGGCAGTGTAGCAGCAGGCAGCCCCTTGCATTGGCAGGACTGGGACTGTGTCCCTGTGCAACAGGCAGCTCCTGGCCTGGACACTTTGTTCCCAGTCAACAAAGAGGGGGAACTCCTCCCCAGTTCAGGGACAGCAGCATCTGACTTTTGGTGCTTTGAGTAGCAGTTTAAGGCCACCAAATGGTAATTTCTTTCCTTTTAAAAAAAAAAATTCCCCCTTTTTTCAAGGCAGCCAGCTGGAGTACCAGTGTGGGGAAAAGGCTCAAACAGCAATAGCGAGATGTAACAGGGTTTGCCTGTTACATCTCCATTGCATAGAGATGCAATGGGATTTCACCTCACTTCTTATATCACCAATAAATTCTCCCATCTGCAAGGACTAAATTAAAGAAAAGGGTTAGAAAAACCTTTAAAATAATGTAGCATATTTGACAATCTGCTTCTTATAGCAGCCAGTGACTTGTATCCTTCTGAACAGCAAGAGCTGGAGAGCACTGCAAGTGGATTTTGAAGGTCATTATAAGGCTGGTAGGTCTGAATATCCAGAGGTGAACTGCCCACGATGGCCTGAGGTGCTGCAATAAAACCAGTGCCACGGTATTCATACCATCGTGCTGGGACCAGTAGCCCATGATGCCTTCCCACTCAGTCACAGCCAAAATTGCATTTGCGATAAACAAGCATAACAGACAGCTGGGTTTTTTAAGGGCCAGTGTATTTATTGACCCAATCCACAGCAAAAGAAAAAAAAAAAAGAATTATGTAACAAAATGAGTAATGCTGAGTGGGTGAGGGAATTTCTTGGTGTTTTCTAGCATGCAGCTACCTTCAGCAGAAGTGTGTATGGCTAAGCTTTCATCACTGACAATGTGAAAAAAAATATTTTGCTTCAAAAGGAAAGCATTGCCCCATGCTAGTGTCACCCTTCAGAGTATCCTTCCTGTTCATGCTAACCATGAGTAGCCATGCATGCAAAGATCTCTTCTTTTTCACCACTAAAAAAGAGCAACCTGGTACAAAAGTCAATGAAAGTGGCCATCCAGGCAGCATCAGCTGTCAACAGTCACTGCAGCTGTTCAGTCCTCAGAAGGCATCGTGGGCCTGCATCAACTGCCAGGCAAAATTAGGAGATTATTCAGAATTTTCCTGAGTTAGAGTGAAATAAAGTCACGCAGGAAATGTGTCTAATAAGGGGAGTATTTCCCATGTCACTGTAAGGAAAGCAGCAGTTCACTGCCATTGAGAACTTCCCCCTCTACCTTTGCAAATGTGCCCTTGGTGGTCCCAGATGCTGTTCCCCTGATCACAGTTGTGGATACAGCCTTATACTTGCCATGGCCCTTCCTTTTCCAGTGATACCAAAAGCTGCTGTGATCTGTGGTGGAGAAAGGTGGGAAGAGATGTAATAGTGTATCATTACTTTAATTTCACATATTCATTTTTCTTGGAGACATTTCCAAAAGCAGCCAAATCTCTTTTTCTGAAGTGCCCACCATTTCATAATGCTGTGAAAATTCCTACTGTCTTCTGACAACACTCACAGCTCTTGCAAATTTCTCCTCACATTTAGTGGGTTTATCCTCCCTCACCCAGGATGAAAAAGGTGCCAAAGCTGCTTTAGGCTGAAAGATGCTGACATCCCATGAGAGAGGGGTTACTTCAAGCTTGTCAAGCACTCTCTATGCTCTCATTCACTCTCATTTATAGAGGTACCTGACAAGGAGGACTGTAACACAGTGTCCCAGTTGTCACAGGACTGCAGAAGGATGAATTTCCCCCTGCAGGATCTTGCATTAAAGCCCCTGCCTAGGACAGCTGGCCAGTGGAGTGCTTTGTGGGGCCTGCTGATCCAAGGACTAGAGCTGAAACCACTGAGCATCCAGTGGTTCATCTGGTGTTGTGCTGTGAAGTGATTTTTGGTTGGATTTGCTGTTACTTGTTTTTGAAAACTTTTAGAAAGCCTTCGCCAGTTTATGTATGTGCTAGACTTATCACTGATAGCAGGAGAAATTCTGACTTGCTATTCCCCATTCTTGCCCTCCACCAAAATCCTTGTTTACAAAGACTTGTTTCCTTTTAAATCATTCTCCTGCACATCTAATAGGGCTGACCTGCTTATTTGCAAAGTGAAATACCATGGTACATTCATTTAGAGCTTGATTGCTCACTCCCTGTAGATCACAGCCAAACTCACACTGCGCCCCTGTGAATGATGAGCCAGGTCTCACCTCAACAGAATGTAGGCATGTTATTTTTGTTGCTGCCTAAAGAAGAGCAATAGATAAATGGGTTTTTCTTTTTATTTAAATAATTTAGGTTATAGCCCTCCTTGCTCACAAAGTATTTTTTCTTTGGGGCTCTGGGTTCCTCTTTTGTCTGTCAGAAAGAAGAATGTAACAAACTGCTAGACCATCACCACCTCCTTCTCACAACGATCTGCATGTCATCACCATCTGTTCAGTAAATCAGGGTTGGGGATTTACCCCTCGCTAATCAAGACAGGATGAAACCGAATTATGCCTGAAATGGTGAAGCTCCTTCCACAGTGTTGTATGTGCCTCAAGTCTGCCACTGGCAATCCTCCCAGTTTCTTTAAAGCAGGGAAATCCTAGTGGCACCCACATCGATGACTTTTGTGGAACTTCCCAAAGCTCACTTCCACCTGAGTTCCTTTCTCTATCCTTTTAATTCCTGCTTTGCACTGCTTTTCAAAAAAATGCTCCAGTTCAAAAGGACAGAAACCCCAGGTAGTTTTAAATTTAATGGACAATTAGTGAGTTTTCTTGTTGTGCCACCCTAATCCCTCCCCTCTCCAAGTAATTTTCTTTTTTAACAGGGCTCCTTGTGGCTCACTTCCTTGGAAGTGGAACCTCAATCCCATAATATACAAAACCAACGTGATCTTTTGAACCCAGAATATTATGTGGGTTTGAACTTAGACAAAAAGGTACCCAAGCACATTGCTTACATTTGCTGGTATGAAAGCTGGCAACAATTGGTTAAAGTATTTAAAGTGGTTGTATATGCAGCCTCCTTTCCCCGGGGCATGGGGCTCTCACAGTGTCCCAGGGTGTCCAGCACTTGGAGTGTTATCCAGCCACAGACTCTTGACAAGCTCAGAATGTGCCAAGAATCAAACAATGTGTCAGCCACACAGTGCTCAGTGCTCCCCAGTTCCCTGGAAACTCACTTTTTCCTTGATGGAGGAACGTGTTTAAGACAGTGATCCCAGGGGCATCCCAAACAAGACGCACAGGTGACAGCACCCCTGTCACCAGCTCTATTATTTGTCCCACAACAGTCAGCCTGGCCCTCTCCTTTTGTGTCCCACAGTTTGGAAACAGATTCCAAGCATGGAATTTTTCCAAGGCAGGAATTCAGTCTTCACCTTGTTCTTTGTGGTAATAAATCGCATTTAGATCAGGTACCCCCTCTGGAGCAGTCACACTTCTCCACTGAGGTGAGAGTCCATCCCTAGTTTGGCCTTACTTCTGTGATCAAATTGCAGTAAGTGTTTTGTTTGTTTTTTTGTTTTTTTGTTTTTTTTTTGTCCATCATATTCAGTCTGTAAACTGCCTTTATGGGAAATACTCTGAGGACACAGCATAGTTGAAGAAATTTGGTCAGGTGGGTTGATGGCCTGAAGTTCCTACCTGTCACCCCATCTTTTTACTGCAAATAAAGGAGGTTGGATATGACAAAAAAGAGAAATCCTATAATTTGGATTTTCCTCTTCCACTGGATGAAGGGTAGCACAGATTCCACGGTGACAGTGAGCTGGACCTGTTACTCCAGAGCATAGGGGACACATGGCCATGCTGTGCCTCACATCATTGACAGAGGACCATAATTCCCCTGCCTCCATGCCAGCAGTCCCAGGTAGTCCTTGGTAGCTGCCCTGCAGAGATTGAAGTCTCAGATTATCTGAATTAAGGGAGAGGTTGCTCTCAGCAGGTCAACTGGCTCTCAACTAGCCTGCATCAGGTGCTTTCCTTATTTTTTTTATTTGAAAACTACTTACATTTTCTTTCTTTTCTTATAGGTTTTTTTTTTATTATTATTATTCCTCTAGATTCACCACTGCTGCTTGCTGATCAAAGTAGCTGGAATACCAAAGGTTGAAATGCTTTGGAGAGGTGGGTAGGTTGTTCAATCAGGAGGCAAGGAGCCTCCTTCCTTGAGGAGCAGGAAGTCCATAAAAATTTTGCTGTTGGTTTTCAGAGGTGACCACACGGCTTGTGTGCCACACTGGTTGGGTGTGCTTGCCAACTTTTTCTCTCCAAAGGAAAGCCACAGAATAGCATTTTAATGTGATGTTAATTTGCAGGTTTTTCTAAAAAACATATTTTGCAGTTAAGACATTGTCTTATCTTGCAGTCGACTTGGCCAGTGCTAGGTTAACAGCTGCACTTGCTGATTTTAAAGGGCTTTTCCAATGTAACTGAATCCATGATTCTATAATGATTTAGGAGTGAGGACATGTGATGAAGGGCTCTTTCAGTCCCGTGCACAGAGGCATGAAAGCAGCCTAATGGGAATTGGTTTGAAATATTCTTGGCTATGAAGCAGAGGGGAAGTACAGGAAAAGGAAACATCCACCAAATCCACCTAAAATAATGTCAACTGGGCTGAGGGGCTCTTCTGTTTGCAAGACATAGCTATGCTTGCCAGTTTGCTTTGTTTCTAGTAGTTTAAAGTGTCTCTGCAATTAGTATTATGGAAAATATATAACTGACTAATACTGTTTTAGGAGTCACTATTTCAAATGGAGGAACTGCAAATACCCTTCTAAAATGAGAAGGCAGCTCATATGATACCAGAAGTTGAAGTTGCTATGATAGAAGATGCGTAAAATTGTTTGTTGTTTTTGTTTGAACCATGTTAGACTGCTTATCGATTAGGTGTTTTGCTGGAATAACCCAAAGTAATCAGAAATCTGCCCTGAATTTCCACAGTCTCTCTGAATTCATTCAGTTCCATCCACAGACATATTTCTGATGTATGAATGACTTCTGAACTCCACCCCATGCCTCAGAGCTGTTGACTGAAGTGTGGTGTTGGGAGTCTTTCACAGTGCCCCTGTTTGGGTCTGAGTTGTGCTGCTGCTTTGGGCAATGGAGGACATCATTCCACAGGGACTTGCAACCAGGGATTGGCAAGGACTTCTGAGGGATGAAAAGCCCGTGGCACAAACCTGTGCCACCAGCAACCTCCATCTCAGGGAACAGGTTTTGGGACAGCTAAAGGTGTAGACAGGTAGCTGTGGGCTTTCCCAAAATATTTTAGGGGCTTAATGCACTTCTGAAAATGCTTTTACCAATGTCATTTGTCAAAGGGCTTCAGCACGAGGTTTGCTGGGTTCCTGAAGAGCCCTGGTCAGGGTGTTCACTTGAGAGGAGAGCTGGAGAAGGAGCTCGCTTGCTGCCATGCTCCTGCTCACTGGTGAGTCTGCTCTGAGCTGCAGCCAGAGTGCAGAGGGCCAGACCTTTGCTGAGCACCAGGAGCTGCCCCCACGAGCAAACTCCCAGCAGAGCCACCCGCAGATGGAATGCCAGGGCAGCCAGGGCAGCCTTCCCAGCCCAGGGTGGAGCAGCGCCACGGAGTGGGCGCCCCTCGCTCCCCTCTGCAGGTTCCTCTTCTGCACCATGGAACTCCCCCTGTGATGATGCCTGAGGGGATTTCACAGTCTCTGGTGCAGAGAGAGCCCCTGAGCAAGCCACAGTCCTCCAAAGGTCTCTGCTGCCAGACTTATTGTCCCCAGCATACCTCTAACAGGTCCCCCTGACTTAGGGACTGAGATCACCCAGTGGTATTTTAGGGAGACAGGAGAGCCTTTGTACCCATGGAGGAAGGGAAACCTTCCTGAAGGAAAGGAGGAGTAAACTCCTGGGTGCAAGAGCATTTAATGTGTGTCCCATGGCTCTGCACTGCCCCTTTCTGTAGGGATCCACTTCAGAGAGCCCTTGGCAGCTGCTCTGAGATGATGTCTGTCTCTCTTTGCTTTTGTACCTTGTGTGCAATTCCCAGGTGAGTCAGCTGGGACTTCAGAGGGGTTTGGTGAAAGCAGAAGCCATCTTTTTGTGCACTGAGGGCTTGTTAGAGACTGTTGAGGAGAAACAGTCACTTTTCCTGGCATGCCTTTAGTCAGTGTGACCTTAAGAGTGTGAAAAACAGGGGGCCCGCAGTGACTGCCGTGGTTAAACAGCAGCAAGAACATTTTCACAAGAGGGCTTCAGTGATTAACTCAGAAAACTTTCATGAAGGCAGCAGGGCTTTTGGGTAAGGTTTGAAGAGTCAGGCACTTGCAGTGGTGTGGAAAACACCAGAAATGGATGAACAGGCTGTGAGGTGCTGGAGTGTTCACTTTACTACCAAGGCTGGTTAGGGAGGAATTGTCTCTTAGGATATGCAAAAAGCACCCAGTGATGCAGCATTTAATGGGGACACCACAGCTGAGTTATTGATCAGAGCTTTCTACTTTGCAGACCAAAATGGTGGTCCTACATACTTTTGCCATCCTAAATGGAAATGGGTGGTGTCCAGAAACACTGAGTAACGAAGTCAGCAAACTAAATGAGATTAGAATGTCTTACTTATGAGAATATTAATTTGCAAAGGCCGAGTGTGCATGTAGGGGTCTGGCTTTAATCATCTCCTCTAACATTTAGGCAACTGGAGATAGTTTTCTGATAGAGTTCTTGCTGCACAAAGCAACCAACCACCCAGCCAGGTAATTTCCTACATAGGTACTCTCTGGGGATTTTATGACTGACTTTATCTTCTTTAACATGCAACTTACCTACCTCTCCATCTATACATGGATTTCTTTGGACAAGATAAACTATTTTTAAAAAAATATTCTGAAGTATTTGAGAAAAAAGGCTTTTATTTTTCTCATCATAGGTTTGACCTAGTGCAAATCCAATCTGTATGTTTCACCCTGGTCTTGAATTTGCTGGTGTAAAAACCACAAAAGAGAAGACATGAGAAGTGTTCCTTTTACAGTGATATATTTCAATATGGTTTTATACTTAGTGAAATTACAGCTGGCACCCTAAGTACCGCACAGTCTTAACTCTACAAATTGAAACTGGATTTTTAGAAAGTCTTTCAGATGCCTTTTGGTAAAGCTGTGGTTACTTGTCTTGATTTATGGTAGCAGTCACATCCAATATCAAAGGTGTATTCCAATGTTCCAAAGGTACCTTGGCTCGCGACTGAAAGGATTTCATACTGGCCCTGCCAATGATTTTTTTTGGAGGATGGATGGTGTGTTACAAACCCAATGCCTGAAAACGCCTGCATTTCTCACTTCTCCCTCCGAACGCGGCGATAATTACATTTAAATTTCAGAAGATGGCGTTGAAGATTTGCAATTAATGTCCTAAACCTCCGGCGCGGCACGGTGACAGATTTTGTGACCTGAGACGTTGCAGCAGAGAGGATGTGGATGGATGTGAGCTGGGGACGTTAGAACAGACCAAAACCAGAGTGTCGTGGCACGGCACACGTGCTTGAAACCCAATGGGCGGCAACAGAGACACTCAGCAAGCCGGGAGCTCGCTCCTTCATCCACCAGCTTCCACCGCGTTAAGGCAGGCGGCTCTGAAGGCGGGCGAGCCGGCGGGCTCCAGCCCTGGTGCCCGAGATGGCCTTTGCGGAGGCAGCATCCCCTGGGCTCAGCCGGCGGGAGCTGGTGGCTGTCCCTGCTCCCGCGGCTGCCGCCCCGTCGGGGTTCGCCGCCTCCGGGACCGCTGCCCCCGCACCTTGCCCCTCATTTCACACCTTTCGGGCTGCAAAACACGGAGCAGGCTGCACGGGGACAGCCCGAGCCCTGGGGGGAAACGAGGCGGGTGTGCGGCTCATTCCGCCCCGCGATCCCGGCTCCGTGGCCCGAGCAAAGAGGGGTTGGGTGGCAGAGGGTGCCGGCAGAGGGTACCAACCCCAGGCACGGCGTGGGCTGCTGGGCGGATGGCCCCGCGTCTCCCCGAGCATCCCGGGGGCCCGGCCGGCGCCGTCTAGGACGATTCTGGTGGGTGTAGCGAGCTGAGTCTTTACAGTAAAAGCCGACCGGCTCTCACTGGTAGGAGTTTCCCTGGGCTATTTATGTATGTGCGTCTGTCTGTAAAGATTTTAAAAAAAACCAACCCAGCGGGGACGCGGAGGGCGCCGGGCTGCACGCCCTCCCGCTCGCAGCGTGTTTACCAGCAAACGCTATCTATTACCGCCTCAGATGTTTTCCAGCTCGCCAAGTCCCCGCTCCCCTCCGCCGGCTCCACCTCCGGGCCCGCCTCCCCCCAACCCGGTACGACGCCCTCCATCATATAAAGAAACTTCCCGGTGCCGTCGGCCCAGTCGCTCCGCGCCCCGTCTCAGCGGCCGTGCGGCAGCCGGCGGCCCCTGCCCGCTCCCAGCGCCGCGACAGAGGTAAGCGGGCTCGGCCGAGCCCCCGGGACCCCAGCCCCGCCGGGCACGGCGCTCCCGCCGCCGCACCCGGGCAGGGAGGCGGGCTGGGCGGTGCGGGCGCCTCGGTTTCCCCCGGTGGGCACTTCTCCTGTGGTTGTCGGCACCTGAGCGAGCCCCCTTTTTTTTTTTTTTTTTTTATTAATTTAGTTATTTCTCCTCTTTTATCCCGCCCCTCCCATTCTATTTTGTCCTTAATTTAAATCAAAAGAAATAAAGCCCTCCCGTTATCTGCTTCTGAGGTGAAGGCGCGCACCGGTCCCCAGCACGGCCGGTTCCCGCTATTATCGGGAGGGTCGCGGGAATGTCTGGGAGGGATCCGCTTCGTGCACAGTGAAAGGGACTTTTTTGGGGTCTTCCCACGGACTCCTACGGGCTGCGAGCTGGGGAGCCGTGGTCCCGAACGTGTCCCACCTCCCCAGACGCACCATGTGCACGGGAGATGCCGGGGTACGGGCTTTGGTGTCCGGAGGGATGCTGCTCCTGCGGAGGCGTGTAAGGGGCGGGGAGCGTGCTGCCCATCTGCCCACAGTAGTGTGCGCCTGTCTGGCAAGGGTCTCGGAAAGGCTCCCCGTGGGTAGAGGCAAAGATTCGTGGTGAGGAATCGCTTAATTTTGTTAAATGTAGTAGGGGGTTGGAGTGGGAACCCACCAAACAAGAATTTCGGGCATTCAAGCATTTTCCAGATCGGTGAGACTAACCTGACGCCAGGTCCCCATCCCTGGTGCCGGTGTCCTGGAGTTCGCACCTTCCCGGAAGGTGCCCATCTCTGTGGAGCCACGCCGCTCTCCGTGCGCGCCTGCGCCTCTGCATGCAGCTGTAGGGCTCTGTGTGGGGGGCTGCAAGCTCCCACGTTCCTGGGGACATAAGTGCCCTTATGCCGGGCTCTGTGGGTTGCCGTCTTTCCACTTTTAGGTGTATGCAGTGTATAGATTTGAATGTTGCTATGTGTGCGTGCTGGGAGCAGTTGGAGGGGTAGATATGTATAGGACATCATGTGTTCAAGTGTGTCTTGCTGAAGTGAGCTTGTGAAAGCTACTTTGGTGTTATAGATAGATGCCATATAAACCATATAAACCATAACTGTGTGAAGCCCTCCGGATCATGTGCGTGATATGTTTGATCGCACATATGTGCATGATCATATGCAAGTCTATTTTAATGCAATTTTTTCCTCACTTGGTTGAAAAGTTTGACTCAGCAGGACAAGGGAGTTGTGCCTTAAGTCACAATAAAAATTTAAACGACCGATGTCTGTTCATGCAAAACACTATCGGGACAGGGGAAGTCTGTCGAAGTCGGCAGCACAGGCAGTGCCTGGGGAGGGCTGTGGGGGGCTGTGCCCAGTTTCCTGAGGCTCTGTACCGTGTTTCCCGGGGCCCCAGGGCCCTGCTGTGTGCCGTGGCTGCTCTTTGGTGTGGTGCGTGTGGCATCAGGGTCTGGGCACCACTGGTGTGTACTTAGTCCAGCATTTAACCTGTGGGTTTGCCTCTCCCCACACCCTGCCCATTTGCCCCTCCACAGCCTCCCAGAGAGCCGCTGCTTGGACGTGTGTGTGGAGAGGTGAGCTTGGTGGGGCACCCCAAAACCCCGTGTCCAACCTCTGACACGAGTGGCATGAACTTGGAGCCGGGCGAGTGCGGGATGAACTCAGTGAGCTGTGGTAATGGGAAACTCCGCCAGTGGCTGATCGACCAGATAGACAGCGGCAAGTACCCCGGGCTGGTGTGGGAGAACGACGAGAAGAGCATCTTCCGCATCCCCTGGAAGCACGCTGGCAAGCAGGACTACAACCGGGAGGAGGACGCCGCCCTCTTCAAGGTAAGGCTCAGCCTGGTTTTAGGATTGTGGAGCACTGGCAAGGAAGGAGGGATGCCCCTCACCATCCCATCCTTGCTACCTGCCTCTGCAGGCTGGTTCCGCTGGTTGGCTGCTGCTGGACACTGCCTGGCAGGTGGAGCAGGCTGTGCCCTGGTGTCCCTGTGTTTGTGGGACAGCCCACCCTTCCCCGGTTCTCTGCGGGGAGCTAAATGCTTCTGGGACTGCAGCACATCTGTTTCCACATTCATTCCCCTTGCTTATGCCCACTAAACAGTTTTTTGTACCTTACCATGCTGCTATTTTTTAGCCTTAACCTGTAGGGAATAAGTTCATGAACAATTCATGCACATGTAAGCACACACACATATGCTGTTTCAACATTGTGCCTTGTATTTGATTCTTTTCTTTCTTTTTTCCTCTTTTTTTTCTTTTTTTTTCTTTTTTTTTCTCTTTTTCCTGCTCTTTTGATTATCTGAAATGTTTCTAGGCTTGGGCTCTTTTTAAAGGAAAGTTCAGAGAGGGCATTGATAAACCAGATCCCCCTACCTGGAAGACAAGATTAAGGTGTGCTTTGAACAAGAGCAACGACTTTGAAGAACTGGTGGAGAGAAGCCAGCTGGACATCTCAGATCCCTATAAAGTGTACAGAATAGTGCCAGAAGGAGCCAAAAAAGGTAAAGCATCTCAAATTCCCTGTATAATGTGAATGTGAAATGTCTCATTGCAAGCATATGAGGACTGAAGTGTGCTTTTCTGGAATGGCCCTGCAGCCTTTGTAAGTCTTTTAAGGGATCAAAATGAGGGCTCAACTGCAGCTTGTTCTGGTGAGAGGCTGCATTTGCGGGAGGACTGCTGGCATTTGAGTTGGAGCACTGAAAGGGAGCCCCTGCAGGAAGATGCAGACAGGCGCCTGCACATCACTGGAGGAATTGCTCTTTTAGCTGGAGCCTTTCTGCCAGTTCTGTGTAGTGAGAGCCAAGCAGGAGGCTCAAGGGACAGGCAGAAAAAAAAAAAAAAGCATGCTGGATCTAGGTTCTGAATACAGGGAAGAACAATTCTGGGGAAGACAGTAAGCAACTGCCTTGAGTGGAAAGAGCTGTGAGTGAGGGATGCCCAGCCTTCAGCCTCCAGGGCAGGGGAAGGGCAGTGCCTGCTCTCCATGAAGGCCTGGTGCCAGGCAGGGCCTGTGAGAGGCGAAGGCTTGGCATCATTGTGGGACACACTGGGACACACTGTGCTGTGGGGCACTGCAGAGCCCAGAGGGACAGGCTGCCTCCCAGACCTGACTGCAGCGAGAGCCAGGAATCCAGTCCCAAGTGGGTGCTGGAAGGCATTTTGGTCCTCTCTCTGTTCTGTGGCAGGTTGTATGGCCTTTATTGTGTTGATTTCAGATTTCCTTAAGATGTGGAATAATTTATTTTCATCCCTCTGGTGAACACAGGTGCAAAACAGATCAGCATGGAGGAACAGCCATTAATGATGAACCATCCCTTTCCAATAACATCTCCTTACACTGCACTACCATCCCAGGTATGGCATTAGTTGAGTGTTTTTCTTAGTTGGCACCTCTACACTGAGCAGCACAATTTCTGTGCTATGTCTGTCCTTGCTGGTGGAGCTCTCAGGTTCTCCCTGTGAAGAAACTTCATTATGAGAACTGAGAAATTGAGAAGCAACTTTTCTAATGTCAGATGAGGCCACAGGGCAATTGCTTTCCCTTGGTGTTGTTTATCCTGGAGTTATAGCTCTTTTCTGTTGGACAACAGTTCCTAGTGCCCTGCCATTCTGTTGGTTCCAGAATGCAAGCACCCAATGAAGCCTTGCTCTTTCAAGCAGATATTTACCAACAGTGCTTTGACTGCCTTTTGTTATTCCACTCCGCTTATTATTTACACCAGTGGTGAGAAACTCATTTGAAAGCCTCATTGGTGGTGGTGGCCGAGTGCCATCCGTGTAGCCTGGGCACAGCTCAGACCTCCATGGGCTTTGGCAGGGAAAATCAAGGAGCTGAGATGGGAAAGTTGATGCAATGCGTAGCGTTAGTTCTGACACTGCCTACTAAAAGAATACCTCGTTAAATCGGATAGGTACCGAACTACATGATGCCCCATGAACGGAACTGGAGGGAGTTTGCCCCGGAGCAGCCTCATCCTGACATTCCGTACCAGTGCGCCAGTATCCCCTTCGCTGCTCGCGGTCATCACTGGCAAGGGCCCGGCTGTGAAAATGGTAAGAAACCCCCGTTTAGGGCTGCTTGCTGAGGCTGGCCACCTGGAGGAACCTCACATTCCTCAGGCTTATTATTTGTGGTTTTGATTGGAATTAACAGATGTGGATGGGGAGGAGTCCTGGGTTCCCTTGAAAGGGAGCCACCTTTGTCCTGGCTCTTGCATTCACTGCCACTGTATGTGTGCTGTGTGGGCTTTGCAGTTCTCTGCATTGATAGAAATCAGCCCCCAAAAGCCCTCAGCTGTCTCAAAAGCCCTGAGCAATAAAGAAGGCAACCAGCCCTCACAAAAACCCCAAATGGGAACATATGTTCTTTAGCTTTTCTCTCTGATTTTGGACTTTTGGAGGCATACACCAGTGAGGTTTTCCCTCCAGCCTTGTGGGTTAGACTGACATTATTCTCCCTAGAGGAAAGCTGGAATTATTATTTCATTTTAGTACTGTGGCAGTGGGACAACTTGTCATGGATTGAGATTCTCTTGGGGCTGGTACAGCAGAAACAGAATAAAGGAATGTTTCTGTCCCCAAAGATCTCACAGTACCAGAGCATAACACAATCACGGCTTTCCAAGCTCTGTATCTGTAGGAAAAAGCCCAAATTGTGAAAATCGTCAGTGCTGAAGTTGCAGGGAATAAAACATAAGAGAAAGGGAACTGTGTGCTGTAGACTCTTGCAGGGTAACTCACCTGAGGATGCAGGCATTTGCTTTGTGAGGAGAAGCACCTGGTTCAGAAGGGCAGGAAAGGAGGGGAAGCAAGAAAGAACCCTTGATGTAGGTGCTATACTTTCAGAGGACAGCTCTCTCCCAATTTTGATGCAGAGAAATCTTTGGATCTGCTAAAAAGTAAATACTTAGTGCACTGCAACTTTTTCTGGCAGTATATTGGAATTACTAGGCAGAATGTTTTGCTTTTTAGTTGAGTTATTTGATAATAAAAAAAATGAGGGTAGCAAGCAGAATGAGCTCTGCCCTGAAGTACATCCTCTGCAGCACTTAAACACATTTGGATACTTTGCTGAATTTGTAGGCAGTTGTTAGTGGTTGATACTGTGTTTCTCACTGGGCTATAAAATGCATCAAGAGCTGGTGGGTGTTTTTTATCCCTGTCGCTCCAGCTCCTGATTGTGATGAGTTCTGCCACTGGGAAAGGTAATGCGTTCTTGTCTTGCATCTTCCTCCAAAGACTTTTACTGGCATTAAGAAACAGAGGAAAAACATCAGTTGTCCATGGTATAATCCACTTACCCAAAGGCATCTGTTGGAACAGTTTAGTAGTTCTAAATAGTTCTGCTAATAAAACCCTTATAATCTTCTGCTGCACATTTTTCTTCACCTACATTAAACAGTGTTAATCCCAGCTTTATTGTTATACCCATCATTAGTAAAGTTTTTTGGAAATAACGAATGGTTTCATGCAGGCGACTTTTAAGAGCACTGTAGTCTAGTTAAAAATGTAAATTATTTCTCTAATGGAATAACATTTTAAGTAAGGAAAAGGACTAGGGGGAATATAGAAACACTAAGGGATTATTTAATGCAGACCCAATTGAAAATATAGTCCAGGTAATATCTGGAGTGAGTGGCAGAGTTGGCCTGCATGGAGGAATTGGGGAATAGGACCTCTTTAAGAAGAAGGGGAAAGAGAAAGAGAGTTCCTGTTGGGGCCAGGAAAACTCGCTTTTGCATTGCTCTGATCTCTGCCCTAGCTTTTCCTTTAGGATTTAGGCCTCTGTCACTGACTTTTGTTTGTGAAAACAGGTTGTCAGGTGACAGGAACCTTTTATGCTTGTGCTCCTCCTGAGTCCCAGACTCCTGGCATCCCGATTGAGCCAAGCATAAGGTCTGGTGAAGCCCTCGCTCTGTCAGGTAAGGTCCGTAACCCCTCAGGCTCCTTGGGGAGCTTGACAAGAGACTCCCACTTCTGACTTGCCCAGGCACCATCTCTCCTTTCAGATGAAAGGAAAAAAGAAGAAGAAGGAAAAAAGAAACCTCTTTAATGAATGAATTTGGGTGTATGGTTGTAAGTCTGTTTTCCAGGATACTTAAGCACTTCCAGCCCCAGCTCCAAGGGATGGAGGTGGTTAAACCTTATGGAAGTGCTTCACTGGCTTGTGGTGTTAGTGCTGGGTTGTGTTGGTGAGACTCCAAATCAGACCTTCCCAGGGGAGTTTGGCAATTTAGGAGTGTCAGTGGCTTAAAGCTCAGGTTTTCATTTGGGAGGCCCCCCACCCAAAACTGGTAGTGTTTGTAGTGCTCCTGTTGGAGCTGTCTGGCTTTGCTCTGCTTTGCTATTCCTGGTGGGAAAAAAAAAAAAAAGACATTCAGGAAAGAAAAGGGAAGTTATTTCAGACAGGTTTGCAAATGTCTGGATGCTAGAGAACTTTCTAAGTAATTCTGGGAAAATGTGGGAAATGTGCTTTTCACAGAAATAATGGATAGACCTGTAAAGTGCTGCTTGGTGGGTTTGTTAAGTGGGATTGTTCTCCTGAGACAGGGTCAGTGTGAGTGTGTAGATATGTGTTTCTTTGTGTGTGTATGTGAACATACATTGTACACACATATATATACTATATATATATGTGTATATATATATATATATATTAAAAAAAAAAAAAATATGTATTTTCAGTGCTGTGCAAATTTGTAGTAGTCAGCCAAGTGGGCCAAATGGCCATTTGAAAGCAAGGCAGGGCATTTTGGGTACAGCCCTGTTGGAGCTGGAGCCAGCAGTTGCTTCTCTCCAGGCAGCTGAGTGCAAGTTTGCAGGTCCCCTGTGCAGAAGACTTTTCTATGCAAAGTCTGGGGGGAAACACAGCTACTTCCTTGTTAAATCTGAGGAAGTGTACTGAGCTGGTGGGTTTAATTGTGACGTGAACTTGGAAAATGTGACCAACATCAACTTTTTTTTGGGCAGACTTTTCCTTTTAAATGGAAATGTGAAGTCTGTGGGATTTTAGTTCCTACGGAATTCCCACGTGTCTATAACCCTTTTAATAAGATGAGAGAACATTAATACTACTGTGCCCCAGAATAATTAGTATTTATATTATTTTTATTTTTTTGACTAATATGACCTTCTGGGTGGTGCTGACCACTGGGCTCAGATATCTTATGCAAACTTCTCTCTTGACCTTAGCACAGATCTGAAACATAAAACATCCATACTAATGTATCACAGTTATTGTTTTTTTTTTTTGTTTGCTTCTTTCTCCTTGTAGACTGCCGACTCCACATCTGCTTATATTACCGTGAAATACTGGTGAAGGAGGTGACAACTTCCAGTCCTGAAGGCTGTAGGATATCCCATGGGCAAAGCTATGAGGTCAGCAGCCTGGACCAAGTTATCTTCCCTTATCCAGAGGAGAATGGCCAGAGGAAGAACATAGAAAAACTGCTGAGCCACCTGGAGCGAGGAGTAATTCTATGGATGGCACCTGATGGCCTCTACGCTAAGAGACTTTGCCAAAGCAGGATCTACTGGGATGGGCCTATGACGCTCTGCAGTGACCGACCCAACAAGCTGGAGCGGGACCAAACATGCAAGCTCTTTGATACTCAGCAGTTTTTAGCAGGTAATTCTCACTATGGCTTTGATGCCCTTTTGGAAATGTCACCTGGTCACTGTCCAAATCAGCTTTATGGGAGGGCTCTTTTCATTAAAAGGAGAATTGCCCCTTGATACTTCTGGGCAAATATAGCCAAGGGGTGCTTGCATCCTGAGTAATTCTATAAATTTCTGCTCTCTGCACATTCAGTGCCCCTGCACAGACCAGCAGGAGTCAACTGAGGCTCAGCTGGTGACACCCAATCTCTCACATTCCTATATGAAGCATAAGGAGGAACCTAGCAAAATAGTTTTTCCATAAATTGACACGGAAAACAGGATCCTCATCTTGGATTTGCTAGTCTAAGTCATGGACAGGTCTGTGGTCTGCACCTGCACTCCTCTCAGCTTGACCCAGAGCAAGCCTGAGTATACAAGTTTCAGTAGCAAGCCTTCTTTTCAGTCTCTGCCAGTGTCTAAAAGATATCTAGGAATTCAGAAGGATTTCACAAACTCTGGAATTTCAGGACTGCCTAATATTCTGAGCAAGGAGGTGCATACCTCACCAGAGCTCTCTGGAAAGGTCTCATTTTGCACAAGTAGTGCAGGGAGGGAGCAGGGGAGTGCTTTAGAACAGTGCCTTCTCCTTAGAGCCCGTGAAGGGAAGGGGCAAAGCTTCAACCCCACTTCCCAGCACACCTGCACAGGTGGAGAGAGGAGAGCTGTCCACCCATAGAAACTGGTGGGAGGTAGTCATTGTCCTAGAGGACAGCTTGGGCTGCAGGAATAGACATTGGCCCTTTCTGGATATTTCTGGCATCACTTAGAGGTGAACTAAGTGGCTATGGTTTGGTGTGTTTTCTTACTGGAACAGGGCAGCAGCACTGGCATCACACTTTCAGGGGAATAATGCCTTGCAAAATTTAAAAAAAAAACCCCGACAAATAAAATCCAAATCATCAGTTTTAGCATACTTTATATTCCAAGGTTGATATGCTGTCCTAGAGAAACAACCAAGAAAAAAATGCATTTAAAGAGAGAAATCTTATATAGATGTGAGAATTGACAGTTAGAAAGGGGAATTTGAGGTCAGGCATGGGGTTGGGCTTCAATCACATGCTAATTTAAAGACATATAATTCTGTGCCTGGTGATGGTTTTGGAAATCCCTTTCCCTTTTCTCGGGTGGTTTTTTAGATGTGCTCTGGGTTCTTCCAAATGATTGACAGGACATCTCTTTTTAGATACCTAACCCCAAAGATAAGCTCAAGCAGTAGTTATTTTTCACCCCTCCTAAATTACTTATGCACCAGTGCCTGTGCAAACCCAAGTGTGTGGTTGCAGTCACAGTCTGTGGCGTGTGCAAAGTGCGTTTTTGCATGTGATGATGCTCAGTGAAGTTTGGAAGTGACTTGCCATGGGCCTGACACATCTGCTGTGAATGTGCTGAGGTCCCAGCCTGCCAGCGAGCTCAGGGATTCCCCTATGCTGGGAAACTGGGACTCCCCTGGGAAGAGAGGCAGATGATCTCTGCCAGGGAGGGAAATCATGAATAGCAGAGAAAGGGACAGATGCAGAACTGCTATGAACCAACCACAGCTCTTGGGAAACCACTGAGGAGCTGAACCCTACCATGCAAACTGCACTGGAGCATCGGGGCCTGTGCTGAGAAGCCTCTGCTGCTGAGAAAGCTAAAATGGGGCAATAAACCAGAAACCAGGGGAATGTCTCTGTGGAGAGAGATAAATGCATTTTAATTGTTGTAAATTGGGCTGGGTGGAGAGTAGAACAGCAGAGGAAGAGAGCTTGGAGTGTGAGGGTGGCAGCCAGAGAATGGTTGGTGGGATGGAAGGAGTGGCAGCTGGAGCAGGAGGATCAGGAGGTGGGAAAGGTTTGGGGAGGCACATGGGGAGCCCTTGGGTGTTGGATAATTCACTTGGGCCTGGAAAGGAAGATGGAGTGAGTGGAAGGTTTTGGAGAGGTACAGGGCTGAACTCAAACCATGATTATCCTGGTGTTGGGAAAGAAAGGGCTTTCTTCTCCAGGTCTGTGCTATGGGCACTCCCACAGGTATTCAGGATTTGGAGAAGTGCTGAGGTGAACTAAAACAAGGGAAAGAGGAAGTTGAAAGAAGTTTTACAT
This sequence comes from Chloebia gouldiae, assembly GCA_003676055.1. Lineage (NCBI taxonomy): Eukaryota > Metazoa > Chordata > Aves > Passeriformes > Passeridae > Chloebia > Chloebia gouldiae. Next base: position 6,836,755 of record QUSF01000013.1, on the reverse strand, counting down.
CAGCTGGATTTGCCTTGGGTGGATCGTCCTTCCTTGTCCTGTAGCTGCACAGAGGGAAGCAGAGTCCCATGGAAAATATCTCTTCTTTCTTGCCTTATCCCCAGAGAGCTCATGGCACATTTCAGGTTTTTTTGGGGAGACTTTGGGGAGAGCTACGTTTTACTCCACGTTTTAAGTGAGCTGCCCTTTGTTTTACTTGCTTTACTGGCCCTTTCAGTAAGAGTAGTAGTCCAAGCCAGGGTTGGGATGCTGTTGTGATAGCCACTGAATCCACATCTTGGTCTGAAAAGCTTGCAGTTAGAGTAGGAATGGTAGGGGTGTATTTTGGGAAAGGATGCATTTGTCATGTCAAGTTCAAAGGCTCTCCTTTCCCTCTACAGCAGGGAGGGTGCTTCATCATACTGCATTGGCTTTAGTCTTAATTGCAGCTTTTCTCAGAAAGCATGAACAGGGTTATAAATTAAAATGGCATATTTACCTATCAGCTGTGTAGAAACACATCACTTAACACACAGTTTAGCAAGGATATTGTGTTAGATTGAATTTTCTCTTTTCTGGATGGAAATGCAGTGTCAAAACCACAACATTTGGTCCACAACACTGGAGATTTTGGTCTGAGTGGGAATACCTTATAAAGGCCTCCCCTGCTACTTTTCATAGGGGACACTGACTATTAGAATAATATTGTTTCATCATTTCACTTTGAATAAGGTTATGGGTTAGCAAAGAGAGTGCAGGGGCACAGAAGACACAGAAAGCTCTTTTGCTGGCTGAAGTGGAGCTCTTTCCCCTTCCTTATCTCAGTGTGACAGTGACCTTACCTCTGTCACAGTCTGGCTACGGCTGATTTTTGTGCCTGGCAGTATTTTGTGTCTCTGGCACTACCAAGCCATTTCAGTGCTGCTCTTGTGTGTCTGCTTGAATGGCTCCCTTGGATGGTACCAGCAGTGTCTGCTCCAGGGCTTCTGCAGTCGGGGTCCCATAGAAGTACTAACTGGAAGATATCTTGGTTTGTGCATATGAAATCAATCGTGAGACAAAGTAAACAGAAAAGTTGCAATGTTGTAACCAGCTCCCCCTGATCCAGGGAAGGTCTCCAAACTCAGTGTCTTGTCAGACCTTTTGTCTTTTTCCTGACCTCTCTCATCAACCCCTGGAGTTACTTTATCTTCTCCCCTGTGCTCCAAGGTCATTCACAAAGTCTGTCTTACTGGCCTGTACTGGTTTTGACTGCAGGAGGTTTAATTTTCTTCATAGCGGTCCTTGTGGTGCTGTGGTTTGGATTTGTGACCTAAACAGTGCTGATAACACAGGGACATTTTAGCTGATGTTGAACAGTGCAAGCACGATGTCAAGGCTTTCTCCTTGTCTCATTCTGCCCTCACAGGCTGCAGTCTGGGGTGGACAAGAGTCTGGGAAGGGGCACAGTCCCTTCAACAATCCCAGCTAAGGGATATTCCATTCCATATGACCTTGAATTCTGCAGTAAAACAGGGCATGGGGGAATTGGCCAGAGGTTGCTATTGCTTGGGCACTGGCCGTGTGTAGGTCAGCTGGTCACGAGTGATTGCTTTTTCCATCACTTGTTTTTCTTTGTTTCATCTTCTTTGTTTGTTTCTTTTTACCCATTAAATTGGCTTTATCTCATCCCACATTTTTTTTCCTTTTGCCATTCTGTTTTTCTCTCCCATGCTGGTAGAGAGAGTGGGTGAATGGCTGTGTGGTGCTTTCCTGTCTCCCCTGATTATTCCACAGCCTGGTACTTTCTCTCTTCCCAGACCTGCAAGACTTTGCTCACCATGGACGTCCTCTGCCGAGATATCAGGTCACTCTGTGCTTTGGGGAGGAATTTCCAGATCCACAGAGGCAGAGGAAACTAATTACAGCTCATGTAAGTAGGATTTCTGCCTTACCGAAAACAAGCACACTCCTTGGAGGATATGAATCTGCCAGTCAGGCTTTTGTGTCTCATGTAGATTATGAGGGAGGTAGTAAATTGTTGACAATGCAGAACTTTCCAGAGCAAGGTTTAATCCCCAGATCTGCCAAGGACTGACTGGAAGCCCGCAGTAGGGCAGAGCACCTGATTTTCCCTCTCTACAGAGCATGTAATTTGTGATCTGTTGCAAACCCCATCTAAAGCTGAAATGTACCTGGAAATGCTGGGCTGTGTTGTTATCACCACCAGCCCAGTTGTGCAGCTGCTTAGGCCACCTGGCCACTGCAGGATGTGGTGCTTTTACAGCCACTGAACCTGAAGGTGCCCCAGAATCCCAGCCTTCATCTCAAGTGCCTCAGCCCTTAATGGGATGCAAGGGCTGCCTGTGCAGTTTCAGGGCTCAGTAGCTGTCAGGCTCATGGGCTGACTGATCTCACTTCACACACACTCAAAGCTGTTGTTTTGGGATGCTCTCAGATAGGGTGATAGTGGAGACGGAGACTTTCTGAATTGGCTGTATTGGCCCATAAAACCACAAGAGAGGTGGTAATTAGTGGCAGGGCGTAGCTTACTGCATCCTTTAGAAGAAAACCGGCATATTTTAAATTTTTTCAAAAGCTTCTTCAGTAGCAGGATGTGTGCCAAGTCAAACTTCTGCTGTAAGCTGTGGCCTTTGCTTAGCTGTGTAGCTTTTGTGCTGCCACACTGCTGCCTGGCAGGTCTCTGGGGTGGAAGTTGAGAAGCTCTCAAATCCATCCTGAGCTGTGCAATGACTGGTTAGAGATGGTTGCCCATCCCTGACTCTCCTTCAACTTTTTCCCATTCTTACTTTGGCTTTCCAGCTTTCCATCCTTGCTTTGCAGCATTCTCCCTCCAGCTCTCTTATCCATCTCTTGTGCTGGTATCTTCTCTGTGAACCTGTACCTCCTGCTCTTTCCAGAGCTTTGCTTCCCCTTTGCCAGTTGCTGAATCTGCTCATCCTCTCGATCTGTCCTGGCTTGTGGGCTGGTGGGGCTCTACCATCCACCAAACAGTTATGCACTGAAAGCTGCCTGGGGCACCTGTCCCACTGCCTTCCTATCTCCACCATGGCATTTATTTCCCCCAAAACAATGCCTGTGTCTTTTAACATGGAGGGACTGGCTGGCCAGCAGGAGAGGGTTGTGGACAAGTGTTATCCAGCCTGTTCTCCACTGGAAGTAAGGAGAGCTTCAGGTCTTCATTCTCCGTGTACAGCTCAAATATTTACAGTCAGAACCCAAAGCCCTGAGACGGAGTGGTGGTTTCTGAAGAGACAGAAGTGAAGGCAGTGTTAACTCATTCAAATCCCACTTGGTGGTTGAACAAATTCCTCATCAGAGCTTGAATGAGCAGAAACAAGAGTAACCTTGATGTTAGGTTGAAATCTAACTTCAGACACAGTCATTTGGCAACATATCTCAGCCTACCTGAGGGCTCCAACATTTCAAGTTAAGTCCTCAGAGTACTCTGCAGTGCAAACAAGACTTCTGGCATTTTCAACATATGTTTAAACACTTGGAGCAGCCATGGGCATGTGTGTTCTGTGGGCATTGCTCACAGCCTGGGGCTGCTAAGGGACTGCAATTTTTGATGCATTATTCGTCACTGTTACAGTCCCTTATAATAAAGGTGGTGAAGGTAAGGAGTGTGTGCAGGTAGTGAGACACTTGGCAGCAGAGCTAGGCTAGGCTAGGCAAGACCTAGTTTAAAACAGATTGGTGAAACCACTGAAATTGTATTCCCATTCTGGTAAGCAGAACGTTCTGCCCCATCTTGTTTTTGACTTAAAACCACCCTGAAAAACTAAGATGAGGAGCCTGAAATTTTGTCACATGTCTGATTAACATTTTGTCTATTCTTAAGGTTGAACCAATGTTTGCCAGGCAGCTGTATTACTTTGCTCAACAAAACAGTGGACATCTGCTGAGAGGCTATGATTTGCCAGAACTTGTGACTAGTCCAGAGGATTATCACAGATCTATTCGCCATTCCTCTATTCAAGAGTAAGAACCTCAGGAGGAGTGGTTTTAAAGGCACTGTAAAAGTTGTGCAGAGTGGAAGAGCAGATCTGGGTCACAATTTGGAGATCCACAATCCCTGCTGGACGCCTTCAGTGGTACAATGATAGGCAACTAGGACAACTGTATTGTACAATAAAATTGATGGGTCTTCAACATTTGGATGCTACGTCTTGCATGGGGCTCCACTGTCGCTGAGAATTAACTCAAAACTGACAAAATGATTGCTGTGTTTACCTTTGCTTAATGTTTTCCTTGGCTTTTGAGGACTGATCCTTACCGAAGACTTAAATCCAGAGTTTACACTGTTACCTTTGCAGGGCTATTTATTTTGGATTCTTGATCTCAGGGAAAGTTCATAAATTTGCAGTGTTCCTAGTTTGAAACTGTAGCTACTGTAGGTGGGTAGCAAATGTAGATGGTTTATTGAGAATAGCTGATACATGTAAGTGGTTATAAATTTAGATTCATAAGTGTGATGCCTATATTCTTGTATAGAATATTTCAGTGTATTTTTTGAAAACAATGCAATTCTTCAGAGACATATTTTTTTAATGCCTGACTGACACTTGTCCTGATAAGGAATTTTGTTGCTGCCATTGTTGTTATTGGATTAGCCTCCATGATAGCAGTCTCTTAAAGTAATGCATTTATGGTACTGTGTTAAGAAAAGTGACCGTTCAACTCATATTACCTGTGAATTTAGTGGATTAGCCACTAAAATTTTAGAGTCCCAAAGAGCAGGTTTATAAATAAATTGCATTTTTCTTATAATTGTAAGCTACAATGCATGCATTACACATACACATATATACGTATGTATATATGTATGTGTTAGAATTAAGTTGGCAAAGCTTGCAAATAGCACAGAAATGGTCCAGCTACCCCTTTCTGATGTCACATACATAAGCCAGGTTAAAATAACCACCACCTCTGACTTACACAGAGCCAACTCTGCTGTTTGTGTACACTTGCAGCTTTCTTCCAGTGGTACTGAAATGAATGTGAAGGGAGAGCTCAAGGCGAGCAGCACTTGGCCTTCTGTACTAAGGCAGTCAAGGAAATACTTGTTTGAATGTTTGCAGAATTTGATGCAGTTTGCAGCTTTCAGTGGTAGGGTGCTGCTAGAAAGACAAAGAGGTCTGTTGGGTGTGTGTGTCAGTGAAGTTTCCTTGCTGGCAGGCAGACCATATGGTCTTAGCAGCTTTCATGCCACAAAATGATCCCCCTGTGCTTAGCAGATATACTTCACTTGACTTCCTAAATGAGGAAGAAAAAATGGTACTTGGTCTGGCAGCAGACTTGTGTTAGGGACTTTGAATTTATACATCTTAAAGATGCATATTTTTTGGGATATATTATCCCCCTCCTTCTCCACAGTGCCAAGCAGAATGAACACATCATTTCTACTTTGTTACTTGAAGGGTTTTTTTTTTCCTGGCTTAAACATTTTTATAGGGGAGACCTCTTTCTTAGATATTAAAAACAATGCTCTGGGTGACCATCTGAGATTTTTTGCATGTGCTTTTGTCCTGTGCATACATTTTACTAAAAGGGACTTCTGTGTTCAAACTTAACGGGTACAATACAAATATTTGATGTGTTTTTCACTTTTTTTCTAGTGGTTGTTGCTTCATATGCTCATTGCTTCAGCTCACGTCTTGGAATAAAATTCTATTTCCCTACCAACTCGGTGCGTATGTATTGTTTTCATAGTGGGACAAATCTAACACCTGTGGTTCTGCACTGTGAACCTGGGCAGTGCTGCTGGCTGTCTATGGGGAACTCTGTTCTGAGCCAAAAGTCTAGAAAAAGGTCAAAAGGTAAGGACTTTTGCTTACAGAAATGTCAGCAATATTAGCCACAGGTAGCAGAAAAAGGGAAAATAGGGAGGTTCCCCTTCGGCTGTTGGTTTCCAGGTCCATGAACAGTGCAGCAGAGCCCCTGCAGCTGGGGATCTGGTGCTGCTGTGCTCTGCTCCTGCCCCTCCAGGGCTTCTGGGGCTGGGGACCAGTCTGGTACTCCCTGCCCAGCCCAGCATGTGGGGATCCTCTGACTGCCACTTAGTTCCTGATGGTCAGGGGTTTCCAGTGCACTTTGAAGTGCATAAAGCTAGGAAACGGTGAGAAAGAGGATGGTAAAGTGAACTAAAGTAGTAAAGTTGCAAATAGGAGGGAGTTTACCAGGTAGCCCCTCTTTGTTGAAAATCAGGGTCCTGAGTGGGGTTTTTGTGCGCAAGAGCTTACAGAGCAATACAGTTACGAGATCTGTAAAGCATCTGAAGATGGAGGGGAGAATATTTTCTCTTTTTGTGCAGACTCCTGTTAAATATCAAGGTGCATTATAATTATAATTTTTGGCTTTGGAATGCACTTTTAGTTATTTTCCTTGAAGTAGCATAATTTAAAGCCAGCAGCTGTGGGGAGGGAGGGAGCGAGGGAGAGAGAGAGCACCATCTAATTTCTGGCCAAACACAGCTTGCATGGAGGAATGGTGCAGGGGGCTGAGTGGAAGGAAAATCAAGCTGTTATTTGTACCATAAATTGTTTTGCAACTTAAAGCTGCATTTACTTTTGTGACCATTTCTTACTGTTCAAAATAACTATGAATACCTAAAGTGGGGAAAAAAACAAAAAGCAAACAAGAAAAAATCCCCTGGAAACATTTTCTCCTTTCAGTATTTTTTTTACAGTCACTATGTGAAAGCATTTGAGGTACTTCCTACCTCTGTTAAATTCTGTTTATAGTTTCTGAGGTCTACTTCCTTCCTGTTATGTTTTCAGTGGCATTGTAAATGACATATTTTACTCCTGTCAACACTGAAGGCATGGCTGTTTGTTTTTTTTCAAACGTTTTTTGTGTCAGTATTGGTTTTTCTGATTGTAATACTGCCACAGTAGCAACCATTTCTTGAAAGGATTTTGTATCTATATTCCAAATTTAGTTCTGTTGAGTAGTTTTGCCTGTAAACTGTATTAGCCTTAGAGGAGTTTGTAGGTTAACCAGGAACAAGGAGATATATTTTAAGCTGAAGTACAGTGTAATGGGTTTTGTGGAAAAAACACAGGATTCACGTGAAAACCCCTGTGGCCTTTTAGACAGGCATATTCATGGTGTTTACATCATCGCTTGTCAGCAGCGTGGAGGTGGGGAAACACCACCCTCGGCACAGGGCTTTCAGGAAAAAGTAAAGCATTTTCTCTTGCACACTCTCAGATCACTGTCTGTGTACACTTGTAGAGAGACAGGGGGGAGGAAGGGGGAGGGAAGAGAGAAAGAGAAAGAGTACTCGCCAGAAAGGCCAAGCAGATTGAAACAATCGTATGTATCTCCTTTCCCAGGCAGAACTGTGTGTCAAATTTAGATGAACTTGGATTGAAAGATATTAAAGATTGCCAGAGTGGTTTTTTTATCTGAACTCTGATCTGGTTGGTAGTGGGCTGAGCGCTACTGATTTTTGATTTAATGCTTATGAGTTTGGTTGGCTCTGAAGAGATGTCAACAGGTTCCTGTGACTCAGAATAGTTGTGAGGTAGCTGGTGTGCAGCCATTCCAGCACTTAACTTTCAAGCATGTAGTCAGGTAAGCACATCCTTGTTGCATCCCAGAGGAGCGGTCACATTCCCTGTGACCCACAACCAGCTCCAGTGCTGGGCTTCAGGAGCCAGCTGGCCCAATGCCTGTGGAATGCTCCATGCCCTGACCCTGCTGAAATGACAGTGAAGGAGGAGCTAACTTAGGTGTCTCAGAACATGACTCTTGGAATGACAGATGTTAAATAACTTACCAACACCCTGACTGGATGGGTTGTTGTTGTTGTCCTTTGGCAACTGGCAAGAGGAAACGGCAAACACCTGTGCCCAAGTGGAAACTAAAAAACAGGCTAGATGCCTTGGTTCTGGCTTTGAGCTCGTTTTTCTTCTTGGCCCTAGCAGAGGCTGAGTGGACAGCTGATGTGTGAGTGGTTTGGCCCAGGGTGTTCCACAAAAAGGCAATTATCAAGGGTGCTAAGAGTCCAGTCCAGGTTTTCATCCCTTAGATAGGAATAGCGTCATGCCCTGGTAAACAACGGCAATGAAACACAGGACTTCATTCTGCAAATGCATTTTTATTGTTTCTGCACAGCACGGCTGCCTCGCATGGCTCTGCAGGCATCTGGCAGCCTCCTGCCACTCCAGCTTACAGTGCTGCCAGCTGAGGCCAGACCTGGTGTGCTGGGCACTTCTCTCAAATCAGTCTTCCAGGCTTCAGCTATCATTTCCTGCTCCCTACAAAAGACAGGTCATGAATCATGCAAAAAATTCTGGTTTTTAAGCTAAGAGAATAGAGACATCCAGGTGATTTTTCACAAACTACAGCTAATGCATGCCCTCCATATTTCTGGGACGTGCTTTAATCTTTGACCCTTGGGCTTTTTGTGTTTTAATTTTGAGACCAACTTCTGAATTCTTGCTCTAGGATTGTCTGAAATCTAAAAATGTACAGACTCTGGTTGTCCTTTTAATCTTTTAATCCCTTTCCTAGCCAGGCAGAACTGATGTCCATGTAGTATCAATGAAAACACCTCCCAGAGGAAGTTTTGTGAATGTCCATGTGAACCTAGAGAGGTTAGAGCAGACATTTGCATCTTACCTGAAATATTCTTCTCAAGCTCTCTCAGCTATGTCAGTACAAGTGCAGTTTGTACATCACCATGTGCACGAAGGACATTTCATCCCATCCTCACCATATTGTTCATCTTTCTCCTTCTCACTTCCTTTGTGAAGAGCAGATGTTTAAATCTGGATCAGGCAGATAGAGAGCCCTGATTTCCTCAGGTCTGCAAGATGCAGATTCTCTCTGACCTGGGAATGGCCAGCACAGCACACGCAGTGGTCAGATGCTTTCAGATTCAAGCACTTCTGCAGTGTGTGTCCAAAATGCATTAGCCTGTCATTGTCCATGGATAAGTCCTACTTGTATATCAGGGACTATTTATCTAATACAATCTTATGCCTTCTCTTCCTGGACTAATATGCTTCAGCAAATGGTCATCAAGAAATTTCCTTTTTTTCCTGGTGGTTGCAGCCATCTGGTAATGTGCATTGCTAGGTACCTTGTTGTGGTCTAGTTAACCCTTTTGACTCTCTCTTGTGTCCTCTATCAGTTTTCCTCTACACTGGCAGCAAGATCTAAGGGCAGACAGTGCCTCTTAGTTGAGCATATTAGGAGGGGCACAACCTTTGAAGATTAGTCTCTAGACAGCACCACCATTCCTGTGAATAGGATGTTCTTGTGGTTTCCCAGTTGTGATTCTGACCCTCAAACCCATGAACTGATCAGCAGAATGTAATCATGGCAATCATTTAAGCTAGGCTTTCCAATAGGAAGCTGGTGTGCAGCTTCTCTTCATCTGAGGCACCACATTCAAATTGCAGTTTCTCAAGGTGATTGAATCCATGATTTCATATGCTCCTGTCAGAGCATATGAATGTCTCATACAAGCAAAGGCTGAGCACTTCTAGTTTCTAGCACAGAGAATATAGCCTCCAATAAAATCGCTTTTAGAGCTAGATATCCTATATTTTTCCTTTCAAACTTCTGCGTTTCATGATTTTATATCCTCAGAAACCAAAGTTATGGGTCAGGCCTTGATACATCTCCAATAGCTCATTTTCATTTCCTTTTTTCACACATGATCAAGAGGTTTAGCCCTCTTCATGACTGTCCCCTCCCACAGAAAAAAAACCCATGCAAGGAGTAGTGAGAGAGAGACCTCAAAAACAGGGTGAGTGACCTCATCTACCATGGAGACGTCAGTCTCCAAGAAATAGGAAAGGTCAGAGCCTTTTTAGAGCAATGGGGTTTTCACAACTCAGCTAAAAAACCCAGACTGTGTCTGAAGAGTTGCTGGTGTCCTCACCCTTTATCTCATCTTTTTCCAAACTGGTTGGTGACCCTCCATCCAGAGAATTGGCAGCTCTGTAGTTTTATAAGTAGATTACTATCCTATGTTCTATTGCTGAACATGGACTTTCCAAAGGAAAAGTCGTGCAATAAATAACAGATGTTTATGTGGGAATATTACAAATCCTTTTCACCTTTTAAAACCAAACACAGTGTTTTCTTCTTGAAATTCTTCCACCCCCAATATTACAGAATTCTGGAAGTTTTAATTGCACCATCTTAAACATTTTATTGTTTGAACTAATTAGCTGGTTTGGTTGCTGAGCTTTGTGCAGCTGTCTGAGTGGGACAGAGGCAGAAGAGCCCTCTCGGGGGTGGTGGCAGGAAGCTGGAGGAGCTGGGAGCTGTCGGTCCCTGGTGCCACGGGCCAGGGAGGGTGTTTGCCTGGTGTCACCAGGTGTGGATGCAGGTCACCCGTACCCGCAGACACGCCAGCCTGAAAATGACTCTGAAGTCTCACTTTCCTTTAAAACCATCACTCTGCAAATAAAATGGCTTACCTGCAATCCCCACACACTTACAGGCACCGTTTAAATATAGCATCGATGTCTATCTGCAAATTACAAGGAAATGAATAAATCGAGGCGACGCAAACCGCAAGAAGGAAGTTGAAAGCCTGGAGCCGTGACAGGCTGCGTGTGCCGGGGGAGCCGGCCCGGCCCGCTCCCTCTGCCGCCCGACCGGCCGCGCCGCCCGGCTCCCGGCGCGCATCCCCGGCTGCCGCTCCCGGGGCTGGCCGGGGCTGCATCTCCGCCCTGGGGGCACCTGCAGCCCCGCAAAAGCCAAAAGCAGCCCGGGGTCCCAGCCGCAGGGAGGGGGACGGTGCGGCGTTTTCTGGAAATGAACGAGTTCATTGCTGGCAGGCAGTGGCGGGGGGTGCTCCGGGACGCCGGGGAGCGCAGCGAGGATGAGTGCAGGAAGTTGAAGCATGACTTCTGTGCTGCTTACCATCCTGCAGCCTGCTAGCTGCTGGTATCTGGCAAAGTTATTTGGCCTGGCTTCATTTTTATATTGTGAAGGTTGATTGCTTTTTTGATTACAAAATTTATATCAAAGCCAGAGTCATTAGGCAAAAAATGAAGGTACTGCATACAGTGTGTGTGTGTGTGTGTGTGTGTGTGTGTGTGTGTGTGTGTGCAGCTAGCAAGCCGCCCTCACCCCTCTCCAATAATCTTTTACACAATTGGCAGGGTTTATTCCCGTGTGAAGGAGATGCTAATGACACCCTAAACATTTTATGAAAATATTGGGCTGGAGAGACGAAAAAAGATCAAATGCAGATCAGCATCTGCTGCAGGCTCTCAACACATATTAGGCACTTAATTTTTCAGACTCCACCAGGGGAAGAATGTCCATTGGTGCCTCGTGCCTTATTAATCCCCCGGCGCTGCACTGCACTGCAATTAGCCTGCACGGCACTGCAGGCTAATTCTGCTGCTCTGGAGCTCCACCTTACCTGCAATGTCTTGTGGAAAACAAAGCAAGCCAAGGGCTCATTTCTCCTCCTTCCACATGCCAGGTGTTTCCAGAATGAAGGCTGTAGTTCTTGGCACCAACAACCCTTTCCCCTGGCCACCAGCTAGGGTGATAGGCTGACTGTGGGCAGGGGAAGGTGAATGCTCGTGTGCAGCCTCCTCTTCCAGCCCCTCTGGCACACCCCTGTGGATGGGACAGTACTGAAATTAGTCTAGCAGGATGCAAGGATCATTCCAGCCAAAATGTGTATTTCCCAGGAAAAACTCTGCATCTTTGGATGGAGGAGGCAGAGGACAGTGGCTGCAGGTGTGAACCCAGTGAATGTAAGGACGAAGTGTGGAGAAGGACAGCGGGTTGAGGACAGTTGAGTTGCAGGTATAGCTGGGGTTCATTAGGGCCATTTAGTGTGTTCTGCCTTTTGCAAGAGTCTGAAGTAGAGAAGTGGGTTTTGGCCAGGAGGAGAAGTCAGCTAGTTCTCAGAAATAAAGCAGCACGTGAAGACATGGGGAGCAGGGAAGGCATAAAAAAATGTAAAAATAAAAATTAATGCATAAAGACAAGTTTCCCCTCACAAAAAAAAAAAACAAACCCCCCCCCCCCAAAAAAAAAATTAAAAAAGAGAAGCTAAATTTGTCTGGAAAAGAGCTGGACAGGTAGGAGCTGCTGCTTGTGGCCACACAGGGTCAGTTATGTGGGGAGTGGGGGGAATGGGATCTGTTATGAAGGCAGGTCTGGAAGAACTCAGTGAGAGTTGAGAGAGGAATACCATCAGAGAGGGGGCCAGGAGCAAGCCTGGAGACCATCCTGGGGGGGGATGGAGGAGGAAAAAGGGAGTGAAAGACCCTCCCAAGGTGCAGCAGTGGAGCCTTGGCCATGAGGGAAGGTGACAGTGGGGCTGCTAAGTGTGGGTGTAAGTGGAGGGCAAGAGGGATTTTGAGGAATACAGAGTTGTGAGTTGTGGTTAGAATAGGGGAGGAAACTTGAGGAAGAGCTTGGAGGGAAAAAAGGAGCAGAAGGCTGCACAGCAGGAGAGATGCTGCAGCCACAGGTGCTCTGGCAAGCAGGAGGAAAGGAGGCCAGGAAAGAAGAAGAGGATGGAGGATGATGATGGTCAGAAGTAAGGCTCTGGTTGTGTTTATGGGAGTCAATGTTAGGTGTGTGGCTGGGTCCAGAGGAGCTGAAGGAGAGGGTTATTGGAAGGCCTTGCCAGGAGGCTTTCATCCACACTTAGAGAATGGGGTAAAAGTAGCTCAGGAGCTGAGATAGAGTGAGCTAGAGTGAACCCAGTGCTACAGAGAGATAAAATCAGGAGACTCAGAGCTGTTGGAGAGGACCTTTGTGCAGAAGGACAAGGAGAGGCTGAAAAAAGCAGCAAAACCACAGCCAGTGATATAGCCAAGGTCACAGCAAGGCTAGGTGGAAAGACAAGAAGATGATGCTGAGGGAGAGACAAAGGTGGCCATAGAGAAGGAACTGAGAGCCCAGAGATCAGATAAGGAGCAGAGCATAGCCTGAAGAATGTTTTTAAGAGGAGTGAAAGTTAGCAAGTGGTCCTGATGTGGTGAAGCCTTAGTGAAAGTGGGATGTTGAATATTTCCTCAGTTCCTCAACAAAGTCAAGTGAAGCTTCCTTGGCTTCAGGTAAGTATCTCCCCACAGACACCCACGTGCTTCTGCTCCTGCCCAGCCATCTTCAGCTCCATGTTTGGAAGCAGAAAGTGAAGATTATTACTTTTGGAACAAAGATAGCAGTTCCTGTGCAGTCCACCAGGGAATCTCATCAAGATTGCCAATGATGCAAAAGTTCAAGCTGCCATTTCTAGCCAGCGCTTCTTTTCTGGAAAGCCCAGATCCTTGGACTGCCATTGCCATGACCATGCTCCCAGAAAGGTGTTGCTGTGAGCTGCACGGGTGCAAGGAGGTGCTATGTTCCCAGAATGCATGGGATTGCTCTGAATCACACAGTCCAGCAGAGATATCCTTCCCTTTCCATTAGCATGCAGCCAAGCCTTGCACAATGATTGTCTCCATCTCCTCCCCGAGCCCCTTGGAATCTTCCTGTGGGCTGGGGGAGCCACTGCTCCTTTTCCCCATCCCATGGGTGGAGAGGAAAGGCCAAATGCACCAGGCAAAAGTCACCTACCCAATGCTTCGGAAGGATTCACGGGACAAGATCTTCTGCCTGTCAAGAGGGAAAGTTAACCTGCCCCTAGAGTGTGTGAGGAAACACCTGGTGAGGTGTGTTTGCAAAGGGGCAAATAAAAGTCTGGGGTAGGTCCAGAGTAAATCCATGATTAAAGGCTATCCAAAGCCATTCTTCCACCCCTAAAACAGTCCTGTGCTTATTTGTGAGAAATCATTCTGGTTTGCTTTTAAATGCACTTGAAGCAGGTGAGTTTTAAGATAAGTACACAAAGCAAATGTGCCATTTTTCACTTCTTATACTGATGATTAAAGCAAAGGTTTTCTTTTCTCTGCAAGGAATATTGTGAACTGAGTGCAATTGTGTTAATGACAGCAGTAGCAACAACAGAACAAGTATTTTAGTGGAAACTAAGGTGTTGGTGAAAAACAATCTAAAAACCTGGAGCAGGACAGGGTTGGGGTAGAGGCTCAAAATCCTGGCTCCACTGACTTTGTGGGCTGAGATGTCACCCCTGAGAGAAAAGTTTAAAAAACCAGAGATGACTTCAGTTATTTGGGATTGGGTCTGTGGTGTTACCTAACTGCTGAGGACATCCCATGAACCTCACAGCCACCTGCCTGTGTTTTGATGGCCAATTTGGAACTGAAGCAACTGATGTGGTGGAAATAATTATTTCACCATCTGATTTAGTCACTCCGGCAAGGTGTTTGCAGAACTTAGCACTTTGTATAGGATAACAAAAAAGCAATGGGCTGGCTAATTCAATTAAAAGCAAATAACTACAGTCTAGGCACTGACAGCATGTGGGAGGAAGTGGTGTTGTTTCCACTGTGACTGGCAGCGAGTGACTAGCAAAAACAAGGTGGTTTGAGGAAGGCTTGCGTGTTAATGGCATTTCCCTGTTCTGTTTGTCAAGCAAAGGTGGGAATATAGAGTCAGAGTTTACTTGAATTGGTTCCTTTACAAGAATAGACGGGGGGGCTCCATGGGAACGGTGCCGAGTCGCCGTGGCGCACAGGCAGCCCTGAGCTTGCTGCAAAGTGCCCGTGAGTGCGAGGGGCAGGCACTCGAAATCCCTGTGGGTGAAAAGAGCAAAAGGCACCAGAGCTGGGCACAGGGCAGGTGGGAGATGGTGGTCAGGCTGCCGGGAGTGCTGAGCTGCTTTTGCACTCTCTGTTTCTGGCAGCCGGGCTCTCACTGCCTGCTGTCAGCTGGAGGCTTGTACCTAGAGAAAGTCTGCCCGTGGTGTGGCTGATTCACTTCGTACTTGCAGCAGTCACAGGCCCACTTTGCAGCCAAGGGCTCAGCAGTCTGGCTGCGGTGTTGCATTTTTCCAGATTTGAATCAGTCTCTGCCTGATGGCCGTATCAGGCATGATAACCCAAAAATGTCTAATAGCACCTTCCGCTGTCTCTGCCTGTCTGAGTTCATCTTTCCAGCATTAAAAAGATAAAAAGGTCACCTGTACTGATTTGGGTGCTCCATCCTACAAGACAGCCTATAGAATGGTAATTCCCTCCTACCTACTTGAGATGACTGCATGAGGAGAAAATATTTCTGTATCAAAACTCACTTTAAAAGGAAATTTCCCATAAATATACCAGCCTTTTGATGGCTTAATCTTTTAGTGTGTTACAAGAGAGCCAGAACTGAGGTGCAGCACAGAGGGACAGTTTCTGGGCTCCCAAGTATGTGATGCCTCTCACACTGGAGCAGGGATTCCTCTGCAGTGCTGTTCTCCTACTCACAGCTCTTACTCTGATTTGAAATCTGTCAGCCCTGGCTGGCATCAAACTCCTCATACTAAGTCAGGCTCAGCCTTCTAACAGGTCTTGTTTGTCCTCAAATACATAAGAGCAAAAATAAAGTATGTAGATTCTCCCTGTCCCACACCAGCTAATATATTTTGTCAGTGGAAACAGATGCGATGTGCTCCAGACTTAGCTCTGTCATTTGAAAGATGGACAGAACAGGGTAAATCTGGAAAAGCTCAGACTTTGACTGGCACTACCTCTGGCCCATCCTGATGTTCCCATGCTGGCTTTGGTGAGTTTTTGTCTGCATCTTGTCTTGGCTGAAATCAGACTACAAGCTCTCTGGCACAGTGTGTGGGCATTTCTCTGTCACTAAGCACTGAGATGCGCTGGTGGCTCCAGCTGGAAGCTCTGTGTGGTGCAACACTACAAAGTCTGGGAGAAGGCAGCGAGGCGAATATAACAAATGCAGCCAAGAAGTAGCATTGCTACAGCACATCTTACAACACACAGAGCACCAGCACACGCTCGCTGGCATCCTGTAGAGCACAACCATCCTGGCCATGCTGGGTACCTCGGGAGACAGAGCCTGCAAGGGTGTCCTGCAACACCCTCTACCACCAGCCACAGGGGCATCTCCAGGAAAACAGTGAGAGGAGAGGCAGAGGGACTCCTGTGCAATCAGAGATGCCTTAATGCTACTAGATGTGTGCCCAAAAACCTCTCCAGGATATTAAAAAACCTCACGACAGCATAACCCAAGAAAGTGCCCCAAGCAAAGCTAACAAGAGCATGGTTATGTCATACACATGTCCACACAGATTCCAGGGCTTAGCAGCCCTGTGTTCTCAAACCATGGCCACAGCTGATGGTATTGGATGCTTTGGCTGTCTGAAATAGTCTTCATTTCCAGCTGCCTCTGAGAAGGGCAGCTCCTGCTGCTCAGTAATGGGGATTGCACGAGCTGGGCACTGCTGGGAGGGACCAGGATGCTTCACCTGCAGGTAGAACCCTTATTGATGTGGGGAGCCTGCTGGAAGAGAAAACAGCTACTTGACCACGTTTACTTAGACCAAAGGGTAGTTCCTTTTATTCTGTGGTTGGCATCAGGAACTTCACACCAGTGATTTTTTTTTAAAGTTGTTTTTTTAATCTTACCCAGTTTGAATGGATCTGCCTCCTGCTCTTCCTTCCCCATTGCTTGTTTATTCTCAGTGCTTCTGCCTCCCTCTAATTCAGAAGCACTGGCTGAGGAGGGAGGCAAGGTGGCTCCCTGGTGTTCGTTTCTTTGCAACAGCTACACTTTTGCTGCCTGTGCTGGTTTGGCTTTGACAGACAGCAAAACAAACTCCTTGGTGTTTGCATGGCCCTGCCCTTGTAAGACCCCTCTCCAGCCCCATGGAATGTGGAATGCCCTTGTCCTGGGAGATGGGAAAGTCTCTGGCCCCACACTCTCCAGCACCTCATTGCAGCCTGGGCAATGCTCACAGCAGCAGCACCTCGGGAACTGAGCTGCATCCCAAGTGGAAGTGTTTGTGTTTTCTCCTTCTTGTTTGCTTTTTTTTTTTCCTTTCCCAGTGCTGCCACAGGTCTGTCTGCTTTGCCTCTGCCTGTCAATAAGTTGGGGCTGTGGGACAATAAGCATTCTGTTTTGCAGAAGAAATAGGGAGTTTTGTGACATTTGGAATTTGGGCTTTTGTTTGCTGTCTAGTTTGTTTTTTGTTTTTTTTTAATTCAGCAAGGGATGGGGGGAAAGCAAGTTTTCATTACGATTTTTCTTGGGGGGGAAAAAGTCTCTAAGAAACAATAACAATAAAATAATGTAAAATAATGTAAAATAAAGTAAAATGAAATTAAATGAAATGAAAGAAATGAAATTAAATGAAATGAAAAAAATAAAATAAAATAAAATAAAAAATAAAATAAAATAGCAAAGGTAAGCCATTCAAAAGTACTTCACATCATTAAGAAAGTTTGAAATCTGGAGTGGGGGCCTGGCCCAGTCCAGTCTCCCCAGTCATCTGCCTGCTCTGCTGTTGACACCTGTGCCATGCATGGGTGCAGCTGACTCAGCAGAGATACTGAGATGCCCAGACACTGCTGTCCCTGGAGGCAGCAGCCAGGGATGTGCAAAGGAGGCTTGAACCCAATGGAGAAGAGGCTCACTGGTTGGGAGGATGCCTCTTCACCTCTGCCCAAACCAGCAGGCTCAGCCCTCAGCCTGCTGGGAGCACTCCTGGCTCTCCAGAGCTGTGCTCTATAGGTGCTCAGAGAAAGCTCAGCAGAAGGGATGCCTCTCCAGGAGCCGGGGTTGGTCCTGTGTGATGCAGCTGGAGTGTGGATTTGGGTGCTCAGGCAGCGAGGCAGGACCTGGAGGGAAAACTGATCCTTGCAGGCACTCATGGCTGCACAGCAGGGCTGAGCTGCTCAGGGGCTGGGTGTGCAAAGCTTGGCTCTTTCTAAAAACAGGAGACTTACTCAGAAGCAGAATCCAGTACTTGCCTTTACTCCAGCTCTTTTATATATAGTCCCCATTTCTCCTGATTTTACTTCAGCAGTTGCTGTATGAATTGCAGCTCTGAAGTGTGTGTAGGGGGGTGCAGGGACAAATGAGTGCTGCTGGCCAAGCTGGAGATGCTCTTTTGCTCCTGGGTGTGGGGTTCCCTCTGCAAAGGCCGTGTTGGAGAGCAGACTTCATCCTCCAGATGGTTGTTAGGGGGGGGGTGTCTGGGGCTAATATCACCTTAAATGAAAGTGGGGCTCTTCTTTTTCTTCAGGGATAGACCAAGAACATTTTTATTAGTGTTTCCTTTCCTGTTGCTGTTTTTCTTAGTTCTTTCCCTCCTCCCCAACCCCTCAATTTTTTAAAGAAACATAGCCAAGCTGCAAAACTAAGAGGTTTGTTCCCCTGCAAAGCAGAATGATGCAGAGTGTGGATTATTCCTCCAGTCTTTTCAAGGGAGTGTCTGATGCCACGAAGCATGTTAGCTCAAAACTTGTGTCAGAGGGAAGGAAAGAGAGCAATAGTGGTTTGACCTTACCTCCAGGAATGCTGGTGCTGGAGGCAGCAATAGGCCTCCCAGTTTATCTGAAACTCAGCAGATCCCCCAATCCACCAAGCAAACATCTCGAGGAGCTGCAGCGTTCCTGCTGCCCTTTGCCAGCACACAGCATGGTGATGGGAATTGGTGCTGCTTTCACTTCAAGGATTCCCAAACTGATGAATCCAGGCCTCTGTTTATGACAGCAATTCAGAACACACATAAAAGGGGGGCTGGCTTATTTTTCTCCTGTCATTTTTATAAAGCTATGGCAACATAAACAGGGATTCGTAACAGCCAGAAGAGAGCTCAGTGGAGCAGTCTGAAGTATTTTCCTAGGAAAGATTCACACAGACATGAGTCCTTGGCCCATGTGATTATAAGCAGAGATAAACAAAATGTTTATCTCTTTTTAAACACTGAGGCTACCCTACTTGGAGTTAGGGAATTTAAAAGCAAGGGACATCTTTCTATACTGGTCACTTAAAGAATCAACCTGATTTTCCTTTTTCCAGCAGTAACAATGTAACTTCTGAAAAAGTAGCACATCCTATATGAAGTCTCCTAATTCAATTAATAGAAGCAGGGCACAATCAGCACACATGCAAGCAGAAGACACATACATAAATCAGGTCATGTTCATGTTGGAGTCAAAATCAAAACAGACACTAAAAAACCCAAACCAAACATAAGCCCTCAAAAAACTCACAGGTTTGATTTCACCTCATGTGAACGTGAGCTTGAGGCCATCAAACAAGAGCTTTCAGGCATTTGGTGGCTCAATTTTTATTAATGCTCTCTTCTGCTTTACTGTCTAGACAGCAAACCAAAATGAGGTTGGCAACTGCTTTAGCTTCTAATAAATGACATTTCTTGCCCTGAGAAGTTTCCTGTCTAAGTCAATAGGGCAAGTGGCAGAAGAATGGAAACATTACTAACTAGATCACTCCCCAACCACTTTTGAAAAAGTGACATAATGAGGGGGTTGATAAGAAAATTTTACAGTTTTGATAGTTGAAAAAAATTCAAAAATATGGACAGCAGTTTTTGAATGGAGTCAGGTGCTTACAAGACCTGGAAATCACACCATGGACCCCTTTAGACTCTTAGGCATGAGACTGGCACCTGCCCTGTGCACTTAGGGCTGCTGTAAGGAGCCTTTGGGGTGCCCAGCTTCAGGAAGGCCCCATAACTCTCCCTCATGAGCTCATTTCTCAGATTTTGCCCTTGCCCAGGTAGTGCTGTCCTTGCTGGTGGTGCAAGGAGCATTTCCAGGAGCTGACGCTGCTCCCTGTTTGTCCTTGCTCACAGGCAGATGAGACATGAAGGACCAGCACAGCTGGCACGGGGCTGGCAGGAGGCTTTTCCAGCCCTGCGTTGACAGTCAAAGTCTCAATGTGGTGTGTGCAGAGATGTGGTGTTGGTGGGGGGCTTGTGGCACCAATTCCCAGCCTGTCACTGTCCCAAGGACCCCAGGAGCTGGCTGGACCCATGGTGGGATGCTGCTCTGGGGCTGGACCCATGGTGGGATGCTGCCTTGTGGCTCTGGGGTGGCAGTGAGAGGCTGGTGTAGGTTCAGGGCCTTGGAAGTTGCTTTTGACTGGACAGAGCAACCATCAATACCCATCACAAGCAAAACTAAACAACCCCAAGCCCCAGCAACCTATTTTTGTGAGCAATTGCATCCATTATCCTCATTAAGAAGGCAATGCCAGAATTCTGGATGAGGATTGGGACAGACTGGACTGATTCCCCACCATGTTCTCCCAGGGCTGGGTACCTCTGTGGGTGCAAAAGGAGGCAAAAATGGTTGAAGAATGAAAGCATGGTGCATGAAAGGTCTCTTTGGCAAGCTAGGGAAGAAGAGCAGAGATAAGGGATGGTTTTGGCACAGGTCTCAGAATACAGAAAGACCTCATGGCCTGTGATTCAGAGGTGCTGGTCACCGCTGCAGTGCTGTCTGAAGTGGTGGGTGTTCAGCTTCTCAGAAAGTCAACCCTTTATTTACAAACCCACTCATCACTTCCAAACCTGATTATTTACAAAGCCTGTTGATAAAAGTACCTCTCCTTGAACTCTCAAAGGGAATTTCTTTAATCACAGAAGTCTCACATTGCTTCTTTGATTTGGGTTGGTTTTTCTTTTATTTCTATTTTTTATTTCACTTACAGTGTTTTGCACACAGAGGAGAATACTATGAAGGTCACATGGGCAAATTCAAGAGATGTCAGTGTTTGACTTGTCTGTGCAGCTTTTGTGTGCCTGGGTTTGTGGTTGCCTTAGCTTAAGGAGACAGAAAGGGAAGGGACAGCAAACTTAAGCAACAAGATGGGAGTCCATTTCATTGGACCCTTTCTGGCTGTAGCTTCACCTCCCAGAGGAACTCTGAATTACCATCCTTAAGATTGGTCCTCACCCAGTATGTCCCAATATGCTCCAGGCACTTTCCTCCTCACTGCTTCCCTTTCCCATCACCACCATCTCTAAGGCACAACTTCTCCCTCCCTTTGTCACCCCTCATCCCACCCCAAGCCATGTCTGCCCTCCCCTCCACCCCCAGCTCCTGCCTTGCTCCCAGCAGCTCCGTGGCTCAGGCTGCTGCTGCCAGCACTGCTGGTGCCTGCGGTGCTGGAAGCTTCCTTCTGGCTGAGACCCCACCAAGACCCACTCCTGGGGCTGCAACACAAAGTTCCATGCAGGCGGGCTCAGGTGCAGACCCCAGGGGGGCTCATGGTGAGCCCTGGGTGTGGAATAAAGCTAGGGAGGATTTTTTTTTAGTTGTCCAGCTCTAGGGAGTGCTGTGATTATGATGATTTATTTCTTCAGAGGTTTATAACTTGGCAAAATTTGGATGGAGGTTTTTTGCAGGCAAGCAGCACATTCCTGCCACCCAAGCCAAAGTCCTGCCACATTTCAAGTCCTTTTTCCAAAGCCTGGGGAGATGAGGAAAAGGTCACCAAATTCCTTGAAGCGTGGGGCAGGGGAGAAAGAGTATATTTTCTTCCAGCTAAATGATCAGCAACTACTTAAGATTTCCAGGCAAAGAAAATAGACTGGGGCAGACTCCAACCTGGGATATTTTAGACCAAAATTACAAGCAACTGTAACTGAGAAGCAAGAGGCAACTGCTGGATTTCCTTGTGTCCCATTTTTGTATTTTTCAAAGACTGAAATTGCTGTACAGTGTCTTTGCTATGGTTGGGAAGAAGCAGCACCCTGCTTTGCTTCTCCCTCCACCTCACTTTTTTCTGAATGAAAGTGTTTTACAAATGAAAAATGAGGTTTCCTGAAATGATGGGTTGCTTTTTATTCTGAGCTGGCTTCCATGAAATATATTTGTGAGCCTTTTGTTGTTATCTCTGAACTTGCTGGAGGGTGATAAGGGACCATACTGTCCTGGTCAGTCTGGCCAGGCAGAGAGCAGCAGGGCATTTGAGGAGGTTCTGGGCAGCCCCAGGAAAAGCTTGTCCCCAGATTCAGAATCAAACCTCGTCTACCTCTGCTTCTCCTTAGGGCCTGATGGACATCTGGGGAGGCAGAGGCTGCAGGAGTGCTGTGTCCCTGTCACACCAAGGGGCTACTGTCCCAGCCAGCACACCATCCTCAGGACATCCTGGGGAAGGGCTTGGCTGCCTGGGTGTCATCACCACCCCATTTGGACACCAAAGGGTTCTGGTTCCCCAGACCAGAGCAGGGGAAGGTGTCCCTGGACTGCTCACCAGGTATGACCTGCACTTGCCCAGAGTGCTGCTGGCTAACTCACTCTTCCTTATGCTTTCTGACTCATCTCCATCACTTGTCTCTGAGTCTTTATGCTCTACCTCTTCATTGAACTCCCTTTGTGTCCTAGCCCCTCTTTCCCCTGCTGCCCTAGAATGCCACCAGGAAGGGTGGGAAGTGCTCAGGTGTCCCATTCCCTGGAATGAGAGAACACCAGTGTCTCCAGAAATGCAGCTTGACCTGCATGGCCCTCTGGGCAAGTGAGATAGTGAGGAGACCGTGGGCATGTATTGCAAAGTGTGGGCTAAGGCCACCGTGTCTGTGCCTGGGAACAGCTGACACTCATGAAGGAAGGCTCCATATGGGAATGGAGGCACTCCGGTACACTTAGAGGTACTCAATAACTCAATGAGCAGCAATACTCTCCCTGACAAGGAAAAAGCAATGCAATGGTGAATGATAAACTGTTGCATGGGTTAGGATAATAGTCTGAATGGCACATGAGCACAGGAGCTGAAACTTGTAAAAAAACCCCAAACTTGCTCACTCTCTCTAACCTGTGGACTCACTGCCACAAAGCATTGCTGAGGCAAAAGCTCCACAGAAAAATTAAGAGCCTGGTAAGTCAACCCCTTGCCCCTCATCTATATGGCTGTTGTGAAGAGCAGAGCAGTACAGCAGATGAAAACCCATCTTGGTGCAGTCTTGTGCAGGTGGTAAGAGCTGCAGGGATGCTGCAGTGGAATCTTCCACCAGGTATGCAGGAAGGGCAGACGATGTCCTGTGAAGCTGGAGTGCTTACTCCTCCTCATGCTCAGGAAGGCATTGTGCTTTTTAGAGCAGTCCTACCTTCAGTTTTCATCCTGTGGGACCAACATAAAAGCAAAGGATGTGTATTTGTGTCTGTGAGCAGGGGTAGATCCACTCATGGACAGCTCTGAGGAGACTGCAACTTTGCTCACCTGTAGCTCCTGCTGGTGTTGCTCCCACCACACATCCTCTTCTTTCCCAGGGCCAAAATGGCACAATTTCAAATGTGATATAACAGGATGTGTACAAAAGATTCTGTTTTGCCACAGAGAAAACCTTTGTTACGTTGAAGTTAAGCTGAACTATTACACTGGTGAAAAGTGTAAATTTTTTAAAGAAAGAAAATATATTGTCACTGCAAAATCCCCCTCAAGTAACACCCCCTCCAGTAAATCAAATATATAAAAAACCTCTTCCCAATAAAAGACCAAGCAAAACACATGAAACACAAACCCCAAGAGGACCAACCAGCCCCAAGATTCTGACAAAATGGCAGCAGCTGGGTTTTATTGGAATATGAGGAACTGAATAGATGTAAACACAAACAAAATGCAGATATGTGAAGTGGGAAGAAAACACAAAAACACCCCAACAAGATGAAGAATAGAAGGAAATAAACACCTGGGGCATCATTCCAAAAAGCCCACACTTTGTGGTGTGAGTCACTTCAGATGATGCTCCACCAGCCCACTGTGTCTTTGTTCTCCTCCCTGCTCTCTGCAGCATAATAAAAGCACAGGAAGGATGTTTGATGGCAAATTGGCCTTTGGCCACTTTCAAAGGAGAGTAATTTAGTGAGATTCACTCATATTTGTATAAGCTGAAACAAAAAAAAAAATGAACAACATGTGTAAAGCAACCAGACTGATCTTGCAAGCACACTTCATTTTGGATCTGGCTTATGGGAAAAACAGTCCATTAGAGAGAATGTGACACTATGAATACAGATAACACCTCCCAGCAAGCCTCAGACACCTATTTCTAGATGAGTGTTTACCACCATGTGGCCAGTTGTGGCTGACCATGTTGTGTACAAGTCTGATTATTACAGCCCTAGTGTATCAATTTTACTTTTCTTAAATATTGGCGTGTATGGGGGAGGAGCGGCGTGTGTCTGACTTGCCCTTCATTTCTGTAGCACAATGGAGTAGTCAGCTTAGACCAGAATCTGTGAGCTGTTTTTCTCAAACAGGTCAGCCTGATAAAAGGGCTCCCCAGAAAGGTGGAACCATGTTTATCAGTAAGTGTTAATCACTCACTATCATTGGTAAAAGCTCGCTAGTCAGACTGAAGGTCGTAAGAAACAGAGGAAACCCACAACCTTTCTTCAGTTATTTGAGTGACGTGCTGCTCCCCGAAAGGCTGAGAAAGCTTTTGAAGACTGAGTAGTTTCTCATTCATGAGAACCAAGTTGGTTTTACTGTTTGTTTGTTTGCTTGTTTTTGGGGGCTTTTATTTTTTCTTTCTTTTGTTTTTTGCTTTTAAACTTGTCTTGCAGATAAAACCTGACACAATTCACCACAGGCAGGAAACCCTGGAGGGTGCGGTCTGCTGGGTAGAGCAGAGGCCCAGGGCTTTGAGGGCTTCCATCCCTGACTTGCTGGCTGCTGGGGGTGAGTCACATCCTTGCTCCACAGCTCCTGGGGATGTGGTGGCACACCGGGTGGGACAGGTCTGCTATTAAACACAGCCAGTGCCAGGCACACGGTCTGGGGGCTGTCAAAACCAGTGGGTGGTGTCTGTTGGCTTTCACAAGTTCTGGTGTTCATCCCTGCAAATTGCACTCAGAGACAGAGATCAAAGGTGCCAGAGAGTGCCACAAGAAGCCATGATGGATTTGTAAACTGAGTTTTCAGTATGTTCATAGATTGTGTGTGAGGGTGGCAGAGTAGTGAGAGCACCTCTGCCTTCACTGTAGCATCAACCATGACTTGTCATGTATGAGCCACCCAAATGTACCATGACTCTGCTCCAGGAGGACTTCAGGTTCATGTCTCTGCTCTTGCATCAATGCATGAGGCCACAGGCTGATCTCATGTCAGGAGGGGAACCTTGGGCTCTTTGTCCCACCTCAAGCGGGGCTGCTTTTGACTCTTCCAGCTCTAGACCATGCATTTTGTCCCTATACTGTTCCTTGTTCCAGGCCTTGCATTTGGCAATCATCTGCTCAGTGGTCTGATGCCACAGATGATGAATTTGAGGCAAAGGTGAAGCACTTGGCCAGGGTGGTGATGCCAGCCTCACACTCTTCAGAACCAGCTGTTTCCAGCTTTGCAGTTGCTCAGTCCCACAGCAGAATCCACTCCGAACATCATTAAGAAAAACACAAGTGCGCCTCAAGAGCACATCAGCTGCATGAAGAGGCATCTACACAAGTTGTTAGAAGTCAGAAATTCATATTTGAACAAACCGTAGTTGCAACACTTCATCAGTCTTTGAAACTGAGATGTTGATCTTCACCTGTCCTCAATTCTCACTTTCAGCAACAAAACACCAATTGGCTCCTTTTTTCTGACCAAAGAAAATTTGTGGACTCAATCATAGAATGTTTAGGCTGGAAGAGACCTTAGGTCTCACCTAGTTCCAGTCCCCCAGCCATGGTCAGGGACAGTTTTCACTAGACCAGGTTGGTCAAAGCCCCATCCAACCTGGCCTTGAACACTTCCAGGGAGGGATGGAGCAGCCAAAACCTCTCTGGGCAACCTCTTCCAGTGTCTAACCACCCTAACAGTAAAGACTTTCTTCCTAATATCTAACCTAAACCTCTCCTCATTAATTTTTAAGCCATTCCCCCATGTCCTACCACTATACATCCTTGTAAAATGTCCAGATCTCTTGCAGGCCCCTTTTAGGTACTGCAAGGTGCTAAATGGTGTCCCCAGAGCCTTCTTTCCTCCAGGCTGAACAACTCCAACTGAGTCTGTCTTCATAGGAGAGGTGCTCTCAGAGGAGCCCTCTGATCATCTTGGTTGTCCTCCTCTGGATTTGGTCTAACAGGTCCATGTCTTTCTTGTGTTGAGGGCCCCAGAGCTGGATGCAGCACAGCAGGTGGGGTCTCACAGCAGAGCAGAGGAGAGGGGCAGAATTCCCTCCCTCACTCTGCTGGCCACGCTGCTTTGGATGCAGCCCAGAACATGATTGGCTTTCTGGGCTGTGAGCGGACATTGCTGGAGCTTCTTGTCCACCAGTTCCTTCCTGCACAGCTCAAACCATGGGAACTGGGACTCCTTACCATAGTGCAACCTACAGCAGCCTGCATCACATCTTAGGTGTCAAAATCTGCTTGTGAAGCTGGGTGCAAAGAACAATGGGATTGGTAGTGGAAAAGTTGACATGCAACTCCTGATTCACTATGGGGCAGGTGCCCAAGTACATTCAGGAGGCTGGACTGAACTATGGATTAACACAGCCCAGGTGGGTCTGTGTAATGAGCACTCTCAGGAGCAGAAAACCACGCACACACAAAACATATTGGCACTGGCACATAGGGACCCCAGAGAGTGGAGTTCATCAGGGTTTAGAAAGAGTTTCAACATTCACACATATGGGACCCTAAGAAAAACTGTTTATTTTGCCCATGAGCTAATCCACGAACCATCTGGGTTTGTAAAGCTCAAACTGACTACAAGACCTAGAAATCAGTTTTCCCATTTGACTCAACATTTAAATAATGACCCAAAAAGGTCACCCTGGGCAATGCTGCAGCACAAGGATAAAATGTGCCTGCAACAGATGTCTTCCTCAGAGATGGTACAGGAACTAGTCCAGTTGTGCTGCTCATTTTGGAAATTTCAAAATACAGAGTAGGTTTTATCCTTGTGAGACAGGAAATTTTACTGGAGTTCATTCTACTGAGTTTTGTTGCATTTTTAATTATTACAAAGAATCATCTCACCTCCTGCACCATGATATCACATTCTCCTGTTCTCCAGCACGAGTAGGTGGAGATGTCTGAAGAGATGGCAACTGAGATTCCCTTTCCTGTGCAGGCTGTACCAAAGAGAGCTAGAACAGGTGCCTACCAACATTTTTTACCCAAATGGTTCAGAGCTCTCTGGTCTCTCCTAACTTATTTTCAAACCTATGTCTGCCTATATTTATGTAAGGTTCTAAAAATAAGTAGTGCCGTTCACATTTTGAATTTGAATTATCTGCTGAATATCTAAAAATGATAAGCTGGAACGGGAAGCCCCTCTGTGAGCAGAAGTACAACCTAGTTAAAATGAGTGAAATTTATCAGAAAAAATGAGTAATGAGCAGTGAGAAAAACCTGTCTCATTTCGCTAATTTTACTTTATAAATTATCTGATTTGACATTCTGTGCTAAAAATCTGCTTATGAACCAAGAAAAGCTAGGCATGTGCTTTACTTGGTCAAAGCAGAATCTGGAGCTGCATTAGTACTGCAGCATGAAACCCTGTGCCACCAAAATGAAGACTCTCATGGTTGTTTCTAGATTACCGTGTATTTAGAAATAACTGGGTACACCAGACTTGAGGTGTGAGTCTATGCTGAGACTCCTAGTTATCTGCAGTCACATCAAAACTGCAAGAATTTCATCACACAGGTGCCATCAAAGCATGGAAGCATGCAGCACAGCTTTTCCTTCCCCTACCTGCACCCCATTTCAGGAATAAAAGAAAAGATGAAATGAGTGAAAAGATAATTCTTAATCCTTAATTGGTATTTAGTGCATTTTTATGAGTTATAGTGAGACCATCAGCCCATTTTATTTGTGCACTTTTGCCTGGGACTGGCAATGAACTTTTAATATTAAAAGTTTTTTTCACAAGAAAGAGGTGAAAGGCTGCCAGAATAGGCTATAAAACTAAGCATGTGTTAACAGCATCTGTTACAAATAAAGCTGGATTCCACTTTCCATTGTCTTATTCCTTTTTCCTCAAGTTATTTAAATTTTCCAATTCAAAAGGAATTTGGCTGAAGATTTCCCTTACTTGGTCTTGAGATCAAGGAAGGCTGCTTGCAGAAGAGATGTACAAAACCTACTACAAATCTTTAAATAGTGGAGTTGGGAGAGGAAAGGAATATAGTTGTCTTCCGGGATGTCCAGACTAGAAGCAGTTAGGTACAACAAAGAAGCCCACTCAGTTCCCCTGTTTGCTCCCCAAAAAATCCTGCAGCAGATCTGTCGATGCAGCTGCTCCAAAAGCTGTTCTGTGCAGTGATAAATGCCACAAACTGTGGCATTTAAGTTACTCACCAAGGCACATTGTTTTAAAAGACTTCAAGGTTGCACTGGTGATTCTCCAAAGGAAAGCCCCCTTGGGTTGTCATGTAATACTGAAAGGAATATATAATTTACATGATAAACACCTTGTTCTGAAATAAATATACCATTTTGGACCCACTCTCTTCGTTAAAGACAAGCTTTTAGATCTCTGCAGCTCAAAACAGCACAAGAAAAATGGAACTGAATTGCACATATCTCCTCTTTAACCCTTGGCAGCACTATACAAAACCAGAACTTAAACAAGGTGAAGACAGAAATGGCTATCGTGTTCCCTTATGAAACTGGCTTCCCTGTTACTCCCAGTTTGCTTTTCATTTCATGCCAAAAAAACTCTAGTAAGTGATGCTAAGTCAGTAAACAGCCTGCCAACTGCATGAAACCAAAATACTCAACACGTAACACAGCTCGTGCTAAATTATTTTTGCCTATTATTAACCATCTAGCTCCCTTTTTTATGGCTCTCTTTGAGAATGTTGAAGGAAGCAAAGTATCCTGTGTTAGCACTGCAAAAGCATTTCTAGCTATGGCCAAACTCATGTGTGCACACTC
The DNA here is from genome assembly GCA_003676055.1 of Chloebia gouldiae. Lineage (NCBI taxonomy): Eukaryota > Metazoa > Chordata > Aves > Passeriformes > Passeridae > Chloebia > Chloebia gouldiae. The sequence continues at coordinate 6,808,085 of QUSF01000013.1, read as the reverse complement.
TGTACTAATGTTTGATACAGAAAACTAGGAGAACTGCTAATGAGGCCATGGCAGATAAATTGGACCATCTCTTTATCACTATATGGACAGGCTGGAACGTAACTAAGGATGTGTTTATCTTTGAGCATTAAATACACCAAATTCTCTCCTAAAAAATCTTTTAAAGGAATTTACAAGTTACAATTACTTTTATTTTCAAATGAGTGTAGTCACCCAGAACTCCTCCAGTTACACACAGACCAGAAATGCTGAAGGACCGAAGTGCTAGTTGAAGTCTATCATCACGTTAAACAAATTTCCAAATATTTCACCCTATCTGGAAGGCTGACTAATTCAAATCATATTTGCATCTTACTAGTTAAATAATGCATGTGCTGTGGCTTGTTTTGACAGTAGTCAGAGTCTATTACTAATTCCTGACTAATGCTAAAATTTTAAGTGCTGTACAAGAAGTACAGTTCCTAAGAACCAGAAGCAGATTGCAGATACTAGACATCTTCAGGGGTCTCTCCCCCTATCCCTGGATAAGATGTGCCTCATCAATCAGATCCAGAGAGCCAAAGCTTTACAAGGTTAAAGATCCAGACGTGAAATCTGAGTCTCAGCCTTCAGCAGGGGCACTGCATTCAATTTTCAGTTTCATTGTGTTCTGATGAGGTTAAAGATCTTTTCCTTGTAATTTTTATAGATACTATGCAATGATAAGAGCAAAAGAGCAATTATGTTTATAGCGTGTAAAACATAGTGAGACTAGAAATCTGTTTATATACAAAGATCAGTATTTGCATCTATTGATACAATCCATATTTAATATCCTCAGGAAAAATACAGCTAAGAGTATTTTAGCTGGATACATCCAAAGCTGTGGTCTGGAGTTGACAAATGTGGTCTGGCAGTAGATTTGGAAGTACAAATCCCCTGTGCAGGACTGTCTCTGATGGTTATGGTAACCATGGCAAAAGATTCTTGAAGCTGCCTTCTTCATGGGGCCAAAACTGTATCTAGGAAACTGCAATCTTCTACCTTCTCTTAGTTTAGAAACAAAATGCGTATCAGTACCTTCATTAAAGGTACATTAAAGAGGAGCTGGATTTCGATACATTCAATGTTAAAAAGGAGTTGAGTTTGTGCATACTTTTAAGATAAATTTCTTAGGGCATTGCTTAGCTAAGTATTCGACTTTTGCACGTAAGGGATGTTTTGCTTCTCAGGCTCAGCAGTGAAAGAGCTCCATGAAATTCTTCTATCATGATTTTTTAGAATATTGCCATTACCTCTGCCTTGATATCAACAATCAATTCTTTTTTTTTTTTTCCCTGAACATATATAGGCCTATTCCATCTGTATCTCACTACTTACCAATAGAGCAGGGAAACATGCTAGTGGTTTCAGAAATGTTTTTTGGTTCTAGATGGTGAAAGGCTGCCTGGGTAGAAAACAAAAACAAATCTCCTCTTTACCATAAAGTACTCTCTCTTCAGGGAGATGCAATATCTTTGGCAAAGGTTGAGAGACTGGACCTGTTTTACAAGGCCAACAGTCACACGTTATGGAACAGCCAAAAGCCCCCTCCAAAGCACAACAGCTGCATATTTCCTCCTGTTGCCACACAGTGAAATTAAATTGCTCAGAGTCCTGGGAAGATGCAAGGGGTTTAGCACACAGAATTCAACATGCCTGATGCTCAGTCATCTCATGCCTATTCTTATCCTTAAAATTCAGCACAGGCATTGAAATCAGCAGGACTGTGGTTCTTTCTGTATTAATAAACCAAGGGGCTTTTAAAAAGCTATAGGAAAATGTTAAAATTGAACAATGTCACACTATGATCACATTTCAGAAATGATTTCTAAAGAATGTCAATTAAAAATACATTTTGTGAGTGAGAAGGAACAGGATTTCTTCATTATTTTGTTACTTATTTGACCTATTCCATTAAGTTAATCCCCAGATATGCAATGACTTTTCCTTATATTTACGTATGTTTTCCATCACTTTACAGAGGGATTAAAATATTTTCTCCTGTCTTGTTCCCTAATTACATTGATGCAGCATTTACTTTTTATTTCCTCTTTGCCCACCTTTTGAACTACTCATGAATATTCAAAATAAATGTCAAAATACAGTAATAGAAGAATGCCTCAACATCTCCAGAGGCTGAATATCTCAACGCAGCGTATTATGGTTGAAGTTTCCTATAAGTCTTTACTTTAAGTCAGATATATTTCACAGCCTTATTCATCTCTTTATTTTTCACTTATGTAAGAAATAAAGCTCTCAAGGCTTTTATTTCAGTGACAATTTTTTTCCAGTTTGTATCAATTTTAGATCTTTCTAGAGGTTCAAAGTTCGTGTAATAATTAACTTTATTTTCCTTGTAGTGTTTTCAGCATTTACCCTGCTTTAAATGTCAGAACCTTTCACTTCTGTTACTTTGATTTCCTTGCTGCATCTCTTCTCTGCAAGCTGTAACTGATGGGGTATTCTGGTGTGGTCTCCCTGTCTTTTCCCACTTCCAACAACCCTTTTTAAACCTAATTGAATCTTCTAACAGTTTTTTATTGCAAAACCCACACTGACCACTTCTTGTTTTTTGTAATGTTCTTTTCAGAGGAACTGCAGCCTGCTGTACATTGGCTATGAAGCCTCAGCAGTCCCAACATCCCTTCCATGCAAAGGGATTCCAATACCTCCTGTTGCAGCATGATGCTCACTGACTTCCTTAATCCACAAAGTGGATTTATTCAAATGCAATGCTCTGACTTGACTGTGAACATTTACTCATATCAGATAGCATTCAAGGAATTTTTTGATAAATTCCACATTTTTCTTGTTGCTGTCAATGAGGTGTTCTGAAGTATAAGGTACTTCAGAGAAGCACCTATACGAAAGTCTGACTTTAGGTTTTTAAGACAAGCAACAAGCTGCTGTAGTAAAAGATCAGTGTGAGAATGATCTTACAATAAAAAGATGTCTAAATGCATGTTCAGACAGTACAGACAACAGAATACGTTTTCAATACTTAGAACATGTCCGACATGAACACAGAAATTGTAAGCTAGCAAAATTCAAAGAAATAATATTTCTTGGAAAGTGAGGCATTCAAGAAGATCTTTTGACCATATTTCTTAATATTTTATTATTTTGAAGTGAAATCTTTCACAGAACTGGATGCCTATTTCAGTTAATATCAGCAGTTGAGACTATGGATACCACAGAATGGACACTAAACAAAACAACATTGCTCCAGATACCTAATGATAATAATATATTTGATGTCTCACACTTCCATTCAACATGCTGCTACTACTTACACAAAACTTTTTAACAAGTAACTACATGTGCATCAAACTTTCTCTAAAATTACATATTATAGAAATTGCATGCTGCATTTTTAAAGCACATAATTGAACTGGCAGAATAAGTGAAGTGACATTAAGAAACTGTTTGAAAACTATGCAGTATTCCTGAAATGATTTACTCAAAATGACTGTAATTACAGAAAGAATATATTATTACTGCATTATTTAATTCCAAGCATGATATCAGTTATAAAATTAAACCCATTTGTTACCCCCAAAACAACAGCTGCAAAACTGTTCTCCTGAATCCCTATTCCCCCCCCCTATAAATCCAATGACTAGTAGTGAAAAGAGGTAAAGAGGACTGACTAACAAGAGGAAAACAGTGGTAGTAAGCCTGTAAGAGCAAGGAAAGACAAGAAGAGTCAGAAGGAAGAAGCAAAACAAATGACGTATTGTGCTCCTCCTTATTATGTGAGAAGCTATTAATTATTCAACTCCTTAACACCAAAGAATATTTCACCTGGACATTTTTTCTACTAATCTAAAAACTCTGAGTGCTTTTCTGTTAACTGCCAATGCAAGCAGATTTCAGATGTGAAGGTTACTATCAATACTCAAATAGAAGGGAGAAACATGAGAGGCAGAAACATGTTTAATTAAAAATAAATAAGAAAATAACCCCCCCCCCCAAGAAATCAGACTTACAAACACAGAAACTGTAGATGAGAAAAAAAGAAGTTTTTTAAATGCAAAAGAAGCAATGTACTTAATATGGTATCTGGATATTTATTAGTCAGCTCTAGGGGAGGGATGTTTAATACATACTTTTCGATAGTTTATAGAATTTGTGTCTTTCAGTCACTTCAGTATCACTCTACACCTAGAAATTAAGATTGATACACTGAACAATGTGAGTAATACTCAAATCTAAGCTGATATTTGCTAAAAATACATTTCAATGTATTTTTAACAAGTGAAACTGAGACTGCAGAACAATTATGGATATTTCTTCATGAACAAGTGTATGTAAACAAAATTGACTTAATTCCCTCCACAGAGAATTTCAATACAGCAGACAGAAAACCATTTTATCAAAGTATGTAGGAACACAAGTTTTACTCAGAAGGATACCCCATTACTGAGAAAGTTGTATCTCAATTTATTTCCAGTGGAATTCTTTTTAGTTTTTTAGGTTTTCAAAGGAATTGAAGTAGTTCAGAAAATATGCACAATGTTTAAGCACATTTGTCTGCATTGTGTTGTTGTCTATGTTTTCATCATGGCTGGTGAAGAAGCTTGGAAACAGGTCAGCTGCAAGTGCATGCTGCTTTTGAATTTGTTTAGCAGCTCTTCTAGTAACCTGTAAAGAGAAAATAGTTACAACTTTAGAAGATTCTGAAAAGGGAACAATTACTGCAAGTTTTGATTATTCTGTCTGTGACTTCAGGTACACTGTCTGCTTTTCTTGTGTAGCTGAATCGCAAATTTCGGTTCTCAGCCGTGTCTTTGGAAGGTATTTGTAGATTTCTCTTAAGTATTACAACTGAAAGACCAGAAATATGACTGTTCTAGGAGAAACACTACATTCACTACATTCATGTTGTTTTGTCCCTAACAGATAAACTGTGTATGACTTCATTTGGGGGCATAACAATAGTTAATGCACATCTACCTAGCTGTCAAGAAAGTACCTGGTGCAGTGGATAGTATTTATTATAATCCACAATCTACAAATGTAGGAGCAATGTTGTTGATGGGCCTGTTGTAGAAAATATTGACTGTAACACTGGAGATGCATTAAGTTGTTTTACAGTCTTGGCTGGGTGTTTTATTTTCTCCTTAATCTAGGGAATAATTTGATCTCGGAACTTTCTGCCCAATTTCAAAAGCAAGCCATATAGGGCAGACATGTATTACCTGAACTTTTTGTCATGCTGCATTATTGAACAGCCAATAACAGAAAAAAAACCCCACATTTTAACACTGTGTATTAAAAAAACCAAAGTAGCCCAAGAAGAGCAATTTAAACCAAAAAAATCAATATCTGCTTCCTCAGCAGGTCCTCTGGAAAATAATCATGTCCACATTAATCATTTAGCATCATAGCAGTCATTGTGAATGAACACACACAAACAGCTCTCAGTCAGAGCACAAATGTGTTATTTTACACAAATACACGTAGATTACAATGAACTGCCCGGAACAATGACAATTGCCATGTAGTGACCTGGGAAACAGAACAAGTTCTGCACTGTCTGGTGCTCAAAACACTGAGGCAGATGTAATAATGATGCAGTTCTTGATTTTCATTTGTCTCATGAAGATCAGATGCTTGTGACTAAGTGAAAAAAATTCTACAGGTGTTTTGGAAAATTTGAGTTAAAAGATCTCTCCTTAGGCAAAACTGATTTTTAACTTTAATAAAGCCTAAGAGCTAAGTAAGATGAAGAGGTATCTTGAGATTTGTTGTGGCTAGAGAAGAGCAGGTTTGACTACATAGACAGAAGCTATGTGGAAGAAGGCACGGACCACAGACCATGAGCTGCATAGTCTCTTCATGTGTCTATAAAATATTCTAAATTCTCACTGCTAACTGCAAACTAATTTGATGCAGGAAAGTACAATGAAACCAATCTCTAGTTTAAACCATCTACACTAACACTACTCATTACAAATCTGACCTAGTTTTACTCTTTATTATGCTGTGGTTGTAAAATAGACTACCAAATACCAGGCTGAACACAGCAAAGCAACCTGTTTGTCAAAGGTCATCGTGGTGGAAAAGGAAGAACCCAAAATTCCTCCTTCTGATGTTACGAAAGAGCCACAGAAACTCCTAATTTGTTTTTGAAAGGAAATAAGCCAGTTTTATGAGTTCCCCGTACATGAGCTTGCAAAAGCCTGAACCTTGTTCTTGGCCATTTTTTAAATTGCTACTAACTTCAGTAAAACAAAACAATGGAACTCGAAGAAACCCTAAAATTCACAAGGAAGGCTGAAATAGACTGATACTACAAGAAGAATACAAAGCTACACTGAACTGATAAGAGTAGGATGGACAAGCAGGATACGTCACAAAGCCATTGGCTCCTCTGGGTAATTTAACAGGCCATGAACAAGGCAAGGACTGAGCTTATTCTTGATTCTGTCCAAAAAGGCTTCTGCTCTGTAATTCAGAAGGGTCAAATACGGTGGAAAGTTAAGCCTTTTATAATAAAGTTTTCTTACAAGAGTAAAAAGCAATGGCTCCAAAGACCATAAAGGAAACAAGAGGGTGCATTGTACTCACTTTCTGTCAGTTCCACTCGAGAGCTGAGGCAAGGCTTCCAAAGCTTGCTTAAAGCTTGATCTGCAAGGAAAACAAAAATGCTCACATTCTGCTAGTACAAGACTGCTCAGCAGTTTCTGTCTATAAATCCTATGGAGAGATGCTATATTTTATCCATTTTTTTTTTCAATAACTTGACAAAATATTTACCTGAGACCTGGCATTCATGTGCAAATTGAACATGGGGTCAAGCATGTATCTTGACATTCCTAATGTGATGTACATCATACATCAACAGGAAATGTTAAATCAGCGGCTCACTGAAGACTGTGACATCCTGGACTGTTCAAAAATTAACAGGTAGTGGCCAGCCTGTCTTCTGCCTAAAACTAAGTGACCATCAGTGTATGAAGAACAGATAAAACATTGATTTTTGTCTCTCTGTGCTTAGCAGACAGACCACTGCATTCTGCCTTACAGAAGGGTGCCTATGAAGAGTATTACAGTGGGTTTCATTGAGGTAACAGACTCATAGAATAATTTATGTTGGAAGGGACTTTAGGTCCAGCTCTGATCTCAAAGCAGGGCCGATTTCAAGGTTAGATGAGATTTCTTTGGGCCATTATCCAGTCAAGTGTTGAGTAACTCCAAAAATAGTGTTCCCACCCTGCCCTGGGCAACAGGAGTGGAACAGAAATGAGGGAACAATGCAGGACCTGCATAGATAGGTAGAATCTTGTAAGCAAAAGATTGATATGATGACTTGTGGCAACTGCTACTAATGATAAGTCCAGGGATAAAAATCCTCTAAGAAGCTCTGGCTTTCAGGGTTCACTGTGCTTTACCCTATTAGTGACAATATAATTTCCATTTTATCCAACCTGAGCCAGTGCCAAGTAGTTTTGTTTTAGTAGTTTTTCTTTTAGAGGCCTTTTTCTTATCAGAATAGTTAAGTGAGTATTCTGAATTGGAATGCAGTGACAGCAGTGGACACTATGTGTGATTCTTTGAAGACACATTAAGACTGCACTGTTGATTAGGTAAGATGACCAAATTATCACCTGCAGGGACATGTAGTGCCAATCTTAAAAGAAGTGAAGGTAATTACAATAACGAAGGAATCTACCTGTATCCAATCCCCACCATAATCACCTAGAAATTTAAATCAATCAGCTATACTCAAAACTGCTGAGAGCTATCATAGCCTGTTTTTACATGCCTTGGCTGCATCAACCATTGATGGTGCTAATGCTTTTCCTTCTCCCTTTATATTAATGTGTGAGTGTCCCCCACACTATTTATCTTTGGTCTTGCCTCAGTGAGAAATGATAAATTGCTGAAAGCCTTTTGGAGGTGTTGATTCTAGGAGACACTGTGAGGCTGAATTTCTTTTCCCTGATTAGGTGTGTGGAGAAGGAGCAGAGTATTATATAAGGCTATGGAAAGCCCTAATTCTCCATACCCCTATAAGGGGACCCTGCCAGTATATGGATCTGTAGATTCTCTGATAGATCTGGCAGGTTATTTGTTTTATGTTTTATGTGATTACTGTGAAAAACTGGATAAAACTCATCAAGATCTGCTTCTGTCTGGCTTTAGCATAGTTATCCTCACCAGCTGTACTGCTGTTAAAAAGTTTTACAATTTGTTTTTGAAAAGTCCAAGTCCAAAACAACAAAAAAGTACATATTTTCTTTCAACTGATAAAATCTGTTTTTTGTATATTTACACAGCAGATCACACATTCCATTTGAAGCAAAATTTCTTCATTCTAAATTTACATTATGTGTTTTTGCATGTTTACCAAGGATTCCATTACACTGCAAAAAGTGACATTACAGCATAACTTACTTGCTTTCAGGTGTTAGGTATATGGCCACCGTATCCCTCAAAGCACAGATTTCAAGTTTTGCCTAAAAACAGAAATAAAACTGTTGAAACAATGACAAAATGTCCTTTCACCAAGTATATTCAAGTATCCCAAAGCTTCACCTTCTTGAGAAGCAAATACTATTGCACACTGCCCTTGTAAGCAGCCTTGGCTTTTAACAGTTTATTTCCTGTATTCTTTGTTGCCATGCTACTCTTTCAGGAGACTGCTCAAAGGAACAATTTCATACTTATGATTTAAGTCAAACTGTTTACATGGTCACTGTGTAGTAGTCAAAAAACACTGGTTTGTCTCTCAGTAACAGTAACAAATTTCAATTCTGTTTCACTTTTTCTGTACTGTGATAGAAAGATGCAACTTTTTTTCTTCTGTTTTTAGAAATTAAATACAGTGAGCTTAACTTCTCACAGCACTGCTTAGCCAGGGAGAAAGGAAACATAAAAGTACAAAAAATCTGTCAATACACATTTTGTGCTTGGTTCTTCCGGTGAATGTATTTTTTTCCATCAGATGAGGAAGTAGAATTATTGTACTTTGTTTCTTCTGTGTCACCTGGTGGGCACAAGAGCTTGGGGATTTTATTTCTGCACTGTACTGTGTGCCCAATTATTAATTTTCACTTAGGCAAACTGTGGAGGAGACTGAACTCACAGATTAACTCTGTGAACTCTTGAACTCTCATAGATCATCCACTGGTCTTTGAAAAGCAATCATAATCATCACAACTTTTATATGAGACAGAAACATTCTGCAAAAGACCATTAAATAATTTCATTTAAAAATACAATGTGAACTTCATAAAAATTAACACTCTGTTCTTCTAAGCATAAATATGAAATTTAATCCAATTAGACATTACAGTAACTGATCCACATTTACACACAACATTTATTTTCCAAAACAAAACTTTTAAAAATGCAACACAGCAACTAATTCCACTTCTAATGAAAGCCTTTGGCTTTTAAGTATCTCCCTCATCCATCCTATAGGTAGGAAGTCAGGTAAAATTTATGCTTTTTTAGAGCCAGAACTTTCTGGCACAAAATATAACATAGACACTCCAAATTTTATACTCTTAAGAAATGCTTTTCTCAACACACAATACTTTACCTTTTTTGGTATAGTGCTCCACGCTTAGGACATGTGCACTTTTTGAAGTCCTATGCCTAAGATTCTGGAGTCTTTTTGGCATTTTAGGAGGTACCAATACCCCATTCTCAAGTACCACAACGTAAATAAACTTGGTGGATGGGCAAGCCCTGCGAAACTGGGGGTCATGGGATGTGGGAATACAGAGTGAAACTTGAATGAGAATTTTTTTTCAGCCTAAAAAGGCTTGGATGACTCTCATGCTGCTGCTGTCATCAGACAGGATTTTCCATGTTCAGAGGAAAAGACAATAACCATGAATGACAAACTTACAGTAAGGAGAGAAAAGCCTTTCAATTACAGGCTTAGGCAGCAAATCCCTACAGTGGGTTGTTTTACCAGACAAAAGGGATACAGGCATAGCTTTGTTGGTCTTCATGGATTTGGTTTAAATATGGAGTCAATCACTTGGCTGTGATCTTCCTACACTAATTCTCTGTCCAATGCCATTACTAGCAGCAATTGGAAAACAAGGCTTACCACTGGATATTATTTTTCCATCATAATGCAAGAATGCTGTCATGTACAATGAAAATAGGGAGTTTGCTCTTTTTCTGTTACAGCCATAGCAATCTGACTCAAAGGTTTTTTTTTTTAATAAAAAGGTGTTTTTCTTAAGAGTCCTTTAAAGCTTACCCAATAGCATGTACAACTACCAATCCAGCTGTAAACAAATCCTAACAAGACAGCAAAGCTATTCTGCCCATGTTACAATAACATGGTATTTTAAAGAGAGTAAAACAAACAAGTGACTAGTCCTGCAAAGTATTACAAGATCCTACTGCATCCCATTATAGTGATTTTTAAATCTCAAAATATCACTACTTTGTTTTTTTCTTTTAAAGTGATTTTTTTTTGTCAGGCCAAAGAGAGTATTTAACAACATTTCAGTAAGATACCATTATGATGTTTTTTATCTCATAGAATACAGGTAGCCTTTTAATGCTGTCTAATACAAAGATAACACTAAAATATAATAAACCCAAGAACCAGTATCTCAAAGGGTATTCATCCATAAATCTGAAATAGGTTGTAAAATAATCCTTTTTATCTCCTTGCTTTCACTGCTACAATAAATCAAACAAATACCCAGATTATAACCTGTCAGTTATTCTCAGTTTTCTAGATTCAGATGTTTGACAGTACAAAGTAGTCAGGTACCTGTAAAGCTCCATTTCTGCTGAAGGATGAAACACACTGCATCAGTCGACTCAGCTCTTCAGAGACTGCTTCTACAACCCTTGACATTACCCGAGGAACTAAGTCTTTGGATATGGTAAACACCTAAGTTTAATGAAAAGAACCATGAGCACAACACCTGCATTAACAAAAATATTTTCAACACTAACATTTCAATAAAAATCATGAACCTCTTTGATTGAGGTTCAAAGGTCTCCTTCATTTTTATCAACATTTCAATAATTCAAAAGAAACTAGAATATGAAGGTCTTTTGGTGCTTGCCCTGCACTTTGACCAATCCCCTCTGTTAACAGTAAATTTGGCTATGTGATTTGTGATAACCTTCCTGCTATACCAAAAGGCAGCTAAACTTCAAAATATGTGCTTTTGGCTGATGGATGCAGGTAGTCAGGCTGCTGTAGATAGACTGCTGTCTTGTAGATAGCACCTTTGATTCAGAGTTGTGTGTCTGACAGTTACACATTCAGCCACTTTCTACCCATATATTTTGCTATTTCTTCTAGACTCCTTTATATTTGACCACGGTTGAATGACTAGTGTTGTTATACTCTGTGGCAGAGATAAACATATGCCAGCCTGTGTGAATATGAGGGTGTGAATAGATTTTCATTTAGACTCTGCCACTGCTGCCATTTATTAGGTCCTTGGCAAAAAAAAAAAAAAAAACAAACCTTGTTTTCCCATGCATCAAGACAATCCTTTTTAACAATTATTTGTATAACTTTTAAAAGTGGCATATTCAGAATAGTAACTGCAACACAAAGTTATTACATCTATGCTTGTATCAAAGTATGAAGAGACTAATCTTCCTTAAAGGGAGCTTTACAGAAGTGAGAAATTGTTGTGGATTTAAAAAAAGGAAAGTATGATTTTTCTATAATGAATTCAGGAAAATGCAGGCCAATAGGTTGGAATATAGGAGGAAGTGAGATTATAGGTTAGACACACCAAACTTGTGTCAAAGCTTAAAGGTGATAATAAAGCTGCATTGAACTGGACAGGGCTGGGAGAGAAGATGACACCTGAAGCTGGAGTGGTGTATGTAAGCTTAAGTATGTGACTGGAGTGGTACAAGAATGAAAATGAGATGTATAAAGTTTTGAAACACTTCCCCAGTTTCTGCTTTGAAATATTCTATAGAATTAAGTAGTGGATTGGTTTGCTGGAATACCTTTGCTGACAAGGAAATTTACTAACTGACAGAAGATATTAATACATATGTGTGAAAATCAACAAGAAAAAAAAAAACAAAGGAAGAAAGATTCCTACAGAGTTTTCAGTGATTTAAATAAAGAATTGTGTAGCAGGCATCCCATAAGGCTGACTGGTCCAAAAGGCAGGTCTGCACCACGAGTCAAGTACACTGACCCCATAAATGTTGGCTACCAGCTGTTACCAGGGCTGGAAAGGGGTCATCTTACTCAGCACCAAACACTGCTGATCAATTCAACATAAACATACCAGGAACATGCCCAAAGATGGTCTACTGAGAAAAGAATATTTCTGCCTGCAATGAGCATTCTTGAAGTTACTTTACAGAATCCAGGAAAAATAATTGTCAGCAAGGGTGAATCATCACAAATTTGCAATAAGAAGCCCTTATTTTGATTTCAGCTAAATTTGAATTGAAAGGTAGAGAAACAATTTTCTTTCCATTTCAGTCTATCCTTGCTGCTCATCTGATGGTTAATTTTTGCTGTTTCAAAATACAGAAACTTGCTGCTTTGCTAACTAAACTTAAACCTGACCCAACTTAACAGAATTTCACCAGTGGAAATGGGAGTTTCGTCTTGACACACCTTCTCATATTTCTGTATATTTCACATCTAGAAATTTACAAGGCGATGCTATTTAGGCCAGCATCAGTATCGGTCTCAATAAAGAGAGCAAAGCAATGCACCTTTCTGCTGCAGCATTTTAACAAGTATGCATGTTTACAAGCCTAGCCAAATAAGTCACAAATTACTTTAAATTTTTAAAAGCAAAACCTCTAATTTCCATTTTAATCAATTTCCACTGCACTGAAAAGCAATATGAAAAATTTGTATTATGTTGGTGTATGTTTTTAGTGTTTCTTATTCTCTCATTTGGAAGCATTTGGTAAAATCACAATGCTTCTGTGAAAATGCTTCTGCTATAATGTAACACTGAAATAGTATCAAAAATACTGCAAGTCAAATTTAAAGTTTCTGAAAATATTTTAATTTATATGAATCCTTGTAATTTAAGAAAGACTAAGAAAAGTAAAAGCCTCAAGTGAATCTCATTATATTTTAATTATAGGGAAAAGTTAGAGCAACCATATTTGTGGTATTTTGGAAGGTAAGAGTAATATTACTACCAATGCTTTTATCAGGAGCAACAGTAATGTGTTAACACTCTTGATGATTAGAAGGAGTGATTATGTAGAACGTAGGCTCTAACTTAAAGAACCATAGAAAATTCCTGCAATCCCAAAAGGCTAAATAATTGCAGCCCCTCTGAGCTTATTATGTTATAAGCAATGTTTTAACATACATTCCCTGGGTAGCCATTACCTACGTAGATATTTCAAGCAGTATTTATGCTTACAAAGACCCTTTAGCCTTTCTATTTCCATTGTATGTAGAAGACTGACATATATTGGCTTTTCACTCTGAGTGGCATGTGTTGAACATTTCCTTCAAGGAGAAACAGAAGTTAATTTTCAGATGTTTTGGAAAATAAAGATAATTACAGAAAGAGAGTATCATAACTAGCTATATCTCTATATATTATCTGCTTGGAAAGGGAGAATTTGACTTTAGCATTTGGCTTTCCTCTTCATCAGATAATGGAGACGAAAAGGTGTAATGGAGTGTTAGAGAGGATAAACAGGAACTACTCATCTCCTTCTGCCCATAAAAAAAGTTATCAGTTGTATAACAGGTTGGCTAAACCTAATATAAACACATCTATAACAAAGACACTTCAATAAAAAAAATCCAGGATTTATCAGCAAAAGTACACTGAAATAATACGAATATAAGCATTAAATTAAGTTTCTCCTCACCTCTGCATGCACAGCAATGATATTCACTAAAGCTTCTTTCAAGTAGTTTCTGACACCTGAAACAAGAGAAACAAAACAATTACTTTCATTCTGTTGTCTCAACAACATCATAATATTCTGCTGTTCGATACTGTACTTTTTATTTTCATTTTTTACTACTACTTTTGCAATCAGAGGCAGAAAGAGAAAGTTCCACAGCCACACCACCAGACTATTTCCTTTTTCAAATCAAATGGAGAAAGGCACATTTCCTTACAGCAGAAGGTTAAAAAAAGCCAGTAGGTTCCTGTTTTAGTATTCTTCTCTAGCAAGATAATTTCACCAACTTTGCAATTTAATAAAAAACTAGCATTATTAAAAAACACATTCTGGATGCTTTCCTAAAATATACACACCATGGCACAGAACATGCACCACATTTTGATAAGTTCTAAAGAACAAAGTCAAGAGGTTTTGTTTGTATAAGTCTTCAAGATCATACCACTTTATCAGCTTCTCTATCTGTGAATTATTACAGATAGGAATAGCAAGGTCTCTTGTTTATCTGAAAGCAGTTCAGAATATATTACTCATGGCAGTTTATAGGAGATGTCATGACTTAGTAGAAATTTCCTTTTGGGGAAGGTGGAGAAGTCAAATAAGCATTTTCTTGCCAGGCTTATGAAACACTTGTCAATTTACACTAAGAAGTGAATTCTAAATAGAACATCCAGCAGCATGTGCTTTAGTTAGGACAGGCTCTTAGTACTCTCTGCTGCTGTAATTCTGTAACTTTCCCAGCCTGTATTCCAGTTGTCTTACCCAGCCTGTATTCCAGTTGTCTTAAGATTTAAAATAGGCAAAAATCTAAAATTACCTCACTTATTTTTATGGTCACTTTACTCTGTAGGCAAAGGAAAATTAGAGAGCATTCAACTCTTTAGAGTATGCATAAATACTCTAAGTACAAACAAAGTAATGAGAGAGGGTTAGTGATCCACATGACCTCAACTTCTGCTTTTGATAAGTCTACCATGAATCAGAGAAAATGCAATGACCCCATCCCTCCCTTCAATATATTCAATCGACAGTAAAATACAAGAATCATGACAAAGACTGGTGAGACCACATAGCTCAGAGATCACAATGTGATTAAGGCTAATGCTATAAAAATTACAAAGTTAACCTTTAATCAGTTAATCTTACTTGCTCCACCTTTCCTCAGATAATACCAATGCAGAAACTTAGTCCTGCTACAAAAAAGGGCTTTAAAAGGGGTTACCTGAGATCATCAAAACGAGCTATTCTGTGAGAAGAGTAGTATCT
This sequence comes from Chloebia gouldiae, assembly GCA_003676055.1. Taxonomy (NCBI): domain Eukaryota; kingdom Metazoa; phylum Chordata; class Aves; order Passeriformes; family Passeridae; genus Chloebia; species Chloebia gouldiae. Next base: position 6,792,935 of record QUSF01000013.1, on the reverse strand, counting down.
TGCCACTGCCACCTCAGTCATGCCCATATTTTTAACCACTGATCCCAGAACTTACCTCAAGCTCTAAAAAGGTGACCCTTGTCACCTTTTTTTTGTTAGACAATAATGGATAGAATTTTTATAAAAGCAGGACACAAGGATGACCTGTCCTTGACAGCACAGGACTGCCTTGCATGAGGAACAAACATCTAGAATGTGCAATGGGATACAGCCTGGATGTCAGAAAAAATACAAATCTTTCTCCACACATTCCAAAACATCTCTAGTGCCTTTTCTCTTTACACCTTTATTCTTCCCCTTGAAAATTTCAGTAGATTTTTCTGTTTAAATTAACCCAATGACAAGTCATACAGTACTGTATACCAGCCTGCAAACTTAAAATTTCTTTCATCTTAGCAAGGAAGTGAGGGAGGAATAAAGCAATACCAGAAATTTTATGAAACTGACTTTTTTTCTCCTGCCCTTTAACCTTGCAAAACAAAGCAATAATGTTACACATCAATACTTGAACCACACCAAAAGATCACAGGTATATGTGGAAATGCAACACCCCCTTCCTTTTTCCTCTTGTAGTATTTTCCTTCTTTTACTTCACTCTGCCCCTGCTGAAATCCTCTGCACACTTCGTATCACAGAGGTCAACAGTTCTATCACACCCCAGAAACAAATACAACTTGACCACACACTGAACAATGGTCTGCTCTGCATATCCTATCAAGAGGTACAGGGTGAATTTGGGAGCTGGTTTGCAGTTAACCTCAGGGTGCAAAGTGTTGCTTTTGGTCGGCAAACTTATGCGGTATTCAGCTTTTGGCTGCCTACCAGCCTCATCTTGTGACAGTAGGATCTTTCATGTGGAAACTGTGATTTTACTTTTGCACAAATGCTGCACAAGACTTTGACAGTCTCCCTTCTCTAGGGATACCTGAGCACTGCCACAGCATGTTCCTTAACTTTCAGTTGTGACCTAAGCAGCATTTCTTTGGCCCAACTGAGTGTTCCCCAATGAAATATCTCACTCAAACCCTACTACTGCTGGGGAGAAGTAAGGAAAGTACAGAGAGGGAGTTGCCATGTCGAACAGAGAGGGCATGAGTGTCTCCTGCAGAGGTGGCCAGCAGGCTGAGCTGGGAAGAAGTGTTATCAAGGAGAGTGAGTGAAAAGCCCAAGTGGATAGAGACTGAAGTGGGTTGTGTAAGAGGGTGATGTGGTTCCAAGGAAGAATCCTCATTTCCCACCTAGCCCACCTAAACCCCCAAGGTAGCAAGCCTCTTCTCATGCATTCGTGCAGCTTGGCTCAGGGTAGGAGCTGCTAATTCTGTCTGCTGCTATAAGCCCCCAAATTAAACAGCTTTTGACTGTGCTTGTAGAAGCTGCCTATCACTGTATCTGCAGAAACTTTCATGAAGAGTTAGTTACCAAGTTGCCATCACTGCTATAACTACCTAAGTACTGTTGATTTCTGAAAGCACGAAATACTAATATCAGCAACATTACAGCCAGGTGTTGAACACCATTGTCTGATGGTTCTCAGCTAAGGTAAAATGGTTATTTATGTCAGAGCTCACAATCAATTCAGTAAATGGAATGGAAGGAAGCTATGGTAAAAATGAAGTGAGAGTAGTTTAGTATCTCATATTGTTAGCCTACCCCAGCTGCATGATAAAATTGTTCACTTAAACCTCAGTGAAAGGGCATAAGCAGACATATTTTATCTTCCATCCTTGTACCACACACAAGGACGAATGGGTGAGCTAAGAACTTAAAGGAGATAAGTGCTACTGGGATTGCAAGAAATAATTAGGTGTTCCTGACCTCTCATAGCAGGCTCAGTACCAGCACAAATATTTCCTCAATTTCTTCGACAGGTTTTACAATTTAAGAGCAAGTAATTCAGCACACACTGTGCAAAGCTATGCAGTTTAGAGACAGTCTATGTATATGAAATTGCAGTTGCCTTAATTGCAGCATTTAACAACCTGGAAGACCTTGTCTTGGTAAGCTAAACAAGCCAAAGACAGAAAGAACATGCAATTGCACTCTAAAAATGCCAGTCAGTGGAACCAGACAGGGAAAGAAAGGAGAACAGTGCAAGGTGAAGAACGACATAGGCACAAGGAAGAAAGAAATAAAGGTATAAATGAAATGACCATCAGTGAAGTTATACTGGAAATTAAAAGTCTCCAAGTAAAAGTTTGTTCTAGCTAAGCTATGAAAGATGTAGTTTTATGACAATCATTGCTGTTGGAGGGGTCAGTTTCCTACCACAAATAGAACTTATGTAAAAAGGGCATTTCCCCCCCAGCCCTTCCTTTAATCTTATTTGTGAAGGATTTAATTTTTGGATGTGGAGATAAAGCCAAACATATCAGAATGTCAGGACCTGCAGGCATAGTTAATAACTGTACTATTTTTTGAAAAGTTACAATTAAAAAATATCCCATTTCTGATTTATATCATTGTACTGTTTGTGGCAGGCTTTGCTGAAGCAAGTATTACTTTTCTGGAGTGTGATTCACTGGAAATACAAGCAGTGGCATCCAACTGTGAATTTGTTGTGAAATTCATTTCAAAATGAAAAAATTCTGTCTAGAATAGAATTTTTGCGCAGCTTTCTCTACAACTGTTCAGCAGCCCACGCAATTACAGTTTTTGGGACACCATGCTGCCAGTCCTATTATACAACACTGAAAGCTAATGCACCTTGTAACTGTAGATTGCAACTATTAGGCTAATCAAGTGAAACATAACATTCTTAAGTCTAAAATACCTCTTATTTAGCATATTGAAGCACAAATACAATGCCTTTCCACTGCTTCTGACAGAAATGTGTTATAGAAAAGTCTCAACAAGCCCTTTCAATTTCTCTGAGGAAAATGTTATTATTCTGTTACAACATAAATGCATTCCACTCCCACTCCATTCTTAATACCAAAGACTGACTTGCTGGAATTCTAGCTGCTATTAACAAAGCCACAGCATTGCTCTAAAGAAAAATGAATGGGAAGACTTAAGAAATAAAAATGAAGGACAATTTCAGCCATCAACTATCACAATGGCTGAGAGAAACTTTAAAATAGCATCTTCCAGTTTTGGACTCTCCACTGTACTTTTTACCAGAGAAATGTATAACAAAATTATCCAATAATCTCCAGTTTATACCACCTATTAATTTAATTTTTTTTTTTTTTTTACATCTTAAACGTGTCAGTCTATGTTTCAAATAAATTTTAGCAACATTGTAAGGCTGTAGCATAGATGACTGTGTGAATGATGGGAAAAGCAGAAGGGAAAAAGGTTTGTGGTTCTGAGGAGTAACAGAAACCAAACTTTTAGCTTGCCAATACAGGAGTCATTCAGGAGATCTTTAGATGGTGTAATGCTACCAGTTGTCCCACTTGTAGTTACTTCTCAGAGATATGTTTCCCCCAAGTACTTACATGACATTGTTATACTATGAAACCCCCAAAGTGACTGAATAAGTATGAAAGAGCTGGGACTCCAATACCACATGTGTAATTCTAAAACACAGAGAGGCTACAAAAGCTTGCATGCAAGAAAAGAGCAAAAGTTGCCCACACAGTAAAACCAAACTCATCAGGCTTCTTTTTCTGTGACAGAAGCTAACTTGAGCCTTCAAATGTTCCCAGTCCTTCTACAGTAAATTGATAGCGTGAAGGATGACATGAGCTTCAAACATTTTTTAAGACTTCTGCAGACTCAAGAGTTCAAAGAATGATCTCAGGTTCAGTGAGGACAACTGAAACACGCAGGAAATTTAAACCCAGGCAGACAGGGTTTGAAACATTTTTAACTTTTGTGAGATTGGACCCTCATTTGAGATGGGCAGCTAGGAATCCAACCTTGCTGCTGCCTCTCACCAAACCAGCCTTTTAGCTTGCCTTTTGTGCAAAAAGGAGGAGGAGAGAATAACTGCACACAACTGTTTAGAAAAAGCAGGTGATGTCAGCAGGTACCTCTGCTTATTAGCAGTAAACCAGACAAGAGGATGAGAGGCCATGAAGGATCAAAAGAAAATTAAAAAAAAGCAAATTTAGTTTAAGAGAAATCATGCAGAAATATTGAAAGCTACTGTTCCTTTCTGGAGAAGCTAGAAAAGCCATCCACAGGAAATTCTACAGTTTGACAGCTGCCACTTTTTTTTTTTTTAATTAAGCAGAGAAGTCTGAACAGTTCTTAATATGTTGACTAAGCTACCAGTCCTGTTTCATGACTGAGTTGACTGACTTGTTAGAAGCCTAAGCTCAGAAATGAGTGTTGGGTAGGCACAGAGCCATCAATTTAAGCAACAACAGAGGGCATTCTGAGCCCATTCTGTAGGAGGTAAATACTTAACTGGGATAGCAACCACTGCTGGTGGTAGCAATGTTTCTTAGTGCTTCTGAAAAGAGAGCACTAAATTTGTTGGCCTTGAGGCTTGAGCATGACTTGGTAAAGATAGGAAAACTGATGCCCGGGAGTCTGAAATTTTGCATTTTAAGACACATCCAATTGTACGCAATATTTTTTACAATTTATTGTTCTGTTTGGTGGGTTCGCCAGTAACAGTCAATCAGTGTGAAATCACTGAAACCTTTCTCATGATTACTTTTTAATGAAAACTTTCAAAAAAAAATAATGTACTGAATTTGTTAATCCAAAGAGATTAATATTTTTCATACCTAGCTGCAGAATACTAATAAGTGCCTATTTCTGGACATAGGAACAGCACACATTTGCTACTCTGAGGAGTGTGAATGTAAAAAAGTATTTAATCTGCTCTGTTTTAATAAAGGAACTGTCTTTTAAAATTTTTTGACATATATTCTTTTTAGTTACATTACACCCTATTGTCAAACTTAAGCAAAATGGTATTGGACATCTTAATTTCTAAGCTTCAAATATATCATGCCAAACTTTACAGCAAGTCACACACAAAGTGTTCTGAACTGTATGTCAGTTAAGCTCCTGCAGCTCTTCTGTAAGTTTTTAACCTGCTGTGTGAAACTGCTGGGAAAAAAAAAGCTGCACACATCTGCTGCAAGTCGTTAATGAGTGCTGTGTAGTGCACATTAAGAAAGAAACTAATGAATGGTATCCAAAGCCATGTGGATGTAACTTCTTAAAACAGTCTGATTTTAACTGTTAAGTTTCCTCTAGGTTCTGGCTGCATTGCAGCTGCAATAGCAGTATTTGATACCTGCTTTAACTAAAATTATCATGGCACAATTTCTAGTGTGATCACATTCTTCCCCAATGCAACTGCTGTTACAGAAGCAGTTCTAAAGGCTAGCAGGATTCTTTTTGGGATAGCAAGACAATAATTTGTATTTCTGCAGCTCCTGAAAAGGCAGACTCCTTGCAACACACCAAGTGAGCCCCATCCTGCCCGTGCAGTCTGTGGGGGAATTTCAAGATTAGATGGATGCCTCCTGACAAACCAAGCTGCCCCACACACACCACAGAATTTCACTTTTCAGTCTAACCCAAACAATAACTTCCAGCTAAAATCAAGTAATCTCTTTCCAAACCCCAATAGTTTACACAGGTAAGGCAGAATGGGTGGGAGGGGGAAGAGGCTCTACAGAGTAAAACACTGTCTGAGGTCACAGCAGGTCAGCAGAGCAGTTAGCACTGCCTCCATGCAAAAGCTGCTGGAACAATTTAAAAAAAAGGTTAACAGTGAAGATGTGTCTTGGTAGAAAAATTTTAATTTACAAGATCTACAGATAACTTCAGGCTTCCCATACTTATGGATCACTGCCTGACACATCCAGTGCATGTAAAGATCTACCAACTACCTTATCCCAAGAAATGAACAGGAAGCAGCACAGACTAAAAGTGAAAATTCAAATGAACACCAAAATATTTTTATTTTTAGGCTGCAGAATTCCAAATAAACATGACTTATAATGTACCTTACATGTAAAATATTTCAGAGACTCAGGGTACTGGACTGTGAAGTACATATAGCAAAAAATAGTTTATATTATGTTGGTATTGGGAAGATATTTATGAAGGAATATTCCTTATATAAAGGAATAAACCTATTACTTAAATTTTTCAGAGCACTTAACTTGGATATGGAAAAAAAAATAGACCAATTTGGATTTAGAATTAAGTGCCCAGGATGACATGAAAAAGGCTGACATCTATCTACGAGGACCAACAGCACAGCATGCCTGAGGCTGCATTAAATGCATTTGAAAAAAGGTGTTGGACCTCAAAATTATTCATCAATCTAATATTTATAACCAAGGAAAGTTTAATGTGACTGACAGTCTGTTTAATTTTGTATGTTCTCAGAACAACAAACTGTATTTGCCTCATTAGATATAGCCCTAAATTATTTAATGTTTCTGGAAAATTATTTTAAAAGCTAGCAACTATTTGCAATTATTACAGTAAATGAGATACCCCATTTAGAAAAGCAGTCTTTTAATTTCCAAGCAGCCTACATCTTGCAAGATAGTTCCCTAACCTATAGGAATAGACAGAAACCTAACTTGTTTGCATGCATAAGCCTTCCATGAACTACAGCACTGGTACATGAGTATTTCATGCTATTTTACTGAAGTGCCCCCACCCACACAGTGATATTATCTAACCTGACACACCACAGATGCTAAAAAAATATATATTAAAAAAAGTAGAGACGTGACTTGGAATTTCCCCATGGACATAACAAAGCAGCTCACCTTTATTCTTTACAGCAGCACAAAGGTTTCTCCCTTAAAAGACAGTTGGTAGGAAATCAGCTTCAGCTAACAGTACTACCAGTGGCCTGTTTTCTAAATTAAGGCAGCTAGACAAGCCTGCTTGTTTCTTCCTAATTACTAAAAATACATTTGCTATCATGCTTTGTTGTTTGCCCTGGATAAAAACATTTCCAGAAAACTGCTTGCAGGATGCTAAGAGCAGAACACATATCTGGCAGTAGCTCTCAAAATACAGGAGATCCACCAGGTCACAACCTTTACCACCACCTAAGAGGCCTTATTCGTTTATTATATTCCCTCCTTGTTTTTGACTCACTAGTATTTTTCAAGTTAATAATTAATAGGTGTCAAACACAAATAATAAGCAGTGCAAAAAATGGCTTTTATTTACTTATTGTTTCTGCTTGCCCAAAGAAATACAGACACCACATCTTAATTCTAGAGAATTAAATGGACATTATCATCTTCAGTAAATTCCTTACTACATAGTAGGATTTATGCAGTCTGATTAATAACACTATTTTTACAACCTTTGAACATGATTATAAATATTTTTTAAAACACGTGCATAGTATATTAAGAAATAAATACAGATAATACCATAAAAGTAAATACCATATATAAGAAAAAGTAATTATTTAAAACCAGTCTAGAATGAAAGACATAATTACAGCCTTCACAGAGTTTTATGGATCCATACGATACACCTGTGCCAAGTTAAATGTCACATTACTGCTCCATTGTCATTAAAGAAGAAAAACCCACTTAAAAACAGGGACTCCAGAATCTCATTTCAATTTAAACAAGACTGTGAAATTTGTCACTAGGCCACTTCCTGCTATTGCTGGAAACATTCCCTCCTTTAAATGGAGATGGATTTCAAGGTACTGTACTTAATGTTGTTTTGAAAGCACACTAAGAAGAAAATGTGAATGTGTAGGCAAACTGGAAACTCTCTGGAGAGATTACCCACTTATTTAACCACATTTCCTGTTTTTTAACCCATTTGTCCTAAGTCAGTCCTTAGACTACTGACAAAAATAGATACAAGTGTGCTATAAATAGTTCATTAGCAGGTTTTTCTCAGTAAAACTGAAAATGTTTTGATAAATCTATTGTTCTTACTAGCTCTGTACTAATTAAACTGTGAATCAGATTAATGTTTTCTTGAAATTCTTGTCTGCATAGCTCACAGTAATTATAAATATAGAGTGCCTTAGGAATTTGAGAAAAAGTCCTGAAAACTAATAGTGACCTAAAAAATAGCTATTAATAATTGAAATTTAATGAAGAAATTACTGGTAACCTATGTGGCAAAGTGCTTTTACAAACAACAGTTCTGAAGCAAGGGAAGAGGCTGATCACACAAAGTCACAACCTCTCTAAATATTTTGATATCTGAAGGCCAGAATGCTATATCTTTGAATTAGTCACCTTGCACTTATTTTCAGCCATGGTAGCGTGTTGATCTAACACAGTGAATGTCATTTGAAGGACCTGACATAAGTAGCCACAAAACTAATTTCTAAAAATATTAAAATGTGAAGACTTTTCAGAAGCCTTTTAAAATGTGAAGGCTTTTTTCAGTTTTTGAACTCCTTTAATTGAATCAACCAAAATTATGTCATGACATTCAAAGAACCTGAACATTTCTGTGCTTCAGCTGCCTTGGAGTAGTAGAAACTCTAAAGATTGACAATACTTGGATTAATACCTTTGTCTATGCATTAACTTCGGTCTAAAAGAGGAAAACACCAAGAAAATAATACTGGTTCTGTGCCTTCCTGCATAGCCCAAACTGAGATACCTTTAAAACTGAAGCTGCTGAGGCTGTTCTGAACTTTCTGCTACCCCATTCAAACTACAAAATGATCTGAGGGACTGTTGAAGAGGTCTACCCAGTATTGCTGCTTTCCTTACAGATATTAAACATCACTGCTTCTGGGATAGGATAGAACACAGTTTCCTTTATTATTAAGAAGGAGCAAAATCTGTAATAGTCAAAGACTACAACAGAAAACGCAAAACCCAACAGTGCTTCACTTGGGAAGGAGAAGAGTTTGCTAGCATCAAATATTTAAAAGAAGAGCAGGTAGCTGAAGGCCAATTTGATATGTGTGCATGTTCTTGCAAGGATTTTGTTACAAGCTGGATTTATTTTCACTTCTTCCTCCAAACACAGCAATAAAGCATGAAGGGCATTTTACCAATGCAGACATGAAGGTCTTGAAAAAAAGAGGCTGCATAGCATACTTAGAATTGAACCATAAAGACTCTCAAATTACTCAAATTATTGTACAATCAGCCAAATTTCAACCCAATAAACAGGTAAAAAAGAATGTAAATGGTGAAAGAACAACAAACAAGCCCCAAACCCCATAAACCAAAAAATTCCAACGCACTAATGTAAAAAAACCCCTATGTCAGAGATTATAGCCATTCATACCTCTCCATCTAAGCAGTGGTTTCAGCTCACTCACCACTGGTAAAGAAATGCATTGATGATCCTTAGATGAACCCAGTACCTGAGATACGTGACCCACAGAAATTTGTCTTTTTGTTGTTGTCATTTAAATAAGAGCAACATGGTCTGGCAGAGTTACAGCCTTTACAGTACTGTACAAGTGCAAGCACCAATGTATGGCTGCAACCCACAAAAGCAACCTGGTATCAGAACAAGAATATAAACACTTCACAGCCAACAGTGTGCTGCTGTCTATAGATTTAGTATTACTTAAAAAATACCTTACCATCTGTACTTCAGCATTAACAGTTTTGGGGATGTTGAGTCTTTTTGTTGTTATTCTTGAATTAAAGTGGGTATATGTTTGACTGAAGGGAAAACCCTACCATAGAAATTAGTAACAACTATTAGATATTAAAGTAGGTGGTTTGAGGAAGATAAAAAAAATGCACTACAAGACATTTCACTCAACTAAAACATAACATCTAAGCCAAATCAATTTTTCTTCCTGAATGGGAAAAAACCCAGGTTCTGAAGAATGAAATTGGTGCATGAGACACTGCGATATAACAAACATTCCTTCTTGACACGAAAATGAATACATCTAAGGATGACTCAGTATTACCTGAACTTTATCTACCAGCAATCCATTTGCTGTAGAATGCTGCTTCATTTTCCAGAAGAAAAATGTTTAACAAATTTCTTCCCTCTTCCCCTTGATTTTCAGCATATAAAGGTCATAGCACTGAGTATCTAAGTATGTATCTATCACTACATTTCCACTGTAAGAATAATTTTAGTGCTAAAGGATTTTCTTTTGATAACACAGAGACTACTAATAGCCAACAGGTAAAAACAGTGTGCTGAAAACAGGGCACACATCCCTGGTACGGTGGTATGCTACCTGATTTTAGCAATTTATAAGGCAGGACTGTGATCCTTCTGTGTGTATCTAGCAAATGCAGCAGAGTGGAAACTTAACGGCTCTTTCCTGGTCACAGAACATTTTTTAAGTTTACAAAGTTTGTAGGCAAAAGAAACACTGAGGCAAAACATAATACTGCACATAAGAGGGAACAGACTACAAAGTGTATATAAATATTTGCTATGTATTGGGCATATTTTCAAATACCTGCTTGCATCAACATTTTTTTCATGAAATAAAGTTAGATTATGCTGACCAATAAACTGCTCTGCTGCTTAAAAGCTGTCTTCATTTTTTTTTTTTTTTACCCCTAGATTCAAGAATAATTGAGAAACTGTGAAAACAGACAAGCTGGTGGGTGGTAGACCAATGAAGAGCATTATCACCTTATAAAAATAGTACCTACATACCACTGAAGCCTAGCACTCACATCATTTCCAGTACTGTATCTGTTTGCCATTTATTTTCCAAATTCTTCACAAGTGAGCCTCTTAAGAAAGAAACCCAAACCCTTGTACCCCTTGACAACTTTGACATAGGCTTCCAAAAGTCTGAGTGTAGTAACTGATTGCATTTGGGGGTCCTTGCCACTCCCAGACCTCTCTCACTTTACAGAAGTGAAGTCACATGTGCAGTGGCATTAGGAGGGTCCAAGTCAGCAGCACGGACTTACCCCTTCAGTCTGCCCCCAGAGACCCCCATACAGGAAGATTTATTGTCTTATGCCAATTTAAAAAGGTATTCCACAGATAAAAGTGTGTAGCTGTATTCACCCCATAAAGATACAGGATGACCAATTCAACAGGAAAAGCCACACTCCTTTAATTGTAAGGTAGACTAAAAACCAACATCTCTATCAAAACTGAGAATAGTTGAATCCAAAAATCTCAAGCAGTATTTCCTTTCATTAGCACAAACCAAGCATAGTTGGCAAGAATATTCATTTATTTCTTTCAAACACATCAATTTTAAGGCACCCTGAAGGTGTCCTTTCATGATTTTATAAAACCTAAAATTATTAAAACCTTTCAAAACACAGACTCGCTCAGGAAACTGTGTGTTCTTCTCATAATTCCTGAAGTCACTGGTACTGTAATAATAGCCTGTCAAATGCAAAATGACAGCAATTTCATAAATGAAGAATGGGCTTAGAGATATACTATGTTTATGAATTTACGTTGGTTGTCACTCAAATATTATTATTATAAGAAATGAGAAAACTGAAGTCAATTGATCCAAAAGAGACTAATTTCACAAATAAAGTGTTTGGAACAATACAGACACTAATAATTTTAATGCCCAGTTTTGCTCTGCATGTCTCTAACCTTCAAGTTACTGAAAAAATTTTAATTATCCAGGAAACATGTCCTGAATTTATTAGAGTGACTTATGATAGATATACTTGGGTAAGTAAAAGAAAAGACAAAATTGGCAAGAGAAAGTAGAGTATGGACCTTTTAAAAGACTTTTTTTAAGGTAAGCAACTTCAAAAGTGTTGCTTTGAGAAAAAGCATATGAGCAGCACTAAGATGCACAATTTTCATGGTTTTAATGTTTCAATGTTTTGTTATTAACATTGATGATTTTTTTAAAGTTGCTATTTTGATGGAATTATATAAATGTGTAATTATAACAAGCAGGTGTCAATACAAAATATAGAAACCCCAATACTTTTGGAACCTGATTCTGCGAGTGATCTTAACTCAAAAAAAGCAAGCGGTTATCACACTGAAAAAAAGCACAGAACCAGTTCTTAATATTTTTACATACTTTCTTCCAAACTGCTTTGTGTACCAATTGTACCTGAAATGCATGAAAGTATATGATATTTTTGTCTTTAGCAACTAAATTCAGCAAATGGGCAACCGAATCAAAGCCACTTTATTAACTTATAAACACGAATAGGGAGCAGTATTTAGAAGGAATGATGGAAGTATCGAGTCATGGGAAAAAGCTGACTGAAGAAAGGGACTTTGATTACAGATTCAGTGGATTCTTTGGAAAATGTGGTAGGAGGTTGTGCTCTGCTTCATTGCACCAAATACTCAAATTTGATTTGTATGGCAAAATCTAGTTGTTGTTTCTTTGTTTTTTCCATAGACTTGGTAATTTGGGATGACCTTGAAGGGGTAATCACCATTTTGCCTTTCAACCAGCTCTTACTTCTATCAATGTATGTATTTAAAACCTGCAACACGTACCACAGTCAAATGCACACACATCAGCGTATCAGGAATAATTACTCACAAAAGTATACCTTAAATTTATGGCAAAAAATGTCCTAAGTTAAATTTTATGTATAGCTTGACTTATCTGTCTGCTTAAATAACCAGTGAGCTGGAACCAGGTAACAGCAGCTTTTAGAGATGTTACTGCAGAAAAAGAAAATCAACCAAAACCCCAAAAACAAAAGCACCCAACCAAACCCCAATGATCAAAATAAAAACTCCCACAGCAGCTTACTGTCTTCTAGTCTGCTATGAAAAGGGATAAAATAAGAGAAAATTGTTGTAGGAAACATTCAGTATTTGATGAGATCACATATTAATCCTATTTATTAGTGTGAAGGTGAGAACTTGCACTGACTTCCAGTGTTGCCATTTCACTGTTTTTCACTTCCAAGCTTTACTGAATCCCTATAGCACTTTGAAAAGGGCATGGATTTGAAATTAAGAATGTTTCTGCATGACCTGAACAATAGATTCTTAAAAATTATTTAATCCAAAATCAACATTTGGAAACTATCTTGACTCAGGAGTGACCCACAATAACTGGAAAGCTTAAGACTTTTCACAGTTCAAAGTAAAGGTTTTTAATATTTTTGAATTACTTCAACTGCTGAACAAGCCCAACACTAATTTCATCCACACATCAATAAAGTTTAAGTGTTTCATTAAATTTAAATTGCTATTTGTTGTATAAAGACATTTTAAGTTAATGAAATGTTTTTTATTACAATGGATCAACTGTACTGTTAGAAGCCAATCATATTTTCCCACTTAAAAAGTAAGAGTTCAAGGGTTTGATAACTTGGCTACTGAGAGAATATGCTCCAGGCTGAATTTTGTGTAGAAGTTTTGTATAGCAAAAGCTGAGGCTTTTTGTTACACTAGAATTTTTAACTTAAAAACACACACACAGCCTTGGGCAGAAAGCATTATGAAGTACAGAGGAGACAGTTTTCCCCACTGTCATAGTAGGACTTTGCAAGTCTGGCCAGTTGCAATGTTCATTTTGGAGATTATTTTCATCAGTGCTTTTAAAATGTTAAAAACAACAGCATCCTTAACTACTGCATATATTCAGAACCTAGAAAATTATAGTTTTTTACTGCTCCTCCTTCATATTTAAGTCAGTATTACGTTATGCTTGACCATAGACCCCTTATGCAAAACTTCAAACCATAACCGAGAACGTGAACTGACCAGTGGATTCACTAAGGGCATCAAGGTTATTGGACCCTCCTCTGCTGTGCTGTCTGGGGCAAATTCAAGATGTTTTAAGGTGATTGTCTGCATCTGCACAGAAAGTAGTATAATGCTGTATTTATATGGCCCTTGAAGAATCTCCTCCACTAGACACTAAGCACCTTTATCAGGAGAGATCACTCACTGTTATGGATTGTTTCTAACGAGCGCCTACATGCTAAAGGTTAACAAGACAAAACCATTCTCTAAGCACAACAGTGTAAATTATAGGAACTACACAGGCAGCTCCTTGCACAGAAAAGTCGGGTAATTTTGACAGAGATGAGTTTATTTGGACCAATACCAAAGTTTTAACTTGGGACTTTCCATCTAGATATCACACACAAATCTCTGATCCTTTATAATTTGAGCTAGAGGACTATGACTTAGCTACAAACACCAGCAAACCAACCTCTCCAAGAGCTCAACCATAAATGGGAGCCACATTCACCTATGAATAGGTAACACAATTAAGTGTCACAAATATGAATCATGACCTGTAAATGCTTCTTGATCTTACAGTGTTCCCATGCACACTGCCTTCTAAAACTGTGATGATGATCCCATTAAGATCTGGGTAAAGATTGCCAGAGGGCCTTGGAAACAGTGCTGTCTAGAAGAGAGCAGTCACAAGATCTTTTAGCAGCTAACACTACCCAGCTGCATATTCGGAGAAAGAGAAAAGTGCTTACAATTAGCACACCTGTGGAAATAAATCTTTGAAGGAAGAGAATAAATCCAAGCAAAAAAGCCTAACTACGAACTCCAGAACAGACTGATACCATAGTTTTGGACAACAGGTAATTCTACTTTTCATGTGACTTACTTTTGCCACTCCACTAGTTTCATTACACATCATTTGTTAAAGATTGCCACAGAAACTACCTTGAGAATTACCAAGATAATAAAAAAATCTGGTTTGTAAGAGTAACAATTGAAGAAGCAGTCTAATATAGCTCACTCAAATACCCCATTCACGGCCAAGGTTTGAATTTATTTTGGCTTATAACCCAACTAGTAATGAAATACAACCAAGTAGTAGTAATAGTGACTATTGACTTGGAATTCTAAGCTTTTTCACCTATGATCTTCTCATACCTTCCTCACCTCCCCAGTCTTCAGTTCTGGCTTCCAAACCCATCTGCACCAACCCCATTGAGTTCTTTCTCTCACACACTTCCATTCATTCATTTCTGCTCAGTTATCTAACCTGCAAACCCAAACTGCCTGCGCTCCAAAACTGCATCATTCTGTAACATTAGGGCATCCAAAGAATTCAGTAAATCAGACAGGAAACATAAAGATGACATTTATGCCTATCAAATGCAACATAAACATGAAAACATTCACTACGCCAACTAACTAGACCATGGAGTATTGTTTTGTTGAGGACACAATTTATTACTTCTTTTGTTTTATTGAAAGGGTTGAGACAGTACAAAACTTGTGTGGCTATACCCTCATTCGTGCTTGTAAATAAGGAGTGCTGGAAGAGGGGGGAGAAAATGCTTGCCCTTTCTCCTCTATGCATTATCATTGATTTCAATCTCCAATTAGCCTTCTGCTTTGAGCAATGCAGGGATTAGATCCTATTACCAAAGACAGTCATAAAAATACTAAATGATCTTAGAAGATCTTAAGTGTTTCTCAAAGAGTATGCTTGAGGGGCTAAAAAAATTTAGGTCTCCCTGTAACAAAATCAAAACCAAAACAAAACAAAGGTTGCTGACATTAACACATGTCCTCACATGACAGAGGCAGACTGCATAAATAAGAAAATGCTGAACTGATGACAAGTACCATAAAACTTCCTACAACTCGCTAGTCACCAGAAGGGCCTTCTGACTTGTCAGACATGCCTGATAAGTACATTCTCTGAAGCTAAAATAACTAATCTCATCCAGGTATTACAGTGAATTTTCATACCATCAGGTAGAACAGGTACTTGAACAGACAATTCTCAAGCTACAACACTAAGCTGCCATCTGACCAAGTAATCACAGCAAAACTTCATTTTAGAGATACAAGGATTTTGCACTCGTGCTCTTCCCATCCCTAAAGCAATATAAATGAAGCCTGGTTTAGGTCTTCAAACTTTCAAATGAGATAGATGCTTTTCCCAAATACATTATTTCTCTTTTTAAAATACACCGTGCTTAAACAGTCAGTTTTCAAATTTGCTAACCAAATTTGAGAAGAGTGCAGGTATTCCAAATTTTAATGAAAAAATACCAAACATAAAATGCTTTTGGAGCTTAATTCATGGAGCTTATTAGTCTTTATCAAGGCACAGACACATAGACAGAAATGCCACAAGGTATCCCAGCAAGAAGTTTGACAGATAAAGCCAAAGAGAAGTTGGAAGAGTGATGGACAGCAGTCTAGTAAACAACTACTGGTAGGCTTAATAGCAGAAAATGCCATAAATCAGAACTGTGAGTGAAGGAGGACATGTGAAAAGCAAGAGGAAGCATAAGGTATAAACCACATAAGATGCAGATAAACTCTACTGAAATGCTTATACATGTGGAGTCTAGAGGCTGCTGAGACCAGCCAACTTTAATCACAATTAGCAGCAGAAAATCTTGCATGCAAGAAGCTGGAGAAGCACAAGAAAATATCTAATAAAGTCAATATACAAGTGCAACTCAGTGTGTAGCAAGTAAGAACTGAAAAATGTGATGTTTCTCCAGGATGGTTTCTAATGGGATTTCTACAATAGTTAGAAATTAAAGGTAACGTGTAGGCAGAAACTACAGGAAGCTGAACGGCCACTGCCTTCTTCTGTTGCCATCTTTTGCAAGGACAATGTGCATTCCATTTCATCAGCTACAATAATCCTTAAAATTTTAAATTCAGACACAAATATAATATGACAATACAATGTTGTGAGAAGTGAGAAATAGAATGAAACCTAAATGCCTCAGAATGAAATCGAAGAAAAATTTCAGGTTAAAATGAAATAACACAAATGAAAGTATTTTGAAACACACATTAAAATTTGTGCTTATGTTTCAAGCAGCAAATTAATTTTTTACAAAAAATGGCAAGCCTACAATACAAGGGTCTCTGACTTTACAATTTTGGTTCATTATTCTACTCCATGAAGTATTAAGTGTAGTAAAACAAATGCAAGAACTGTAGTCATTCAATGTATAGATTGTCACACTTGTTGATTGAATGGGTCATTTAAGGATGAATGAATTCAACTCATCCTAATACAAATCTGATTGTTATATATTTGGTATTTCCTTACAAGAAGCACAAAACATCAATTTACTAATGCATGTTGCAAGAGCAGTTTGTTTGAATAAAACCCAGCATATTTTAACCGGACTAATTAAAGACTGCTGTGTATAAGAATCCTCTTGTGTCATAAACAAACTAGTAGCATTTTGTAACAAAAATCCCCAAAGTGACAAGTCCTTTAGCAACTTCATTTGCCAGTACAGAAGACTTTTTTCCCTTATTATATGCAACAGACCTGCAAAACACAGTTTTCTTCCTATTCACATACATGGCTTATTATATCCCTGCATCAAAATACCAGAATTTGGCCTTACTAAAGCATAAAAATTCAGACAATTCCTAAAGACAGGACATCAACAATTTGAGGACTGTTGGAATTCAAAATCATCTACCTGATGCAAGTAAGATAATTCTGAAGCCATCCTTTTAAATGGTTAGGAGAAATCTAAAGGGTTACAGAGATTTCAAACAAAACTATTTTGCACATTTCAGTCAAAAAGTAATTGCTTATTTCTAACAAAAAAAAGCAAAGAAAGAAAAAGAAAATGATTTGTACTATATCCAAATGTTTTTAAGATGTAAATGCACTTGTCATCTTTCATGTAAGCAGGGTGCTAGTGCCCTAAATTAAACAAAAGAAGACAAGTTAGGGTTGACAAGTATGTCACTGAGTAACTACAAATTAAATAGGCCTTTTGATATTTAATTTTTAACTACTGAGTACCTTTTCATCAGGCTATTGCCATTAAAAGTTTTTTATCAGATTATTAAATTAGACAAATAAGAGATAAAAGATGTGACAAGTATAAAAAAGTCTGATTTAGCAGATGTGACGCACTTAATCTTTTACTTTGATAGTGGCATTTCATATATTTGAAATGTTTCAAACAATGATCTCTTAACATACCAAAGAAGAAGATATTCAGATATAACTTCACTGTATTCAATTTATGCCAAGTACAGAATGAATATCTAAAAACCACAATCACCTTTCAGCTGGAAGTCCAAAATCACCTAAAACTTTCAAAGCAATGTGAAATTTTAAATACTACAATACTACAGCTCCCCCCCAATATCTGACAACACAAGTGAAACACAGAAGATACATATTTAAAAAAGGTTGTTAGAATAGCAGCTAAAAATCTGTATGCTTGTGAACTCTGACTGAATGCTGGCTAGATTGCAAGCAGCCAGCATTTGAAAAGTAAGTTATGAAGAGATATCACCACTCTGAATTGTTCAGAAAAATAAATGAACATCGACCTTCTGTGTGGTAAACAAATCCTCACATACTATGGTCTTACAGAAATTAATACAGTAGTTGCATTTGTAAACAAATATAATCAAACTTGCCATATTATGAAAAGTAATTAGCCATTTGCATGCAAAAGCTCACATTAGTATTTTAAAAGACTAAATGCCAGCATACTACAACTACCTTTGCTTGTATTACACAAACATTAATACACAGAAATATTTTCCATCCAAATTCAGAGAAAACACCTCATTAACTGTTAAAAAGTCTATAGCCTTGCAAGTCAAAAAATAGTTTTTCTTAATATAAAAAAAAAGTAAAAATATAACAAAAAACGTGCCTAATTTTGTCACATGACCAAGATATAACTTATGCTTTTTAAACTAGAAATAAAAAACCTACAGCAAAACACAATTTACTATCAAAAAAGAGATGTATGAAGAGGAACAAAAATCCCCTTTTATGTTAAACTATCACACTGACCAGTATACAGAAAAATATCGAAATACATACTTGGCAACTGATTAACACTATGTTTCCTATTGTTCCTTTCATCTCTTTTAATTGCGTTAATAATGTGGAATAAATCAGAACAATGTTTCAAATGAGAAAATAACTAAGCTAGATTTCACTGCTGCTGCATGTTAAAATTGAAGTCTGTCTTGTAAAGACTCAGAAGTCTACATTGAAATTAAAGTGAAAACTTGAATGAGTTATTTATTAACAATAAATCTAATTAAGTTAATAAAACTGCCTTCTAACACCAGCAGTCACACCTTAGATCAAAATAAAGAGCCAAACATAAAATCACTTTGTGCACAAGCTCTGACATTCAGATCTTTCTTACTGAAAAGCACATGCATGTTGATAAGCTAAACAGTAAATTTTTTAGCACATAGGCTAAATAAAAATTTGCCCCATGCAAACAATTTATCCTTTTTTATATTTAGAAGTGTAACAAAAAGCAGATGTTTGAGGAAATATCTGATAATTATAAGACAATTGCTTAAATGAGCAAGGCATAAGCTTCTTCCACACTAACAGAAGCAGATACCACACTTGAATAGTATATATTTTTCAAAGTTTGCTTGAAAGGCAGGCCTCTTAATTTTATTCAAAATTCTTCTTCAGAACAGTTCATTTAATACAGTTCCTCTCATTCTTGTATTTTCCTATGAATTTTATGATGCAAGAAATTGTTGTCCCCAGTACTTAAAGCCAGATGCCTGCAGAGCTACCAATGATAAATATTGTCAAGGTTTTTGGAAAGATTTTTTTGAATGTTCTATAACTGACAAAATTTTAGCTAGTCAAATTAACCATGAATGTTCAAATAGACAGGATTCAAAGAAGGCATTTTAAATATTAAAACACTTAAGTGAGTTATTTACATTACATAGTAAACTCTGTGGACAGAAATGTACATGCTCCTTTTTTCCCCACGAAGATTATGCTTCACTCACTTCTCAAATTCTGTAACAACTCTGGGTATATTTTTGCCTGAAGAAGTGAACTATCAGTTCCACTTAAGATAAAAAACAGTTTTATTTCCAAATCAGCTGTCATTTTATGAAGCAAATCAAGTGCACTCATGTGGGAAAAAAAAGTATTTAAAGATGGAATTTTAAATTATTGCATTTGTGTAGATTTTCTTTGTGCATGATTTTTACTGATATGGAAAAGGAAACAAACCAAAAACCAGACTGGAAAACAGAAAATTCTCTTACTGCACTGGTCTACATGACTCAGCAACAATATTGGCAATAAATACATGAAATTTCTGCACAGGAAATTCATGTGGATTTGATTAATTTTGCTGATGATGTAGACCTTGACTTTTGAAGCCCTGATTCTCAGAAAGAAACAATGCTGATAACACTGTCAAGGCAAAACATTTTGGTTATTGCTGTGCTACCCAGTGGTATTGCCTATATATAGCATTACCTGTAGTGATACTCCAAGTATACAGTAATTCATACATAACTTCTGTAAACTGTGCAAAGAAAGTAATCAATAATATTAATAGGCTGTTAGCCCTAGAGGATGAAAGTGCAAGATTGAGGGGATTTCTTAAAATACACAGCAGCCTCTGGTAAGCTCACTTGTCTAGTGAGTATCAGATTTCCCTGTCCTTTTATTTGCACTTCAAGCCTGTCTCTTGTTTGAATAATCTCTTGCAATCCATTTATATTTCTGTTTCAATAAAATCCATTTATATTTCTATTTCAATAAAAATGGATTAATTCTATTTAATTTAATTTCTAAATCCTACCCTAATTTATGTTTCTAACTGACTCATCCAGTCCTGGCTTTCCCACCTTGCTCCATATCTCCATTCCTTCCTTGATACCAGTCTTTATCACAAGCAGTTCCATTATCTCCTATCTCAGCAATAGAATCCTCCTGAATAATTCCGTCTACCCAAAAGCATTACTTCCAATAGTCCAGATCAGGTGGCCTCTGCAGAGAACTTTTCAGAAACAGCTGTAGTCTTGAAGCTCTGGACTGGACAGAAAATTCACCACCAGAAAATTCTCAATCTCGTTCCTAACCAAATCCGGTTATTTTTGTATGCACATTTTCAAAAATGTCCTTTGCAAAAGATGTGTCATGGCATCAACATGCTCCCAAGTTCTGATCAGATCTTCAATGGCCAGATGGCTTGAAATTTTCAGGCTGAACCAGGGAAGTTATTTACCTTCACCTTATAATTTACATATGGGCAAATTGATCTTTTGACCTCTTTTTTCCCTTCAGAAAAAGAACTGTTCTTGCAAAATCCACCTTTTTACAATCATCATTAATACTATTTGAAAGCTGATGCAGAAACAGCCCATAAAAAAACTTCGTGCCAAACTCCAATGTCCTGGCAATCATCCAGTAAGGATGCAACAATACACATCACTGATAGCATCACTCAGGAACACAACTGTGGCCTAAATAGTAAATTGCCTTGCCATGACCTTCTTTTTTTAAAAATTAAGACTTTGAAAGTCAAAATCCAAACCCGGAAAATGAAACAAATAAAATCTTTACAATTTGCAGACATAAAGATTACTGAAAACAGATAATGATTTCCAGTAAACAATCTTTTCTTAACAAATAAATATATCACTGTTTAACAAATCCTTGAGTGAATGATATATTTGACTCAAGTTAGACCCACTCCTTGTCATACGTATGCTATTTCAGTTTAATAAATTAGGTATTTTCAATGCTGCTGGAGATTAAGTGTAACATAGAGCTTTGTTTGTTTTGGGTTTCCCTAGGAGGAAAATAAAGATAGCATATCTACTGCAGTGTTAACTGCATTGTTTAGATTATGTATGAGTATATTTTCTCAATTAAAATCTTACTGTACAATTTAAAGTTGTTTGTATCAGTTTATTGAAAAAAATCAATTATATGGCTCTTGGGTGATCTTTTTTCTTTTTCTGATTGAATACTGGAAAAAATCTGATTCTCATTTGCCCCACCAAGAGGTTTTTTTTCATCCAGTCCTTTTAAATTACAAAGTTCATCTACCTTCATGAAGAGTTTACCTATTAATTACTTACTAATTATCTTTAGGGCACCAAATATTTCCAGGGTCAATGAACCATTGCTATAATCAAACAAACTGAAGGTCCTCAAAGCTACTTTTTGTCTGGGTTTTGGCTGGGATAGAGTCAGTCTTCCTCCTAGTAGTTTGTATAGTATTTACTGTAAACTATGAGAATAATGTTGATAACACATCTGTGACTCAGGTGCTGCTGAGCAATGCTCACACTAAATCAAGGACTTCAGTTTCTCATGCTGCCCTGCCAACGAGTGGGTGGGGATCCATAAGAATCTGGGAAGAGGCACAGCTAGGCAGCTTTCCCTGACTGGCCAAAGGATATTCTATACCATATGATGTCATGCTCAGGATGTAAACTAGGGGGAAAGCTGGCTGGGGGCAGGCTGGGCATTGGTCAGTTGGTGGTGAGTGACTATTTTTCACTTGTATCATTTGTTTTTCTTTCTTCTACCTTGTGGTTTATTTATCTCTTTGTTATTTTTCTTTTCATTAAAATGTATTATTATTATTTCATTTCAATTATTAAACTGTCCTTATCTCAACATATCTGTTTTTTCACTTTTACCTTTCTGATTTTTTCCCTCATCCCAGCAGGGCAGGAGAGGAGTGAGAGAGCAGCTGTGTGATGCTTAGTTGCTGGTTTATGTTAAATCATGATACTTCTATACCAGT
Source organism: Chloebia gouldiae (assembly GCA_003676055.1). Classification (NCBI taxonomy): domain Eukaryota; kingdom Metazoa; phylum Chordata; class Aves; order Passeriformes; family Passeridae; genus Chloebia; species Chloebia gouldiae. The sequence continues at coordinate 6,770,625 of QUSF01000013.1, read as the reverse complement.
AGTCAATAGAGTACATTACAGAGGTTAATTAAAGGAAAGGTAATTAATCATCAAGGTGGAGAAGCACAGAAGTAGTGTCTATATGTTCCTTTTTAACATGTCTAACTTGAGGATTAATAAAAAAACCCTGAAGAAATTTTCTACTATTTCGAATGCTATGATATGCAACCTGAAGGGGTGTCTCTCATATTCACTATCTTCACCTCAATTTTGGCCAAAAAGTTACAGAGAAAGTACATTAAACCAAACATAAATTGGACAAAAAAAAAAAAAAGGCTGAGGTCCACCTGTATTAGAAATCCAATATTCCCTTTAAAAAAGGGAAGGACTAAAGAATTATCCTAAAGGCAATGTGAGCCTAGAAAGTAGATGCCAATGCACTAGATCAAGAAATGAGCTGACACAATGTCTTGGTTAGCTGGTGGGCTAAGTGAAAATACACTTCAAATATGATTACAAGTTATGTATTATTCAGAAACATTTTTGAATGTGCAAGATGAGTATCTAAGCTATTTCTGCAGTACGTTGCATCACAGCATATATTGTCAGCACAAAAGTATTAACAAGAGACAGAAGACACACTTTTGTCTAAAGTAATAAACTCTAAGATCCTTTTGCTTTTGAGCAAGCAAGCACTTGCAGCTCTTGATTCACAGGTTACCAGTGTAATTACCTCCATATCCAATTTTTAGGTACCACTGAATTTTTACTAAGTCTGCCACATACAACTCTATGAAAATATCAAAACAAGAATGTACAAATTGATTAGGACAAGATCACATTCAAAATGCTATGTCTATGTCACAGCAACTAATTTCTACTTGGTATTAACCAGGCATTTATGTGATAAGGAATTCAAATGTATCAATTTTGCATAGAGCAAATTACGTGTTCAAAGGACCTAAGTGTGCACAGTATTCACTACTAAAAAAAAAAAAAGGCAGAACTCGTTTATATATTATGGTCCCTTAAAACAGAGGATATTAAAGCACCTAAATAATGACTAACATCTCAGTAATTTTAAACACCTTATACCTGCCGTTCAATGGTTTAACATTCTCTGCTGAACTACTGCTATAATATGCATTTTGTCATAATTTTACCTTTTGAGAACTGTAATTACATCTATTATCAAAGTAGCCAGATTCTACTGGAAAATATCCCAAACTACCTCAGTGAATTTCATAAGAAAATAGCAAAGATGGCTTTTATAATTCTTTCTATTATATACAAGCAATGAAGCAAAATAATCACAAAAAACAAGTATTAAAGAGATTATCAATAATGAAAGCAGCTTTAATCATTTGGGGATATTTGAAAAATTATTTAGGAATTAAGTAAAGTCTGTGAGAAAGAACTCATAATGAGAACATGTCAAAAGTTAGTAACACAGACTACAAAAAAGTTTTTAATTGTACAGTATATTTTAGATCCTATCAATCACTATTAAAATAATTTGAGTTTAATAAGCAGATATTTACCTGTTGGAAGGAGACAATCTTTCCAATCAAAATATCCTGCATAAATGCCAGGTTCTAATGACCCAACTATTGGATCTGCCTTGAATTCAATGTACATTTCAAACAATCTTTGATCCAGCTCTTTCAACGATTCCATACTAACCTAAAAAATTAAACAAAAAAAAGGAGAAAGAACACAGTAAATAGTCATTAACTAAAATAATTTAATCACATATCCAAAAAATCATGTCATTAATTTAGGCAAAAACCAGCAACTATACTATGCTATACCCAGTATATTTTTTTTCCTGATTGTATTCAGCAGTAGACATTTTCATGAAAAATACAAGGAACACCTAAGCAGGCAGATCATTAAATGTCTACTGGCATGATTTTTTTCCTGCATGTCAGGAGGTCTTTATCTTGCAAAGTAAACAACTGAATTTTGTGAATGCTTCAAAATACACCCAGAAAAAATCCTTAAACATAAAGATTTTTGTATAACACTTTAGATTTATCAATTTTAATTTTACAATTTATCACTATATTAAAAAATTTGTATTATTTATTTAGAAGTCTCTGTCTTCTGAAATTGAACCTATGGACTTTCTACTTCAACAAGTGTCTGTACAACAGAAGCAGAAGCTGCAGCTCATAAGCATCTGCAGAACTCTTCTCTTTAACAGCTCTCCATTCACTTTTTCATAATTCACACAACTTAGCCATACTGAAAGCTAAGGGGATATGGACAGTTTATTCACTGTCATCTGAACAACTTTAAATTTTTTGCAAGTTTTTTTATTAAACAAAGGTATCCCCTGTAATTATAGCTTCTACAATTATTCTACAACACAATGCATATCACAAAATGTTGAAGCAGAACTCTAGTGTCTAAACATGGTAATGGCCACTAAATGAAAAAAAATTAAAATTAAGATCAAAATCTCATGTGACTTTTGTTGAAAAGTATTTACCTTTATAAATAAGAACTTAAGCAACACAAAATAAAGCTTTTACACTAGTGTTCATTTTCCTTAACAATCAGGGGAAAAGGCACACACACATACACACATATGCATATATGAATAATAAGTTCCAGAAGTCAAGGCGTTTAAAAATGAGGTCTGCTTTAAAAGCATGTCTCTAGATCAGACTGGAATTTCAGAAAAAGAAATAAAAGACTCCTTATCACTCATTTATAAGTATTTAATACTGCAAACTGTAGAATAAGGGTTAAACCTTATTTACTAAAGGATGTCTGTAAATGGTGCTCTACTCTGATATGTCTACATTGTTAAACAAAGAGAAAAAGGAACTGCAATATTTGAGTCAGGAACAGAAGTAGAGAAGATTTCAGGAAGGAGATCACAAGTATAAGGGAAAACAGTTGTTACTGAGGTCAAAACTGATGTTAGGTAAGTTGGGATGGTGAAGCTGGTGCTCAGAAAGAAGACACACCATGACTTTCCTGCTTTTATAGGTGATGAACCTTCTTTGATTTGTCACAAGAGGATCTCTATCCCAAAAGAAAGCTCTCTATAAGACATAAGAAGATCAAAGCTATTTTCTTCCTCTTTTACTTGACTGTCTATTTTTAAATAGAAGAACACATTTTAAAAGGTACAGAAATATTGCTCTTTCCTCCTCTTACAAATGCTCCAGGACATTTTTCACTTCAATTTCTTATGATTAGGGAGAATAACAACTCTTAGACCATTCCTATTTAACTTTAAACTAGTGGGAAAAGTAAGCTTGAGTGCAAAGTCTCTACAAAAATGCATTCATTCAAAGAATCTGTGAAACAACTGCTTTAGTGTTCCTCAGCAAAGTTTTTCAGAATTAAGTAATTTGACCTTCCACTTTTGCAGTTATCCAGCACAAAAAATCATCTACACATTAAATACAGGCTTTTTTGTTTCATACAAGTTCTCTTCAACCTGTTTCAAGTTCAATACACAATTAAGATAGCAGTAACCTGGTTTTTCAGCTGGTGGAAAGATTGCAGGAAAGAATGAACAATTTTGATCCCAGGATTGGGGGAAGGAAGCAAAGCAGAAGTCCTTAACATTCACCATGTATACTCATTTCCCCGATTTTCAAGTGGGCTAAATGCTTACAAAAATAAACGATTCTCACATTGTTACCTTTCTCAAACATCCCAATGACTAGTTTTCAATTCTTGCATTAAAGCCATTTTGAGCCTTGACCCTTTGACGTTATCTAATTATCATAACTGTGGAAACAATTTTACTCAGAAGCATAATCAATAAGCTTGGTAAATTTTATGGGATACATTTTTTTTTTTTTTACTTTCTAAATCACTAAACTGATGATAAGTTGAATTCAAGAATCTCCCCAGAGAAGTACAAGAGTTATGAGTATGTGCCAAGATAGCATGTACTAGAAGTACAGTGTAATGTTTGGCTGTTTTATGTAAGTTTGTATTTGGCATACTAAGAAAAAAATTGAAATAACCATATAGAATGTAAGGAAATGTTCTTGGCTACAATTTATAATTTCTGTACTTCAGAATATTAGATAACAATGATTTCCTGACTAACAAAGGCAACTTCAGAAAAAACGCCCCAGTGTAAGAGCAGATAGTTTTTTACTAAAACACATTACCAAGTTCACTTTAAGATTAAATTTATAAAGCTGACAGAATTTAGAAGTATGAATTAGTTTTGGTCTTTTCAGATAAAAACTGAAAATTACCAATTCTTTATTATAATTTTTTAATCTAATATTTAAATAAAATAAAAACCTTCAGGAGTTTAGGTGACAGAACAAAAAACTGAAACAATCAGCCCACCTCTCCAAACATCTGTGAGCTTACACCCTCATTTAAAATTAATAAAGGGCTGAAAAATTGCCCTCTTATGATGACTATCTAATTATCCTAATCCCTCTAGCTGGCATAACCCATTGGTATGTTCCACACATGCAGCATTGCATCAGTCAGAGTTTTCAAAGGGTTAATGCAGATTGGAAATTAATCTGCCACTTCAACATCTGAATTTGGTAATTTATAAATGTGCCAAACTTTCAGTGGCAATACTTTGATGTGGCTGTGCAAGGCAGGGTGTTGAATACATATATAGCACGTCTTAGCTGCTTCCAATGGTACCGGGCTCAACTCTCAGTAACAAAAAAATGCCAATATTCAGAGTAATTTTCTACATTGTACTAACCACACAAATCATAGCAATACCTTTCAAATGCTATTCAAAACTACTTAGGCTGTAGAAATTCAAGCAACATTCAGACATAATGGGACTAAGGATATACTACATAGTTGAACAATCAGTTTGAGTGAAATACTGTAGTCTGTACTGGAAAAGATAACATTTTACTTCCAACCAACAAATATTTCTGTAAATAAACTAGTTTTATGGTCCTAAGGATTAAGTCACAACATTTCTCATAAGAAGTGATTAATCTTTACAAAAAGGCAGGAAAATGAGACAGCTACTGCCACCCACTTTGACATTTTCGTTCTTTGAAAAAGAAAAAACAACAAAACCCCCCCCAAACACAACAAAAAAACCCGTGAACTAGTTTACGAACAAGAGCTATCAGTAATGCAGATTTCCAGATGAAATAATTTATCAAGTATATTCCTGAGATAACAATCTTTTACTCTCTGCATTGAGAGAACACAGTGACATTAAACAGTGTTACTAAGAAATCTGATAAGCTCTGCCATTGAACACAAGTCCTGAAAAAGAGCTCACAATTTCTAGATCAGCTACTTAAGCCCTGTATGAACACACAGAACCATATCCTTCTTGTTGTTGTGTCCAACCAATGCTTGGACTCACACCTATTTGTGGAAGGCTTACCCAGGAGTCATTCTGGAAGTCTGGGCACCTACTTTTCACAGAAGGGAAAACAAATAAAAATCTTTAAGCAGTGATGCTTCATTCCAGGACTCTCACTTACTTGAGTTATTTTATCAACACCTTGGAAGCCATGTTTCTCAAAATGTTCAGCTATATTTAGGAAGGTATGACGTTCCAGGTAACGGCAGTTACTGAGTGCAATTAAAAGTCTCTGCTCCTAAAAATTAAGAGAAGAAAGAGTGTAACAGTTGAAAAAAGAAGCATCATTATAACCAACACTGTAAATGTATATAGAGTATTTTACTGACTCTCTGTCCATAATAAACATTCTCATAAATACGGTAGGGTTTACAAATATTTTTGTCAACGAACTACTGAGAACTGAATGAATATCAGGTATGATGATTGAACATGATGCTTCCTCTTACAGGATCCAGAGCATTCATTGGAATACTTATGACTAATACAGAACTGTGGTTTAAGACTTCTTTACAAAAATTAGTTTCGGACAGCTTTCCAGGAAGCTGTTTCTGGATTTTACTTTGTTTCAAGAAATATACTAAGAATTATGACCATCATAATATCAACTGCAGATCATCTTCACTTTCCCATGAAGGTGGCTAAAACAAGGGAAGCAGTTACTGCACAAATGCACTCACCAACTCTAAAATACTAGATGGCTCTAAACTACATTATATAATTTCAGCAGTTTGAAGAAATTCTAGTTGGTTATAACGTATGTCTGTTCTTCAATTATTTTTTTAACTACAAAGGAGTCAAATACATTCTGGAGTTGAGGTATCACAATTGTCTTTCCTTCATCTTGGTATAAGATACAGCTTCCAAACAAAGAACCATACAAGACAGAACTACTATTTAAATAGATTGGGTCTTCCCTCTTTCCCTCTCCTCCTTTTCATTTCAAACTACTATTCCACCTCAGATGAAAGTTAAAATCAACTGAGAAAGTATTTTGAAAACAAAATTATTTGACAGTAAAGTCACCATAAAAGCACTGATCTGATTAAAAATGGTACTGGACTTCAGACCCAGAACTCCTGACAGTTTTGTATTTCAGTAATGTGATGACTAGGACTGAGAGCTGACTTCTACGTTAAGTTATAATCAGGCAGTATGCAAGCTATTTCAAAATTGACAGTTTAAAAAAGTCAGTGACCAATCTTACTCCAATCACTCACTTTCTCTGTTCTCATTCAAGAAAGAGAAGACAAAATATCTTATGATTTACATAAGAAAATGATACAATGGAACTATGGAAACCAGACATTGTCTAAAATTATGGGGTTTTTTTAACATTTTTGTACCTATGACATATAGGAATAAGCCACAAGTCAACAATTAATACCAAATCTATGTGTTGCAAGAATAAAATATAAAGAACTAGTTATTATGTGTACACTTCAGAAACTTGCCCCAATTTGGCAATCTGTGACTCTTTATTGCAGCAGAAATGCTTACTACTCTTGTAAATTAGGCAGTTAGGCTTCTGACACCATTTAAAAGCTGTACAAAGGAATATTAATTTCACAAGAGGTAAAACCTGTATTTTTTGATCAGCTGCTTAAATGGAAGAAAGTACTCCAACCAAAGTGTCAAGAATATTAAAAATTCTTTTTCAACTGCCTAAAAACCGAAAATCAAATAAGCCAAACAAATAACCAATACTTAGAAAATTCTCTGGTGGAAACTGTATTACTGAATATCTCTATCTTTTTGGGTTTTAAAAAGTAACTAATAATCAGACTGATTCTAATCTAAAACAAGGTGATAAATCAAAAGTCAAATCCTCAACTGACTTAACACCAGTGCTATTTTCACTGATTTCTTTGATGCAATTTTAGTTTCTAAGGGCCTGTTTTCAAAAACCACTTTCATAAGTTACCTAAGCATGATACACTAAGATACCATAAAAACCAGTGCTTTCAACAAGAGAAATGCCTACAGAATATAAAATCGTTCTCTATAAAAAAGAAAACAAAATAAACAATATTTACAATATTGTATAAATAAAAAATAGCCATATTCCTGTATCTTTGAGAAATATTTTCACATCAGCTTTTAGATATAGGAGCCAAACCTACCGAAGAAAGACTTGATTCTTCATGAATGCTTCCAAACAAATCTGGAGATGAAACATCAACTGAAAGACTAGGAATATTGTTTAAAAAGTAAGTATATACAAAAGTATAGTGCTTTTGATTATTTGATACATGGTGGATTCAAATCAACAGGAATGAAATGCTGCTGCAGGGGACACCCTTCCGTGCTCAGGAGTGCGGAAGGGCAGCTAAGGGTTACGAGCCCTTTCCTCAGAAGGCACTGTTGGTGATGCTGAGGGAACTGGGAGGAGACAATCCAGGTTGGATAAATCCATGGTTTATTGGTGGCTCCAGGGAGCTCCTGGCCTCAGGGGACTGGGGATAGAGGGGAGTGGGACATGAGGTAATTGATAAGCAGGACAACATATTGGGGAGCTGAGGAGGGGGACCCCTGGCCCTTGGCCAATCACTCGATGCCCTTCGTGGAAGCTTCTACAGAGAGGGTCTGGAGAGTCAAGCGATAGACACGGTGCCAGGGAGGGGATATGGGGATTGGCAAGGGAATTTCTAGGGATTTGGGAGGAGTGGGCATGGGACTGACATTTATGGAAGGGGAGATAACTTGGGATGAAACCATAAACGAGGGAAAAACAGGGACAACCCAAATAACATAATACAACAAAATGCAATTTGTTTCAAACCCCCCTTACACCAGATAACAAAGCAGTCCATGTTACTCAGTTTTTCCGAGATGCCCACAAAGCCTGCAGGAGGAACTTGGTGGTCTGATAGCACTATTCTAGCTAGAGACCTTTTATTTCCTTCCTAAAGTATTTTTCTTTTCAATAATTTCTACGTTTTGCCACAGATTCTGTTTTTACTCCTATCCACCCAATGGTCATCTGAATAGGAAGAAAAAGAAATTTCATTAAAACCAGAGTTAATTTTCCCTTTGCAATGCATATTTTTATATTTGCCAAGTCTCTGGCTTTTCACAAATGCTTGTAACTCCTGGAAGCTCAGGCTATTCTGACTTGTTTTGGTCTCTAAAATAAGTGGCTCGTAAGAATTTATTGAAGAAACAACTTTCATGAATTTAGCAGAAATACCAATACAATCAGTAAAAAAACAGAAGGGAAGAAAAGAAAGGCAGGGGATGTTTCAGCATAACTGGACCTTAATTAGTGACAAGTATAACTGATTCCATGTAAAGTCATGTCAAAACCAACACATCTGCTTGAATAGCACACAACTTGTGTCACTGAATAAAACAGCATAAGTAACGTAATATTAATTATCTTGTATGATCTTCATTACATAATGCCACACAACATTTTGACATAAAAAGTACCTGCTCTTATTTCAAAGCATCACTATTCAGAGGCAAAAGTATTCTCAAGAAATATGAAATACAGAAGGGATAAAACCACATCCCCATTGAAATGTAAGACTTGCACACACAATTGCAGAATACTATACATAAATCTTATTTCTTTTTACTTACTGTGATGTATCTATGTCACCATCAGGTTTGGTGCTTAGTTGTTCCAAACAATCTATAAAGCCCTAGGAAATAATAAAGATCTAAATTTTCTGCCAAAACTAAAAAATGTTCTCAAATTCACTTTTACTACGCTCAATAAAAGCAGAGCAATCATCATCACCTGGTTTTGTCTTAAACCTTACATTAGTTACAATGCTTAGCTACAGCTTTCAAATGCACATTTTCTATTTTGCATGCATCATAGTGTACTTGTAGGAAAACATAATCATTTTTAACCCTGATAAGTAATTTTCATGATGCATGTTTAAAACTATTCAGTGACAATCTGCTGATTAGCATGGTTAACAGTTTTCATGTGCTCAATCTGAACAGTGGATTCCAAGTAAAAATTGTAGAAGCCTATAATCCTTTTGCTGCTTCGGCTCATAATTTCTTATTCAAGGAGACTATTTAAATGGTTCAAAACCTAAAGAATGCTAATGCCAAATTTAAAATAAATTAAAAAAAATCAGATTTTGTTACAAAGAACACTGTTTTCTGCTACAAAAATTAAAAGCCAGATCCTCAGCTGATGAAAACCAGAATTTATTCTCTCACTGCAGTTATTAGATGTTAGATGGTATCAGCTCAGGAAGTATCAATTGTCAGTAAAATCTTGAACGATCACATTCAGTAAAATACTTAAATATGTCACTTATTCTCTCAGGATTTGCCATCACCAGATTGACCTAGTCAGCTCTACCTACTTTTAAAGTCAAACATTTCTCAGAATCCCTGAGTGTACCACAGGAATAACATAGTCATCAACTTAAGCTACCTTTTGGGAGGTGGGTAAGGTACAACGCACACATTTTTGATCGTCACTTGTGTTGACAATTTCATACTTCAAAGTGATCAAGATACCTGCATGATCCCAATGCTTAGCTGGCACACATCCTCCTGTGTTTTCTGCTGCTGGAAAACCTGAGGATGCAAGCATATTATTTAGCAGAACAATTTCACATGGCCTTATTCTCAAGGAAGACCTGAGTAACTTATGCCTAAAGAGATGACACAATTAAAGGAATGGCTGCTGGGAAACTGTCTTCTTACAGATCAATTTCAACTTTTCTCCATCCTAAAAATGGGAGAGACAATACAAGTCCTAGTAAACACTTTGATAAGCATGAGGAGATAACACAGTAAAAGGAAGGAAATCCTAGCACATATGATATGTGTCATTGTTGGCTAATGGAATTGCAGCAAAAGCTCCCAGGATATTTCAATGTCTTCATATTCTAAAAAGAAGGATTCATCATGCAGGTCAATTCACTGCAGATTCTTTTGAATAATGTTCACTAAGAAAATAGACCAGCTAATCAAAAAGATTAATGTAATATCTATACAAAGGGCCCCAAGGGAGTTTGGTCTGTCAAACTCCCTTAGACAGAAAATATCAATGTTTCAATCAATCAGAGCCTCAAGGTATTGAGGAGATGTGGACAAAAAATTGAATTTAAGGTCTTCAAGTAATTTGGATCTAACACCGAGTGAAGAGTAACTCCTAGGAATGGCCTCTCCCTTTTTTATTTTAGATGTAATATCTACTGCTATCTGAGGAAAGTCATACCATTGGATCATTTTCTGGAAGTTCTTTTCATGTAAATTACTACTGGGTTTCAGAAGAAGAACAAAAATGAAAACATAAATCAAAACTTACACTGGCTTCTCCAGGTTTGCAGTCCAACACAGTTTTAAGAGATTGCAGGGAACGAATAATGCACTGTTCAAACTGGGATGGCTGAAAATCAAACGAGTTGTTAGCTGTAGATAAGCATGTTAAATATACATTACACAAATACATAAAAACTTACACAGTGTATAGCAAGCTCTTTACTTCCAAATTATCCCAAATAAGGGGTGGGAAAGGGAAAAAAATCACACTTCATGTATTACTAGAGGATCCTTTCATAGTGATATGCTTTTGTATGTAAATTATCTACAGAATTATTACCACAGATCAATGTACATTTTTTTTTCTCTGAATGAGAGACTTTTATACCAAACAGCCTTGTAGGAAAGATTTTTAGAGCTTTTTGTGGTAGCATTACAGATGCCTGTTGACACACTCCCTTCTCCGCTCCTTGACCCAAGATGGAATTTCACCTGGGATGTCCAATATTTCTGCATTGTATTTCAGCAAAAGGTTTCTAAGAAAATCAGACTGAAGCTTGTTTCAAATGGAACAAAAAATGGTTTGAGGGGATGTTGTTACCTTCAGGTTTCCAAACCTGAAATTTGACTGTCTCAATAACATGTATCAATTTCATCCTGAAAGTGCAAAAAAGTTCACAGCAGAGTCAGTAGTCACCTTTTCCTTGTCTTTCTCTCTTCTCTGATAAGCCACACTTAATTTTTTTAACACATTTTTCTGCTGGTATTGGACAGGAACCTATTGTGCAGGGCAACATGAAGCAGTCACTGCTCCAGAAAAGTAGACATCATCTTACTGGATTTGGGTCAAAGAAGTGGATGAAAATGTTTTTAAGTCCTGTAAATTTGCTTTTCATTCAGTAGATAGTTTATGGCATGCCACCAACTTTAGGCTTAGGAATAACTTTTATTTCTGTAAATGATGGAGGTGGATTGGGAAACTGATGCTCATGTGGCAAAATGAAAATAACTTAAAAGCCACTATGCCAATCTGTATTTAGTATTTTTGGATCCTTTAAAGGAAGAAGGCCAGCAATAAAGTGCTGCTCTTGGGTTTTTGCTTCCACACTATAAAACATCACATATCAGAAGAGGAAAGTTGTTTAGATATGTGATTCTTTGGATATTATGAAGCTGAAAAGGCCTGGTTCTGTATCTCACTGTATCTTTTACCTGGAACATAAACGCTAAAGAGGTCTTCAACGTTTCCTACAAACTTAAAATACAGTCTCTAATCCAAGCCTAAAATGTCTCCAAATAGACTGACTGGTCCTTTTTTATACTGGTTAACCTTTAATATTACAGCAATGAACTCTACTTTAGTGGGTAAACAATCTCTCTGTGACAAAACACAGTCAACTTTGACCACTAAAATTTGGCATGTTTCAACCATGGCCTCAAAAGGTATGTAGTGATGTACTGCATACAAGGAATGATTTCTAAGCACAAAAATGACTTAAGCAGTTTTTTAATAAAGATGGGTTAGTCTACAACACAAATATAAAGAAATAATGTTTCTGTGGAAGACCTTTCCCCCTGTCTTCATTCAGCAGATTAACACAGTGAAAAACAGAAAGGTTAAGGGACTTGCCCATGGCAGCAGCAACTGAAATCAAGACGAGAAGCTGTGAATCTGGTGATAGTACTACAATTGACAACAACACTCCTTCCTACGGTATGCATATTGTGACTGCTTAATGTCCTCCTACTCAACTTCAAACACGTATTTATAGAAGCAAATAAGAACTAAAAAATTCTCTGGAGCATTCCCTTAGATAACATACACAAAGCAAATGTCCCTCCCACAGGCCTTTTCTGCTTTCGCAGATTGTATTTAAGTCACACCTACAACACGCTTGCTGTATTTTAGGCATTACTCATTACTGTTTATTTCCAGAAAGTGTCTCACTAATTTATCTGAATTTGGTTTCAAGTTGTTTGCATGTAGGCAATATGCTAAATTAGTAGTTTTTCAGTTCAATTTCTCATTATAACATATAAGTGATCTATTTATTCAGCTACAGACCAACTCCGTGTTAGCATGCCTACTAAGTTATGAAGCATTTTGATGTGAACTGAACTTGTGACCTCAAGTATGACTTTTTACTCCAGTAAACCATTCAAAGAGGTAACCATTCAAACAATTAAAAAAAAAATTAGTGTCCCATATTTTCATATTTTAATAAAACTACAGATACCAGTATGCACGCACAGATAAAGTCCAAGGTATTTTAAATTTTGAAGAATATGGAAATCACTTTCATTACCCATGCAAAAGAAAGAAAAAATCCAGCAATGGAAGTGCTTACAAGACACCAAGTATACCCACCAACGACACCAGGTATACCCACCAACGATGTCAAACCTTCATTGTCAACAACCCAGTCCTCCTTTTCAGCTAATCTCTTTATATCTGTAAAACAAAGTAATATGGAAAATGTGGGATGGGTGGGTGGGGAGAGAAGGTATAAATTTTAATTATTAAAAAATTCTTGAACTTGAAAAGAAACCACACACAGTGGCACTGCAATGACTAGGCATACAAGCAAATTGCACTACAAGCTTCAAAGCCTTCAGTACTCTCAAATGACTAAGAATGGAACTCACACTTGGAGGGCTGCTGATACCACACAGAGAAGCACATCTATGATACATGGCAGGACTTACATGAGGCACATTGTTTACTGGAAAGCTTAGAATTAAAGGAATATTGCAAAGGCTTTGGGTTTGTTTTTGTTTTGTGAATTTTTAATCACAATTTAAAATACTTCTTCAACTACGAATCCAAGTCTCTAGCCTATAACACTCCAGCTCTTAATTAAAAATGAAAGAGAAACTGCCTAGCATTTTAGTAAAGACAAAGGACATCATATAATTCATATTCAGAACTATAAAAGAGGCACAGGATCCTCACGCAGGGTCAAAGATCCATGGTGCTAGATTTTCTTCAAAAGGACATGAACACATATGCAAAAAGCACTCTCTTCCACTACCCAGAAGGTGTTCACTTATACAAGCATACTATATAACTATTTATTGGGATGTGAATCCAAAACTTAGGCACTATAAAAACACAATTCTTCTCTGGATGGTGTGCATCGTGCATTGTCACTGTGTGTAACTGAAGTGTAAACAGAAAAAAGATGAACTGTGTGCAGTTTGCAGGGCTTTGACATACAGTTTTCCCCCAGAGAAATTGCTCATCAGAAGTGTCTGCACATCATGAAATTCTTTTAAATGAAATAAAAATTTCAGTGAATTACCATCTCTTCTAAAAATCCAAGAAAAGAGGATAACTAATGCATGCTAAAAGTTTTCTTCAAAATCTTAGTACTTTCTGTAGCTAAATTAAGAAGCTTAGTTATATCATCATACTCTGCAACTCTCACAGAAGTATAGGCTCAGTGAGGATAAAAGGCATTAAGGGATTGTGTAGAATAATGACTCTATTCACTTTCCTACTTAATTCAATTGATATTCTTCTAAGGGTTTAGATTGCACTGGTCTGACTTTACATGTTTTTGTGGCTGCTCACTTTTGCATTCTGTTCTAAGCTAAGACAAATATAAAACCCACCAAACTTCTTTCTCATATTTCACTGCTTATCAAATTCCAGTCAAATATACGTATTTGTAACTCCCTGTCTAGTCTGGCATTCACATAATTTCTCTTTCATGACCTTTATGACCAGTGACCACATACAGGAGGGAAAGAACACAGACTGCCTCTCAGGGCCAGCAAGTGTACATGGTGTTTATCTTAAGACAACAAAAAAACTCCTGTGCGTGGGCAGGTTTATTGTACTTGAAAAGCTAAACTGCTGTAATGAATATTTTAACTACATCTGAATATTTCAACGACATCTGAATGCCTTTACCAACTTAGAACATGCAGCAAGAGATGAGACTGAAGGTTATATCAGCTACTTCTGAGATACATTTACATAGCTCCATAAGAATATCCATTACCTGTACTTTCACTCGTTCCCCAATAATAAGAGTTTTTTCAAGGACCCAATTATCATGTGAAGAAAAAAAATCCCCACTATCTTAAATACATTCCAGAAGTACAATTTTCTTTAGTAGGCAAAGAACAAAAAAAGGGGCACCACAGATAAGGTATGCAATGCAACACAATGAGTTACGACACAAGCAGGCATCTTTCCTCCTGTTTGATGCTATAGTCAGAACTGCTTCATTGACAGGGGAGGGAAGCAGCAGCTGAGGAAGGCTGCTCTTATGGCTAGACTAAAGAGATCTACATTATCCAGCCAATAACACATACCAGCATCTCAAGGGATCTACTTTATTTTGATTCAAGAAAGAAAAGTAGGAACTGCTTGTATTAAAAACTAAGGTGCAGACTACCACAAGAGTTTTTCCTACACAGAAAGTGTGGTCAGGAACCACAACAAGCAGAGCAGAAACTCTGCATCTGAGCAAAGAACTGGGCTATTGCCTTGATGCAACAAGTAGGTAAAACCAGTAACACAACAGATTTTTTCATAATTGGTCACATATTGGAGCTCTCTGCACTGTGCTGGAGAAGCTAGGTAGGTAGCTCAGCGATTGGATAAGCCAAGGACTGTCAAGAAAATGGCTGAGAGCTAAATACTTCCTTCCTTTGAAACAGCAGGACATCTGAGGACTCCCTCATAGTTCCTAGACAGAAGAATAAGTCAGTCCAAAAAGATCATACTCATGTCACAATTAAAAGGAAAAAAATATCTCAAGAAAAAACAATTGAACTCAGTCTTGCTAAGGAATGAATTTAAATTTCTCATACTTAATGTGAGATCTGAAATTGTGATAATACTTCACAGAATTTTAAGGATAAAGGCAATGTATGAACTTGTTCAACCAGCTCGCTTGATATTAATGCAGGAAAAAAGTGTTAATTGTGAAATGAGATTTAATAAAACAAGAGTCAAGAATGAAATTCATATCAATATTGTAACAAATAAACCATAGATAACTAATGACTTGTTATCACCAAAAGTTTAAAAACTTCCTTGATGTAGCCACCTATGCTTGGCATACTTAAACCTACAGTAAAACCCTTAGCCTACACAGAATTGAATCATATGCTAAAGATGAAAAGTGACTAAATTGTACTATTAAAAAGCCATTATTTTTTTTTAACATTGAGGGTAAGTAGTCTTTTGGAAAAAAAATCCCGTGGTCCTGCTAAGGGAATTAGTAGATCAATCTGCCCCGATTTTAGGAGAGACATTTATTTCTAGGAGATCTACTTAACTGAAATTTAAGATCACATTAAGTCACATTAGATTTAGAGAATGTGTTACTGGTCTTCACAATCCAGACACTAATGGCAAAAATTGTGTACACAGCAGGAGACCCTGGGGATTACAATGTTAGTAAAAAGCCTTGGAATCCACACAACTAAAATACTTTATAAAGGGCTGTGGATTTTTTTTTTTTTTGGTCCTTGGGGGTGGGACACTATTTATTTAATTCTTCATGTTATAGAAAACCTCAAGAAAGAAAATAAATTCTATTTCCAACATGGAAAAACCACATAGTGAAATAAATCACTTGCATTGTAGAACTGTCTCAACCCAAAAGAAACAAGTCTAACCTACTATATTTATTAGACTGAGGGAAGAAAATACTCATTACTTATTTCTGGCAGAAAAATGAAGTGTTACAGTAACCCTTGTGAGAGACTACAGAATCAGATGAGTCCACTGCCACTACAATTTCTGAAACAAACATGGTTATCTATCAGACCATGGTCTGGCCTAATTAGGGGCACAAAGAGTGACAGGGAGCAAGGGCACCTGCAGCCTTCCATTACCTTCAGCTGTGTGTTGTAAGGTCACGATAATGCAACGTACACGAAGGTCCAGAATAAGATCCTGGATGATCTGAAGCATGTCATTGGGTATCTCGAGTGCAGTAAGAGATTCAGAACTAAGCCTAGAAAACAAATAAGTTAGGTGGAAGTGTAAATATGAAGGGTTTTTAAGCTGATATGACTACACTGAATTTTTCAGACATTTTCTGCATTTATAAATACAACAGCTCCATTCTCAGTATATCTTTGAAAACTTATTATCCCATTCTGAGAAGATTAATTATTTATTTAAATAAGAAGATTGTAAATGCAGATTTATTTTTCTCTAAGATTACAATAATGTCATCACAGCAACATGCCACCTTTTTTCTACCATCTTCTTGTACTTCCCTACTTGATCTCCTGTCCTATGATCCAAGAATAATCCTTTTGGAGAACAAGCAACTTTTTTCTTTGTTGTTTTTAGATGAATGCCTAGGTCAAATACAAGATCCACAACTGGGTTTCTGTGATATTTTTTTACTTGCATGAAAACAGTAACCATGATTAAGCTGCCAGAAATGGTGATGTGGCTGTGCATCAGATTGCTAAGAATATACATATCTAAGGAGCCAAAATATAGCTACTGCACCATGGGCAGAGTAAATTAATTCACTGTTTTGCTTCCAACTCTGACCAGGCACAAAACACTGGTACTACAGGTGAGGATGGAAACATTAATTTCTGGGGTTTTTTTTTTCCTTTAGAAATAATAACACAGCAGCTACTTGCAAGAATTAGCATTTCAGCTTTCAACTGAAAAAACAGACTTAGGGGCACAAAGGGATGTCCACAACTTTTATCCAACTCCTGGATCTGTAAGCAAGGACAATTCAAAGGCAGTCACTGCCATCTGCCCTACTGCTAATACTGGGGACAGTACAGGTAATAGGAAGTGCCAAAGTGGAGGAACAGGAAGGCACAAAGCAAACAGGTGGAACATTTTCAATCATGCATCTGTAGGCTCCAGTTCCATACCCCTGGTATTGGGCACAAACCACCAAACTCCCACCATTAATGAGGCTGCTCTCCACCCAGCACAACTACTGAATTAGTAGATTAGAAAAATCTGTACTATCTCAGCCAGCCAGGAAACACAATGTAAATACCCGTCTGTGAGAAAGTTAAGTTACTTTAGACTGCAATAGAAGCCCAGTACTTTAGAGTTTGTTCCACTGAGCACACAGCTGTCACAACCCTAAGATCATCATTTTTCTATTATAATACACCCTAACAAATACACACCTTTCATACCTTTATAGTAAAGCAAAAATCTTATCAGCAATGGTTCACTTGATTGCATAGCTAATTTATTCTCTGGAACCTATTCATACTGGGCAATGACAGGATGGGGTACAAGAGAAAGATTATGCTACCACCTGTGTGATACACACAAATATGTATGCGTGATCTCAGCTGTGTGAGACATACAAACAAGCAGAAAAATTAAGATCACACAGATGTAATGACAACTCCTTGTTATCTAATACTGTGAATTCTATCAGTCTTAAATACAAGCAGAAAACATTAAATCATTTGTGAGATGGCAAAAAATAATAAAATTCCATCATGTGCTTCACAATGACTTTCAGTTATGGACTGTGAAAGTAAGATTTAAGCTATTACATAACTTTGCAACAAATAAAGGTCTTAGGCAATATGTAGACTCCTCTTGGGAACAGCCCACCTTCATCATTAGTGAGTCACAAGAATTTTGTCAGACTATGAAAGTGTGGGGGCTTGTAAATTAATGTACTTGCAGCACTTGCACAAACTTCTGACCTGGTCACCACTGATCAATATTATCTGATGACATGTTCCATTCCTCTACTCCAGATTCTCCTTTTATTCTCTACTTTTGATCACTTTTCAGTAAAGTCTAGCCCACTTTGCTCAAGTGGCATCACTAAGAAAACAAGAAAACTAAGGAAACAAGGTAGGGAAAGGAATAGGAGGGAGAGAGGATTTCCCCAGCTCTCAGTTCAGTTGTTCATTACAAGGGTAGTGCCTGGAAAGCAAAAGGAGATTCTCTGAAAGAGTGTCTTCATGTAGTCTGTAGCCTCAGCCTGGATCTTATCTCAGATTGCAGGAGCACAGCTCACCTTTAGAGAACAGCTGCTTACATTTCCAAGCCAGTATTACAGATGTGCAAGCACTAAAGTCTAGAATTTTATAATTTGAGTGAAATTCACGTCTTACTTCTCATGAAAGGACAACATTGGTGCCCCTTTATATATTTTCATTAAGTCAGTTCCTTCTTAAATTGAAAGCATTCCATAAAATTCAGCCAGAATAACAAACTTCACATGGAAGTATTTATCTATGTGATTACAGTACAGATAATTTAAGTGACAACAGAATGACAGAAAGTGTTAAACAGACTTAACAACAGGTGTGTATCATCCCATCTGCACTAAGAATATCTACACATGATTATACCTCTTCCTCTTCTTCATCTGTGCTTTGCCTGTTACCTGCTTTGAAAACTCAAGATCAAAAGTACAGTATCATACCTGGGTATAACTCAAAAGGAGTCGTTACTTTTCAAAAGGCAATGACAACTCTCGTAGTCCCCACAGACAAATGCAAGCAAATTTTGTACATTAGTGAGCAATTTCGCAATTAATGAAATGTACATTATTAATTTTATGAAAAAATATAAGCTGAATGACATTATAAGCAGGAGTATCACCTTCCATTAAACAACTGTAATGGTAAATTGTGATCCTAAGAATAACTACAGTGAAAAACATAATATTTTCACCCATTTTGGCAAAGATAGGAAGATATGTAGCAAATGCAGCAAATAATTGCTTTCTACCCTAAATAATTAAATTGTTTCATTCACTGAGTGCGTATGCTCTATGCTGTGCCAGGCAAATATTTTGTTCAAACTTTTTCATAAGATGCTACGGGAAGAAATGAATATATTATTAGGTAAAAAGACTATACCATGAGACATTGATAATTACAGTTGTACACAGAATCCTAAATCTGACATAAGCAATTTTTTTTGCAATCCTATTCTTGAAAATGTTAACATTCTCAAAATTCAGGGTTTTTAACGAAATGAGTAAAACATTTTGTCTTAAAGCACATATATTCCATGAATAGAATGATTTTATGGGTCCAGAGATCCATTTACCTTACAGTCTGGATAACATGTGTTAGCCACTGGCCAGAAAGTTCAGACTTCATCTCCCAGCCACCATACTGTCTTAATTCTCCTTCTCGGAGGGTGAATGGAAGCAAGGCTCCACGTATAAGTTTTACCAGAGAGTGCATCACTTCCTGAATCATTTTCTGTATCAGAAGAAGAGGAAGAAAAATCAAGGAAAAATCTCTTCCAAGATGCTTAAGCAGCCACGTATTTGCTATATACAAGAGGGAGAAATGTTAGATTTACAGGTGGCTCCATATGATAGAGAAGGGAGGAAAAGGAGGTATGAGAGTACACAAATCATATAGGAAATATTATTTTTCAAGGTGACACTAAAGTATCCTGCCATTAAGGACAAATGAAAGAAATGAGGGTTCTCCCTACCACATCTCCCCCATGTACTTACCTTGAAATCATTTTGTCTTTGCCTAGCATTTTTCTTCGATCTTTCCATTTGGCCAGATTTTTCAGCAGTCTTGTGAAAATGAGAAAATTGAAAAGTGTAAGTATCTTATAACCACTGTTAAAATAATTCTGAAAAAAGGGGGGTTCAAAGTGAAGAAGTGAAAACTGATGAGTTTATGATGTAATTATAAAAATGAACTCAGGGCATTTCACTAAGCAAAGACAATATATATTTCAATAAACTCAACTTACTGTAGGTAAGTACCCTAATGTTTAATTCTGAGGAAAAATGTGTGCTTAAGACAAAGTCAGAGACTTTGAGCATAAGAGTAGCTGCTCAAGCAGTGCAAACTTCACAAGGTTAAAGTTTTCTCACTGCAGTGTTAGTGAGATCTAAAACATATATAGTCCATTTGTGCATCAAGTTTGAATGAAGAAACTGTATTTTGTTAGCATGGAAACTGACCAGAGAAAGACATCAATGTGAAGTGAGAGGCAAATTTTGGAATGAAGGCAATCTGGATATGCATGACGTAAGGGGGAGGGCTGCAGGGTTTTGTTTAGTTTAGGAACAGTATTTTGTTACAATGCTCTTTATATAATTCAACTGATTGTAAAAAGACTCCAAAATAAGCAGCATCTTTATTGTCACTTCTTTGAGAACAGAGGAACATGAGTACACTTTGCATGAGACAGTTACAGTTGAAGAAAAAGATGATTTGACTAATAGTCTTCCTGTTTGTAGTTCTACCCTTCTGTGAAAAGTACTGAGATCTCAGTAGAATAAATTACATTGAAAAAGTTATTTCAAATCCTAGGTAAAGTACAGATGTAGAACTTTATACTTAGAAAATCTCCTGTTTTATGTTTGTACAGCAACATCTACTGGACAAGAATTGCAATAACATGACACGAATGCCCTCAAAGAATCAGTTTACTTTCAAATTATTCATTTGAAATGCTCTATTTTTCAAAATCCTTCTTTAGTTATAGCATTTAAAATTTTTAAGATAAAATAAATTATTTGAAGTGAGCAAAAATTAGAGAAAAATCAAACTGCTTAGCAGTTTTGGAAAATACATAGCTATAAAACTCTTGTATGTTAAAGCTCTGAATTATACCATTTCAGACAAGGAGAACAACCTGTAAATTATTGCTGCATTTAACTCCCACTTCTCTCTTCTAAAGAATTAAAAAGAAAATAAATTGTATTCCTTGAAACTTCAGATAGAAACTTTAAATTGACACTGGTTTACAGCTGGATTAAACAGAGCAATTCATAGATCCTACATTTTTCTTTTCAGTGGTTTTGAACAAGACCAATCTTAAAACTTTCTTGCACAGACAGACCAGAACTATCTTGTGGTAAGACCAACGGTTACTACTCACATTTGTGACTTCACCTAGAGTGATTCAAAGAACACAACTCATCAAACTGTTGAAATACCACACACATCTTAACTGACAATATTTTAAGGCATACAGCTAATCTTTCAGAACTAAAAAGAACCCCCTACCTGCCAAAACCCTACAAACTGACCAACATAAAATACATCCTGAAATGCATATGTGGAGATTTTCTTTCTACATTTTTAAAATGTCTTGAAGACTTCAATAAGCTAACTGAAATAACCCTGTGTATAATTTTTATAGGATGTTTTTTTAAAAAAATGTAGCAATTGCCTTGCTTCCTGATCGATGATATATACCAAGCAACATGGTAAAAGAATTTTCTTTGTGGACAATTAAAATTTGTACTGTTTCTGACAGAAAAAAAAACCAAACAACTTTCAGTCTTGAATGCACTTTGATGACAGATATTCTTAGGTGCTCTAGAAATCTTCCAGCTTATGCCACCCCCTCCTCTCACTCATCCTCAACTGACTGTGGCATGCAGAACACACAGGAGGAAAGGATTCCTTCCTATCTCCCCAAGAACTTGTAGGGCTTCTGTAAGGACTAAAGGAGTGGAAGAAACCAAATATGTGGGGATTAATTTATCAGAAGTTCAGAATTAGGCCCAAACATAGAAGAGCATATGTACCTTACAGACTACCAACAAAACTACCTCTTTTTTTCTTTTTTTTATACATTGAAATAACACTTTGTTCAGGAAGACAGAAGATCACTACATTTTCCACTTGCAGTCATTTTTGTGAGCAAGATTTCTTAATCTTGTTTACAATTCAAGTCTTTGTTTCTCTAGAAACTGCTTTCTATTTCATTGTACACAGAAAAAAAATCACAGTAAACTTAAGAGGTGAATTTGTAAAGTTTAATTTTCAACAGTACTGGTGTCAAGAAGAAAGGTTGTCATTTCCCTTATGAAAGAAATATTTTTTGTGAAAGTCAACAGTACTAAGGTTTATTCTTGATTTTACTTCCTTCTCCGAACATTAGGTGTAAATGTCATATTTTTCTTTTGGTTTTTATCATGTAATATGAGGATCACACATAGCATCTATTTCACTGAAGCTATAATGCTCTGTACATTGTGTTCAACATGTAAAGTGCTATAGAATCTATTAGAATCATCATATGAAAACAATATATTTATTTATAAACAGTAGCAGAAGATAGATTAATTCTTTGGAAAATAAGAACATAAGTTTCCAAATGTTCTTTTTCAAAGGCTTTTTTTTTTTTCCTACTATAGCTGCAAAGAAAAGTAGATACACATGATGACTTCAGAATTTAAACACAGCAGAACATAGTATACCACAAAATAAGTAATCAAAAATTAATTTTGAGAGGTATCCTTTCAAAACCTGTTAAGAGTGTGTATAAAAAAACATGTGTCATAAATAATTACTTTTGCTTTTCCTCTTCTTGTATTATCAGGATGATTTGGAAAAATCAAATTATCTGAGCAAGACGGAGTAGTAGCACAGGTAGTTGCAGCTGACTACTCTTCCAGCCTAGACTCCCTATAATGTGTCTGTGAATTCTGCTCAGTGCCTTGGTCTTGAACCTAACCTCACTTCCAAATACTTAGAACTCAAGAAATGAGTACTCCTTTTCCAAAGAAAGGAAACAATATTTTTTTCTGTATAACTCTGTGTTTTACGTATCTCTACCCTTCATGCAATGTGTTATTTCTACAGATCACCAGTGAAGGGCCAGCTATGAGTAAGAGGTGAAAGTACACAGATATTATTGAGTCCAGCAACTGGAACACAGACACAGTCACACACATAATCCCCACTGTCAGAATTTAATGTAATTCCACTGTATGCTTACATTATTTTAAAAAGAAAAATCTCTTACTAAAAGAAGTTGTACTTCTACCAGTGAAATATAATTATTACAGGCCTTTGTTACTTATAAGTCCTTTATATAGAAGAAACCATACCTCACTGAATAAACTTCCATTCACATAGGAAACCCAGAGCTTCCAGAAGTTGGGCAGCTGACTTACAACAAGTTTTGTCAACTTTTCAACAAATACAACTTGCTGAGGAGCTTTGTATCGCCAAGCTAAAAGGGGAAGAGAGGATGGAAAAAGCAACATTAACATTTTTAAAAATAACAGGAATGTACTACAAGCTTGCTGCTGCACTGTATTACACAAGTGACTATACAGTAGATATAAAACTATTTGGGTAAAAATAAAAAAAAATAAAGTCTAGTCCATATATGTGTACACAATCTGTACATATACAAGCTTTTTCTTCTCCTCTTGTATGCTTACAAGGTGTCAGCACTGTGACAGTATCTATAGAATAGTTTCCCTTGTGGGGGTATCTAAAGCAATCCACCTAAAGACTGTCCATTCAGACAGTCTTCTGTCTTCAAACCACTCTAAAATGTAAGGTAATGTGAAATCAATCAAGACATTAGAAAAGTTTCTAATGAAATCTTGGCAACAGGTAACTTTTTCCACTTTCCTCTCAAATGGGTGAAAAGGAGTAAAGAGAAAACTGAACAGAGGCAGATGTAATCATTAACACAGAAAATAAAGGAAACCTTGTAAAATATTCTTCCATAACCATCTAGATTCTCTGTTGAAACCTTCCTAATTAGAATGGTTTAACAAAACAGGGTATCAGCACAATGATAAGAGACTTGTATCTCACTTCAGGAACTACACCCTTCTTTGGAACACGTAGACAAAGAAATCATATGTTTGTTGAAAAACTCCAAAACAAATCGCCAAAGCCCCCAGAACACTTTAAAAAACTACATGTTTGTTGATGTGGTGTTTTTTATATATAAACTCAGGTCTTGTACAAATTATAAATTTAGGACTATGATATCAGCCTATGTACCACTGTGGAAATGCAGAAAAATGTTGCATGAAATAGCACTTTTTGTATCTACTTTGCTAAAGAATGTTGCCTACACACAACAGGAATTCACCAGTTAGGCAAAAATTGCTGCCCAATAGCACATTACATACCAGTAGGCTTCACCAGAGCCTCACTATTTTATTATGTTAGTAGACAGTCTTGAGTCTCCTTGAAGTACAGCATACCTTCAGCAGCTTCCATTTGTCGGGGTGTGGATCATGTATTGCTCTGCTTCTTTACTGCAGAACAGAACATCTGTCCTACCCATTTCTTCTCATGGCCAAAAAGTTTAGGCATTTTGAATTAGTATTTGAAAATAAAAACATAATGGAAGCCCAAAATTTGGAAAGAGGGTCTGACATAACTCAAGTGCAAATGTGCTCAGAGTTATATATCTGTTTAGGAGACATGAAAACATCAAAACTCTACTAGAAAAGCTCCTAGTGTGGACACAGGTAGGATACTTTCACTGGCTTGGTTTATGACTGCCAGAGAACTGGTCAAGACTCAGTGGCAGAAAAACTTTCATTAACAAGCTGTGACTACGCTATAGCAGCAGAGGCTCTGTAACTTCTACAAACCCCAACTTTTAATGAAAAAAAAATTCAGTTCCTATGAGAAACCATTTCATGTTTTCAAAAAGCTCCAGCACCAATCTAAGGTTATAACCACGGATGTCTCTTGGTAACTGAAACATACTGGCAAGATTTACTTCATCTATGAAATCCTTTTCTCCTTGAGGATGCATATTTCAGATTTAGTCCCAAGCCTGCAGACAGCAGATACTTCTTAGAATAAGCTACTGCACATCAATATCAAAAGGTTATGGCCATAAATTCAGGATATTTCTACTTTGCTACTAGAGAAAGCTCCAATCTATATTTTATTCCATTGATTTTATTATAATCTCTGCTATAACAATCTAAAGAGGAAACTAGAGCTTTTGTCTATTGTTTATATATTCTCATGAACATACGCTCAAGCAAGAGCTGAATGTTGTTTGAATGCTGCAGTTTTGAATTCATAGGAATTTCTTTAACCAGTATCTTGGACAATCATTGTCAAACATATTGGAGAAAAAAACCCCAAATATACCAAGTCACCAAAAAAGCCCAGAGATACCATTCCTTAAATTTACCCAAAACTAAAAAGATCCACAAACTGAAAACAGAACACACCACAGCACATTTGGAATGGCAGCTCTTGCACAGGCATCCTAAATTGTAGATCTGCTTTGTCTCTCCATTCAGAGAACAAAGATGGCAAAGCTATTAGTGGACATGTGCACCTAAGCACCAAAGAACTCAACTCAGACGCATCTATTATCAGGATGGATTATTATACTGCTCCAATTCTCCAGTTTTCCTTTGAATCTTGGTTTAAATTGGTGTCTACAGAACATGAAAAACTTGCTGTAAATTTACATGTTTCAGTTTGTAAAAGGTAACAGATACATAACTAAGGCTTTAAAAGCAAAATAATCCAAGTGGAATTGTCAGCCATATATGCAATTAAGTTCCTGCTCAGGCAAAAGAATTCAAACAACTTAAAAATAAACTGGATTTTGGGTGTTGCTACATTAAGTGTGGCATTCATATTATTAGTGGATAGCATTCCACTAATTCCACTAAAAACAACCAGCAATCTAGTGTTTTGCTTTGTAACACTTGTTAATAACCTCGATGCAAGGCTTTGGGCTGAGAAGTGACAAGGGTAACAATAAGACAGCTATTTCAGTAAAGAATGATCTATTCTATGAAAAGCATGTTTTCTGTCTCCTGTGATGTCACCATTGAAAGATTCCTGAGAAGTTGTTTGGATAAGGGTATTGATGACACAACACAGAAGGCCTCAGCTGGTTGTGGATAGACAGACTACTTGAGCTTAGTCAAACATTTTGTTTCCCCTTTTGGGTTTAAAGCATCAGAGAGCCAGATATGTGAAGTCACAGAATGTGCAATTGCAAGGAGAACCATCATCTCAGTGAACACACCCAAAAGGTATAACAAGCAAAACTAAGTAGGCTGTATGTGGCTATGCATGCCAGAGAAAAGATTTGGTCTTGTAGAAAAAAATAATTTTACTACTTTAACTAGATTCTAAGAAACAAACTTTGAACTTGAATTTGAATTTTATGAACTACTCTTTGCTTGCAGAAAACATGGACAACTTCTTTAGTAAGCAACAGTGGTGTATAAGAAGAAAGAATTCTATTTCGTAACAATCCAAACAAGCACACAGTATGTGGGTTTTTGTTTGAGATTTTTGACTACACCACACTGTTACAGAATTTCTGAGAGGGAGGGCATGATTTATGTCTGGAGTGAGAATTGAGCTACCCCTCCGACTAGGCCCCTGATAAGCGGCCTTGGTGAGGCCTTTCAAGCCTTTGACACAGTAAGAAATTAGTTGTGGCGCAGTTAGAAATTATGTTAAGGTAACTACAAAGTAATGAGCTATCCGAGTGTGAATTAGAGTAGAGCTGCAGTGTGAAAAGCCTGACCACCTTAAGGCAAAGGTAAACAATGTTAGCTTGCCAATCAGAGTGCCTTTGTAAACTGTAAACTATATAGAAGTGTATATAAACTGCCATCTTCTCTGGAATAAAGGGAGAACGTAGCATTGATCATATTGGTTGGATGTGCGTTCTGTCCTGTCCAGCTCTTCTGACTTATAAGGACCCTGACTTTGCCACACAGTGGACGGTGGAGCCTGCAGCTTTTGTTTTTCCAAATCGAACAGATGCCTACCATCATCCCGGCCAGACTGAAAGCTGCTGCCCCTTTTCAGCGAAGCGGTTTGACTGAGATGGCCGATTGGCGATGGACGCACATCACTGTCCAGGTCCAGCATGGGGCTGTGGAGCAACGCGTTGCCTGGGCAGAGGGGAAAAAACCCAAAAGTTAGAATAATTTTGCACATCAGTTGACATGAAACTGTATGCTGCATGTGGAATTCTAATTTAATTCAGTGATACAAATGTTACCTAGTCTTGCTTTATTTAGACTCTTCTTTCATCTGTATCAATGCTATTCAATACCACCACTGACTCCTGTAGCAAAGCCAAAACTACAAGTACCATTCTTTGGACCGTATCTTTCTCTGTTTATAATTAATGGCCTAATTAACAAGTAAATTAGCAAGTTGCTCGAAAGCCATGGATAAAAATGTATTTATGCCATTAGTGACATTGCCCATGGTTCAACACCAAAAGTTTATTTTGTGTCTAGCAAAAGCAGTGAAAGGCAGAGTGTTCAACTATTACTGTTTTGCCTCTACAAAGTTTGAGAGAATCCACCCATCAGGAATCAGAAGAACTAATGACATGTTTCCTTTGTAAATGTCCTTATTTATACATAACTAGAAACCCACAAAATATTTTCCAGTGTATCAAACAATTATTTTTTACTTTGGGTGCCTGTCCATATGTAGGTCACTATTCACAAGTCTAAGCGAGGATACTTGGAGTCTAACATGCATTTTGAAAGCCAACCATATAAGAAGAATAAGAGGATTATGATAAGTTTTAAATATAGTGTGACACTGTCAATAACTTTTAAAAAGTCTAAATTGCTGCTTTATGCACTTTACCGTATAGAGACATTTCTGAAAGTAGTCATCAAAAACTACTTCAGCATTGCTCAACTGAGCTGTAACAAGTAAACTTAAATCAATCAATATTCCCAGAATTATAGAACATCCCAGGTTGGAAGGGATCTCAGAAGACCATTCAGTCCAACCTTTCACAAGAAAGGGAGCCAGGGTGAGATTATCTAGCACTCTATCCAGTTCAATGTTGAAAACCTCCAGTGATGGCAGCTTTACAAGGTCACTGGGGAGCTTACCTCAGTGACTGATTGTTCTCCATGTAAAAAAATATTTTCTTATACTGAGATGAAACCACCCCTGATAATTAATGTTGAATTTTTGTAGTGAGAATCCCAGCATTTGAGTTTATACTGTTATCTTTTCCATTGATACCTACATTCACTTAATATAACAGGAAGGTCACAGAGGACGACTACCAGCTGTAACACTGAAATACTCAGATTCAAGAGTAACACAAAGCAAAAACTATTCAAAGCACATTTATTCTGGTGTCAGAGCAGCATGGCAGAAAAAAATATACCTAATTCTTTTACTTCAACAGCTGGGGCTTAAAGAGCAATATAAAGTATTGTGAAACTTATCACAAACTTCCAATAGGTGACAGTATTGGGTTTTAGTTCATTTTGAAGGACGCTCTTTCTCTTATAATTCTTTAAAGGCTTTTAAAGAAATTTGCTGTGGCCTATCACAGCAGCATTAGCATTACCAGAATAACTGTCAGTTCTTCCACTCATCATCTTACTGTTCATGGTATAAGACACATAAGTAAATAAATCCAATTAGCTGCATCATTCACAATTGTAACTGACACACTGTATTAACTGACTCAAGTGAACTCAGGACTCCTGTCTTCAGGCTGTGCTATGATTCTGTTCACTGTATAATTCCTAGACCACTTACTAAACACAACTCATCTTTATGACAGCTTTAAAACTGATGAGTTTTCAGCAACACAGAATCTGTTGCAGTGATTTAAGTGTATTACCCACTGTTACCACAGACAAGATCTACATTGAGTTTGAACAAGAATTCATGGAAAGATTTTTCCTTTTGAAAGAACTAAAAATGCACAATAATGACAAAGTAAAAAAACAAATCTCTGCATCCAGGAAAACAACCCAGCCATCTTACAGAATTAAGAAAAACAAAAGCAAATTAATTCCTCTTCAGATCAAAAAATACACATATTCATTATCTTACAGAAATTCTACACAGAATAAAAATAAAATTGTAGAAGACCCTGAGAAAATTTAAGCGTCTCACATAATTCCTGGGATTCCAGGAACATTTGAGTGAGATTCAACATATTTGCATTTTATTTGGAAAAAAAAGATATGTCAAGAAGGCTGAGTCAAAACTGTCACAGGCATTGCTATTTAAAACATATTTTATTAAAAAAATTAAAAAAAACACCAGCAAGAGTGTAGCAGTGTTATTTTCACCAAAACTACAACGAAAAAAAAATCCCTCTGATCTTTCTGCACAGAATTTAAGTCCTCAGCTTTCAGACAGTGTGTTAATAATATAAGGAGCGTCTTGTAAACAGATGGTCTCTAAAAATGACAGTGCCAAATTAAGAAAAACAGACACTTACCAAAACACCTTAATGTGAATTAGCTCAATTAAAACCACTTGCTCGAGGTAGCTATATTGCTGCTGATGCACTAAGCCTATGCAGCCTGAATGGTTTTATATTCACTAGTAACAGAAAATATGTAAAGAATACTCTCTTGTTCCACCAGAAAAACCACATCATCAGTGTGCTGGCATACCAGGAAAAGAAAGTTTAACATGAACTAATTTCTTAATTGGTTGTCTAGCATTACAAGCAAGTATAACACAGCAGCAGGGAACTACAACAGCAAATATACCCTCAGGACTAATAAACATCTGGACTACATTAGCAAAGCTGATCTTGCTCTCACCCTACCAGAAGATAGCGCTTGAAGACTGCACACTAGCACATAAATCTTGTAAAAAAAGTGCAGAGCTAACTTACAAACAATTTTTCTTCTATCCCAACTTGTTCCCTCTCTGGAGCCAGCAGCTTAATTTTAGCAGCATAATGCAATACAATGAATTAATAGTAGTATGTACTGCAGACAATAATATTTATAAACCTAAATAAACTAACCAAATAATAATTTACTGCTCACTCAGTATTTGATTTGTGTACTATTTTTACATTTCTAGATCCTGAATGTAGGACAGCAACAATTTAAAGTTTTGAGAAATTAAATTTTTACTGTGCTAACAGGTTTCAAAGAAGTATAAACAAGATTAAAAGAATATTCCTGGCAGATCTTTACTTTTAAAAAATACACTGCATCTTTGAAGCTATAAAAGTTCTTTTTTCCAAAATACAGCATCTACATGGAGCATTATCTGTCAGTGACTCCAGTGCCAAGTGTATATTTAACCAAGGAAACACAGGAAAAAAAAAATGTACTGCATTCTCTTCTTCTACCCAACAGTAATGACAAAACAAAAGTATAATTAACACTTATTACATTTACAACTATCTAATCATGAGAAGATCAAATATGAAGTTTTAAGAATCTCAATACTGCTTTATTTTTTAAAGGATTGTAGTGGGTTTCAACTTTTTGTGCACATATATTTTGAAGGTGTGCACTCAGAGGGTGTGTAAAATAAAAATATCTTAGTGGTTTTGTTCATGCCTCTTCTGTTCTACTGCAGTAAGATCTCACCAAAATAAGAATCTAAAGAGCACAGCAAAAGCACAATTCTTTTTGATATAATTTCTCTAACTTTCTGTAAATGAAAAGCCACCAGTGCTGACCCCTAACTGCAGGTTTATCATACTATAGGGTACTTCTGTTCCTACAGTACCTATAGCTCATGTACAAACCTCGATCCCATTTTTTGGATTGCTACCTGAGAGCTCTTGGCAAGCAGTGCATTACAACCTCCATTAAAAAGACAACAGACACGAAATTTGCCTAAAATAAATTTTTCCATTATATACAAACCAGTAAATGGTTTAATATTTTAAAAGCTGCTTTACCTTCATATTCCCAAACTATTACCAAACTGAGTGTAAAAATTGTTCTGCAATATCCATTGCTCCACAACTGTCTGGGTTTCTTCCCCCCTCTGAGGTCTGGCAGGCTGAGGTTTCTCGAAGGAGTTGCACATCTCTTGCCTCCCTCGATAATCCAGCCTCAGCCACTGCAATTCTGCAGCCTGGTGCATCAATTACATGACTTCAGGAAAGATTTTTACAAAAGCTACTGGTGATCAGAGAATTAATATTGTGTCAGTACCGCCTTCAGTGACAAAGAAAATTGTTAACAAGTGACCAACCTTAGGTAAGTAACTGTTCAGTGAGATTTTCCCTGTAAAGTCAAATGTCAGTCATTACACAGACTTACATTCAGCACCTACATGCACATACAACACATGCATGATGTATGTGAGCAAGATTAATTTAAAAAAATAAGACTCTAGAAGATGTGCAACCAGGTGAATACAGCTCCTGTGTTTTCTCACCCGTTATGTATCTCACAGTGAATTTTCTCACAGGCTACAATAGTAAGGGAAGGCTGATCTACAGCCTCCTGACTCTCTGAAGGGCGGCAGACTTCCTCACCAGCCTCAAAACACCTTTGAACACTTTTTCCTGTGCACAGCGGGCCCTTGTCCTGTGCTACAGGCTGACCACCCACTGCTGCTTGTTGACCAAACACACAGTGCCTGGAGCCTGCACTGACACAACCAGGATAAGATTCCTTTCAAGGACACCACAGTGAGAATTTCAATTTGTCTAGGCAAGAAATTAGGCGAGCAGGAAAAATTACTGAAAAATTAAACTGCAAAGCAGATGAATAACTGCATTTTATTCTTTTTTTTAAGTGCTTTTTTGTTCTCACCTTACATTTTATAGTGATCAGAAAGAAAATGGATTGTTTTTCTAGAAAAATTATGAGCATGGGAGATTAAAATGGATAGAAAAAAAAGTTTTTGGGAAATATTTGAAAATGAATGCTTTTTTAAATCTTAAGGCTAGTCTTCATTGCTATAAATGCATTTATAATGAAACTGTTTTTCACTTTACTACAAAAAGGGTAGCTGAGCCTCTTCTAGTGGTGTTTTAAGTATTTTACAGCCTAAGGATATAACTTAATGCTAGCCCTTCAGACCAAAATATTCTGAAACAAGAGCCAAGCATTCGAGTTCAGCAGATAAATAAAAATTACTTCATTTTACTAGCTCCAGCAGACATCAAGATCATCAGCACTTTTGGAAAAACTCACTTTTACCCCTGAAAAAGTACTGAAGACTGAAGCACACACAAAGGTAAAATGCTGGCCACTGAAGAGTTTTAATCTATATTCATTCACAAGAATCTTTAAAATTTTGGTTTTAAGCTACCTGAGTTGTTTTTTAATCCCAACAGCTACTCTCTTTATAGTACTTTAATATTAAAGTATTACATAAAATAAGAATGCCCCCTAAACTTCTGGATTCTATTAAAATTTCTGAATTATAGCAAACTTACAAATACAGGTAGTAAAGGAGGAAAATGAATCTGCTATTAATTTTTGTACTGATCAATTTTTATTCTTGCTTTTTTTTTTTTTTAATTAATAACCCATTAAGAGTTTGCTTGACATCTGCTGTCAAAAGGGTATTTCTGCTATGGACAGGGGATGTGGTTTAGACATGAAATGGCTCCCAGCTGCAAGAATTCTTCTTCCAGATGTACAGTAAGCAAAGGCAATGGAAGAGAACCAGCTGCTAGGATAACAAATTGAAAAGGCACTTTTGACACAAGCCTTGCCGGCCTGTCTGATCTAACAAAGATGGATCATTCATTGCAAGGTGAATAGAATCTCAGTGTGGCACAGAAAAAAAAAAGCAACATGGTTTAAGCACCCATTTCTCTCTTTCACACCAAGTACAGCTGCTGTTACTCTGGCACAGAAAAACCCTGCAGAATTTTTTACAATATCTGGAGAGCTCTGCATCATAATCAGTGTTGCAAAAATTGCAGTTTTTTCAGCAATAAGAACGAAAAAAAAAAAAAATATATATATATAATAATAAAAACAAAATCACAGTCACTGTACTATCATACTCTTGTTTGGAGAGCTGGCTCTACATTGGGAACTTTAATAGGTTGTGTATTATATATTTTGCAAACCAAATGGCAGCAGAAAGATCATGCTACAACTATGTCAGTGTTTCCGTTTACAGCTTTAGTTTCTAATCAGGTTAGCTATTAACAGGTAGCTTTTTTTCAATAATACTGCATAAAATCTCAAAGATTTGTGTCACAGATGAGTGATTTACGTCACTCAAAAAATCACCATCAAAGGTATTGGCAGAAGTGGTTTTAATAAGAATTTGTAGGAGTGAGACTTGACAAAGTTTGGAAATTAAGGAAAGAAATTAAGGATTTCTCAGCCAGTTTGATGATAACTGGATGGGAGTCTATATCCATTTTAGCTCAGAGGATCATGAAACGTACTGAGCCACTATTAAAGTCTAAGCAAATAACCACTGGCCATACAGAAAACAGTCTTAACCTCCATAGCTTCTATCCCTTATACTCACATTAAGAATCCCATTGCTTAACTCCTTTTGGCTATCTGCCCAGTGCTTCAGGAAAATTTTAAACTAAACCTCATTTATTTACATTTATTTTCATGTCATTTTATGTCATTATGTTCTCCATGTTTCCTGCACTCCAACAAATCTGGGAAGCATAAACTGTAGTGAAAAACTACAATTATGCTTTAATAATTGAGAAATTGCCAAGTATAGTTGCAATTTAAAAATATGTAAAACCTTAACTGAAGGAAACCATTTAGTATCTAGGTACCAGAACTGGAAGTCTCTAGATGTCTACAAACCATGAGATCATAGGTCAAAAGCAGCAATTAGGGCTTTAGCTAACACAAGGTATAAAATACCAGCGCAATTCAGTTTACCATTCAATTATTTCCTACTAGAGATCTAATAAATACTGTTTTGGGTGAGTGTATGCTCTTCCATGGTAATCTTCATATTCATGGCCTGAAAAAACACTCTCTCAATTTTTTTTCTATCTCATGCATATCCTTAACATATCTACATACTAAGTAACAGGAGCAAACTGGCTTTACCTACTTGAAGTCCTCTCAGTGGATATGACTGACCATAACAGTGGATATGACTAGACAGATAACACTAATTCATCTATGCTTCAGGAAAACTTCATAACCATTAAAAAAAGTTTCAAAAACAATCAAAGAGCACAACTGCCTATTCCATGAGTAAGGCATATAGCATTTTAAGTTTTCTATTTAATGCTATAAATCCATATATTTAGAAGCACTACTACATAAGCAGAACTAGAGGTCCAGCCAATTGCACATGGGTCCCACATCTACAACTGCACCTTAATGAAAGAATCCGATCATTAGAGAAACAGGAGAATGCCTTAATTACAAGGACAGGGGCATGGGAGCTTTATGATTTGGGCATCCCCTGTACTGCCTCACTATGCTTCTGGCAATGCTGTTTGGGTCTTTTTGTCCTGGCTACTTATACTTCAGCAGAGGAGAAATTCTGATCTGCTGTCTTATCTGCACTTTCAGTCACTCCTTAAAACATGTGGGCTTGGAGTCAAGCAGTTTCTAATAATATGAATATCCCATGCCTGCATTTTTTTTTCACCTCATAAATGAGGAAGGTCTGCTATAGTGAGAAAGAGACAGGCTAAAGGCAATGATGGGCGAGTAACAACAGCCATATCTTAGCACATAATGAAACGTTAATCTACATAATGCAAGGTTAATCAGCAAACTAACAGGGTTGTTTAGATTGAGGGAAAGACTACATCCATACACATACAAGAGTTATTCCTCAAGGGAAATAATACAGTCCAAAATGCTGCTGTGAAGTACTTCATACATAGGACTTGAGAGAATTCCCTGTCCTACTTGTACCCATTGAAATAAATGCAACCAATTAACTGATGATCAGATTATAATAGATGATCAATGCCTACTAAAATCAAAGGAAAGATTCAATTAAACAATTTGCTATTGGTAGTTGTCAGTTTTTTAAGTCACAATACCAAATTATTTGACAAAGCTTAGCACAGCTTTTTTTATGTTCTTTCAGTTTTTGGAAAGAATATTAACACAAGTTGGATTAACTGGAAATAGACAGTATTGGAAACACACAGGATTTCTGCTGAGCCCTGAAATAAAGTCTGAGAAAGAACTCCATGATCATTACAGTTGTGTAAACTTGCCACAGTTTCTTCTTTCAGGTTGCATCAGAGACTGCACCATGCTATGATATTCAATGATACTTTGCACATCTAGGACATAATTCCCAATTGCTGAGTATTTCCTACAAAATGGAGTTAATCTCTGATAATATACAAGCCCAGAGGTTTTAAAAAAAATTTATTGTGATAGTAAAGAAGGATTCACACTTAGATATCAACCTAAAACAAATATGTATTTAAATTTATCTTTAATACACAAAGTTCTGATAGCACATTCCAACACCTTGGCATCTAAATTAGCTCACTCTTGTCCTTCAATTTGGAGACAAGAGGGCAATCATCAGGTGAGGGACCCAAGAGAGGATGTAGAAAACTAGACTTACTTCTTGTCAGTATTGGGGATTTTTCCTGACTGCCATTACTATTGGCCTGGATAAGTCAAAACACCTTACAGACTACAGGCAAAGATGTAATTTCTATATAAGAAAACAAAATTATTTTGGTTGTAATCACTAATGGGTCAGCCTTCTAGTTGTGTGGAGACAACTGGAACTATTTTTTCCATAAAATACAGTGTTGACTTATACTAGTGACTAAATTTGGAGTAAGTTCTCAGAATTTGTTAGGATTGTGTTTTAACTAGTTTATCAAATAATTGCAGTGTAAGCTTTTCCTTCCTGAATACATCATGGCCAACAAATAAGTTCTTTGACAAAATTTGCAGTTTGACAATCATCTGCAATAATTCTGTCCAGAATCTCTAAAGGTTTAAAACACCCCTACCTTATCCAGATAAGAAAAGCAGAGACTTTGTCTAACTCCAAACCTACTTAAAGTAGTAAAAGTCATGTGTAATGACTCAGAGCACAGTTCTCCTTTCAAAACTAATAAAACAGCAGCAAAATACTTTGGCACAAGCTCAGCTGAAAGGTGAAAAATTTTGCAGAAATGTAAAAATAGATACAATCTGCTACTGAGATTTAAGTTTACTATGCTGAAAAGTTTTGACTCAATCAGTTAGAACCCACAGATTCAGTTGGCAAAAGAACGAAGGTAAGAATAGCCAGAAATAGCTGGTATGCCCAAGGTAGAACTACTATTGCTGTCTGCTTGTTTCAGCATTCATAATATGAAAACTGCCATCTGCTAGAAACAATGGAAACCTAGAAAAAATTTAAAGCTCTTTTCATGAGAATACCAGTCTTATGACCCATCTCCTCCTCCAAACGCTTGATAAACAAAAAAGTAAATTTTTTTTAAGCATGTGTTAAGAGGACGATTTAAATGTTTGAAAATTTATTATCATATTACCTTAAAAAGAGAATATGAATTTATGAACATATAAGTAACATTTCTAACTTGTTTAAGTTGATTAGATCCCACAGTCTTGCATAACCAAACTGAACAAATCTCCACACTTTCCCTGTTTGAAAAGCATACACTTATTCAAGTAGATTAAAATGCATGCCATGCCTCCGATCACAACCAGCATTGTTCTACTTGGCAGTTAAAACCAATCCTTCTGAGTCCTCTTTTTTCCATCTCCCACCCGATGTATGCCAAAATTAAACATCTGTGGAAAGTAAAAATCATGCTCAGCAACTTTTCTTTGTCCTACTAGATACTAAGTGAGAAACTGAATCAGCTAGGATTGATTCTTGAGTATTTTAAAATCTGTACAACAAACTATAATCAGTGGAACACCACATAGGAGGCTGGAAGAAAATTATTGGAATTTGATGACCTGTTAGCATTTCTTTCATATATACACAAACTATTAACTATCGATACTTGTATTTGCTGGGCATTTGGGTGAGTTAACTTCCCTCTTCTGTGAATCAAAGCTGTATCATAAAGGCCCCTCTGACATTATGGCTGAGGTAAGCAGTTTTGTTGCCAGAAAAATACCTAACATGTTGAGATTTTTCAAGAGAAATACGGGAATTTAGACACATTTTCCACTCGTTCACTGAAGCCTGCACACGAAAATTATATAGACCACTAAAACAAAAAGTATCAAGCACTAAGTATCATCATGTCTCTATTTGTCTTGCTAAAAAGCTGAATAAGTTTTGCAAGTGAGATAAGGAAGCTCAGAGTCATTAACCATGGCTGTTTTCACAAGTGAGTTTTGCTCCTGATAATTTAATGTTGTGAGGCTGGTGGCAGTGCCTCATGAGGGCTTTTGACAAGGAAAGAAGATGGGGGGGTTTGGAAACATTCTGAATTTTTACCAAGATGCCCGGAAAACAGTGTGGCACTCCAGCTAGTTCCACAGCACTTCACATTGTGTAGTAAAACAATGATGGTCTGTACACACTTTTAAGCTAAAACTTACTAACATTGCTGTCACAAGTGATACATCCTCTGAACTCCACACCTCATGTCACAATCTGTGCAACAGAGAGTTAAAGCCTCTGCAAAAATTTACAGCACATTTCTACAGCAGCTCCAACTCAGTAAAACTTTTGTGGTTTCTCAGAATAAAATACCTTATTTGGCTTGGGATATACATGCACTAACACTAAACATGGGAGTTACCTATAAGCCAAGGGATGCCAGATTCCAATATGCCTATTCATTTCAAAACTGGCAGCAAAATTTGTAAGACTTCTTAAGAAACAAGGTGCTGCTTCTATTTCCTAATTTGAAAATCCAGTTTTCAGATTTTACTACTAGAAATGTCAGGCCAGCAGCTTTCCACCTGCTGGAAGGCTTTTTATATGCGGGTTAATGGGATAGAGCATGTTAACTTGTAGCTAAGTTGCAGCCACACCTGCAAGCAATACCTACACTTTGAGGAGCAACATTATCAAAGACAGAATATAACTATATAATCATATTGGTCTTAATAATAACCTTGACAAAATATCCCCTTTGTCCAGCTAACAGGTCTGTGCAGATTCAGTGCAACCTGAATTCTGAAACTATACACAAAGAAAGAACGAAGAGGACTTCATAATATCATTCACTACATGTCAAGGAATTAAGCATTATTCCTCTGTGCCCCAATGTCCTGGGTATCCATATACTAACAGAATATCTTGTGACAAAGTAATCTAACCAGCAGGTTCACAGAACAATCCAAACATTATATGAACTCAAAGAAATGTTCCAAGAGGACAGTAAACCGTGGATAAATTATTGAAATTTAATGCTTTTCCCATGTAAAACGCTTAAAAGTTACAAATTAAGCAAAAAGAAAACTCCAACTGCTGTTCTGTTTTTATAACAGAATAATAAAAATTAACTCAGTATTCAGCTTTGTAAAAAGCTATCTAAATTGATGGGGAAAACCTAAAATCTCCTCTGTACACTAGAATAAAGTAAAAGGCAATGACACATGCCTAAACGTCAAATATACATATATATATATATATATAAAGGTAAAATAAAAATGTATCCTTGCCTTTTTGTTCTTTAACATAGCTCTCCTTACAGTTGTGCATGAGCTGCAGAATCCACTGATGTTGAGCACCAATGCACTGCCAAGCTGGGTCCCCAGGTGCATGAAGATCAGAAAGATACCTGTAAAATACAGTCCAAAAATCACAGTTTTGACTTGACACACTGAAGGCCTCATTAAAACAGACCAACCATGTACTATGAAATACTTTTTCTTTTTTTACATAATTTTAAATATTCAAGAATAGGTTTTAAAATACACTCATATCCACTGCAAACAGAATGTTTGCATTGGCTTTTTTTGAATTAGTGAGGCAAAATTCCACTAAAAATTTATAGAAATAAAAACCTTTAATATCCTATTAATATGTATTTCCAGTTGTGTCTCTAGTAGTATGCAGGAAACCAAACTCTTTATCTGCAAGGCTGCAGTTTAGTACTTCAGATTTGAAGGAAACCAGTGATGGCATCTCAAGCACATAAAATATAGTATTTTTCTTCCTACTGTATATGAGTGTATCAACCTGTAATCTTAACAAGTAATTTCAGAAGGAATTAATTTCTGACAGCTCATTAATTTTAGCACAGGCATGAACAAACATATCTAAATGAAGCTCCTGGGTTGTCTTTTTGTTTGTTTATTTTGGTCTGGTGTTTTTTTGTCCATGCGAAGTCTGAAAAAAGAAGGGGAAGAGATAACAAAAAGGATTGTGGCTTCTAATTTGCAGAAGAAAAATACTGTCTGTCTTTAGGGAACAAGGAGTATTAGAAGCCAGCTGCTGTGATTTCAAAGAGAACACAAAAGGAATGTAGTCTCATGTATGGCATTCAAGACTATCTGACAATAGACTTCCAAGAGAGTATTTTCAAAAAGTTGTAGCTGCTCTACTGTTTGAGGCAATCTGTTACATTCTGCATTAATGAGGCAGGACATATTTTAAAAAGATGCTTAAAGTGAACTATAGTGATAAATTATCTGAAGCAGCACAGGCAATGTTTATTCCCTCACGAAAGCTGTTTTACTACAATAATACCTAATGTTAATTAGGACTGTGTTGAATTCTGCCTACTTTGACAAACATCTGTGGCACTTGAATAAAAAATAAACTGTCAAAGTAGGACTGGTTGGATGGATGAGAAAATTACACAACTAACCATTTTGACAGGGTGACATTTATAAATTATGAGCTCAAGTCCTTTTCAATGTTATGGGGACCTTTAGACTTTTTTCTTAGGCACAAAACTAAAAAATGACTTACCACTGGTCTTGAAATAAATACATCTACTTGGCTGTTAAGAGCTATGGTAAACTATTTCTCAATAGTATAAAATAATTAACAGTGTGAATACCCAAATACAATGAGAGGAAAATATGAATTGAAGCCTAATTATAAACATTAAGTATCTGAAGGAAAAAACACCAGTATTTTAGGTCTTGGTCAGCCTTCAACTTCAGAGACACGAGCATTAAGGAAGAAAAATCCTCATAAGACCAGCAGGATTTATGCACAATTTTGATTTTGTTAGTTTCATTTTTGCTGAAGTCCCCTGAAAGAAATTTACTTCATACCTTGCCTTCAGAAAATTTACACTAACATAACCACCTATATTTAGAGTAGTGAAACTAATTTAACCATTTTGTAGGCTAGGATTCCGTTGATTCATTGGAACAAAATTATTCCACATTCATCCACTCCTCGCTCTTTATTATACTTCTACATGTGGAATAGATTTGGTTACATTAACACATTCTGCTTTAACATAGGCTGGAGTACTTTTAAAGATTCAATAGTTCAAGGTAAGCGGCTACAAGACAAAACACTAAAAATAACCAACCCCCAAAACGCAAGCAAGAATCAATAAAACACAACCAACCAAAAAAACCCCACAAGAAACCCCAAACAAAAAACCAGAATCAAGCACATATACAACATACAACACATGAGTCTTTCAAAGAACCCTTAGAAAAGGTCCTAAGACTTGGCTTAGGTTAAGCAGCTGCTCTTTGAAGTTTTCAAGTGTCATATAGAAAAGGAATAGCCAGTGCTGTGCCTTCACAGACATGAAATGCTGAACTATTCATCTTAAAAACCAATTCCAATGAATAGGCAATAATAATGTAGCATCCAGAAGAATGAGAAGCCTCTACATAAATGCACACAGGTCACAGTAGTCATAAACTCACACAATGCAAAGGGACCCAAGACACCAACCCCACACTTGGGTCTGTGCAACTGGGCCTGGTGCACACACAAAACACTCAAGACCTCATGCAGGTGTCTGAATTTCACAAATGCTTCCCGCACAGCACATTTAGTCTGCTTCTTTTACGATAACTGATAAAAACACTGGGATTGTCAAGACACTCTAGGAACCCTGGTAGCAACCAAACCTCAAAAGCTTTTTAAATAAAGCCATAAATATTCCAGAGCACTCTAAAGTTTGGCACCAACGACTGAAAAGTTGAAGTCTACATCAGCTCATCTCAGCAGCCTTACAACAGACATCAGTTTTGTGAAAAACAGATAATCTGTCAATATTAATGAAAACTGGGCAACTGGTTCATGTTCATGAAATGCAAAGGAATTTCATTGTTTAGCCTGAGCAATAAAAGAGCCAATACCACTTTCAAACAACAGAACAGTCTGGATTAAAGCCTCCCTATCATCTGACTCGGGATGATTCCATTTCAATGTCAAGTCAAGCTGAAGTATTAATAAGGAATCTATTTTGAGGTATGCAAACTAGGAGTGGTCATTTCAAGCACAGCTTGCAATATGTCAGTTTAGGGAAAGTAACAAAATCTCAACATGCCTTAAAGATTTAAAAAATTAAATTCAAATTTCAATTATGCTGCATTAAATTGTTCTCATTCAAGAACTGTTTTTCAGTCCTTCAATAAATAATCCAGTACCATTCCACTGCCATTATTTATATAATCATGAAGTCTCAAAATACTCACAGCTTTAAAACCAGAATTTAAACTACAGTAAAACTAGTCACTACTCTATTTAGGAAACATTTAAATACAGATTTAACACCATATGTCTGAGGAAGGCACTAGACAAGTGATTACCTTATATAACGTTTCTGATCATGCAATGTTGATGGAGTTTCAAGCAGCTTGTCCAACAAAAGTTCTCGTAAAGCTTCAATTCTGGTTTCAACTTCAGCATAATCTAGGAATAGGGAGCAGGAATAAATCCAATGTGTCCTTAAGCAGCGTCATGAACTGAAGTTATTTTCCTAGGGTATCAGACACTTCTGGAGTTAATGTGGAAATCAATATAAATCATTTTATAACAAGCCACATCTGAAAATATTATACATGACAGTTTTACAAAACCAGAGAATTAGACTTTCAAGTCTTTCCAACAATATGTGAGAAAGATACTCAAAGTCACATTTTAATTACTCTAATTTCTTTTATGTCCAGTAATATCAAGACTAAATAAATAAATAAAGAAAATTGGCTGTGATTTCACATTTTGCAGTATATACCTCACTCAGAAAACTTGTCAGAAATATTGCCTAAGGTAATTGGCTCCTATAAATCCATAATCTGTATGGATGAAAATCTGTATCAAAACCACACAAAGCTCTTTGGTCTCCTATCTTCTTTTTAGCCTTTTAAGCTAAAAATATACCCGAAACGATTAAATAATAGAACCTGTATCTTACATTTTTTGAACACTTGAACCTCTGTCTTTCCGAAGAGGGACTTGGCTTTTTCGTAATCATTAATAACCACATCATAATCGCCCTTGAAAACAAAACCAAGCATTTACATTTGTCAAGAAAAAGACTAATGTCAAAAGGCTACTTTCAGCAAACAGAAAATTATTTTTAAAGTATTATACCTTCTGAATATTTCTTTCAATGTTTAAGGGAAGATTGAAAAGAAATTTAAAGCGCTGAAGAACATTAAGTGCATTTCTCGTTGAATCAGCTTTGTCCTTGCGACCCAGCACTTCTTGAAATAAGGTATCTGCTGTGTTACTGGCTCCTATTTCAAAAAAGGGTGACAGAAAAAAGTAGAGTAAGCAATCAGCTGAAATCACAAACGGATTTGCTTCATTTTAATGAGTTAGTCAAGGTTTTTAACGAGTTAGTCAAGGTTTTTTTAGAGCAAATGAGTAATTATTGAAGATTTTCAGCAATTTTTTTGTTCAACTGCTGAAATTCTATTTCAAAGTGAACCACTTAGCATTTTAATGTGGTAAGACCCCTGTGCGATTAAAAACAATCACTCTTTCCTATTTCAAATGCTTAGCTTTGCTGCAGATATTTTATAGTTTGCTTTGGCTCCAGATGTACATTTTACAACCAAATTATGCATCTCAGGATATAGAAAATTCATAGAAAGCTTTACTTTTAAAATAAGTATAATTACATTTTGGTAGTTAATGTTAGAGCTTCTAAAGTTATCACTGGGTTTTGCAAACAATTTTTTAATGTTTTCAAGTCAAATGTTAAAAATTATTAACAATATTTGATCCACTTAAAAGTACCGATGATCAAGACAAAGACAACATCATGACTAAAAAACTCTAACTAGCTGGTCACTGTAACAGAATGAATACAAATTGTCTTCACATTGCATTAAGATTCTTACTGGCTTCATCACACACAGGATGAAGACTTAGTCAACAATGTCATGTATTTACGTCTCTATCCTATCTACTCATACTCTTTAATAAATAC
This sequence comes from Chloebia gouldiae, assembly GCA_003676055.1. Lineage (NCBI taxonomy): Eukaryota > Metazoa > Chordata > Aves > Passeriformes > Passeridae > Chloebia > Chloebia gouldiae. The sequence goes on along the minus strand of QUSF01000013.1, from coordinate 6,727,393 downwards.
ATTAAATATCGCCCTAAAACTTTTTCTGTCCAAACTAAAAAGCCTGCTATTTTCTAATAAATATTTTTCCCAACACAATAATAAAATAATAAAATTTCATTAATAGTAGAGAAGACTTACACTGCATATGAATATTTGCATTTTTCAACTTATGACTTACTTTTAATTAACCAAAACAAAGCAAAAATAAAGGGGAACCGCTTTAGCCTTTTTGATCATTGCGTGTAGAAGTTTCTACATTATCTGGTCTAGTGACTGTACTTTAAGCAAAGATGAAAAAAATTACATCAGTCTCACTGGGTGGCTTGCATGCCATTTTCTCTAGTCAACACTGTGGGTGGCCTGCTCATGTTAAAAGTAGTCTTTGTAAAATAATTGTTATATCTAAATAATGTTTAAACTTTGTTGAAATTTTGAAGCCTTGATGTAAAAAAAAGTTTTGTCAGGACATCTATTTCCACCACATACTATTCAGCATAGAATACTTTAATCCATTAAGGAGAAATGCACAATGAAAACAGTTAGCTGCACATTTAAATATAGATCACTGTTAAGGTATGATTTTTCTCAATGTTATAAGAAATGATTGTTTTGTAAATCCTTCCAGTAAGTAAAATTTTGTTTGTTTGAATTCATGTTTCTTGTCCATTCTTTTAACAGCCCAGAAGCAATGTGCTGCATCTGGGAACTGAAGTTAGATTCACAAAGTTGTTTTTGGTTTTTTTTTTTAATTTTTATTCAATGCAAACCTTTTTTAAAAGGTAATTGACAACTGCAGGTAGACCACTGTGATTTCTATTTTCATCTCTTTATCAAATCCTCAGTTCAGGTAAATGATTCTATTTTTTTTAAAGGGTACCTTTTCTGTTTTATAAGAAATAGAAATATATCAAATTACTTATTAATGTATTAATGAAATTCAGTATTTCATGCAAAACAGGTCTATCTTTTTAGAATTAAAATATTGTAACATTTCTTCCCTCCTCATGCCTCCAAATCCTTTCTACAATAACAATCTTTATCTCTTGATTACTGATTAACCATCCATGGATAACATTTCAGTTCTTATATTGAATAATTATGTTTTCACAATGGATGATTCATCTACAGTGCATGATTTTTTTTTACTTCAAAAAAAATCTCTAGTTATTCAACAGCTGTCTGTCTTAGAGCCTGACAAAAACCCTACATAAAGGAACTCGATTTACCTCCTTTAGTATACATTTCTTCATTAAATTACTTATAAGGCACTGTATGTTTTAATAAAATAAATTTGACAGCTTGTCCAGCAATATAAATTGATATAAAAATTCCAAACATCTATAATTCCAGGTAAAACACCAAACTGTTCTTTTACTATCCCATGCCACTTCAATTCAAGAATTTGGAGCCCTCTTAACATACATTTTCCTCAGATGCTGTGGAAAACATGCTCATTTTTAAGGGTTTGTAACCAAGCTCAGATAACAGCAGTTGTCTCTCAAAACATGCACCTACAGTCCATAAAATGCAAAATTCAACTAAAGAATTAAAGTCATCTTTGAACGCAGTCCCTGCTACTCATGGATTATGGAAGCTTTTCAATGGTCAGGCAAGAAACAAAGCTTTGATCCTAAACTACTTTGCATAATATTATTTACTCTTTTTAAATCCTTGTATTCCTACTGCCCTGCTTCCCACCCATCATGACTTGCAAAGCATTGTGAGGAAAAGAAGCCAATTCTTTTCATAGCAGAGCCAAACTTCAAACCAGTCTGAAGTGTCTGGCACAAGTTCCTCTACCGTTCCAGTCTGAAAAAGACAGTTTGCATTGTCTACATACAAAGTTCAGCCACCATTTATCAAATTATAAAGGAATTACCTATTACAGGTAAATTAATCTTATTAGTGTATATAGGAAAATATCACAGATCTAAATTTTTGCTTTTTTGTTTAAAATCTGTCACACAATTTAGTACAAGGGAAAGTGCTCTCTGAGGAATCTGTGCTTGGTGCATGACATGGCCTAAATACAGAGCGCTGAGGATTGCATTGGAAAATTTCAACAAATGCTTCTTTTTCTCCTACCTAGATGTACCAAATATTCTGCACACATAGACACATGCTACAGTCTTTAGACAGAGGTGTGAGGCTTTATGTGGTGTTTTTTGCTGATTTTTAAATTTTTTTGCAGCTTGTTTTTTTTTTTCATTTTAGGCATCAAGATGAGGGAATAACAATGTTCAAGCTACACCTTTATTATGAGCATCAAGGAATCCCTACTGAAAAGGGCTAGAGCTGTTCACAAAACCCCCCGCTTTCTTTGTGCTCCCCACACAAACACACATACAGTCACTGCTTTCTTCATACAAGAGAAGAAAAACAGTGAACTTCCATGTCACTTTCTTGATTTCATAAAACACAGCCAGACTTTCCAACACTTGAGTCAGCTATCTGCATGTCATTCCTGCTTATTGATACAGCACTAAGGGAAACATCCCTTCCTCTGTGAAAAAATCACAATGAAACAAAGTAAAATTATCTTGGCAGAAGTCCCAGAATTAAAAAAAAAAGGAACTTTTTTGATCTGATGAAACACATACCAAACTGAAGCAAATTCAAGCCATCTCTCTCAATGCAACCTTACAGCTAATACAGAGAAAGAGAAAACAAAGTACTGACAGCTTTTCAAGGTTTCTAGAAAGAATGCTCATGCCAAATAGTATAAATGCCAACACATTAAGTGAAAAAGATCCTGTCAATAGACCTTGTTATTGCAAATATCTTATAATTGGATTTTTTCTGTCTTTTCTTGAACATCACACAATCCTGGTATTTAGCTCAGCTCATCCTACAGTTCTGTCTATCCATGTAGTTCCTCTACTTTCCTCATCTACTCAAAACTGAGAAGCCACCAAAATGAATCTGAAGTAAACACATTAAAATATCTTTATTTTGATATTTATTTGCTTTGTTCTCAGAAACACTGCCAAAAGTCGTGGCAACCGCTGCTCCTTATTTCAAAAGATGCATTATCACACCCTGGAACCACAATCACCCAACAGGGAAGGGACCAGAAACTGTTTTCTACTTTCTACAATATTCCTAGGAAAATATTAAAGCCTGTTAGAAAGTCCAAAGTCCATAAATAGCTGCTGCTGGAAGGACAAAACTTACTGTTCAGTACATTCTCCAGTTTTTGCGTCATGGATCCCTCTACTTTTTCCGTTCCATCCGCTTCCAGTTTTTGATGGATTGCTAGAATAAAGTGTCTAGTTAAAATGCAGAACATTTTAATAGGTGGGAACACATTACATCAAAGTGACACTTTTAAACATTTTTAAAATTAAAAATAAAGTGTTATTTTTCTTTTTAGACACAAAAAATACAAACATGCTTCATGGCAGCAGAGCCTAGTGGAAGACAGGGCTTACAGCCAGAAACTGCAGAATTTTAACCATTACTTTCACATAGACTTCCTGTATCTTCTTGAACAAGACAATAATACTTGAGGAAAAAACCCACAAACATATAGACAGAATAATCTATTAGTTATTATTATCTAAATTAGCCATCTTAATTAATTAATTAAAATCTCTGTCTGTAAGGACAGAGATAGCGTGTTGTTAGCTGTTGCACATATTTTGCATACAATGTGGACAGCACTTACCAACAAGAATACTTCTACAATTTTGTAACAAAAGCATTAGCGGCTCTACTGACATGATTCCAATTCTATATCATTTTCAGTCACAGGCAGCCAATGTAGTGCAATAAACTTTACATACTGAAAAGCAAGTTCAGCAGAACAGCAACCACAACATAAACAGACATTTTAAAGCCAAATATTGTAAGTACCATTGAAATTACATCAAACTGTAATGATTTTAATTTACATATTTTGAAACCATTCTACGAAACATACTTTTGAAAGATACTTTAAAAATAGATGTGGATAAAAATCTAAGTTACATACTGCCTCTGAGGTTTTTAAAATTTAGCATATTGGAACCATTAATTACATACCATTAATTGCTGAACAACGCAATATCATGTAGCTTCTGAAGGGAGCACACCTAAGCATTTCCAAAAGTGACCTGCAATATCTAAACCTCTATCAAATCATACATACTGGCAACAAAAGGTAAAACATGATGAGGACTTCTTTCTTGTACGTAAGTTTTGGAAGAGCACTATCAATGTTTGAACCTTTAAAAAGTCTCGAAATGTAACTTCTTATTATATATACTCAGCTTATTTAGAAATTATGATGATATTAAAATTAAAATACCGTGATCTTTAACCAGTTGCTGAAAGTTAAAATACATCTTTCCAAAGCAATTCCCTTTCTCATCTTATTCAGAAAAGAATATACAACAGCAATATACTATTCCCTCCTCTTCCTTTTAGAAGGCAGAAAGTAATTTATTTTCATATTGGTAGCTATTGTGCATAGCAACCTGGAAAACAGTATTCGCGAATCTTAGTTTGGAAATTTTGATGTTGGAAACCCAGGAAGAATGGTCCTATTAAATCAATTCAAAATGCACATACAGACAGAGACAAGTATGTCAGTGGGGCAAAAAAAAAAAAAAAACCAACAAAAAAAACCCCCAAAAAAACCAAGGTGTTGAGTTTCAGAAACATGGAAAGCATTGCAGAGTACAGATAAAGGCATATTACGCACATGTAACTAGGAGTGTAAAAAAAAGGCATTTTTGAACCATTGTCTGAAATAAGGTATTTTAGGACATTCTGTAAAGTCTAAACTTACTTAAATTACTCTGCATTCACACAATAAATTTATGTTATTTCCTTCTACATGTTTAAGCTACTTTGTTTACTGTATTTTCACACATCATATTCCGATTTAGCAATAGAGAGCACATTTACCGTGTTCCAAGGCTGAGTTAAAAAAGAAAAAAAAGTCTTATATTTCCACAGTGAAAAAGGCTTTCTAATAAAGTCTGAGCTTACTCCATTTGCATCAAAGGATTTTGAAAAAGCTAGGTGCATGTTCTTTCCATGGAGACCAGACAAAAAGTCTTTAAGTTAGAAGCTTAGACAACCAAAACTATATGCAGTCAAGAAAAGTACCTTTAGACCTCATCTTTGGAAGGAATCTAGTGATACTCAAGTTATTTTTTTCTCTTAAAGCACTAAATCCATCTAATAGTGAGATGATACTGTTTGGGATAACCCCTGTTCTCCTGGACCCAAAGGGCTTCCTTTTGCTGGATCTAGCAATCACACAGCTGCAGGGCAGCTGCAGGGAGATAATTCGGTGAAAAACTAAATCACTAAGGAAGAAATGTTGCTTTACTGATCAGTGAGCTTGTCTAAACCTTGCCTCAGTGACAGCACTGCAGTATAAGGAAAGGAGCATATGGCCAAGGGAAGGTAGAAAGCCATCCTACTCTCCCCATGCTACCCAGTACTTAAGGTTACCTTCAAATGCAATTTCTTACCCTCAACTTATCACTGGCTGCAATAAGAAGACTAAGGAGAAAATTCTAAGTCTTTGAAGGCTTGAAGTAAAGGATGGATGGGGTTTTTCTTGAACTGCCAGTTACCCTGACTTTACCCGACAAAAACTATACAAGTTGGAAAAGCAGTTGGAAACCTAGCAGAATCTGTTCCTTATTTTAAGAGATTTACTGTTAAGAAGCATACAATAAATAAAAATGAGGAAAGGCTCATCTGGATGCTTCAACTAAGGCCAAATAATTAACTGTATTTTGTATCACCTTTGCCAGTAAGTGTTCATCTTTTCCAGCTAAGTCAGGATATTTGCAAGTCAGGCTTGCAAATTTCACAGCTGCAGGCAGATACTGATTAATAACAGGGAAGAAACTAAGTTCAAAACTCACAACCTCTAACTGTGACTAAATACACCAGAACACATGCAATGTTTAATCTAGAAAATAAACCATAATACAGGCCTTGTATTAAAATAAACAGCAATTAATTCATTGCCACTTGTGTTGAAAACAATCTTATTTAATCTAAGAAAGGATAGGGGGTTTTTTGGTAGATTTATGGTAACTATGAATCTAGTACATTAAACCACACAGGATCATGCAGCTTTTGATTTGCAAATTTCATACTTTATTTCCTCATTAGATATTTTTAAAACATATTTTGAGATAGGCATCAGGCATGGCATTCTCAAAAGTACCTCAGCCTACCTGTCAGTTGAAAGCAACACAGATGAACATCTTCAACCATTTTCTGACTAAAGGATGGCTAGAAATGCATTTGACATACCTTAAAAACTTACTGATTTTCATAGAATTGAGGTTAAATAAAAAAATACTTGAAATAAATCACATCCTTTTAGATACAGAAAACAGGAGGGGAAAAATACAAGAAGGCAAGGCTGACTCAGCAAAGTATTTAAGATCTGATGTAGTAACTACGAACATGGCACCAGAGAACAGTAGTGGAGGAATGAAGAACATATGTTAGAACACTGCCAGGATTCATGCCCAATGCATGAATAAAATAGTCTTTGGTTTCCTTTAATAGAAGATTAAATTTTTTCTGCAATTTTAACAAAATATAAGAAGGTTATTGATGAGGAGAGTATCCCCATGTAAGGTAAAAGCTGTTCTGACTGGATTTAACAGGACTGCAGGGCTGCATATAAAAAGGAAAGCAATAATGACAGCATGCCATGAATGGTACTCCTAACACATTACTCTATGAAAATCTAAAAAAAAAAAAAAGAAGTAATTTTTTTTTTCCTTTGGCCATTAGTTAATAGAGCTAAGTCTAGTTTGGTTTGGTCATTCCTGCAGTGCCCCTCAAGAATTCTAGATATTTTTGTATTGGCATAGCAAACTTGGCCTTGTTTTGGTTAACATTATTAATCCTAGCAAAAATGACAAAATATTGAACTAAATGCAGTAAGTTGCCTTTTGTGTTTTGTTTCTCTAGCACTTACTTCTTCAAGCTTGTTTACCCAACACAGTGGAAAAAATAAAAGAAAACAGACATATTTAACATGATATTTTAAGTTAACTGAAGTACAGTGCTAGGAAGGAAGGCTTTATTGATATATAAATCCCAAAAATTTTAGTCTAAAAACATTATGAGACCAGAGAACTTGTTCTCAGATGGACTTACAATAAAACAAGTTTGATATCTCTGGGAAAATATCTTGGAAACAGACGGAAAATGTGGCTTATTATTTCTGCCTATGGATGCACTAAAAATTCCAGGCCTTTGCCAGAATACTTCTGAATTAAAGAGTACAGAAATAGGTAATCATAGGTAACTTTTTTGCACACTTGCAATTAATTGCAGAAATTGCTGTTACAAAGTTGCAATTGTAAAATTTATTCCTCTTTTTACATGCTTTACTATTTTTCAAATTCAATTAAAAAAATGTATCTGAAAAAACCAAGTTCATAAAATATGACAGCCACACAGTAACTACAAGCTGTCAAAACTATATCCCTTTGGATAAATTCTGCCAGTAGTTAGCTCACATCTCTAAAACAGTAAGTGACGAAGAAGCTACATGAGCAGTCAGCATAAAAGCAGAGCTTGGGCAGAGGATCTTCACTAAGTCATGTGAAAATTGCTGTTGGTTCATACATTTTCTAATCAAATTTTCTCTTGCTTGAGACAAGAAAAAAACCCAACTCCCTACACAACACCATGCTAGGATCTGCACCAAAGCAAAGTTTGAGCCTTTTATCAATTGTGATAACTATTGCTTTTGTAAAACTGCATTAAGGTAAAAATTGGTCTGCTACGAAAATTGACTGTAAGAACTGCATGAAGAGGAAGCATTCACCTGAGACTAAACTATCTGCCATCACTTAGATACTTTATTGCACCCCTTTGTCAGGTCATCTTTGTCTCAGAATACATTTCTCATTTTAATGTCCCTCTTGTTATCTAGTGCTGAAAGATCAGAACACAAGTTTCAACAAGCAAAATTAAATTTTTCATTTAGTAAGGCTATTTTTAGAATGCCTAATTTAGCACATCTATTTTTTAATTTTGAATGCTCAGGAGGCCTATAAATGTAAGGAAAAATATGAAGCAATGATAGTACTTATCTTTCTCATACCATTTTTTTCTGTAAGAGTAGCACAAAGATGATTCAAGTATTCAGATAGGAGGACCCACTTGGGAAGCTAGACAGTGAGCAGAGACTACATCAGATTGCTTCATGATGACTACATGGAGGCATGATCATAATTCTTAACTTGAAAAAATGTATCTTGCACATGCTATAGGGCACACATATGCAAAGGAACTGCTACTCTGAAGTGACTGATATGCTCTCAGATATGTATCTGATACGTGCAGCATCATTTTTTAATTTTTGACAGCTTGTTTCCATGGCTCTATTCTTTCTCATGCTCTACAAATTATCATCTTTAAAATCACTTGCTGTAACAGCAAACTGTTTTTACCCTGCAAAGACAATATTCTGTCACTTGAAGTAGGAGGAGGAAGATAACATTAACAGACACACATTACACAGAGAATTAGAAACAGAGATATTCCAGACATTTCAAGTCATCTGCACAACATTTAGGTAGCAATCATATATTTGAATTTGATTTACTCAATTTCATAGGTTCACCAAAAATCCATACTACTTGAAAAAATATACATGAGAGTAAAGTAAAGCAAAAGTGTGAATTAGATTTGTTACAAAACAACAATGTGACAACACCAATACCTAGTATACCATCCCAATGCCAAACTACCAAGCAAAAGCAGTCATGCACTCGCATTTAATTGGAAAAAATAATCATAAATCTAGTTTGCAAACAGAACCACAAATGAAAAATTGGGCTGGGTCTGTATAATCTCATTAAATTCAAATATAACAAATCTCCTCAAAAGTTTGAAGTGAAGGGACACATTTATCACAGACTAGCATCAGTTTGTAGCTTAAATTCCCAGTCTGATCAGAATTGAATATAGCTCAGGTGATATTTTTGTTTTACGTTTAGAGAAAATGAATTTAACAGACATAATGGCAGCAGCACAGACTTAGTCAGCCTGAATCCAATCCTGGATCACTAACATGCTCATTCTAGAATAAGCCTTAGGGAATGAACTGCAAAAATAGTCTACAGGAAGAAAAAAACCAAACAAATCCAAGTCAAAAAAACAGGCATTGGCCAGATTAGGATCATTTCAGCCAGGTAATTTCAGCCACACCATCCCAGCTTATGTATTAAGAAAGGCAGTAGACAAAAGGCCAACTACAGACCACATATCTGAACAGGAGTGGGAAAGGGAAAACAGGAACAGTGCTGTAATAGCTAGTAGTGCTTCTTTTGTACAGACTTCTTCCTGAAAATCACAAAAATGTGTTTGCAGTTGTACTTGCAAACAAACTGTTGCTATGGCAAACTAAAGAGCCAAATCTAAACCTCAAATTTGCTCATGATATCTGCATTTTCAAGACATCACAGCATCTTCTTTACCTGCCAATAGAGATATCATACTTATATGTTTTAGTATAAGTGAGTGACTGAAGTAGTCATTTCCCTATTTTTTTCCTGTCATTTAAATAAGAAGAAACTGCAGCCTTAGGTTCATTGCAAGGAGCATTCCAGAAAAAAAAATATACTGAAAGAAAATTAATTTGCTAACTTTCCTAATGACTTCTGTGTGGGACCTGATTTGGTTGTGATGGTAAAATACGTCTTAACTACAAACACATAAACAGTCACGCTTTTAGGAATGCTACTTCCTAGGTTGCAATTAGAATTACAGGAAATGAAACAGCTGAACTCCCTGACACTGACAAGTAGGTCAAGTTGAGATAAACCCTGCTCCCCTCAGCTCAGTTTACAGCTCCCTTCAGCTGACGAAACAAACTTCCTGTTGAACATCTCTGCAGAGTTACTGTCAAACTGTCAGCCAAGCTAACAGGGAGAGAGACATAGGGATCTGATAAGGTTATTCTATTTTCCTAGAAATTAAACCAAACAAGGATGGGTTCTCATCTATTTGAGCTCTTATTTTCTTAGCAAACAGCCTCTAAATCACAAAATACAATAAACATCTTAGGACTGCTTTTTATGCTTTCCATTGCTTATTTATGAAAATATTAATAGTCATTTAAATGTGTAATAGAGTCTGATAGTACACTTAAGATCAGACAGAACTTTCTGGTCCTAACTAATGAAAAAAGGTGCACACTAGTCAGTGTGCCAGGGTTCCCTTCATCAAGGTAGCATATTTGAAACAAACATTGTTAAATGTATATGAGTTTTAAAAAGCATGTATGAAAGGTGTAGAGGAGTATTAAGTAACTGGTGAAGCAAGTTACCTCCTAATGTGATCCTCTTATGAAAAGTTATCCTGTACTAATGTAGGGAGACTTAAGAGAAATAACTGCTCACAAGTAGCTTCATTCTCTAACTACAATGCAACAGACCTGCAGTTTATGAAGCATAACCACTGGGGTCAGAAGATGTGTTCTAAGATATCTGAAGGGAAACATTCAGAGTCTAATGTTTTGCCCTCAAAAAAACCACATCTTTAGAAAATAAATTAGATTTTAGAAATCTTGCCAAAGCAAGAGAGTTAAAAATACCTAAACCAAATACTGAGAAAATTTAAATCATATTGGAAGACAGACAAAATGTATTCGTAAGGGTTTTCCCTTAAGTCACTTTTCATCTGTGACAGCTGTATGCTCAGCATCAAATAATAAAAGTTTGCAGAACAATGGCTATGTCCCTAGGAGTTTGTGCTGAAACAAATAATTCAGCTTTCAAATATAAACTACTACTCACTTCAGCTTTGTTGAAATGCATACAAATTGTAGTTGCACTTTTTAAAGGAGAAAATAAGACATTCACCTTTAGGTATGTAAGGGCAGAAAAGTGCAATCATATCATCTTGCACAATCACCGCCTAGCCAGATTATATTTTTAATTGAATGTTCTTCTGTTAAAAAGCTTGAATTTGATAACTGCATAATGAAGAATTAAGGGGGGGTTTGTTTGCTTGGGGGTTTTTGTTTGGTGGTTTGTTGTTGGTTTTTTAAAATCTTCATCTCACTGTTTCTCTAGAACAATGCTAATAATGCTTACACTTAATTTTCAGCATCTTTCATTTGAGAAAACTGTAGTGATCAAATGTTCTGGAAAAAACTTTGACATTTGGTAGTAGGGCTGGATGATGGCATCAAAGAAGCCTTTTTTTTCTTCTTGCTACTGGAAGCAACATCCAAGTTAAGAGTTCATTGTACCTATCACAAGTTCAAGTCTTTGAAAAGTTATGCCATTTTTCCAGCTATACTCTCTCAAAAATATCCTGCATAAGGAGGAAGAACAGGCAAACACTACATTCAAAACTGAAATTAATATGCATTAAGAGTGGGTTTAGTGACTGAAAAGAAGAAAAAATTCTTCTGTACATGCACTTAGGATGATATTCCAACATAGAAATGTGTATTAAAATGCTACAGAAGGCAGCTGTGACCTGTACTGCATCCTCCTTAAGAATTTGGGTTCAGAATTTTAAAAATAAGTATTATATTGCTTCTGCCCTTGAACTTCAGTGTTACAGTTTTGAATTTATAAGAGTGAGGATTTAAGTCTATAATTTTCTTTTGTCACAAGAGCATGAAGGCTATTCTTCCATTATAACACTTGAATTCATTGTATAAACTGAAACTTGAATTCACTGTATAAGCTGTATTTTGAGCACAAAACGGAGATCACTGAGGGGAAGAGAAAGCCAAACCATTTTGATTACAGACAAAAAGTGACATCGAGAACCACTTGAGTCATCCCAAGTTTAAGTTCATAATTTAGCTGAAGGACTGCACTGATAAACCCTGATTTTAGGTAAAAATAACACTGATAAAGGTAAAAGATGCAAAAAATATACAGCTTATAATATTTTTTAAATGGAGACTATAGTATTCAACTAAATAAATTAGGTTGCTTTCCCTATTATTATTTTATTAATATTTCTCACATTACTACTTGCTTGTTGACCTCCTCATTTATCAGAAAATCGGACTCCAAAGACAAAATGTTACTATGAGATGGAACAAAAGAAAATGACTCAGTTGTGCTCAGCTTTTTTAAAAGCTCACAACATCTATGGTTTGCCTTATCTTTCTTCAAATCCTACTAGTATTTGCTGATTCAAAAAATAATCTTACAAGGTAATACTATTAGCACTACTTTTTATCCATAGTAGCAATTTCTTGAAAAAATAACTTTCAGTCTTTTAGAGTATGTGATATTCCATCTGCAAAGCAGATTTGGTTGTGAAAAACAAGCCACATTTCAATATTTATTTGGAATTATGTTTAAGACAACTTATAAAAAAACAGGATTTCAGTATTTTCAAGATACAAAATTTACAAGGAAAGCCTATTATTTTTCTTAGCATTTAATGAAAACTCAGCTTAAAAAGGTGGAACAATACCAAGTAATGGTTCTTCTCAGAGTCTTTTCCTATGACTACCACCACATTCTTCAGAATTTCTGCTAAATCCTTAGTACTTCTGTTATTGAAACTAATCAGATTTTGGCCAAAGGGGTAAATTACCAGGATGGATAATCAGCATAGTGGTAAATGACAAAACTATTGGGGTGTCTTCCTGGGCACTGTTGCTGCTCTAGTGACCAGAGCCTCACTAGACAGGACTACAGTAGCTCACAATGAGGTTTGACCTACAAGACATTTGATACTTTAAGATTGTGTCTGTGTGTGTCTATATACAGTAACATATATACATATAAATGGCAACTACGATAATCTCACCAGTGTATTACATTCTCCCAATGGCAAGCAGAACAGAAAGGTTCTGATATCCTATCGTAACAAGTGTCTGGATCTTCATATAAATATTACTGTCTAACTATGGAATAAAGCATCACAAAATCAATCATAAAATTTTTGCTGTTGCTACAGTTTGCAAGTAATCTTAATGTTAGCTCCAGTTTAACACTTCTCTTTCTTGCATTTGTGGTCTAAGCAATTTGATCAAATGACTTCAATTCCTGTAAGATACAGTTGGTGACATCCTTTGCAAATAAACCACATCAGTGAGGTAGCCAGCTCTAGCTTGTGACCAGCACAACACAGATTTTGGGCTCATTGTGCAGTTTTAGTACAGACCATGAAGAGAAACAGTATTTTTGGTATTCAACTATATATGCACATAAGCATGTTCTTTTCTACTATACTTAGCAAGTGCAAAGCATCTTTACCTGACAGAGCATCTTGTGCTTCAAAAAATGTGCTGAGACCTCCTTTCACATAAGCTAGACTCCCTTCATTTTTCTTATTGGCTTGTTTCTTCAAATTCACAACAGCCGTTTTGAGCTGATCAAAACTGAAAACAAACAAGAAAACCTCAGAGACATTTAAACAATAAGGTCAGCTAATAAATAAACAGAACAAACTACTTGGAAAATAAAGCCACATACTTTCGGAACAACTAGTAAGGGCAAATTAATTGCTTTTCAAAAATGAGAGTTTATTCTTAGTCCAAAGATCTCAGTATTTTAGTTTCAACCCTAAATAGAGGGCACCGATCACTTTTGACACAAGAGATTTCTTCATAATACAACCTGGTCAAGATGTTTCTCCTAACAGTCTTTACTATATTAAATACGTGACAGTGGAATTCACTTCACTTAGTACACAGTAGATTAACAACTGAGATATTACCAGTCTCTTTAATAAAGACATATGTTTAACTCTGCTGTTTTACTCACAATCCTTTCTCACTTTTGCTTCTGAATTAGTTCAATATTTATATGTTGGCTTGAACATACAGTTCAGAATTTAATACAATACAATACATTAGTGCAAAATAAAGAAAAGCTAAACAGATTCCTGCTTTATGAAGGTATGGTTTTTATATGAATTTGCGGAAATGTTTTTGAAAGAAACTTCACAGGGCAATACTTATTGCCAACTCATTATTGTTGTTGGTATGGTAGCTTGCTTTTTTATCTGATTTTCCTAATATTTCTTAATTTTTGCCAGTTTACATTTGATTTCACACCATTATTTTTTGCAAGCACCTGCAATTAATTGAGAGGTCTTATGCTGTGAATAAATCTTCATTAATTGTATATATTTTTTTCTTTTTTGGTTGATGATGATTAATATGACCTCAGTATATTATATTACTCAGTTATATTACTTGATTAACTATAAAAACACCACCATGGACAAGCTCAGAGATACAATTTAGCACATGATTATCATCCTTAAAAACTTTCCTCCTAGCTCCCAGCCAAAATTATCTCCCTAAAAGAAAAAAAAAAAAATGAAACAAAAAAACTCCCCTACACCTCTGTGAGGAGAGGGATCAAAGAAGTTGAAAACTAAGACATAAGACAATTCCATCAATATTCTACCCATTTTTAAAAGAGCTGGTACAAAAAGACACATTAAGAGAGCAAACCAAATTTTAGCCCAGGCAATGAGAAGGCTATCACCACCTGCTGGGAGACAAAGCACATTGGTGCACTCAAAAGTACTTTTCTTTTTATACTGATGATGTCACAAAATTTTGCCTAATTTTCTGTTTCCATCTGCTGGACAGAAATAACATTACTCATTGCCTGGATTGGTCCACTTGGGCATGTATGAAGAACTTACCAGCAGCATTTTGAAAATAATGAAAATCTGTACAGTTCTCTTTTCAAGCACTGTTTAATGTTACCTGATGATCTCACAGCATGTCAAAATAGTTTATTTCTATTTAACAGGATATTGCCAGGATTAAAAGAATTAGTAAAAAGGATGTTACACTGATTTCTTAAAAAGAATATCCTTCAAGGAAAAAAAAGACATAAGCTAACCAAAATGTCAGTGCACCATACAGTTACCATTTCCAATTGCTAAGGTTATGTAGAGGACAATAACTAAACCCCTGGTTTTTTCCAGAAAAACAGCACAAATTATACAGGATGATATTTATACAATTCCAGAATATTTTTAAGATTACACATGTTGAACTGGGAAAAAAAAAAACAAAAACAACCAAAACAGTTTTGCTGCTTCTTTATTTAGAGAGATATTTATAGTTAGATTCAAAACATAACTGGATTCACCCTACCCTTTGAGCATTTATTCCTGTTGAGTTTTACACTGCTTTTGGGCCTTCAACACTAAGATTTGGATTTCATAAATCAATATAAATTGAGTTAATATACAAAAACCTCCAGATTTCATTTAAAAGTACAAATTAACGTATTTTTATGGCATTGGATGGAGAAGATCATTACTTGAAACTGTTAACATGCAAAGACACAAATTGATAGAATTTTTTTCAGCAAGAAGGATGAAATACTTAAGCTGATACTAGACAGAGTGTTAAAAATGTTTTTTCTTTTCTAAAAGCATCTAACTCATTCAAGTTGTATAGCCACCAACATTTTTCCTCTCCTGAGCTTGTGGCTCAGCTCTCAGATCTTTCTTATATCAGTGGTCATAGGGCAAAGTACTTCAAATGCAGCCTTAACAATGCCAAGCAGAATAATTATCTCCATATCTTACCTAACACATTGCTGCTGATACACCCCAGAAGACGATTTTCACTGGACAGTCAACTTTGACAAACACTGGATTATCTTCTGTAAGCCTGCTTTCCAACCCCAGGTGTGTACTCTCCTGCTTGCCTTCCCCACACCCCTTTGAGTCTTGAGTTCAACTATTTCACAATTCCTACAGCCATGGCCACCACTGGTTATCACATCCCCTGCCTCGCCTGCAAGAATCAGACTCAGAAGAGTAGCACCCCTGAAGGCCCGCACTGCAGCTATGTTAGAAGTCATTCCCAGAACTCCTCACAAGCCTACTGGGATTGCTGCCCCTCCTGTAAATATGAAGGACATTAAAGCCTCATACAAGGACCATGGTCTACTCTCTGGAAACTTCCCCAAGTCACTTAAAGAAGATTTTATTCACTTCCTCATGCCACTGCAATGTCACCCATTCCAGACTCCTGAAAAAGACCTCAACCATTCTGCTCCATCACAGGACCCATACATTTATTCCAGCTGTTCTTCACATGAAGGTCAAGTCCCGTTCTTCTTTCCTGCGTGTCTTAAGGTTAAGGTTAGATACTTCCAGCTAGTTTTGTAATTACCTACAGCATTCTTAATGCTATCACTGAACCCACATGTAGCACTCTGTCCCTTCATTTAACTGCAGGCTGTTATCACCATCCCCTGATATGCTGAATTTGAAGTTTTTGACACCAAAGTGCAAACCTGCTGGCAAAGATGCTCCCACTCTGCCATCCCACTTTTTCAAATTAATTCCATTTCTCACTAGCAGTCTTTGTTCTTTAGTTGTGGATCCAACTAGAGAAGCAAAAAATGCCGCTTTTGAAAACAGTGGTACAGCCATCTGTGAATCTACAGGATGAATCCCTATTAGCTGAAACTTTCCCCTTCACATAAAAATCAAAGGAAATACCTAGGCTCCCACATTCTTCATTGTTGTACCCAGTCTGCAATCACTTGTGATCTGTTCTACATCTCTCTGGGCAGTGTCACTGGTGCCCACATGGATGAGCAAAAAAGTGGAAACAGTCCAAGGGCGAAATGTAGAGAAATATTTTTACAAATACCTACATCAAAAGCTATTTACTCTTTATCACTTTATTATCCCTTAAGTTAAAAAAAACAAAACTTAATGATTCTTGAAATTATAAGATTCTGACAGAATTACTTTGAAATAAGTTCTCTTAGTTACTTGATTTCAAAAGATGCTCTATGTGTATTATTATCATGTTCTCTTGCTAACCCTTTAAAGTAACATTATTTTGAGAGGAAATTTAAGTATTTCCCAAGTAATGGTTATTTCTGGAGCTTCAAAAACCAAGTATCCACCCACCCACAAAACCAAGAAGCAACCCCCCACACCTTTTTCTAATAGTAGGAAATAAAACTAAAACAACTTGTAAAGTAGTATTTCCCTTTAAAATACCAATTGGAGTATGTAGCTGGAAACAACAAAAGAAGCTCATCTTCTCTATTAAAAATGGCTTCCAGTATTATGTGAACACATAGCAGATAAAAGTTCTGGAATTTAGTTATACATGAAAAAATGTATTTATATATGTATATATATAATACAGTAATATACATATATATATGTGTGTATATATATACATAAAATACCCTGTTCATGACTTAACACCTGGAGTTTCCACTCAAGACTGCTAACTTCTTGATTCCTGAAATTTGAAGAAAGACAGCTTCCATCTGATATTTGGGGTTGGGGATAAAAAAAAAAAATCCCATCATAAATTAGGTCTGGTTAAAAACAAGGTCTTTCTCAGAAGAAGAATAATCAAACTGGTTGATTCAAGTTTCAGGCCAAGCAGAAACACCAGAGACAATTATAACTATTTGCTGTAAATGCAAACCACCACTGACACATTTACTGCATAATCAAATACCATCAGTGACTTGCATCTAAAACAATTACTTATATGACAGCAACAAACCTTGTTGTTGAATGATTCTCAATCAGGTACCAGGCAGCAGAAAAGTTTTCACTTGTGAAATCAGCGCTCATCCCAGGAAACAGCGACTCTAAATCTTTTTGAGGAAATCTGCCCCTGAAAAATGAATATTCATTTATTCAGTGAAACAGTTGTAAACAGTTTACAATTAAAACATTCACAAAAAAAAAACTCAAACTAACAAAAAACACCAAATCATTTCCCTATAAGATGGGAACATTAACTTGTAATTCACCTTGAAATTAAATCTGCTATTACAGACACGTGTAACATGACTGGGAGAAACTGAAATCTGTTTTAAGTAAAACTAATTTTATATTTTTGATTTCACTATTACAAATAAGACAGGAATGCTGTCTGTACAAAATGCTTGTATTTAATTTTAAAATGGCAGGACATCAGAAGTTTGGCAGCTTGTAAATGATCTCACACAATTATTGTCTATTGATTCCTGAGCAGCAAAAGTCACAGAAACATGAAAGGGAGATACACAGAATATACTTCCATTATATACAAACACTGGAAAAAATTAAAATAAAACAGAACTCACTGATCTGTCTGTTCACCATACACAAAACAAAGGAAAACCAGCCTTATGTAAAGTGCCAGCCTGCAGGTTCTGTTAGTTTTTATTCAGTCTTACAAATGCATGAAAAAACCATGTGAGCCAATTCCTTGTGAAAATATATTCTCTACAACAGCATTTTAAAAATCGTAAGTAGTTTCTGAGATACTCATCCTGAAAATATATTCCATTTACTTTAAGTCTGTGTAGTAAAAATATTTAAAGCACTTTTTGATGAAAATACGACAACCTTCATCCCTCAGTCTGGACACACACTCAACACTTGGCCACATTCATTCCACCATGCACTCAGTACATCACCAGGTGCAATCCCTTCTCTCATCTTCACCACCACCTACACCCCATCTTCAGAGATTAACTGTAGCAAACAAATTCACTTTTGGTCAGCCCTAAATGGGTCAGTCAGCTGGACTAGATGGACTTATGTCCCTTTCAATTGAAATATTCTCATCTATTCCAAAAAATTTCTATTTCATTTTTGGATCACAACATCCAACTCAAAAGACAATGAAGTCCCTCCCTGATGCTCACAAGTTAGGTGAGCTTTGCTGTACAAAGTATACCATAACCAAATGAAAATCTGCCATACTTTGCATTTGAGAGCAAACTTGGGTGGGAGTCAGTTGTAAGAATCACATTTAAACACACAGGGAAAGCCATTTAAATGGACACAAAAGAAGTGATTTGTTAGTTTTAGTTTTCTTCTGTAATCTAAACATGTTTCAAGATAGTTAAAGCTGTTTTTATTACAAAAAGCAAACAGCAGATTAAGTGAAACAAATCTAAAGGCAGGCACATTAAAAAGTACAATTATATAGAGAGGAGTTGTTTCCTGGAAGTTTCTTTTCATATCCAAATGGCCATTAACACAAGCAGGTACAAAGGACCTATGCACATAATGACATGGTACAGAAGTCTTTCATCAGTAGCACCTGATTACAGCAGGGGCATGAAACAATACTTTTTAAAAAACATTAAAAAAATCAAATGCAAGGAAAGTGATGACAGATATGAAAAGTAGAGATACAGTGAAAATAGCATGAGAAACAAATGCAGCATGAAAAAATGAGGGTCCCACATTTGCCTGTGTTCAATGAAAAAGTGATGTTACAATCGAACTTTAAGACATAAGTAGTGAGAATCAGGATTTTTAATGACCTTAAAGTTCATGAATGACAGCAAGCAGAAAATGCTGATGGATGTAAGAAGAAAGTTTCAATTTATTCTTCATTTAAAGACAATTTAAGATACTTTATTTTACCCTCAAGTTAGTCAGGAGTGCCCAGTAGGAACATGAATTGAAGGATACTACTTCATGTGTGATACATAGTACAACTGCACAAAAAAGCATTTATATGAGATCCACACATGGTGACATCTTTGTGGACAGCTGCATTTCTAATGCTAAAAATCAAAACCAAGAAAACAAATTTGAATTTTTGGGAGAGACTTGGACATTCCAAGCAAGTAATTTTTAAGTGAATGCAATCAATACAGAAGCGGAATTTTGCTCATATTTTCACAATTTCCATGTATGTTCTCCAAAACCAAAAGAGACAGATATAACACAAAAAGCACACACTCAAATATACCACTACCAAATGCTACTCATTACTACGGGTTTATAAGGCATATACATGACAATTTAAGCTTATGCATGAGCTATACAATTCCTAGAGGGAAAAAATGAAACTATTATATATATATATATATATATATATATATATATATATATATAAAGACCAAGATAGACTTGTAATCAATTACTGCAAATGAATCTTGTCTACAGACATAGGGACAGAAATGAAGGAATTTTTTTCAGTTTGATGTTTGAGTGCCTTGAAAAGTTATTAGGAGTTTTTTTCCAGAAGGTGCACTTGTGTATAACCATATATTAACAATGCTTTTATCTCTACAGACGTATTTTAGACATAGTCACAGCAGACTAGAAACATGAATGTGAACATGTGAGGTATGTTAATAATAAGTTATACTGTATGGTTTAGTACCCTTATTTTTATCGTACATTTTACCAGTAGTTTTCCCACTAACAGATATGCTACAGCTTGCTACATACAGACTTGCTACAGCTGTCTTCAAAATGAAGTGCATACTAAAATGCTCAAACTGAAAGCAACTGTGTTTGCAGAACATCTGGCCAGATGCATCTAAAAAGAGACTGACTCCACATACACACAAGTTTGTTTCATTAACTTCCATTAGTAAATTAAATAAGTCAGTTTTTCAAAGTTTTTCTCATGAAAACTTGCTTACCGTTTACTTATAAACAAACCCATTTGTGATTTGAGAAAGTATTTCTGGTTTATTCTTTTCAACATTACAGGGTGAAGATGAACCAGTAGCAAAAGCTTAGATCATGATGGCATGCCATTAAACTGTAAATCATTTCTCTGCTGATTTGCTCATTATACAAGAATCACTTAATGAAGAATACTTAATCATTATTTAAAAGTAATCACTGCAAAACAAACTGGGAACCACAAATTGAATCCAGGAAACCTCAGAAAAAGAATAGTGAAGCTTACCACTCTTGACAACCCTAAGTGTTATGCTACCTTTACTATTTCAGCAAACATACCCATATTGGATTTGTATACTAGTACTTTCTGCTAGGCACACTATTTTACCTAGAACAGAACTAGATCTGGTACTAGACCTACAGTTAACATTTTAAAATAGTCTTATTTATGCTTCAGCAGCAATTTAAAATACAACAAAACCTGAGATTTCACATAGTGGCTATATTAATGAGAAGTATAATAAACATTCATTTGGTTACAAGTGACTGTACACTTTCACTTTCCTCAAACACATTTTGAGTATAATTAATGGAGTCATAAAACATTAGATGTAGTGGTCCTTGCTTCCATGTAAAGGCCATGCACATTTACTTTGGATTCAAAATAGGTGGAGTACCATCAATTCACTTGTACCACAAGTGCCCATCAATAGAAGTCCCTCCTTGAACTACTCCAAACTTCGGGTTCTGTATAGACTAATAGCAATAAACCTAATTTAACAGTACAGGATACATGGGCTCTTAGAAATTCTACTACAGAACTTTTGTCCATACACACCATTTATATTCTCCAGAGATTAGTCTGAAATCTCCATGGGTAATCACAGCCTCCGAGCAGTCATAATCAAATAAGAACAACAGGATGTAACAGATGCTAATTAACAAAGCCTGACAATGAACTCAGTTTAGCAAGAAGTAATTTTTCTGTAAAAATTGTTTTGCTTCCAGAACTTCAGAGTCTTACAGTAATAAATTCAGCATATATGACAATATTTGCAGATTAAAGGTGCATCACAAAGCAAGATACAGACACCAAAAGGTAACCTGACACTCAGTTCCACGGGAGTTTCCAAAAGGTCAAAAGGAGCAACTTTAAATAAACACAGATTCTGAATAGCAACTACCATAAATAAGCTTCAGCTAGAACTGCTGTACACTCCCCTCTCTGTCTGGTACCAGTCAGACTCCTTGAAGCTGGCTTTGTACCAGCTGTACTGTGTTAATAATGCACGCAAAAAGATCAGTGTAAGGGACACTGGTGTAGACTAAACACGACAAATCAGAAGGCGTTAACAAAGGTCTCTCCAATAGCAACAAGGCACGGGTGTACTCTGGCAATTCCTTCCTAGTAGCATTGGGTTCATTAGAAATATGGAAACAAAGTGGCAACTGTATTTTAGAACTGGCAGAATGTGGTAAGAGAAATCTACTACAAGATTATAGGCTGGTAGATGCAGCTGATGCATCAACCTAACAAGCAGAAAGCGCTACTTCATTTTTTAATATCATAAAGCTAGGGCTATACTGCAACGCTCTTTTGCAGCATTCAGAATTTTTTTGCATGCATCTCTGTGATCAAGTTTCCACACATCCATCACATTCAATGATGAAATTCACTGCATTTCCATACTAGCTATTTAAATATAAACATCTCAGCCACCAGAAAGTCTTTTCCTATCTCGTGGTAGGAAGCTGATGTTTACCATTAGATGGCAGCGTAAGATCATCTGTTTCCTTCTCCCAAATGAACTGTTTTGGAAGCTGGCGTGGGAAGAGGGAAGCATCTGTATTGAGTGGGTGGATACAGAATTATGTGGAATGTACTTAGCATGTCAGCCTTTGCTTTCATGTACGACATGGATCCAGCAGAGTGACCTCTGCTACATGCAAAAAAACAAACACTATTCAAAAATTTTCTAACCATCACTAGGTCTGACTGATGTTACTGTTTTGCAGAGAATGAATTTTCTTAGCCTGACAGAGTAGTTAGAGGAGTCAGGGAACCCTTGGTTAAACAAGGACTTGTCATGCAGGAGGAGGGAGTATGTGGTACATCAGAACAAGCAATTCATTCACAAATATCATGTAGATCTAAATTTTCCATCAACATATTTAACTGGTGTCTACGAGACATAATCTCTCCCATAACCATACAAAATTCTGAATGATCTTGTGCTACCAACCTGCTTTTGTAACAGCTCTAATCTGCTAAAATCAAAGTACTGCCACATTGCTGCTAAGGTCAGAATTTTTACACCAAGTTCCACATTTCTCATACTGAGACAACTACTCTGCACACTTGCTGTTCTTCCTGCAACCTATTTACGACTTCTCCAGGAGAAGCTAGCAATCCAATGAATGGACAGGTGTACTCTTTGCTGGATTAAAAACTAGATGGCCATGCCTAGAGAGTGGTGGTGAATGGAGTTACCTCCAGTGGTTTGATAGTCACTACTGGGATTCCCCCAGGGTCAGTACTGGGGCCAGTCCAGTTCAGTATCTTTATCAATTATCTGGACAATGGGATCTAGTGTACTCTAAATAAGTTTGCAGATGACAACAGGTTGGGTAGGAGTATTGACCTGCTGGAGGGTAGGGAGACTCTACAGAGGGATCTGGAAAGGCTGGATTGATGGGCTGAAGCCAGCTGTAGGAGGTTCAACTAGGCTGAATCTTGCTTGTGTTACAACAACCCCAGGCAGCCACAGGCTGACAGCAGAGTAGCTGTAAAGCAGCCTGGCAGAAAAGAACTTGGGGGTGCTGGCTGACAGCAGCTTAACATGAGTCAGTGTGTGCCCACATGGGTGAGAAGGCCAAGGGCATCCTGGCCTGTATTAGCACTTGTGTGGCCAGCAGGACTAGGGTGAGCCCACACCTTCCTGTGCCCAGTTCTTGACTCAAAAAGATGAAGGTGGTGGAGCACATCCAAAGAATGGCAATGGAGGTGGTGAAGAGTATAGAAAGTAACTTCTGTGAGATGTGGCTGAGGGATCTGGGGGTGTATAGCCTGGAGAAAAGGAGGCTCAGGGGTGACCTTACCGCTCTCTACAGCTGCCTTGAATGAGGCTGTAGCCAGGTGGGGGAATGGCTTCTTCTCCCAAGCAACCAGTGTCAGAAGAAAAGGACACAGCCTCAGGCTGTACCAGGTGAGGTTCAGGATGGACATCAGGAAGAATTTCTTCACTAAAAGGATCATCAGGCATTGGAATGGGCTGCCCAGGGGAGATGGTAGAATCACTGCCCCTGGAGGTGTTCAAGAAATGGCTGAACGTGGCACTTGGGGATATGGTTCAGCTGACAAGATGGGGATCAGTCAAAAGTTTGACTCAATGACTTTGAAAATCTTATTCGACTGTAACCATTATGTGATTCTACTCTATGATTCAATGTTTCTGTAAGGGTTCCTAGCTACACCCGCATAACATAACACCACAGCCAGGAATACTCCCTGTAGAGGAAGGTGGCACAAACCTGCTCTGACCTGAAAGCAAGAATAGAGATAGTGACATTAAACCTTTGTATCAGTCTTTAGCCCGTACTAAAAAATTAAAAACCAGAATTCAAAGATTAAGTATTTTAAATACATATTTGCTGGTGGGAATTGAGTATCTCACAGCATACACACAACAGGTACTAAGTTACATCAATGCCAAAAAACCTTTATCTGACTGGATCCACTTTGTGTTTTAGAAGATGAACAACTTTTAGGAATGGAGGAGAACAAAAATATGCAAACACGCTTTTGCAGATACGTTTGTGACTTCAAGGGTCATCACCACCAAAAGATATGGACCAGCAAGTTCAAGTTTCATTACAATATAATTGATTTTTTTTATTAGTGAGTGAAATTCTTAGTTACACGACACAGGAACTGCAATTAATTTTTGGAAAATGTGAAGAACTTATCAGACAGCAATTATGTATACTTACTACTTGCTAAATCTGCACGCTGAAAGATGATGGCCTGCATATTATGTATACACATACAGTTAAAATATCTTGACTGTATATGTAACATTTAAAATGTCTTGATTATGTAAAAGAACAGCTAGGAGAATGATTGTATATATATCATTGCTTTTTTGCATCCTCACAACATTTGAATATGAAAAGACAATTCCAGTGCATATTTTGAGTATATATATAAGTTACTCATACAATACATATAAAGGCAGTATTCTAATTAACAGAATGTCAGACCCACTATTATGTCCCCTAATTCACAGTTCAAACCTTTTGTTCACCTAAATCTCATTCACTCTCAATTAAACTCCAATCTTCTATCTACTGCCTGAATAACTTTTTTTTGGTCCCTATGCATGCTTAATAATTTAGCAAACTGCTGTACTGAAGCTCTTTTCATTATGTACAAGGTCTTTTTTATCTTATTTCAAGGTGTCATTTGCAGCACCTTGAACGCATCCACCTGAATGGTTCAAAAACTACACTTAATTTTAAAACAGATTTTAATTGGACAAAGTACTATAAAAAAGTTTTTAAAAGCCACAAGAGGAACTTTTCAAGCCAAGCATAACCCATACAAAAAAAAAAACCCCAAAACCCCAACAAAATCCCTCCAAAAAAACCCTAAGTCATTCCCATGCTGCAGCTTGTCTTTTTTGTATTATTTGCTAATGCCTGATAATCACTTTCGACAGGGAGGGCTTCTTTCTCTTGCAGTCTGTAGTCTAATCACCTTCCTCTGCCTTCTCTTCAGTGTGCTCCTATATATTTCATTCCTATTCCATTTTATCACATCTGCTTTTCACTGCTTTTCTCCCTGAGCTTCTCAATTAATGTTTCTTTTGCTTACCACTATTTGCACAATCAACACAAGGCACTCCTTCTCCTTCCTTCCCAGGCATCAGGCTGCAAGGGCTGTAAATCCCAATAAGTCAAACCAAATGCTTCATCTTCAAAATTAAAATACATCCCAATTTACACGTTTAAAGAAAACATTTAAAGAAACCAAAGGTATGAATAAAAGATAGATCCATAATGTTGCAGATCCTTTCTGCATACACAACAGTATTATTAGGATCATATTAGGATATCTTTTATTTTAAAGCATCCTAACAACTTTTATCACTTCTAGTGACAAATATTCCCATATCTAGTAATGGTTATTGCTAACCTTTTTGCTTATTCACTCTCTTTCTTAGTTTACAATCACCTTTTTTCACTACCTTGTACAACTTCTCAATACTTACCCATTCCATACGTAAAATATTTGCAAATGTGAGTTTAGCTAAACTATATGGTATTAAGGTTTATTTTATAGAAATAAACCTCACACTGCTCCAATTTATTGAGAAGGCATTCTTTAATTAAACCCAGAATGTTCATCTATAGTCAGAACTGTGCTGTCAACCACAGCACGAGAGCAGACCAGGCTTTTCCTTTCTTTGCCCTCTGCACAATATAATCCCTCAATTTCTCCACATAACTACTAGTTTTACTGATCCATGATATGTCTCTCAAACTGGTGCTTCCCATAATCTTCCCGCTTCTCCTCAAAGAACCTGAGAGATCAAGAACAATGAACCAGGCTTGATATGCTTGCCCAAAGATGTCCTAATTCCCTCCCTCTACAAAAGATTATTTCCTAGCTGTATCTACATATTTCTGATTTATTTATTTTCACATAAAACTTCAGGTTTCAGTAACACATTTTCTAATGCTTTCAGGAAAAAAACATTTTAAATATAACATGATTGGTTTTCTATTGAACAAACATCCAAATAGACAACTCTAAATTAAGCAAATCCTAAACTAATGCAGTTTAAGTTTCTATATGTTAATTCTTAATCTATCATATGGACAATGTCTTAACTATAAGTAGCGACTTGAGAATCAGTAAACAAAGCACTCACTGCTAGTTGCTGTGTAGCACAGTGGTAAAAAGGATTGTTATAGGGTTTTTCATTTACAAAAAGGGGAGGGAGAGTGGAAGAGTGACAGAAAGTTTCCTGGTAACACATTGGAATACTGTCCATAGCATGAAGGTCCACATTTTGTCAGGGTTTGGAAAACTGAGGAACATGAAAGAATTGCCTGTCAGAAGTTACACCAAAGACTAAAAAAAAAAAAATACTTTAAAAGATAAAATCTCCAGCTTATTACAAAAATTTGGGTTAGTATTTTGAAAAGAAAGAAAAATATATATTCAATCTAAGAAAGAAATGCACAGCCAAAGGCTGGAAGGTGGTGCGAATCCGCCAGAAATCCGTATGGATTTTGGGGAAGTGCAGCTCTCTCATCAGAACAAGGCAACAATGGACATTGCAGATTTTTTCCAATGCACTCCCCCTCACAAACAAGGGTATTCAGCAGATGAGACCTTAGTAAGAGTTTAATTTTAAATAGCCTTTTGTTTGGTAGAGCTGACATCTTGACTGAGAGAAGTATTCCTGGCGCTATTTCTAAGAGTTGGGCAGGTTTGAAGAGTGTCTCATTTAAAGACCCCTAATTCCATTTATTATGCACTATAAAGTTACTCTTTCAGACAAAAAAGTCAAATTCTACCATACTTAAGAACTAAAGTAAAGAAGACTGTGTGCTGGAAAACAGTATTATTATTTCAATAAAATAAACTAGCTGATGTGGCATAATAAATCACATTTTACAGTGCAATTTTAGCAACAGATAGCAATCTAATATCCTTAAAAGCCCCGTGAAACTCAAACGCAACAGTAGGTATTCCATAACTACAATGTATAAATCTGAAGCCTTAGGTAATTTACCAGTGCTCAAAATCTAAACATCACTGGGGTTCAATATATTAGGCTTTTAGATTATCTACATTTCTAATTGATAATCCAAAATAGAGCATTATGAAGCAGGATACAATGCCCACTAACAACTCGAGAGTACCAAATAGAATACAAGCAGTGAACAGATGTATGTGTTTTTAAATCTTTCCCTTCCCTGCAAACCATTAAACTTTCCTGGAATTCACAAAGACATACATATAGAGAAAACCACTAAAAAAGTGGATTAAAGGCATTTGGTACTCACTTGTCTATCTCAATACCAAGTGGATTAGCTGGACGTAAGGACAAGGGGGGAATCCCTTTGTTCCTGTCAGTGCGCATGTCGTAATAGTTCATTTCATCCACCCAGACAGCAGACTGATCCAAGATACCTAGAGAAAACAAAGCACAGATCCTTAAAACAACAAGTGCAGTCCAGCACCATCAACTTCTAACATACTGAATTAATTTGAAAAATCCTGATAAATATAAAATGCATGCCTGGGTAATATATTGAAAGATACATGGCAAAACAACCTGGATGCAATTATGCTAAATTATTTTATTATAGCTGCTGAAAAGGTATTCATGGCTGGGCATCAAACATTATCCTTTTGCAGAGTGCACAGTTTCACGTACATTAGAAGCTCTTTCCTGACCACAAAGTATTAGTATTTTCATTCCTGCAAGTATTTTGGAATCTGTCCAAACCTTGTTATCTGCTACTTTCAAAAGAGCAATCAACTGAATGTCTTCTCATTTGCATATTTTAGGGAAGATTCCTTTTCTATCCATTTGCTATCCAAAAGGTAACTGAAATTTGGCCACATGCCAAGATAAATGACTTCAAGGACACAGAACCTACTTTGCTTCCAGTGCCTTAGCACAGACAATGGGTAAAGGTGAGGCACAATACATCCTGGAGTCTCAGCTGAAAATGGAGCCAGCCATACACTTGGCCTTGCCCTCCTTTAACATACCCATCAGATACAACACCAGAAATTACTCCATCCCCACACTTTCCCATATTTTCAAATATGAATTCTCCTTTCTCATCACCAAAAACTCCACTGTATAACATTTGCACTTAAACATTTCACCTTCCTATTATTAAGAATGCAGCTTGGGAGAAATCACATGTTATTGAACTGTAACTGAAGGGCTGAGAATAAAAACCTAAAACATTTCTTGTGGGAACTCTTGTGTTAGGAAAGATAACTATCCAGCTCATCAGTGAGGGGTTCTGAGAGAGACATTTTCAATACACAGGGTATTTAGACTGGATTCCAGTTTAAGCAGAGGTCCTAGACTGCTTGGCAAAATAATTTCAATGGTCAAGCATCTCATGAGAAATACTTAAGACTTTGTCTTGCAGGATGGTTTGAATTACAAATAAGAAATGGCACTGAGGACTCAACTTTCTTTAAAGGATTAACAGTCAGCTCAGGATTTAGGTGTAAAGCTCATGAGCTAGTCCAGATTTTGTATTTATCTAGTACACTTAAGAGTAATCACTGGATCTGTTATTAAGTTTTCTAAAATTTCAGAAGTTTTGAGCTATTCCAGAAAGAAAAATAAAGGGCTAGTTTTCATTCATCACTGAGGATTTTATCTAGATATTGAGAAAGGCATAATTTTTCCTATACCCTGAGTTTTTATCTCTCGCTATATATATATATATATATATGGATATTTTATTGATATACTATTCATTTTCTAAACTGAAAATTGTCCTGAGGTGCATCCATTTCAAACATAAATTTTATACAAATTGCCATTCAGTCACATATTTTCTTAACGAAGAAAATAGATTTGAACAAGAAATATACCTATTTTTTCAGGTTTAAGCAGTTTGAAGGAAACAGTTGAAGTTCCTTTACCACCAGACTTTGTAGTAACAATAATGTCTCCCTTGTCATTTTTAGCCTGTCCAACTCGACACACAATTTTACTGGCAGACATCCATTCTGCAGTGAGGAGACAGTTGTGCCCACAGATTGTTAAACCTGGGAAAAAGAAAAAAAAAGAGAAGTATACTACTGTGAATGGAAGTATCTTTTTAAATGCTGCAATGCAAATTCATTTATGATGCTTCACCTGTTTTACATAAATTTATAACCCTTCACCAGTCCCCTACAGTCATTCACAGTCAAGAAATCACTATTACATTTTTCAGATGTTTCCTAGTGACTTCAGGTCTTTAGTCCCAGTGACAATTCATAAGACACAAGCAGTGTGGTTTGAGACTTATTTTAAACTCTTCCATTACTTTTGGGCTACTGTGACTTTTACTTCACATAGAACAGTAGATTTTCTGTCTGCAAGACACTGGAGAACTGCTGTTCAGTATTGCATTTCTGTGAAACTTCCCTTCAAAACTGCACACAGCAAATTTTTCACAAGTTCAGTCTATATGACTTTGCATAGGAAAAAAAAAGACTCTATAAAATATTTACAATGAACAATGTTTCTTCAACCTTATTTGTTTAGCAGTACTTCAGTGGACACGGGGGGCTGTTTTGGCTGAAGTATTGACAAGAATTGACAAATATTCCATCCCAACCTCTTCTGTAAAAAATCCAGAATGCAAGATTGAATCTGATAAATAAACTACTCTTGTTATATGAAAGAATAATTATGTAGTGCTCATCTATTCCCTCTTCTACACTTTCTCATAAGAAGAATGACAAACTATGAAATACAAGGAAGTCTGTTCTCATAGGAAGAGACTGACAAGCTTCAAGAACACCTCTCCTGAGTTAAGATTCAAAGTGCACCTTAACATAAGGTCTAAGGCTTCCTGAGATTTCACATCCAATTGGTCTGATTAATCAAACCAACCATCAACTGATTGGTTCCGGTCAGACCAGGACTCTGGGTGCTGCAGTAGATGGATTGTTTTCTCAGATCTAGAAGAATAATTTCCATATTTGTAGCTGGAGTTCTGTTGTCCTGGAAAACTGGCAAGATCCTAACTGCTCTAGTATCAATTTGGAGAACAACTTCATTAGTTCTTCTTAAATAACACCCTTAGCCAGAAACATTTTGCCTTATGTCCAAAAGAATAAGGCTCTACTAGTGTGTTGGCTGTACTGGAATATAAATTAGTCAGGCAGAGCAGTTCTTCCCCTTGGCTTGACTTTTGTTTTTAATTTCTAGAAAGCTCTGACCAATTTAGAAAATACTTAGACACAGAAAAGGGTCAGCACATGTGGCTTAGTACCAAAGCTTCACACTTATTTTCTTTCACAATTTAAGTCTCTGACATGACACAGCAGAGAAATTTGGCAGTTTTCATGGCTGTCAGACATAAAAATGCATTACTCCCTGCCAAAAACTATCTTGAAAATTAAATCCAAAAATTTAAAAAATGGAAAGGCACTGAATCTTATTACAACTGAAATTAATCTTACTTGAGAAAGGACAGTAGATTTGTTTCTTTAATATTCTTTCTGAATAAAAGGCAGCGAGTGGGATGAAATAGGATATACACATAGAAAGACTTTAAAAAAAGTTTGCTTATTTACTCATAAAATTTTAATCAGGTCAGGTTTTAGTTTCATGGGTGAAATTAAAAAACCCATATATAAGGATGTATACTACATGTATGCAATAATATAACCTTATATTGTTATATTATTACATCTCTTACAGTTTTATGCTAGCATCTTCTCTTAAGGAAAAAATATTGTGATAGGAACTATAACTAACTGAAATACTTTGCCCAAACAATTAATAAAGATGCTTCCACCCTGTATTTTCTATATTTATGGTTCAATTGAACAATACTTCAAAATCCAGAACTAAGCTATAGTAACTATTTGAAGATCCTTGTATCAATTATTGTCTACTCATCAGAGGTTCCAAAAGCTCTCAAGACATCAAGATACAAGGTCCAATTCTTCTGAAATGGCTGGAAATGGCCTTTGCCTGTATCTTAAAAATTGAAAAGGAAGTTAAGTCTCTATCAACATTTTATACACCACATGAAACAGTAATGGCACAACACAATTTCTAAAATAAATAAAGGCATGTTGGGGGAGAAGTTTTGATAGCACAGTTACCACATTTATTTCTCCAGAAACAGGAAACTTCCCTTTAAACAAAACTTAATTTGAATCTGTTGCATGGTATAAAGATCTCTGAAAATATCATTCTCAGCTTCTAGTTTTATGTGCCTTTCAAGGCACATAATAATAGGCATAAGTACTACTCTTATGGAGACTTTCTGATTTTGGTTAAGCTCATATATGGAAAATTTTACAATATCTAAAAAATACAACTACAAATATCTTAAAAGACAAGCTAAACCTTGAAAACACGTATGTTACACGTACCTCCTGGGTTTGACATTTTGTACCATGAGCTATATAGTTAAATAAAAAGTTCATTTGGTTTCAAAGATACAAAGAGATTAATGGAAGGCTTTCTCTTAAATAAAACCAAAAGAATGTTCTTCTAGTATGTGATACTGTGGTTATATACAGAAAAAAGTTCTTGCTTTTCATTTTACACTAATGCATCTCAAACTTTTTAGAGTTTATAAAGACCTCACTCAAACTCACTTAAACTCTCATGCCTACAAAGCCTCACATTTCCAAGTATTTCAATTCAAGTAACAGGGAATATTTACATGCCTAATTTAACCATTAAAAGAAATCTTTACATATCTAGGGCCTTAGTCACTTAGTGGAGAAAGCCGACAACTGAGCTAAGGAGAAAATAAGGCAATGCATTATTTATTTTTACCTCAAAGCATAAAATTATTAGCAGCTGTGTATTACAAATATTACTCTGTAAGAAATATATGAAGAAATATTAGCAGCTAGTCAGCTGTAATACAGAGGCACAGCTCAGGACATCTCTTCCTTCCAAGAACATAGCACTGATCATTTCTAAGAGGATCATACCAATGAACTAATGAGGCTATTGAAGTACAGCAGCCACACAAACACACAGAAATGTACTCACCCCTAACATCATCCGTTATTTGAGGATTTCTCAATGTGAATTCTACAGTGTACCGCAATCTCACCTAGCAGCTCAGGAAAATACTATTTCTCCTTTTGAGAGACAGCAAACTGAAGTGGAGCGGAAAACTGTAGCAGCTTATGCTTGGCCATAAAGCTCATTGTGGTGGCCATGAATGGAATTTGTGAACTTTGGTTTACAGCCATGAAGTGAAATATTTTTTATAGCAAAGTCAAACAAAATTCCAATGACCTTCAGAGGAGTCGTGATTCCACAACAAATTAGACAAATTGTCTCTAACATGACTACTGAAGTACACATATGCATAACTTACAAAAAAATAAGGGAAATTCCAGTAGTTATAGTTAACTTGGATTTCCAGAATCCTTGACAAATCTTTCTTGAAAGGCTTAAGAAAATGAAGCAGCTATAGGAGATGAACCTCTAATGGATAAACAGCTCAGCAACATAGAAACAGGGTTACAGTAAATGATGTGTTTTGACTGAGGAAAGTTTCCACATGGCATATGCCACAATCACTTGTGTTCAGTACATTTATAAATTACAAGATAAAGAGGTTAAAAAGTTTGCTGATTATATTCATTTTTTCAGAGCATGAAGACCATAAACCCCAGAAAAATGCAAGCCAGAACTTAGTAGACTGCGTGATGCACTCTAATGCAGATATTGTAACACAATGGCTGAAATTCACTGAACAAAGACAAGATGCATGCAGGCAAAATCTTAAATTCACAGACAGCAGGCTCAAACTGACTACTAAGCCTCAAGCGTTTAATCATGGAACTATAGTAGGCAGAACAACGAAAACATTCGTTTGATTCTCAGTAGGAGTTACACAGAAAACAGAACTCTACGAGCAAAATACAAAACAAAAGTGAAAGTACAGTGTTATGCCACAGGGCATTCATGTCCTGAACACTGCACACAAACAAGATGTATCACCCACGACTGGTAGTGAAAGTAAAAGAGATTCACTAAAGTGTAAGAAGAAAGGCCAAGCATACATGCAGAAAAATTAAATAAGCTAAGACATTTCAGTCTGAAAAGGAAGCAACAGAGCAGTAATGAACGAGGTCTGTGACCAGGAGAATCAGTGAAAAGATCTTGTCCCCTCCATCAGCACAGAAGCTATGATTCTAATGAAATTACCATGTAGAAAATCAAAACAGTAATGAAAAGGTTTCTTCAGATGTTGTGTAGCTAAATGACTGGGCCTGCTTTATCTGTTAAAACTGCTACAGATATAAAAACTGACTTTAATTCAAGGCTTAGCAATGTCCTAGTTTAGGGCAAATTTGGGAGAAAATCCCCAGTGACTTTCTGAATATACTGAAAACACTTCTGACATGAAAATTTCAATGAGAAAATTCTTAGTTCCTGAGAAAGTAACAAAGGAGCATCTCATTATGTCTACCCTCTTCTAGTACACTGCAAAAAGCATTCACTCTTCATTTTCATGTTCAGCACAGGATGCTGAGTCGGATTAAGGGTTCATCTAACAAGGTACAGGCAATCTGGTTAGTTACACATTGGGTAGCATCTCTGAATTTATGGATTCAAGTGCATATTTGTGTAAAGGGCATTCCTCATAACATTCAACACAGATTCTATCAAGCAAAAAAATTATCTCTAGTCATATTCAAAATGTTACCTTCTGCAGTACCAAAAGGGTGTTTTTTCAACTTACCTAGGAGGTCGGTAGGTCCAGTACCCAAATTTTCTCCTCTAATTGTTACTTTTGTCCATGCGATGCCTTCATTGGGAGAGATGCCGGTTACAAGTGGGGGCTGCCGTGCTCGAGACATGATGACTATTCAGTTACTGCAATCTGCACTGCCTTTTTCTGTTAATCAAGAAATAATAAATTAAAACTCCATTAATTATATAAAAAATATTAAAATAATTTCAACTTGTTCTTCTAAAATGGTAGGGAAATACAAATGTAAATATGGAACACCACTCAAAGTCTTTTTTGACACAGTCATAAAACAATAAAGAAAAATTTTATCTTCTTTGCACTTCTTAAAAACTTAAATATAGCTTTCTGAAAGAAAAATATTAAACCTTCTAAATGCTTAGAAGATGCATGCAGAGATTTCAAATTACCTATGTCAGAATTCATATGAGTCTATTACAACTTCTATTTGAAATTATTATTGTATTCCTTAGAAAGTTCAGAACTGTTAATCTAAGGTAAGTAGTAGACTATGATTACATATTTGGACAACTCCTCCAGCAAAATAAGACCTACTGACATAGACAGTCCTATGTGAGGAAGCACTCAGCATTTATTTGTATAAAGCATCAATGCTAATATGCACTGAGAAAATTATAACATGACTTGCAAATACTACACTAGCCGAGATCATCAACAAAATAAACAATACCCCAACAAATGAACAAAAATATACATAAAATTACTGAAGAAGCATTTCCTGAAGAGTGTTCATTTGCACCTGAAATTGAGTCAACTCAGACCAGTTTAATTAGCCCTGTCATTAATAAGGTCTGTAGCTCAAACACAAATATGGTACCCATGTAATGTGGTCTACATTTAGTTTACTACGCACCTGATCACAAATACCTTTTTTTTTTATTATTAGCAGTTTCCATTGTGTAGCTCTGCAGCTATAAACACCTATAAGAAGCTGAGTATATACATATGTTCAGTATAACCTCAATTACATCTCTTATTAAATACCATCACCATTCCAAGACCTCAGTCACACACACACAACACTTTTGTGTAAACCATTTTGGAAGTCCATGTTGGTGGACTATATGTGGAATATAATCCAAGCTTCATAAGGCTCCTCTTAGCTATTGTTTTTTGAATCAAAATGTATTTGATTTTCATTTGCAAATGGTCAAGTCCATGAAACCCTGAAACTCTCTAAACCATCTCTAATAATAAATAGCAGCAAAACTGGAGTTTCCAAGAACCTTCACTTAAGACATACTAGAATTAAGACACACTTGTTTCAGCTGCTTTTGCATACACAAAATACTTTCATTGTACCAAGATACTCCATGTTACTACATAGTCTCCCCACATTTTTCACTGGTAGTATCTAGATCTGACACGAGAGTCAAAGAAGCTCCCACTGGCTGATTTCATTCTTCACATTCCAAAGTTAGAACACACACTGAAAATTAAGATGGAAATAGAAGGCAGGAACTGGATGGAAGATCTCATGATCAAAGTAATCAAATACTACCCTCAGAACGGGATGTCCTGTCTCTGTCTGTCCATACAGACAGAGGCGCATAGTAGGTCACCTATAACAAAACTTTCAATTCTGATCCAACTTCAGAGCCCACAGCCACACCTGAAGTCAGTGTGAAATGTATCCTGAATATAGGGAATACTGCACGATGCTCTGAAATACTGAGGTCCTAAACAACCACCTCAATTCTATAAATATGTCTGATTTCAAATGTCCGTTTCTTGGTTTTACATATTTAAAATAGGAATGCTATCACTCATTTCAAAAGCTACTTTTGAAAACTCATTAACATAGAAAAGGCATGTAGATACCCTGAACACAACAGAAGTATTAATATCTTCAGAGAACTTTCCAGGCTGAACAATGTGCAATTAATAAGAGATGTAAATTCATGTTGAACAAGCAAGAACATGTCCAGTGTATGAAGGAAGGTTGGTAAGGGCCCATGATAGCACACACAATGCATATCTAGTTTGGCTTTGTATCATTCCGTGGCAAACCTCATAATACTTCTTGACATGAAAAACTACATAATGTGTTTAATAAATCATTGGTTTCTCTTTTTCTGCAAACAACCAACTTATGAAAAAGGAATTAATTACATAGTATTACATAGATGCTCTTAACAGTCTTACATGTAAAATATCAGAACGTTTTACATGCACCCAACATGAGGCTGGAGAAGCAAGCAGTCAAAGATGCAGGCTATAAGGGTAGAACAGCACTGAAGAAAAGAACAGTATCACCAGATTACAAAGAAATCAGCTGACAGTCATCTCCAGCAATGGAAGAGAAGGCTGTGCTCTGTGCTATTGCCCTATTGCTATTTCTTTCACTGAACTGGCTTCTCCTCCTCCTCTCTCGCACAGAGTCTGTCCCTGCTGTCTCTCAAACACCACGTCCTCATTTTGAAGACAAACTGTTTCTGCCCCATCCTATTGATTGTCCCTCTTGACTTTTTACCCCTAAGTTCAAGCAGGGAGCAGTTACTATTCCATCCTCCTTTCAAATCCAGACACCTTGGTAATTGCTCTTACCTCGCATTGCCTACTCCAAGACTTCTTGTCCAGATACATCATCTCTTCAACTACTGATCCACTTACTCACCACAGGTGAAAAAGATAGATCTTGTCTTCTGTCAACATCCCTAATCCTGGAGTCATAAGGTTTGTCCTGCTTTCCTCTCATCTGTGCTGCATTCAAAACTACACCACCACACCACTATCCAACAAAATAGTGAAAAAAGCACAATAGAAATATTATATTAGACAAGAATCAGGTCCCTAATTTTACCATGAGGGAGAATAACAAACTGCATCTATTCCTCACAATCTTATCTATGTACTCTTCGCAGCTTTCCTCACAGATCCTCAGCAGAGCTCAAGGATACAGCTGTAAAGGAACAGTGGTGTTAGGTCCTTCCATGTACACAACCACCTTCTGCAGGAAGCAACATGTGTCTAGATACCAGTTAGTCAATATAAAACACTTCCTTTATTTTGGAGCAATTTATGTGGAATATTAATCAGTAACACTGATGTAAAAAGAGTCATCTTCAGGAACATCAGGTAATACGGAGAGGAAAAAACCTTGAGAAAAACAAGTAAAACAGAAGCTAGTGTGGTATTACTTGTGTGGTATTGTTTGGTTGACCCCCTCCCAAATGTTATAGCTCCCTTGCATTGCAGCTATTGTTACCTTCAAAATACCCAGGCACAGAGGTAATTGGCTTGTTTCAATACCAAAACTCAAAAGTAATATTACAACATCTTTTTCTGGATTTCAGAAATCGGCACTAGATCCACCTTCATGATGAGCTAAATAAATGTAATAAAAATGCTGAGCCTCCTGAAATCTAGTATTTCTTCTAAAGTATTTCCATACTTACTGCAGAATTGCTTTAAAATACCTCACTGGAATGAGAATACCGCAGTAAATCTCAACACATTTCGAAGCACTGCAGCACTGAGGCACTCTATGATCACTATTTTTAAACAGAAATTATTTTCATTTATTTCAAAGAGTGGAACTATTTGTAATATGTCATTATTATAAATATCAAGTCAATTCTTGGGAGCCTTCAATTCATTTATAATATTTCCTGTCTTTCTTAGGACAGATGTCCATAGCTAACATGACTGAGGTGCTTAGTGGGAAGCCTAGCCACTATACTGCTATGGCAAGTTCCTAAATTTCCTAAAAAATATTTAAGGTAAATCTGACAAAAAAATTACTTTTTCATTTCACAAAACATGACAACCACCTAATTCTGAGCTTTTGTTGCAATTCTGTATGTTTCCCTAAAGAAAAAATCTATTCTCTACAAAATACGTATTACACACAAAGTAGTAATTTTATTAAAACAACCCTCTTCCTGAAAGACTGATTCTCATGCAGACAAGAAGAGTGCAGAAAGACAGTTTTCCATACAAGATCTTTCCTCTCATGAGCCAGGCTCACTGAAGAGGTTCAACAAGACTGTTTTTCACAATGGACAATCTTCTACATTAGCAGAGCTCTCTCTCTCCCTCTTTATTTCTCTCCACCCTTTTTTTTAAAACCTAATTTCCTCACAGTATCTCCCCAACAATTTAATGTTGATATCTGATTGACTGCTCCCACTATCTTGCCCATACTATTCTATTATTCTGTCATAATTCTTGTTATAAAAGCACAAGGAGTTAGAAAACCTCTGCAAAGACCACCTACTACAAAGTCCTCTTGAAAAATGCCTTTCATAAACAATGTCTTTGTCTTTGCACCAGTTTCTCAAATAAACTGTCCTCTCACAAAGGTTTGCTTAAAAAAAATTCCAGACAATTCTGAGCATTAAAAACTTGCTAAAGAAAGGACATCTTCCATCTTTATCCTAAGAAAACCCACTTTAAAATAAATAATGAAGCAATGAAATATGCGCCAGCATAAGGGAAAGCACAAGTCTATTTGGTTTTGGGTTTGTTTTTTTTAGTTTTGTAAGCCTTCAATTTTATGTTGTTTTGAAATGAGAGTTCTTACATAGGTTTCCTCATTCAACTTTCAATGGCAAACAGAGAAGAAAACCAAAGTAAAATGACAAGAGCTACCATACCTGTTCTGTAAAGCAAACTACTTTCTACATTTTACTAGACTCTGGAAGTACTACTAAAATAAGAAATACATTAAACCAGAGTTCAGGGTTGAAGGATATTAAATTGGCAGGTAATTTCAAACCCCAAAGGGAAACTACAAACATCTTCAAGGCATGAAAGCAGAAGATGAGTAACAATATGCTGCCACCTTATCAATTTCACACTCACAGTGGAAAAAATTAGCAGTGGAAGTGTTTTAAAACAGAGTTTCTGACTTCTAAAACAAAATAGCAAGATGGCTCCAGTGACTCAAAATTCAGTTAAATTACATGTTTCAGTGATACTTTGTTACTGACACTGAACTGAAAAGATTCTCTTGGAGGAAGGCAGATTCAAGGTCAATGCAAGTGCCATGGTCATCTAGCAAAGGGAATCAAACCTGTCAAGAATGGAGTGCAGAAAAACCCAATTTGTCATCATTGAGAAAGCCTAAGTTACAAGAAAGCACTTAAACTTCAGGTATCAGATATTTATTTGTTCTTAATCATAAATATGTGACAGAATACAATTTAAAAAATGTTAAGGCAGGAACAGCAAAGCATGACCCATGCACAAATCACAGTTATGCCTCATATGTTGTTGTTTACTTAAAAAAAAAAAAAACAAAACCAAAAAAACGCAAGAAAACCAACCTGAAAACAGTGAGTTACACTTACATCACAGCATTAAATAATTCCTAAATGAAAAGATTTATGACATGCCTTTTTAAATAACCAATAAATACTCAGATTCCAGAATGTAGGTGATGGCCTTTTAACCTTAAACTACACAAACTTGTGCTTCTAGTACATAAATCTAATAATTTGTTTTCACTAGAAAACCCAGAGAGTCTCCCAAGTACAACACACTATGACAAAGTCAGTGAAGGGATATGGCAAATGACCCCAAGAAGAAGGACAAAGCAAAATGTTTCCTGGATGTTTGTACTCAAAACCATTACAAAGTGATGAAAAACACTACCACGACATTTTCTGTGCTTTATCTTCCCGACAATATAAATTCAGACAGACAACTACATAAACCAAGAATTAAAAGCATCCAAAAAACAGCACTATGAAAATAACTGACATTTATTAACCCCTCTGGAGATCTTCAGTGCCCCAGATTTGCCACAGCCTTCAACACTGCATTAATAATACAAAGTCCATTCCTGCAAGCCTGCCAGAAAAGACTGGGAAGTGAATAAGCTAAACAATGCTGAAATTCCAAGTGATATTAAGAATCTATGCATGTTTATTTAAATAATAAAAGAAGACTTGTCAATTTAAACAAGAAGCGCTCACGAATCTTACATTTAGGGGGAAAGAAACTTTTCATAACACCACTAAGCTACTTATAATGAAAAGATGAACAAACATAAAAAAGTGGGCAATTTCACTGTCACACGGAAAAAACAAAGCCTCATTTGTCTTGCCCTGTCATATCTGGCATGTTAATTCAAGCCAATATTAACACTGACAAACATGTTAACCTACAGCAATACATGCCAAAAACGAGTTCCAGTTCGGGAAGATGTGCAAGTTTTGTGACAGAGAGGGCAAACAACAAAAAAGAAGACCTGCAGCATTAAATGCCATAATATGATATCCTGTCCTTTTTCAAAAGGCTCCTGAATATTCCACTCAGCCACAAAGGGTACACTAGACAGTTTAGTTTTAGGGTGGACAAGGAACGAGTGCAGCAGCTTTGCTTTCACCACAACCATCTTCGCAGATTCCCTTCAGTATCTCAGAAGTCCCGCTTTCCTTAACCCAGCGAGGCACATCTTCATGGCCATGTATCTTGACGGAGTGAAAGCTAAATAATCACAGCACTCAGCGATGCCATTAACATTTCTCAGTCACAAGGGATTAAAAGGCTTGGACCCGGGGCAGATGCTGGGAGAGCCCTCGGCAGAGGAGTTCACCGCCCGCCGCAGCCTGGGCTGCAGCTGCGAGGGATTGACACCGCTGACGGTGGAACCCAGCTCGGGAGAAACTCCGGGCACAGTTCCGGCATCCGAAATAAATTAAAGTAAACAGTGTTGCTCTCTCTCATCCACCCTGTTAGCAGCCTCTCGGTTGAGCTGGAGACCACACACCCAGACCACACAGCACCAGCTGAACTCACTCGCACGCAACATCTAGAAGCTGTCACTCTGCTGAGGTATGAGCAGGAAAGAGGGGGGCTGGAGTGCGAGTGTGTGTGTGTGTGTGTGTTTGGAAAAGCTGCTTGCTCTCTCCTCCTATCATTACAGCTGGTTATGTTTTGTGTGGTTGGGAAGGAGGGAAAGAAGGAAGGGATAAGAAAAAAGATCTATAAAGCTCACTAAGAAAACATACTGGCCTTGGCCTTTTGTAGTAATGATTTGCACTCCTCCTGTACTAGTTTAGTAGCTGATGAAGGGCTAAGAAAGCATCTATTTAACATCAATTAACCTTCTATCTATCACATGTAAAAAAAATAATCTAGACTAGTTTAAATTAATTTCCTTGTACATTTTAAATTACAGCATCCTGTCAGTTACAATATGAAAAACAGCTATATATTGATCTATTTTTACATCAGGAGTTCTGAAATGTTATTTATTTGAAGAGGGGGGAGATATTCCCCACTAAGATTAACCACACAGATGACATTATGACATCAAAAAGCTGAATTTTCTCCAAAAACATTCCATTGTAAAATGAAGTTTTGTTCATTAGCATTCTATACCATAAACAACCTGAAGGAAGCTGATGAGACAACATGTAACGCCGAGTTTGTAACTCATCAGCAGCAAGAAGTAAAATCAGCAAAACACTAAAAATAGATTAAAACCAACAATAGCCTATAATACAGATGAACAGAGACTTTTAAACTGGGGGGGAGTTCTTTGTTTCTTTTAGCTCAGAAATCATTTCATCTGCCAATTATGTCACCTGTTCAAACAGAGCAAGCGGAATAAGATGTTTGAGGACTCATAAAATCTATTTCACTGAGTCTACTTTAAAAAAAGATTTCCTTCCCTCCGCTCTTCTACCATGAACACACATACCTTCCCCATCAAGCTCACCAGCACACAAATTTAAT
Organism: Chloebia gouldiae; assembly: GCA_003676055.1. Taxonomy (NCBI): domain Eukaryota; kingdom Metazoa; phylum Chordata; class Aves; order Passeriformes; family Passeridae; genus Chloebia; species Chloebia gouldiae. The sequence continues at coordinate 6,685,855 of QUSF01000013.1, read as the reverse complement.
TTAATACATATACATCTGGACAGCCCAGAACCACAATCACATTTTCACTTCAGTTCAAAATCTTTTTACTTAAGTGACAATGATAATCTCCAAGTGCCACTACTAAACAAAACCATCACAACTGGAATAATCCAAATATCAGTAACAGCCTTATCAACTTGGATAAATATATTTGTGTTTGTGAAAACCTTGAGAAAAAAAATTCACCTCACCAAATACATTTTAAAAAATGTTAGCTTCAAAGCTCTGTAACTTTGCACTGAAAAAAATCTATTCCCCCAATTCATTAATTAGGTCAATATACTGCATTATGCCCGTTCTTGAATGAATGCTTTTGCTGATGTATTCAATGTAACAGCACCTATTCATTACGAAGACTCAAGTCAAACCAATTTAAGTGTTCTGATTGTCTATTTTGTTCATACTGGCTTGCCTAGAAAAGGTCAACAGCATAGAGTAAAATACAATTAAAGAAAGTTTGAACACAGATGTTTTTCCCCAGAATTTCCGCTACTTTCCTTATAAATTATATTGTAACTCCCCAGAAATTAATTCATCTACTTGTTAAAAGCTTCCGTATTTACTATGTGACACATCACTATAATCTAGCAACATTGTAAAGCAAAGTCCTAAACATCTATACATAAACATCTCAGCTTTATACAAAACTGTATCACAGATGGCCATAAATCTCCCATTAATTTCTAAATTCTCACAAAGCACATCTTCCTACATCTGCTTTTACCTCCAACATTCTGCAATGTTTGCTTCATCCAGAAGTCAATATCCTACTCTCTTTCAGTTAAGCCATTCATCCCCTTTTTGTTCTAAAGTTATGATTTTTTTGTACATCATTTAATTAATAGGAAAATGGTAAAAAATCATAATACCTCATCGTAATACCTTGATCTTATGTTATTCACAGGCAAACATTTGAAAACAATATTTCAAGCATCAAAATCTTTCAAATATGTTTATGCAAATGCATTCAGAAAGATCCAGAAGTTCAGAAAAATAAACTAAATGAATCCCAAAGGGATGAATTTTTTTCTAGAGAAAAGAAACAAGACACCACAGATTTTTTTGTCTAAGTCCTCTAACTATATACAATATTCTTTATAAAAACACTATATAACCACTGTAATTACACAGTTCACATGGTTAAGTTTTAACTTGGATGCTTGTAGGTAAGACTGCAACACTCACACTTACTGTCTAACTATTTTGGCCGTTCCTTTTGTTTCAAAAATATTTAAAAGATGAGACACATACTTGTGTTACTGAGATTCTAGTATTTTTCATGTTCTCTCCCCGGCACCTCTTTCTGGTCTTTGCTCAGGAATGTACTCAAGCCATAGGCTACAGGATTTTTCTCAATTCACATGGTCCAACACACACAAGTACTTCCCTGACAGCTTGTGCGCACAGATATTTTTCTAACAAAAGCCTCTTTTTGCCTTACGAGTCTTCATTTCCACTCATCCCCCTAAAATCCCATCTCCTGTATGGAGCGACCACGCTTACAGAGTAGTGAGGTTGTCTTGTGAGAAACACAATCTCCCTTGCCTTCTCTGCTAAGGAAATGTGCAAAGAACTAATCTGCTATATACATAGCTTCTTAATTTTTTGCCAAAAATCCAATGTTAAGTTTTCCAGCAAGAACCAAGGTATACCTGTTAAAACCACTGTGAGATCTGAAATGTCACAAGACTCACAGAATTCTCAGAGAAAACTGAAAGTAACTGCTTTTTAAATTGAGACATTTTATGAGTATCTCAAAAGAAAAAATCAGTTTAGTTTGTTCTCAACACAAAAGTGGCTATTTAAAAAGGAACTTTTACTTAGCATAGCCTAAATCTTTAACTAATGTAGGTTTTTTGATGAACTTCCAAATATGGGGTACATCGCTTTTGGGTTATCAACAGTGTCAAAGGAAAAAAAAAAACCCCAAGTCTAAATATACCTTAAAATCCTTGATTTATACTGTAATCTGATCCACAGACACTTTTACACTGCCAGAGACCCCACTGGTTTCTGCACAATATAGCCTAAACTCTGTCTCTGAGAATAAAACTGAAAATCTGGGAATCTGCAGTTCCGTTAAGGTCAAAGGAAAACCAGATCCATTAAGGACCTGGTGTCTCAGAAACTTTGTTTTCCTTAAAACAAAGCAAATAAAATTAGAAAAGAAACATGGACTTTCATCACCAGGCATAATCGCAGTATTTTCTAATGAAAATGCTGACCATACTTTCTGCAGATTAGTAACGTCTGTAGTCAAGAAAAGGCTCCACAGACCAAAGAAAAATCACTAAATACTTCCAAAATAATATAAAAGGTACAAAGAATTTACCCAGTGGAGTGAGGTGTATGACCTGGTGTTGTTTAAAATACTAAATACGTATCTTACCTTTCCCTATGCATGCCTGTAACACGGCAATCACACAATTAATAACTATTTGCAAGCATTTAATTACTTGGTTTCTAGGGAAGTTGCTTCAAGGGGGTTTGGAGGGTTATTTTTGCTCGAGAATATCACAAAAATTTTTTTTTTCTCCCTGCTGCCCCTCCCTTCTCCTTATAACTTTAAACACTGGGAGAATAAGCTACATGCTTTTGAACTGAAATGCTGATTGAAATTCCCTAAAATAATTTTCAGAGCAAACTACAAAAATTTTTATCAGTCAGATTTTTGAAGTCAGACTTTGCAAGCTGTAAACACAGACCTTTTCTTTCATGTTCAGCACAAAAGATGAAACATAAATCTGACGTGACTGCGCAGTGCATGCGCCGTCTCATCATCCCTCATCCTCCAAGCACCTTTACAAACAAGATTCCCTCCATTACCAAACACCATATTTCTCCTCTGGGAGAAGTAGTTTGAAAGACAATGTTGCACAGCCCAGATTTACAGAATGTAGGTGGTCCAAGACAGAAGGTCAAAGTTAAGCTGAAGAGCTAACATCTGACTTCTGCTAAAAGATACTAATTCAGCTGTTTTCGGATTTTGAACCTTCAGCTGGCTTCAAGGATAGCAGTAGGTTCCACTCTCTGAAAAACTCACATAGAAAATAAATTCACTGTAACATCTACAGTCCTCTGAGTACTATTTTCCAGCCCCTGAGTGTAAAATTAAGTACTTCTGACTTCTCCTGCAGAAGGTTTCATTTGCCTGTTTGTATAAATAAATAGTGACCTACAGGCAATCAAAATACATGCAGGTAGTGTCTGCATGTGGTCCACAGCTTTTGTCCTGGTGTACAAAACTCTAATTGTATATTATTTCATGGATATTTTCCATAGTTGTCAGAATCTATGTTTTAAGAATACCTTTTATATTCAGTCTTCTGTCACCATCCTATCAAGATAAATACTTTTTTCTTTTCATTCTTGTTTTTTTGTTTGTTTTTTTAGGGGACTTGAAAAGCCGAAAAGTGCAGAATAAACAGAATTAAAATAACTCAAAACTGATGTTTAATTTCAAGTACAGTGATTAAGACTTACTGAATTTACAGATATAAATATATCACTACATTGAAAGAAATTGATTAAGTACGGCTCAACATAACATATCTGAAAGTTTTGATTAATAAATGAGGTCAGTGGCCTCTGCCTTTTCAGTCAACCTACTTATTTTGCTTTAGTCCAGCTTCTCTGGGAAAAGCAGCATAAAAAAGAATGGACTGAATCAGTGGATACAGTTTCTTTCTAACAGGACCTCAGGAAAACAACTGGTGAATTACAGATTTTAATATCTTTACTGTCCGGTTTTGTCTCAAATGCTCTCAACAGCTAGCATAAAACCCTTGCTCACTTTCACAAGAAATCCTACAATTTTAGATTTCTTCTACTGTTCATGACTTAGAACTTTACTTTTTTTAAATTCATTTGGAATTTCATTACCCTAGACCTATTTAGCTCTAAAATATGAAGAAGCAATTAGAGCATTAAAAACAACCCCAAACCATCAAGTCTGTAAAAACATTTTCATTTATTGAATGAAGACCAGAAAAATACAAGACAACTTTTTACTTTTTTCTTAAAAGCCAGCATAAGTTTGATGGATAACAATCTTTTAATTAAATTGCTTCAGCTCTGACACATCCTAAAATATGTTTTCCATAAAGAAAAGCACCCTTACCATTACAACTTAAAATAATTTTCACTCAGATAAGTCCAACCAGTATAATGAGGAAAACCGCATCTGTTTTAAATGACGTTGCAGACAACAGATATTTCATCTAAATAAAAACACTGTTGTCCAAAGAGTGGGCATAAACCACAAGCATTGTAAACTAAGTTATCCACAGGAAAGAAATCAGCAAGAAGACATGCCTCTTGCTGCTTGTTTCTGGCTCAGTGCAAGCTGGGATAAGATACAATAAAAATAGGGAAATAAGATTTATAGTGCATTCCTTCTTCAGGTGAGCAAAATGTAAAGTAAGAAATTGGACCTGTTTTTCTAAGCCACAACTTTGATTATTTACAGTCCTTTAACTGTTCTGACAACTTCACCATAAGCAAAACCCATCAAAAGCAAAAACAAAAAAAAATGTTTAGAGCAGTGAAACGCAAAGAGATCACTAAAGGAGAAAGGAGACTGTTTACTTGTTATAAGAATAATCAGAAAACCTGGAAAACTGAAGCGTGATTATGATTTTAACTACATTTTAAACAATGAATATTTGGAGTTTAGGTTTAATCTGATGTTCTGTCAGAGCTAGGATGGCTTAATATTTTACTGGCTTTTGACTCAGAGCTTTTGAGTCTATTGCTAGAAGCTGTTAACCTGCAATAAGCAAGGAAATTGTAGAAGGAAGACTATTTAAAAAAAACAGTAAAACTGTGCAGAATGGGAAACTCTCTTTTGGAAACAAGATCATCCCAAATTTCAGACATCTGCACCTTGCTAAGAGATCATTTTCAGGCTCCTAATTAGGATATTGAAGAGGCAATGAGGAAAGATGTTTGGTCACCCAGCTCATGGACACTTCTGGACTGCAAGGCAGTCCAAATGAGGCAGAAATGTAGCACTGGGTAGGAAGTTAAAAAAAAAAAAATCCAAGTCTCAGAGAAGTGTAATCTCTCCAGACAGAGAAGAATGAAAGTAACCATCTCTCAAACAGCATGTTATTTTGATTCCTCCCACACTCCTTACCCTGTTATTTTCCTATTGCATTTGCCTAGGTACTCATTCATTTTGGGGAGCTTTATCTGAAACTTGATGGCACAACTAAATGCGAAGCCAAAAAAGAAAAAAACTAAAACAAAAAATAAAATCAGTCCTGAAAATAACCAGCTTTGACTCACCTCTCTACCCTGCTTATTTCCTCTATCCCCCACCCAGCAGACCCCCACTTCACTGAGCCGAACGACCCCATCATTTCACATGGGTCAGACGGGACGATGTCGGAAGTCTTTTCCAACCGAATGGACTCTGGGACTTGGCGCAGCTCTGGCTCAGCCCCTGCAGCCCGGCGCTCCCCCAGGCCGCTGTCAGACATACGAGACACGGGCAAAGGCCACGGAGCTGCTGCTGCCGGCCCTGGCTCGCAGGGACGGCTCCACCAGCGCTGGGAAGGGCTCCCCGGCCCGGGTCCGACCTCGCCCGGGAGGACACCGAGCGCCCCCGGGGGAAGCCGCCGCCGGCAGGAACACCCCGCCCTGCCGGCAGCGCCCGGGCAGGGGGCTGGGGAGGAGCAAGAGCTGCGGCAGCCGGGAAGGCACCGGGGGGGAGACGGCCGGAGCCCAGCGACGCCCCCTGAGCCTCCAGAGCCGTCGCCGACACCGCCGTCCCCGCGGGGCCGGGGCGGGGACGCGACGCTCGACCCCGCCCGGGGAGCGGAAGGCGGGGGGAGGCCGAAGGGAGGGGAGGGGGAAAAGGAAGGGGCCCCACCCGCCGCGCTGCGCCGGGGGGGGGGGGGGGCCGGGCCGGGGGCCGGGGCCGGGGCCGGTCACTCACCGCCCGCCGCCGCTCGCATCCGGCACCTGCGGCCGCCCCGCTCCCGGCAGCGCCCCGCGCCCGCCGCCCGCAGGCGCCGCCAGCCGCCGCCCGAGCGCATCGAGGGAGCGCCGAGCCACCGAGGCGGGCGGGGGAGGCCGCCGGGCCCGAGCCGCGCCCCAATTGAAGCCCCGCCCCCGTCAGGCCCCGCCCCCGTCAGGCCCCGCCCCTTTCCCGCCGCCCTCCCTCAGTCCCAGCGCTGCGCGGAGCTCCTGAGGCCCCTCCCCAGAGAAAATAGGAGTTGGTGCTCCCGTGGATGAGGAGCAAGGAAAAAATACATATTTAATTATAGCAGTCTTGACTATGGCAATGACAACAAGGACAGGACCCGAGGGAACGGCCTGCCTGAAGTTGTGCCAGGGGAGGTTTAGGTTGGGTATCAGGAAAAGGTTCCTCACCCAGGGGGTGATTAGGCCCTGGAACAGGAGCCGCAGGGCAGTGGTCACAGCACCAAGCCTGAGAGAGCTCAAGAAGCGTTTGGACAGTGCTCTCCGGCACATGGGATGACTCCGGGGACGGTGCTGTGCAGGGCCAGGAGTTGGACTCAGTGATCCTTATAGGTCCCTTCCAGCTCAGCAGATTCTGTGATTCTGTGAACAAAAGTAATAAATGATAATAAACCCACCCCAAGCACTGTGCCTATAGGCAGAAACTCACCCAGCCGTAGTGTTGGAACCCCCAGCCTGAGGTGTGAGGGAGGCTGCCCAGGGAGGTCGTGTAGTCTCCCTCTCTGGAGACATTCCAAACCCACCTGGACATGTTCCCCTGTCACCTGCTCCAGGTGACTCTGCCTGGCAGGGGGGTTGGACTAGACGGTCTCCAGAGGTCCCTTCCAACCCCAACCATTTTTGATTCTGTGACGGGAGATGCAGAAGGATGGGTGGGGGGCAAAAGCCCAGGCACAAATACTCAAGCAGTGCTGTCAGCCCCAGGTGACATAAATCTGTTCTCCTTTCATGACAAACCAGTAAAAATGTTTCTTTCCAAACCCACTGGCTGCCTACGGGAATTCTGAACACAAGTTCTTGTCCTTATGGAAAGACTCAGGAGATTTTCTTTTTCACTCTTTGTTGGTATTCTTCAGTATTTGGTTGCAGAAGTCATATTCAGGAAAAAACTTACTGGGAAGGAGAGGAAAAGCAATGAAAGAAAAGAAAAAAACAAAAAAAACCCAAACCAAAACAAAACAAAACAACAGAAAGGAAGACTCCATTCCTCAGTTATGCCAAACCAGGCCAAAGCAGGACACTAATGGGAAGGCAAATTACCTTGCATAAAACCTTAAAGCACCATTAAAAAAAATGTGTGGCCAAACCCCACACACTTCCTAACTTTTGTTTCATAGGTTAAAGGTGCTCAGGTTAAATTAGTAGACTGGAATATGTCATACCATGAATAAGCAATATGCTTCTGACTCTTTCCTCTTCTCTGTAAAAAATTACACAGTATCTTTCTGGGGAAAAACAAAATCAGATGGTACCTGTCTTTTCTATAAGTATTTCCACAGTTGTAACTAGTTACTGCAGTTTTCTGCTGAGATCCAATACAGAAAATGAGCTCCTTGGTTCTCCAAGAAAAGAGTGAAATAAAATATTTTTTAAAAGTGCAACCATTTGCCACACAGTTCAAAATGATATTTTTCCTCCATGACAGCTTGTTTGAATTTTCTCATTGAATGCCTGTCATCAGATGTGCCAAAGAAAACTGCTCTTTGAGAGGTTTGGTGGATTCAGAAGGCCCTACCCAGCACACTGCATACCTGGGTCCCAGCCCAGTGTCCTCTGAGAGGGAACACCTGTGCCCAAAAAGCCCATTGAGTTTTGTGGGAGTCCATAAAGGGAACTATGTACCCAGAAGGTTTTGTGATAAACAACCATGAGTTTAGATTTAGTTCAAGTGATACATTTCAGTGCCAAACTGCAGCTTGGTTACAGATTTGATCGAATATTCACCTCTGTTGTAAGTGAAAAGACCTTAAACAGGTGAATCATTAAGAGGGAACCTGAACTTGAAAAGTGTCAACCTCCCCAGTGTTAAGCCCCCAAGTGAGGACAAGCTGACAGATCTTTTGCTTGTGAAAATGTCACCTACCTTTTAGAGATTTTAAGCTGTTATTTCTAAAAGGCTTCTCAGCAGTATTTTTATGCAGATCGTGGTCCTTGGGAATTTGTCAGAACAGCACAACTTCTGCAAGAACAGAAGCCTTATAAAAGGCATGTGTACTTTCTTCACTGGCATCCACACAGGCAAATCCTCCTATTTCCACAAGCAGCATGCAGGAATCTTATGATCTGTAGGGCCCTGGATAATACTGTCAATGCAGAACTTCCTGTGTGGTGCACTTTGTTGAATCTGCTGTGGGTGGTTTCCCCAGCTGATGTTTAGTGACCATCACCTACCCCTTCAGTGACACCAGAGCAAAGCTGACAGTGACTGACTGCAGATGTGACCTTCTGGAGAAAAGAAACACTACCCCACATATCTCTTTGGAACAAAAGGAAGAAAATTAGTGTGGTTTAAAAAAATATATATCTGTCATATATATATAACTTATGATGTATATACCATAATATATAGTATATATTTGCTGTCATATGTAATGCTGCTAATATAAATATATTACTCTATGAAACTCCAGATGCTGTTAAAGAGATTAATATATGCAGTTAAAACTGAGGAAAGAAGTGACAATTTGTAATGCAATGACCTGGTAAATAGTAAGTGTTATACCTCATAGAGGTCACAAGAGTAATTGCTCATTCATGCCTTTTTCTAATCCATTTATGCAGATTTGACAGTGATCTGTAAACATTACATCTCTCTACAAAGTTAGGTAAACAGATTTGAAAGCCAGAGAGATTATTATGATCATCTTGTCTAACCTGAATATTGAAAGCTGTAGAAATTCCTCCACCCATTCCCACAGCAAGGTCTTTCTGTAGCTGTTTTTTTTTTAAAAGGCATCTTCATTTTATTTCAAAGAATAAAATTTGTTATTTATTTATTTTGGAGAAATGGCCAATCCATCATTGCACTTTTGAAGATTTCTCAGTGGTTATGCTAAGATGTACCACACTACCTTAATGTGTAAAAAAACTTGATAGAAATATAAATGTTGTTTGAAAGGGTAAATTCATCTAGCTGCAGCATCTGTCCATTGCAAGCCTGCTTCTTGTTAACAGAAATATCTTCCTTTTGAAGATGTTTGTAAAATGCAGCAGATTTACTCCTTCACCTTCTCTTAACAAACTGTATGGATTAACTTTGATTCTGCACTGTATAAGTGCCTTTCCAGAACTGTTTTCTGAATGCCTTCAAGCTTACAGCTGTCGCCTAAATTTTTTTTGACATGTGAACATCCAAACCAGATCTTCTCCTACTCTTGTTTAAATTTGTGAGGTGAATATTATAACCAGGGAAATCTGAGGAACAGGAAAATCCTAAGAATCATAAGGTTGAAAATGACCTTAAGAAATCCCCCTTTCTGGTTTTTTTCCATGCCCCAAGACACGATCAACTACTCTTTTGTTGCAACATAACTGCTTTTTCAATCTTGTTCTTAAAGGCTTCCCAGTATGGTGCTTTTGCCATCTCCTCAGGCATTTTTCCCCAGTGTTTCTCTACCCTTATCACTAGAGTTTTTTTTTCTAATGTATGTTCTAAATATGTCCCCTGCTGCAATTTCAGTCCATTAGTGAAAGGTCTGTCTTTCCTGGCTGGAGAACAGACTCTTTGCTTCCTCCCTGTAGCAGTCTTTTCCATATTTAAAGGCCCTGTATCTTCTTTGTCTCGTTATTCCCAACAGTCCCATTAATATCCTGATATTTAATGTTGTCTGGACTGGTAATCAAGCTTGAACTCCCCTGCACTCCTCTGCAGACACCCAGTGTCATTCTGGAAGCACAATTCCCCAAGCCAAGCATGATTCTGGTGAAAAACTTGAAAAAAACCCAGCTACTTCAAACCACTAAAATTTAAGCTGTACCATGGGGTAGCAGAGCAAAATAATTGCTTTGCCTATTTTGCAGGCTTTTTTCCTGTTTCTATCCCACTTGTATGGCATTTTCCTTTTTACAACAGCATAACAGTGATGACTCGTGCTTAGCCTGTGATTCACTCTACATTTTTTCCAGGCAACTATATTCCTGTTTACTTTTCCCCATCCTGTATCTGGGGAACTGATGATGCTATGTCTATTGCACCTATTGAATACCATCTTTTGTGTTTTTCTTAAAAAAAAACCCCTCATAACCACTTTGTCAAATTCCCTCTGAATTCTAGTTATGTTCTCTAACACTCTTTTATTTGCTCTCTTTTTCATGTCCTCTTCAAATGTAGCAAGATTAGTCTCTACTCCATTCTTCAGGTGTTTTATAAGGAGTATCAGATACAGGATAGATCCTTGAGAAACCTCTTTCAATACATCTCTCCTTTTCATAATGACGCCATTTTGCTAACTCTTCCTCAGAAATAGTCTTGCCTTTTCTTACACCATGGAGTTTTCAATTTGGACAATATTGTCTTTGCTTATTCACAAGAAACATTGTCTACAGCTTTACTAAAGTGAAGATAGATGAGTTTTTAATACTTCTCTCCTTTGTGTAACACCTATTACCTTATTTTAAAAGGAGGTCTTATTGGTTTAATAGGATTTGTTCTTGACAAATCCATGGTCATCATTATTTGTCCATCTTGTAATGCATACAGATGGTTTGCTTCACAATTGCCAAAAACGGAACCTATCTGATTTATAGCTCATCATCTTCTCCTATTTTCCTGTGTGTACATAACCTAAAGCCTGTTTGAAATTGAGAGGACTGCTTCCATGACCATATAGTGTCTTCTGAACTGGAAATCAATAACCTGCCAAAGCCATGGCAGTAGAACCAGGAGCAGAGCCAAGAAGCCCAGCACATCCTCGACTGCCCTAACAAATCTATAATCACTGCACAACCTTTCTTCACCTCATTGGTCCCACTTCCCTTTATTTCCTTGAACCATCAATGTAACATCCCTGTGGAGGTTGGTTTCTAGAAGTTACCAGAGATTTTATAAAAAATTCATACAGATATTTCAATTTCCAAGCAGATTTCCTGCATTATATTTTGCTCACAAGACCAGCTGCTTTCTGCTTCCTCCTAAACTGAAAATCACCTGGATCTGAGTTGTCAAACCAGTATCCAGGAACTGATTTACTTAAATCCTATGTCTCTATCTCTTTATTTAATACATAGATACAGAAATAAATTCTTTGACCTTGGCAGCCTTTGGCTATTATCTGGGAGCTTAAGCCAGAGACTTTAATTATGAAGTGAAATATATTTATTTTCACTGAAAGGCGAGAGAGAGAGAAACAACATACCCATCAGTGTTTTCTCCCAGATGATTTCTGGTATGCTTCAAGAGAAACAACATATAAATTAATGCACACAATATTTTGAGTTTTCTTCCCAAGCACGCACAGTCACTTTTTCCACATCAAACAAAAAATATAGTCTTTGCACTTTCAACCATTTCCAACAGTAGACAAAATTCTCTCACTCTTTTACTTTCTTGGCTAACACCACCCTAATTCTTCCCTTTCAAGACTTATCCAAGTAATCTGTGCACTACTGACCCAGAGGCATTGTTTCTCTAAACAGCACCAATGAAACAAATCACTAAATTACTTTGTGCAGCTAAAAATACTGAATGCTGTATACCACAGCTCTGTCAAGTGTGTCACTACTAAGTTGCATCAGTTTAAATTCTTCTTGGGATCAGCCTTTCTGTACTGTGGGTATTGTTAAAAAATAGATGGGGAGAAGTTGAAATGTAAACCAACTTAAAATTTTGCCCCTTTTCTTTCTCAAAGGGAAAAAAATATCCCACTTCAAAGGCTGTTTGGAAGTTTTGTCTTTCAAATTCCAGGTGAGATTCTCTTTTCCACAAGAACGAACTCTGGCACAACTGCTTTAATTTCCATACTTTGGGAATAAGCATGGAAAAGCTATTCATGAGATATTTTTTCAGATTTCTCAGTCTGAAAAAAAACTCATCAGACTTTTCAGACTTCTTCAGAAATCATGGTGAGTGAGCTCAGAGATCAGATCCACTGTTGTGAACTGAACTGTACCCATGGGACCATTCATTGCTGCCTGAGCACCCCAGGTCCACTTTACTGGAAGGGAGAATATCTCTGCTCCAGTAGCAGCCAATACTTCCTAATGTGACTAGGGAAAAATCAACTTGAGTAACAAAGAACTATTAATTAATTTTCAGTTTGACTCATTTTGATGGAACCAACTTGTTTCCCTAGTTTTCCCCATTCAGTGTCTCTGCAAAACTGTATTTATTTTAAAGGAAATTATACAGGAATTCTTGTATTTAATATTTCAAAGGTTCCATCTATTACTAAATACCTTTTTGTTTGCTTTTTTTTCCCCCTTTCTTCATAATTCTCCCTATCTGTCTCTCTCTTCTTTCCTCTTTTGCTTCTCCTGACCAGCTGATCTCTAAATCTTTTAGTGTGAAAAAGAAACAGAAAATTACAAAATAGGGCTCAGAAAAAGGGGATGAGAAAGGTAAAAAAATAGATAAACTATGCAACTGGAACAAGTATAATTGGTTTTTTAAAACTTAACTTTTTAGATCATTTACATTAAGATTAGTACCACAACTATGCTGCTAACAAGAGGTTGCATTTTATATCAATTAGATATAATTATTAAGTTCCTTTCAGAGAGAAAAAATATTTTAGTATCTCAGACAAGCAATTGACATTAAAATGTGAATCTTGGTCTGTGCCTCAAGTGTATGATCAAAGGTACTAAATCATCTGAAACCCGTTAAACACATGACAATATTTAATTTTAATGAACTACAGTTCTAGTCTTTAGTGTTTCTTAGTGACAGTTATTCTTAGACACAGAAGTTTAAGGGGTGTTTGGCCTTGACTTCAGATCTTCAGCAATTTCCACTGAAATTTCTGAGAAGAATGTTAGCCAATGTTTTAAAACACAGAGGCCTAAATTTAGACTGTTAAATCTGTATTTAGCCCTGCAATGTGCTGAGCTCTTGGGCTATGATCCAAGAAAGCACTTATGAGTTCCCATTAACTTGAAAACACTTTCAGGTCTATTATTCACTTTACCAAAAATACTGAACTCAAATACTTAAAATTATGCATGCACATTAAGTAGCCTGTTGGACTTCGCCTTATACAGTCCCCAGTTCAGGTCAGCTCGTACCTGAGACCCTGACTCACTTTATTCTTTGAGACACCCATTTTAAATTATGGTCAATATCTGAATACATTTATAATTAATATTCTGTCCTGTTTCTACATTACTATGATATAATGATAATAACAACAACAATGATAATAATAGTATTTTGCACACTCAAATCCTGTTTGTGAGAAATAATCAACCACTTCTGAAAGCTGGATAAAAGTTGCACGGCAGTGGCTAAGAGTTAGTTTTCCATGTCTGGGAGGGACAGGGTGAATAGGAGTAGGAAACACTATAGCAAAGGCATTCAGAAAAACTGTAACACTGAAGACAATGAAATACTGGTATAGATTGTTTAGGGAATCCATCGAACCTGGTTCATTGGAAGCCTTTAAGAAGTGGCTAAAGCACCTCCAGGAATAATTCTATTCCTGGAGTTATAGTCAGTCTTTCCCTAAGAGGCAGGATGTACTAGGCACATTCATAAGGTGTCTTTTAGCTCTGTGCATCTTTTAAGTTTTGACATCAGGCTTGTGTTTGCTCTTGCTGTGTACTGGCTAGCTTTCTATGCTGATATCATTACATTTGCCCACTTAGGATCTGTGTCATGATTCAGTTGTGAGCAAGCAGCAGGAGAAAACAGGTTTTTTTTATTATGTAAGTATTTCTAGCTACCAAAAAAAAAGGCTGGCATGTGAAAACTGGCTAGAATAGTTTCCATCCCATTTCTCTATTTCCCAAATAGAGTGAAAGACAGTGAAAGACAACGAAAGACAACATCGCTTGTGATCTGACAGGAATCCTGGTGTTTTCTCTAAAGGCATTTGCAGAAAAAAAAGTACAAAATCAGAATTAGAGGAGTTAGTAGCGATCATTTGTGAATGTGATAATCATTAATTATTGTGCAGTGCTGTAAGAGATACAACCTCAATGTGCAGCAAACCCACTTCTAAAAGTGCTCCATATGCCCACCACAAGATCCCTCCTGTTCTGTGCTGTGTATCATTTGTGCCAAAAGCCAAGCTGATGGTGTGACTGTATCCTCAACAAGGTAGAGAAACCCACATGGAGGAGAGACAAGGCTGGAAGAGCATCCATTTCAACCCATCTTTCCCAATTGATTACTCTCATTTACAAGGCAAAATTAACCAGTTATAAATAAAAAAGTGAAGTCCTCAATTACTCACTTGTGTGGCCCTTCATAGAATCATGATTAGGGTTGGAAGGGATCTTAAAAATCACCTAGGTTCAACTCTGTTGCTAAGGCCAGGGACATCTTCCACTAGACCAGGTTGACAGAGCCCCATCCAATCTGGCCTTGAACACTTCCAGGGATAGGGCATCCACAGCTTCCCTGGGCAACTTGTTCCAGTGCCTCAGCACTCCCACTGTAAAGAATTTTTTCCTAATATCTAATCTAAAGCTTTTAATTTGAACCCATTCCCTGTTGTCCTGTCACTACATGCTCTTATAAAGAGCGTTGCCACATCTTTCCTGTAAGTTCTCTTCATGTACTGTAAGGCTGCAATTAGGTCTCCCTGAAGCTTTCTTTTTTCCAGGCAGAACAACCCCAGTTCTCTCAGGCATGCATCTCAGGGAATTTGTACTATCCAGCTGAAACAAAACTCACTGTTAATTGTAATGAGGCACAATATGTGCATGCAAGATACACTTTGATCAATTGGTACACAGCCCTTAACTTAGGGCACTTTTTAACTGACAAAATCAGCTTTCTCACTGGGAAATGGTATCATGAGGGAGTTTGGAAATAGGATTCAGAACTGGCCGGAAAGGCCCAGTTAAAATCTGAACTTCCCCAATGGGGAGATCATGACTTTTCAAAGAAGGAAATGATAATATGGAGGAATGCTTGGGCTGACATTTTGATCTGAGATTGCTTTTGTTAAAAAACCAAAGCCCCCCCCAAACCCCCAACAATAACAAAAAAGAACAAACCACAATACCCCAAAATAAAACCCCACAACAAATGAACCAAAAAAAAATCCCACCCTGCTTATTTTGTTATTTCACTAAATTGGAAGAAATGTTTGGTGCTTGACTTAAAGGTCTCCAAATGTCAGAGTTATAGATAAAACTCCAAAATAGGATCTGATTAAAGTTTGATCAGATGAGTTTCTGATAAAACTCAGAAATAGAAGACACATTTTGTTTTTTTAAATTTCTTTTCCTTTCATCATCCAGTTTTATCTCCATTGTAGAACATTAATAAATTTAAATATTTGGGTAATCCTAAAGATGTGTGCCTGTAGGTAAAAACAGACTCCATCTTCAATTCACTTTTCCTCCCAATAATTTCTTATATACAGATCAGCACCTTAATTGTATGTTTATTGTTAAACATTTCCTTATGTCTTAATTCTGGGAACAAAACATAATTTCCAAAAGACTTCAATAGTTGCACTTAATGTATCGGGGAAAAAAAAACAAACAGGATCATGCCAACCTTTAATTGTTGCACACACAGTAAAAATCGCCATAAACCAAAACAATTAGGCATGAAAAGAATTCTGAAGACTTGAAATATTGTCAAGGCATCAGTGAATTTTTTTGAACAAAACTTGAAATTTGCAAAAGGTACTCATGCCCAAGCATGTTCATCTCCAGTAAAGGAGGTAACAGTCACATACTAATCCTGTCTGCTGTGGAATGACATTCCTGCAGAAATCTGGAGAGGCGAAGAACAATGCTAGTGCCAATGGCACATCCAGACATAGTTGGAATTTTCCTAGAGAGTGCAGGGGGGCTGTTTCTCTTTCCCTCCACACACATTATGTAGTTATTGAACTCTGCAAGACTTGCAAAGAACACACTTTATATTATCTTTTCATTTCCATGGCATCTGTACATTTAAAGTTTCATGCCTCATTGTGTCTGCATGTGACCATCTTGTACATGTATTTAAATTGCTTCTCTTCCCTCTGATCTTGAGAAACAAAAGCAACATTGAATTCTTTTTCCATTATATATTTTTACAAAAGAACTACTGTAAAAATTAATCAAAGATATGCTGCTTTTTATTGTTATTTTTTTAATTTTGGGGGTTACTTTTCCTCATATTGCAGTGGTTTTGAAATTGAAACGTTGCACTGCTGAGAAAGTGCCATGAAAATATAACCCACTACATTCCAGGAAAATAAATAAGCAAGGCCACCCAAATTTTCAATTAGTGCTAGTGCAGTATGCAGGAAATGGCTGGAGAACCGTCAAAGGCAGCCTTAGGCTGGGTCGTGGATACGGAACAGTGACAGGAAGGTTTGAAGCAGGAATACAGGCTCAGTGTGAAGATGGCACTTCTCCAAGGAAAACTGCATACTAATAGGTTAATACTGATTTCCTGAAACATACAGCCTGGGTATTACATGCTGGAATTTACATTCTGACAAAGGCAATTTCTGAGCCTCAAGACTTTGCTTTTTTGGTGATGAAATAACACTAGAAAGTTCAAACTGCATTATATATTTCATGTTTTAAGCTTATCAAACATTCAAAGTACAAACTGTGCACATATTTTTAAGCCACCTGAAATAGCAACAGCCTCACTAGTTTGGGAAACTAGTATGAGAAACATTAAATTTCAACAGGTCAAGCTTGTTTGGAATAATCCCAGCAAAAGATACTGACCAAGGTGGAGTGATGCCACTTTTAGAATTAACCTGCCTGGAATCCAGAATTACTGCCTAATCAAGCAGATACACACAGTATCAGGAATCAAACACTTTTGCTTCAGGACAGCCTTTGTAGACAAAGTGGCACTTGGAAGGCATCTGAAGACTGAGTTGGACAATGCACTTCAGAAAATTCAAAAACTGAAAATCACAAATTAAGACACTACCTCTCTTTCTGCAAGTCAGAGGAAGGGCTCCCATTGATGACAGAAGATGCTGTGCCAGACCTTCATCCTGAAAGTAAGTGCCTAAAACAAGAACAAAATGAGTAAAGCAGAGAAACTTAGCGAGAAAGACCAGTCCAGCTAAAGAATCCAGCCAGCCTTTCCCTATAAGTGTCCTCCTATTTGACTCTCTCCAACTGATGTTGCAAGTGTCAGCTGAGGGTGGCACTGCAGCA
Source organism: Chloebia gouldiae (assembly GCA_003676055.1). Lineage (NCBI taxonomy): Eukaryota > Metazoa > Chordata > Aves > Passeriformes > Passeridae > Chloebia > Chloebia gouldiae. The sequence goes on along the minus strand of QUSF01000013.1, from coordinate 6,668,557 downwards.
TCACAGGAGACCCTCATCCCCTCAGCCATAGCTGAGATAGCGGGTTTTTCACTGGCATCTCTGGAGCCTAGATTTTCTGTTGACCCATCTTAATATCAGCAGGTGTGTTTTTACCATTATACTAGTGCAGGCATGATCCCATGTCACAGCAAGCAGCCAGTGGTGCCCAGCTGTGCTGCCCTGACCCTGGGCACCCACTTGAATCACAGGCTGTACCTCTAGTGGTTGATCATATTTATGTGTGACACACCATTGTCATTTCTTTCAGTGCTCAGAGAACTGGAAGCCATCCTGCAAGTCTTTTTAACAGTTTTAATTGCACTAAAGTCACTGGGAAATCTGCCCAGATAGAGCTTGGAAAAACTGGGCCATGAAAAGAGGCCCATTATAATTATTTGCAGTAGGAGACAGAAACAATCCCTTTCCAGTCCCTGCCTATCCCTAGGAAATGTTCTGTGGGATTGAATTTGCTGAAAACTGCTTGGGGTCCATTGAGTGATGCACTTTCCACTTCTTCTCAGAGAAGCTGTTTTAAATAAGCGGTATAAAAATTTTAATCAGCACATAGTATTTTAAGTTCTGAGTACCATCCCTACCCTGGAACCTTTTCAGTTTAAAGTCAGTAATTGTGTCTGTTGCCTATGAAAGAGAAATTAACAGAGCAAGGGAGGAAGCGGAGGGAATTTGGGGAGTTTGTGTTTGTGTTCACACATAATGATACATTGTTTGGTCATATGTGATAATTATTTAATCAAATGGAATTTGCCCTGTGGTGCTTTACATGACACTGCTGCCAATCACCCCAAAGCAAATAAATCTTTCAGGTGCTGAAGGGAGCGTTTACTTGCCTGTCTTCTGGAGAGCTGCATGCTGTGAATGCCGAATGGCACATCTAACACTGCTGAAGTGATCCCTGGGCAGCTATGCGGAATGGGCATCAACTCAGGGCAGACTTTATGCATTTTGGGGAGTCTAGACAACTTTTACAGAAACTTGGATATCTGTGTAAGGCTGGATATAGTCTCAATAATTGCCCTGGACAAGATGCTCTGCTGAACAGAGGACACAGATTTAATGAAAAGGTATTTCCCTATAGTAGAAAGCACCTAATTTTTTTTTTCCACATGAACACTCGATCCACGATAAATGTTTATAAAGTTCCCCTTCACCAAGTTTCTTAACTGCTGAAGAATAAATATTTAAAGAATCACAAATGCTATAATCAAAACCACGTAAGATGCTACAAGAGTGTTCCCTTTTGTATGAAAACACAAAGGAGCTCAAGCTTGCATAAAACTCCATTGCCTGGTTTGAAAACTGATACACTGTATGATACAGCATGTATTATCTTTGTGCAGTATTTTTATAACAATACCTTAAATGCCATTGGCTTAATTCTTACCATATTACTATAACAAATCTATGGAAGCTCTGCAGAAAACCAATGGAGAGGAGACTTGGGGGTCACATCTGCAGGGTCTTTAGCTTCTATTTGGTGAAGTCCTGGGGATGAGACCCATGTTTGAGATTAAGGACATGCCTAAGTGCCTTGCTGGATGGGAACTTACAGGACTGAGCCCTTTGCTGGCACTCAGGACAGAGACTTTAAACAGTGAACAAATTCCTTACATAGAACAAGTTATTATTAATAAATAAAAATAAATTTTTAAAAACCACCCAAAAACCAACACACACAAAAAACCCCAAAAACCACATTTCCTAATTGTAATAGGTAACTTACACCTGTAACACCCTGAGAAGAAGGGGAGCGCCTGATAGAATCTAGCAGCTGGTTTCAAAATATAATTTTATACATAAAGTTGAACAACAAGACTTTTAGTTAAGTCTTTTGGCTAAAAATCCTGGTTCCATGGAACAAAATGGGATAAATTTCCATTTTTTACATGGGGCCAGCATTTTGTACATCCCTTTTATGTGACACAGGCTGATTTGGAGCCTTCTTCTGACTCTGAATTTCACTTTAATATTACGTTAAATGGCAATTTCCTATGACCAGTGACCAAATTATCCAATAAGGTCTGCTTAATACAATCAAAATACAAAAGGTGGAAGTCATGTTATTTTAATGCAACTGATTTGTTACCTGAATTTTAATCAAATGGGACAGAGGGATCAAGATAGTCATCCAAAAATTTACACTAATTTGGAGGTATTGTAACCACACATCTTTGCCCAGGTAGAACTTTCTTAATTCTATGTCTTTGTCCCTTCATTCCTGTCCTACAAGTATTGGGAAAAAAAAAAAAAAAAAGAAAAGGGAAGAAAAGCTCTTCTATTTAGGAAGGTAGAAAAATCTAAAGGAAGTATAACCACAATACCTCTAGACTCCTGGATATCAAAGGTATTTTCCTGCTTTCCTGTCCAGACCACCATACAATTGCTCTGGAGGGAAAAAAATATTAAAAAAAAAAAAAAAGGTGAGGGGACTGTCCTGGAGACATTCCTGTGCTCCTGCAGTCACCTGGCTGCCCACATGCTCCTGCAGCACTAGTGCAGCAGATGCACAACCAGCACCTGAGCATCTCGCTGCAGATTTTTGGCCACAGCCCCCTCCATACACCTGCACTGAAATCCTAGCCCACTGCCAGGCTGCTTGCAAACCAGCACTGACTTTGGCAGAAACAGAGAATGATCAGAAGCAGTTTTCACCTTGTGTGTTCTGTATGTTTGTAATTATCTGTGCATTAACATGGAACATTTCTATACTAGTTCTCTTTTCTTCAGCAAGAGGCATACCCATGTGTTTGAGCCTGGGGAGAAAGAGAAACCTCTTGTTGAGGTCAATGTTTTATTATTTTTGTTTTCCTTTAAGCCTCCCAGCATAAAAGCTAAATTGAGAAAATTAAAATTTGAGACTGAGGTCTGACTTTCCATTTATGGTAAACCTAATATTCACAATAGCCATCAAGAATGAAATAATTTTACCTTATTTTTCCATAATAAATATCTGTGGACTAATTTCAAATCCAGTGCAGGAGCTGAAGATCTAGTAGGAGAAATAGGTGAAAAACTAACAGACAAGATTCTAGGTTTTGTTTGTGAAATCATTAATGAAAGCACAGCCCCTTTGCTGAATTTACCTACTCTGTTGCTCTCAGATATATCACTATGCCTTTCTCCTCTCTCAAGATAAATCACCATAGCAAAAGACCTCTATAAAAAAAAAAAAAAACAAACAAAAAAAACAAAACAAAAAAACCCAAAAAAACTAGCTTAAAAAGAAGTGTGGTAAAAGACAGAGGAAGAATTAGGCAAGCATTCTTCTGCAAATTATAAGAACTTCTCATGAACATAACTATTGTTTATTTGATTTACGTTTTGTTTAAGCTTTCTGGTTTTTAAAGACCACCAGAGGGAGCCCAAAACCTCTCATAAATATAAGTAAAGTGTTGGCGTCAGCAATGAAAACATTGGAGTAAGAATTAAGCTGTTTTTGAGTTTCAAAGGAATACACTAATTGCTCATTCACCAAGATCCACATAGATACAAAAGTTCTGGACAGTGATGGATAAATCACATAAAAGTATTTCAGAAGAATATTTTAAATTTAGTCCTGACAATTAAGAATGCTACCCAGGATAGTGTGAGCATGCCAAAAGACACTCATTAGAGGTGAGGATGAAATTATGTAGGCGGCCATATACCATACAATACATATCACTTAGGAATATACTTTTGAGCTCCACTGCTCCATCTGTTTGACACTATCATGTGCAAAAACAGTAAATGAAGTTATTTATGAGATGGAGTCAGGGCTGCTTCTCATGACTGCCACTGTTTACTGCCTTGTAAGTGCTGATGGCTAAGGTAATCCCTAGAGAAAAGCTGATTCTTTGCATAAGAGGGTGAGGAGCACAGTGCCATGATTGCATGACTATCACAGAGAAGCACTTCAAAACCTAGACTGACATATTGTATGGCTTGCTACTGATTTGGCTTTTCATCAGCTGGTCACTGATTGATCGAGCTAAGCATTAGCTTGACTAGAAAACAAAATAAATAAGGAACTATGTGGATGGTATAAGTGGACTTACTGGACCACTCTTGGCAGAGAAAGCTAAAAATGTCAAGCATAAGTTGTGATTTCTTGCTACAATTACCTTATATGAAGGTTCTTCCAGAAGGCTGAAAAGCATCTGACTAAAACAAAAGTAGACCCTAGGAAAAGCCTGGAAAGTTTGCCGTGATGATACAGGAAATGGCATATAATTTGTTTCCCCTTCCCAGGTCAGTATTTTCAGGACACACGTCCTAGTTTTATAGATATTGGAAAAAAAAAAAAAAAGTTCAATTTGCAGAAAAGCCCAAGAGGAAGATGGACAAAGGATAAGATCTGATAGCAGGACCTGACATATGAAAACACTGTTTCTTTGAATAGCCAAGTGAAATTAATGAAGATTAGATGAGCTCCATTTGCTGTAGCCAAGAACTGATTCTTTACCTTTATTAGCTCTCAGGGAAGGCTCTGCAACACACTCCTTTTTATTTGTGTCATAGAAGGAACAACATCTTTGAGCACCCTGGTCTAATGGAAGGTGTCCCTGCCCATGGCAGCGGTGTTGAGACTAGATGATCTTTAAAGTCCTTTTCAAATCAAACCATGCTGTGATTCTGTGGTAATGTATACTTCTTTCCTTTGATGAATTGTCACAGGTTTTAATTGCAACATTTTTCAAACCAAACTTCAACCCTGGTTCTGGAGGTGTGCATGAATATAATTGCCCACAGCTTTTACAGATGTAGCTATGGAGCATAATTTTCATATATTACAGCAAATCTTTCCACTTGTTTCACTCCTGTGACCTCGGCAATGGAGGAAATAGTTCTTTCCCAGTTTTAGCTCTGTAGTGCTCTGGGGAAGAAGTTGCTTTAAACAACTCAAGAAGTGCTTGACTAATATTCAGTTCTGTTTACTTGCATATTACAAATAGATTGGTCAATGCCATAAAGCAAAAACCAGTCAAACTTGGATTTGTAATATTCCTGCAGCGCACATCTTGACTACAACAGTGAGTTCTGTGACACTACTGATCTCAACAAAAAATGTGTCTAATTCAAAGAGGATCTAAAATGAGCACTCTATCTGATCCTACCTTACTTGATCCATAGGATAACTCATTAAAGATGCTTAAATAAAAGTAACAAAACGTAACATCATGTTATCTCTGGTTCACCTCATTTTAGGAGACACAGGACAGAATTGCAGCCAGTTTATTATTTGAGTACTCAAGGAATCAAGTAGAGATCAGTTAATTAAAAAAAAGAGAATATTATTAGAACATCGTCATTAAGGGGGGAAATTGTTTGAAAGCCAGGAAATTCCTTGTTTAGTGTTCACAAAGACCTGACTGTTAGAGCTTCCTCATTAGGAGAGAAAACTTACTCTACCAGAGGGCACACAGATTACAAGGTGCAGAAGAGGACAAAGGAAAAATCCTCATGCCTGCATAAGGTAGAAAAGCACATCAGTGGAGACTAAGTCCACCCTGACAAAGCTTTCTGCAAGGGACCAGTGCAAAACCCCCAAACATGACTCTTGTATCACACCTCTAAAGAAACCCCATAAAACTCAACCTACATTTGTTCTTACTGCTTTAATGTGACAAAAGATAGATATTTGCAAAATGGAAAGCCAGGGCAAAAATCTCATGTTCTTCATGCAAATTGCAGACACCCTTCCTCCCCTTGGACCATCCCCAGAAGGGCTGCATCCAGGGCTGGAATGCCACAGCAGGTGGTGGTGTGGCCTTGCAGGTGGGGAATGCAGGGTGGCCACCCCAGGGTGGGCATGCCAGGGGCTGCAGGCACAGGGTTGGCACCTTGCAGGGCCCAACAGTGCTCTGCTGTCTGGGACAGCAGCTGGAGTCACCTCCAAGGCACGGGCATATTGCAGCCAGGCACGCTGGTGAGCCTGAGAGCCGGCTGTGGTGGGATGCATTAAAAATCCTGTGCCCAAGAGGCAAGTGTAGGACTGTAGCTGTTCCTGAAACTCGGCTTCCCCAGCCTTAGGCTCCTTCCTCACCCCCATTCCCACGACTCAGCACAGTTGGGGATCTCTTCTGCTGCCTCGACCGGCTGTCACTCCCTGGCCATCTCTCTTTGAGCCCATGAGTCACTTCCTCTCCTCAGATCCCACCTTTCAAAACTTCCTTTTTCCTTTTTGGGGGTGTCTGAAAGCCTTTTCTGAAAGAGGGCATTGGGCTTACCATGGACAAAGGCACTTCTGGGAAGCAGCATGATCTCCTGTCTGAGGACACATAGCCAAGACCTTACAGTCACATTCCTGTGGTCCCCATGGTGCTGGCATGCACAGCTCCACACCGACCTCCTCCAGTTCTCTGCCCTGACACACTTCAGCTGTGGGGGGCTGGAAGAGGGCTTCTTGCCCCATATTCCGCCTGCAGGTGTGCATAGACAGAGAGAAAAGGAGAGAAAGGAGAGGCCCAGCTCACCCCAGTTTCCTTCGGTGGCCCCAGCTGCTGCCTCTTGTTCACAGAGCAGCAGCCCTGAGGTTCAGTCATAGCTGGAGAGAAAGCAAGAAAGTAAACCAAAAATCCTTTAACTTAAAAAATGAAATTTCTTTCTTTTATCCTTCTTCTTTTTTTTTTTTTTTTTTAATCTGTTGTGTATTCAGATTTAATGTTTTTCTCTACAGCTATGAAGGCTAGAGATCTGTTTCTTGGAGAGCAACAGTGAACCCTCCTAAAATCAGTGACAGTGTCAGAAACTCCTCTAGCAAGCCAGTAGTGCCACACCCTGGGAAGCTCCCAGGTCTTCATGATATTCCCCTTGCATGAGATGCAGAGTTTATGTGTTCCTACCCCTCATAGGCAACGGTACCAGGAAATTTAAAGGGGGGAGGAGAGTGTGGATGTGAGTGGAGAGGTGTGAGGGGGAGACCTGTCAGGGTTTGTGTGGTGGTTCAGGCACAACTTGTTCCCTTGGAGATTTCTGTGCTACCAGCAAGGTAATCTTATTGGCTAACAACTTAACCTGCAGGTACAGAGGCCAAATTCTGCCTTCACTTAGAAATTCAGAATGAAGCTGTTAGTTTACTATCCTATTTTTCACTGTATTTTCAGGATTATACTGTTGAATGAATGAGAGTGTTTTGACTTCTTTAGCCTTCAAACTATTTGAAAAGATGGGTTGTTTTTTTTTCATCCAGGACCTCTGGGGCCTAATGTTTTGCCTGTAAGGCTGTTACTGCTTCTTTGCCATGTGGTAAAGAACCATTTGCTATTAAGACAGGAAGCATAAATTTTGCATAAAAAGATTAATAAATTACCATAAGGTCAAAATAGGAACACACTCCCTTTCAACAACACTTCTAAAATGTTTTTTATATTCACAGGATTTTTAAAAGACAAAACCCACAAAACTCATCTTAGCCCGAAGTCTAAATAAAAATTTATTTTTCAGATGCAACTTTTTTTCCAACACAGTGTTGCTGTAAATTTCATATCAAGAAGTAACAAAGAAATGGATTTCTCTTTTCAGATCAAGAGAGAAGCTTTGGTAATGGCTGTATTCATTCATCTTTCCATTTCAAACATCATCCATCATGCCTTACATCCCTTACACCAGACTGCAGAAAACATACCACAAATTCTGCTTGGAATAGCAATGCATCTTGGACAAAGCTGACTAAATTCAAAATGAGGTTTTCAACAACTGCATGTTAAAAAGAAAATCAGTGAAAGAAAAACAGCGAGCTCTACTGAACAAACATCCCACAGTTAAAAAAAATATGTTTTGATTGATGAAGGAAAAAGCCATGACATTTTAGGTGGCTTAAAAGAAATTTCAAGGATCATATTAAAAAGAAAGTTGGCATTCTATTAAAATAGAGTTATCCCAAGAGATAACTGGAATATACTGGGAAAGAAGGACATAGTCTGGCTTTTCCCATTTCTCAAAGCAGTTCATTAAAGTTTCTTTTCTTCATCTCATGTCCCCAGTTGAGGGAGTTTACATTCAAGATCATCAACTTTCTTGGTTGTGAGGCGGCTCTAATCCACTTACTTGATCCTCCTGCAATCAATTAATGCCATGCTAATCCTGTGCTGGCTATGCACAATGTGGAAAACTAAATGTATCACATTATCTACAAAAGTATTCAGGAATCTAGATCTGAATCCAAGACACTTTTACCTCTACAGAAAGGTCAGGATGGAACACTCTATAAGATTTATGATATCTACAAAAACAGCAAGGTAAGCTCTAAGGAGAAGCAATATCTTTCATCAGATCAACTGATCCAGCTGCAAAAAGCAGACAACATTTCAGGCACAACTACAGGCAACATCAGAAGTTTAGTTTAAATTGGCCCTGCAGTGAAAAAAAAGTATTTTACCATTGGAAATTTACACAAATAACCCTTAATAATGCAATTTTAAAAAACTTTTTATGAAAAACATTTTTTGTGGTGTAATTAGAAATAAATTTTCAACTTTTATTTTTATTAGAGCAACCCATAGGAATTTATATGCTAGAACTAATAATGCTGATGCCTTTATCAAAATTAGTTGTATTTGTAGGATTGGAAGCCTCTGTCCAGTCTCACAGATTTTTAAACTGAGTACATTGATTCCAGAGTGTTGATGGTACTTTTCCAATGACTTAATTTCTATTCTTACAGACAGTATGAATCACATATTTTCATGAGAAAGTGTAGGTCAATGGAATTACTATGGAAAATGCAACTTCCTTTTGACTGAACTTGCCAAGCGAATGTCTTCACTTATAGTACATTGGATGCTACTCTAAGGGCATCTTTGCAAAGCAGTACCTCTTTGACAGAAGCAACCTGCTGCTATTCTTTCTTGTATGTGCCTGAGCTTTTTTATCTACTTCCAGTCCTTTATGCAGGCAACAAGATAGCACAAGTGTTCCCCTGGGAATATGATGCTTGTGTATGTCATCCTCCCTGAATTTTGTCCTGAATTTCCACTACTGTACATTTTCAGTGGGATTCTTGATTGTTTGTGCAATTGTAGTTGCCTACTCCTGGACAAGGCCATAACAAGTTCCTTCTCTGTGTATATTAGCTACCACTGCCATACTCTATCCTTTTATTTCTCTTTTACATATAGAAAGAGGAGTGCAGTGTAAATTTATGGAGACAAAAACAATAGAAGCCATAAAAACACCGAACAGCTCAATGCAATGATATTGTTTTGTTCACAGACAGCCTCTCCAGCACAAAGGAAGTGAGGTGTGCCCACACTGAAAAGAAACAGATCACTTCTGCGTGGTCAGGGCCCTAAGGATTCTGCTTGTGAGGCTGCTGGTGCTCATGCCTTGGGCTCTGGAAGAAAATTGCTGGGACCTTCTTGTCTTACCTCCTTCCTGGGCAAGTGCAGCTTCCTCCTCTCTGGGTGGTCTTTCCAGCAATGGAGGTCTTGTCCTTCTGTGCTGGTGTGACCCAGGAGTGAACTCAGCTCATTAAATGTACTTGCCTTCCCTTGAAAAAGAAAAGGTTAGAAAGAGATAGATACAAGTTATGACGATAATGCATTTATGTGAAAAAAATAAAGACAGTGCACTTGTTGTAGAAATCAACAGCATTTCACCTCTGTGATACTTCTTTCTTGAGAAGCTGTGCCTGTCAGATCAAGCATTTCAAGACACGTCATTTCCAGAAGAGAGGAGTTAGACACACTCTTGATCGTGTGCTTCTGTTTATTCTGCGTAAGGGATCTAGGACACCTGTGTTAGTTTTAAAGCTACTACATGTACAGCACTTGACTGCTATATTTTGGCAAGTCCCAGCTGTTATTTCACATGTGTGAACTAAGAAAATACCCAAGGTAAACACAGACTTAGAAGAAGTACCAAAAACATTTACAATAAAGTGCAAGTATAGCCCAGTATGTTAACCTGCTAATATATACAGTGTGCTGGCCCTGATCTATTTCCCCTTAGAGAGGCAAAGGAAAAGAGATGTAACAAAGCCTGTATGAAGCACCACAACTAGTTACCAGTTTTTTCTCCTAAGGCAGCAGCACCACTCTAAATTGCTTTTCTCTTACTTCTCTTTACTCACAGTTATTATCAGTCAAGCTTACCCAAATGCGGGCAATGCAGAATTGAAACATTTTTTTTTCTGTTAATTTTGCACATCTGACAGAATTTAATTTAAAAATCAGTTTAAATCTAGATTACTTACATGTGTGCACATGCTCACACTCCCCCTCTACATACACAATGTTAAAAGGACATTACAGATGATAATTTATTTTTCTCTGCTCTTGCTGCATTTCATAATATCCCTTCTCTCTTGAAATACTGCCAGAGAAGATTGTCTTTAATAGACTTCAATGGTGTCAAAAGAACCTCAGGAAATGAGGACTGAGGTGAACCTAAAGTCCACTGTGTACCACCAGGAGTCTGATTATACACACTGCTTTGTACAGGAGGCAAAGATCTGCACCCTTGATGTCTCGCCTTCAAAATCCCATATTCTGTCCACTTTCTGTCTCCTCTAATTAAAGCCCATTATTTTGACCTGCTTGGTTTCTTGTCCAGAAGTGATGTTCTTTTACAACCTCCTCTTGCTCACGCTCAGTTTTGAGTTACATCTCAGAAACTCTTAGATTTCACTAGAAATGAGTTTTACTAGAAAAAGAGGGCTACTTTATTTCCATCATTTCCTGTATGTGGGTCACATCCTTGTAAGTACAGTCATCATCTCTGTAAATACTATCCTTAGTGGTAAGCTTTCCAGCTGCCTCCTGACATGTCCTGACGTAACCACCCTGTAGTCTGTGAGCCAAATCTTCTATGGGGCAAACAAATAAAAAAATGAGCTATTGATTCACATTAAATGAGTCAAACAAGGAATTTCCAGGTATCAACCTGAACCCAGATTAATGTTTCCTAATTTATTTAAGCCCAGAGCCTAGCAGGTATGAAAAGCTGTAGTAAAAAAGCTTAGCTCTTCATTAGTGACAAGACGAAATTTTTTTGTGTGTTTTCAGCACTTTGTGTATCCAGAATCAGCTCAAGATCCAAAGGAACATTTCCCAGTGTTTTAGCTCTCACTTGTTTAATTAGTTCCTGATGTAAATGAGACCTGTTCTGATGAAGTTATGCAAGCTTGCTGTGTAATAACCACATGCCATTTTGTGATTAACTAATTTGTTGCTCAAAAGCTTTCAGAAGTAAAAGACAAGTATTGTATTTGTCCCATGTTTGACATGGCAACTTTCAATTGAAATATCATGACCCTCTAATTATAGGTGCTTCAAACTCAGTAATGTTTTGCTTACATCACTCACTACTTCCATTCATCATAATCCAGGATTGGTCTAGTTCACTCAGCAGTAATTCTAGCTGGCTTTCATCATTCCCATGGAAAACATATACGAACAATTAAATCTCTCAGCAGAAGGAATCAAACTCATCTGGAGATTTATGAAAGCATTGCAAAAAAAAAATCATGTATATATTTGTGTGAACAATAGCAATGAATAATTATGTAAGTATCTGATAACAATATGGCTCATTGTATCAATGGCGAAACACTGATTTGGTTTGATTCTTGAGAACTTCCTGCATAACCTGAAAAGAAGGAGAGGCAGAGAAAAGACAAGGAAAAGGTTTATGTGCTTATCAATAGAAGATCATAGAAAGACCCCTATGCAGTGCAATCTAGAAAACATTAATTTACTATTGTTATATAACCATGAAATATTTAAGTATATATTTAGAAACAACTAAGTACATCCGATTACTTCAAGGCAAGGAGAGCAGGTGCCCAAGGCAGAGAAAATTTTGCCTTACTCATTTCTTATCCTTACAGGTTTGTGCATGCTGACCTCTGATCAACAATCTGCATTGTCCATTCTGCTCCACCTGCTCTGATGTCTTGTTTGAAGCCTCACAAAAAATTTGTGTGAGGGCAGGCAATGAAGAAAGGTCTCCCTGCCCCATGCTGTAACCATGAGATCACTCTTCTATGTAAGAGCCTGAAGATATCCCAATATCAGGTGAGAGGCACTTTTATAGCTTTCCATGTATTTTAGTCAACATAGCTTTGCAACACTAGAGAACAAGCAGTAAGCATAATGGTTTGAGGGCTGATAGCTCTTCATGAAATATTTACATCACATTTATACTGACTAAGATTGTCTTTACAAGCTCCCAATGTGTCCTTCCAAGCCTTTAAATAAAGAAATGAGGTTTAGCATTAGCTTCCTAAAGGCTACAGTTGTGTTTTTATAAAGAGGGAACATAACTGATGGATAGTTCTCTACATGTAGATAATGTTAGTAATTGTTAGTGGTGCTCATTTTGTATATGCACATGCAACATGAAATAAAGGAACATAAAAAAAGAAGTGAAACATGAAGTAAAAAGAACAAGAGAAAAGAGAACAGAGCTACAGAAATAAATTGACAAGGTTGCAAGATGTAAAAAACCACTCTACAATACAGAGCATACACAATAAAATAGCAAAACAAGATTTGATCAAGCTAATGCACAGGTCTCCATCCTATAGACTTCTATACAAAACAAATCCTTGTGATGTGATTTTTCCTCGTGGTAGAAATTTTTATAACTCACCAGCAAAAGACATTTTTGTGTAAAAAGGTGATACTTAGTCACAGAATGATTTAGACCTGCAGAGGCAGGGCCAATGTTAGGTCAGATTTAGTGTTGACTCCTGAAGTTCCTAAACCAGGGAACACAGGTTTATTTTAATTCTATCCTTAGATAATCTGTCAGTACTTCCTTCAACTACAACATATACAAAACAACTGAAAATGGATAAACCCTTTTGGGCTCCCACTGGTGTTTCCATTGACTTCCAGGATTGTTCATTATTTGCTCTTTCTAACGCTACAGTGTTCATACAGTTAATGATATACTATCCATGCTCTGATCCTTCTAGCTTACAGACATAATGGCTGAGAAAGAGGAATTGACTTTAACTTTCTGCTTTGCATGACATGACAAAAAGATGCTTCCAAGGACAAGTAGGCACTAAGAGAAAGCTGTTTTGGAGATACAAAGCCTTATAAGGACCTTTTCAAGGAGTGAGATACATGCGGAAATATCAGTGAGAGAGATTAGCACTGACTAGAGCAGAATAGGGATTATGAGTTAGGAAAAGAAAGTGCAGAGTCTTAAAAGAAACAATCTATCTTTATTGCCTTTTAAATCAATTAGGGAGCAGACCACCAGCATTTCTACATCCTGCTTTTGCTCATGGTACTAATGGATTATGGAAATGTTGACATTTCACTTATACTTGATAAGACTATTTTTTTTAAAAAAGAACATTATTTTTAGATGCGTTGCTTTTTTAAGTAGTGTTGTTGTAATGATGGTCTAAGGGTAAAAGCAAGGTCAGATGCGTGCAGAGAGGTATTGTCTTTTATTAAACTAAAATAGTTGAAAAAATAGACAAGATTTAGAACATGCCATCACTCTTCTGGTAAAAGGAATAAAACATCCTCAATTGCATCTAGCTAAACTGTGGAGATGAAGCATGCAACCTGTCTATCATCTGCACTGTTCAAGAGGAGCATCCTTTATGATTCCTGACTGTGATGAGTTTGGGGATTGATGTCCCCAAAGACTGTAAGGGACAGGACTGTTTTCCTCTTTTCTGAGTCTCATGTGTGACAAGCTGCTTTTGACAGTATATTTATACCTGCAGTGGGAAGTTAGGAGGCAGAGAGGCATCTTGCTGGCTGATGCACACATTCAGGATGGATTAATTATTTGAAAAAAGGAGACCTGGAAGAACAGAATCACTGTCTTTATAAATCCTGCAGATGGCATTGCTCAAGTAAGCATCTTTCAATATTGCATGAAAAGAAACACATATCTGAATAAAAACTATCCAAGCAAAAAAGCTCCTAACAGTTGGTGTCTTCTACTTTCTAGTATATTTTGCTTTGGATTCAGCTACTTTTAGTAACTGGATATAAAACAAATCTTTGTGTCCTGAAAGCTAACTTCATATCCTTGCTCTGTAAAAGTCAATAAATAAATAGGAACACTAATAGAAGGTTAGAATTTGGATGAAGAAGTAGGGATTTAATAAATGGTACATAAGTATAGTCTTAAAAAGAAATACTGTTTGGAGACTATTCTGTTCCCATTCTAGTGTAATTAACAGAGATGTGATCACAAACATTTCACAAGGACACTAGTCCAGCCAGGCAGTAGAAGCAGCGCTCTCAGTGAGCCAACGACTGAAAAAGAAAGTAATGGCAAATGTGCATTAGAAATCAATGCACAAATACTGCAGTTCTGCAAAATTACATGGCAACTGTGATCATCCTGGAAATGTGTGGACAAAAAGGGCTAAAACTACAGAGAAACGAATAATTTCAAAAACTTCTCATGTGTTTATGTAGTGTTAATTTTCTGGAACCCCTACCATCAGAAAAGATGGCATTTTGCAGATGATAAAAATATTGATTATGTCATTAGCTTTTAGTATTTTTTAGTGTTTGTATCTTGAGAGACTGGCACATGGAGAGATAATTGCAGAGTATTCAGCTTCAGGATGGGAGATGAGCACAGACACTCCCCTCTGGTTCTGGGACCCATCTCATGAGAAGCAATCAAAATGACAATATACACCTGTGGTTTCCCATACAATGAATGAGAAAGAGTTAAAAACACTTGGGAAGGGCTCCTTTGGGAACTCTGGCAGGCTGTTAGTCAGATTTTTTTCAGATCTTGGAAAGTGTCTTAATTCTCCTTTAGCTCGTAGGGTGGCTGTTCAGCAATGATTAGGCTGGTCAAACTGTTCTTGAGAGCTTTTTAAAAATTAACATCATATCATCATCTCCACCAAAAAAAAAAAAAAAGGAAAAAAGGATCTACTTTTGCTTCAGAGTGTTGAAAATGCTCAGAAACAATAAACAATGATTTTTTTTTCTCAGGGATTACACTTAGGCAATTTTTTTCCTTTAAATCTTTTTAGGTGGATAATATGATCAACATTTTTCTGTTTATCTTTCTGTAAAATATATACATACATATATAGTATGTGTGTATTTATGAATAATTATAATTCATAAAAATATAAATGTGATCATAGTACTGTAATTTTTATAGTGTTTAATAATGATATGCAGTGTTAAATTATACCCAGCATTTCATGTTCCTCTAAGATAGAGAAAAAATATGGAGAAACAGCCAGCATATCAGGCCTGTTGCTATTGTTGGTACCTTGAGAAAAATTTTGCTATTTCTGAGGCTGAGGCCCTTTCCAGAAGCCAGAGACTTCTGGAGACTGAGGCTACCAGGGCACCCAGTAACCACTGCAAAAGCTCATTTGCCCCCTTCTGCCACAGGGGCCCCCAGCCTCAGGTGAAACCAGACAACCCTGAAAGGGGGTGTAGAGCAGCACAGTGAGTGATGGAGACAGGCTTCAGTCCTCACTGGCTGCTGCTTTTCTATGGAATCCTTTTCCCTGGGTCATTTCTATTAGCCTTCAGGGATGTATTGTAATGGCAGCGTATGTAAGTCACTACAGAATAAACCACAACTCCTTGGCATTCTGATTTTGATGAGGATCAGGCTTAAACTCAATCCATTCACACACCTGATATAATGTGAGCATTTGGTTGCCTGCAATGTGAGTTTTGTCCTCAATTTGATTTGAAAAAAAACCCCTTGCAGTGAAAATCCATGTGCAAGCAAGGTCATGGTGCTGTTCTGGGGGAAATAGAGAATCTGAAAACAAAAAACCTTTTGCAAGCTAGGAATGATTCCATTTACATATAACATTCTCTTAGTGGTAGCTAGTCAGTCTGTGAGCTGTTTGTGTGTATGTGGACATGATACCTTGGCATAATAACTGAGTCCAAACACATTTTTATCATATGCTTAGCTGCTGAGGTGATTTATTTTCTGGATGTCGTGGTGTCATTAGCAGGTTAATGCTGAGGGTGGCCAAAAAAGAGGTTGTGATGTGCTCTCCTAATTACTTGCCTCCTTCCCAAAACTTTCTCAAGTCTGGTGAAATCACAGGATTGCAAGGAGAAAGGTAAGCTTATATCCAGTGAGGCAAGGGAATGTCCAGCCCCAGGGCAAAAAGTGTGCACATTCATCCTGTATCACATGAGTCTGGGAGGGAACGGTGCCAGACCCTCAAGTCATTCTGCTGTACAGCAGGCAGATTACTCTTAATACAAAAAATGTAAACCACGATAAATGGGAGCAGATTTTAGCTATGATAGTCCACGTAGACTTCAATGAGTGAGTTAGTCCTTTGATGGAAATCTGAGCTATTTGCATCATTGACAGATACATTTCTGTTCATATGGCTGATTTTATAAGAAGTGATGATATAAATAAAATGTATAGCTTCTCCAGTTCAGACTCTTGTAAACAAACATGTAATTTTTCTTTTTTTTTTATGAAAAAATCAGCTCAGGTCTATGATCTTTAACATATATGAGTTGTGTTCTATTTCCTTCTTCTTTAAAAAGATGTAAAGCAAAAGAAAACTCAAATACCCTAAGTCAGAAAATGTAAAAACCGAGCCAAAAGAAATGTATCTGTCCACTTTTTAGTGAATTAATGCATTGTCCAAAGACCATGTGCTTTGTACATACATAGGTCTTTCTTGCAGTGGTTCCAGCTGTGCAGTGTAGAACCACCTGGAATAACAAAGGAGCCACCGGAATTACTTTTTATGCATATACAGCAGGCAGGATTGGGTCCTAGCTACATACAAGAAAACTTTTGCTTTTGAAGATGTTCCCAGCCAGCAACACCATTATGAATAGCAACAGTTGCAATTTAAATACTTGAGTTGTCTCTCACATCTGTTTGTGTCTAGCACACTGCAATTGGTTCTCTTGATTAAATCTGCTGCATGACGGGGAAACCCTATGAAAGAAAGTCTGTCTCTAACATTCCAGTTAGATGGTAGAATTTTATACATATTCCTTACTCTTAGCTTCCAGTAGAAATCACATTCTTTGAGTTATGGATAGGTCTGAAGGCCTAAGGGAGCCAAATTTCTGTCCTCCATTACCCAATAGGAAATGGGAAAAATTAAATGTATGCAGAGTGGTGCAGTTAGGCAACATCACATCTGAATCCTCCCCAGTAATTCAAGAGAAAAAGGGGAGGGAACGAATAAGGAAATTACTGGGCTACAAACCATTTTGCAAGACTTTTACAAGAGCATAGGCCATTAAATAATGATAGGAAACTTGATTGGTGGCTGGCAGGAATATTAAGTGCATCTATTTTAATACCTGTGTACTTCTAAAATATTCCAAACCGTATTCCCCCTTTTTTCCCCCTTTTACATTCACTATAGTGACAAAGCCACCTTTTTTATTAAGGGAAAAAAAAAGGCATTTAAAACGTCTGTTTCATGCCTTCCAGAGTCAGGGCATTTTTTTCTACTTTTTAATATGATTAATAACTCTAACAGGTATTTTCAAAGCCAAACAGCTGGGTTATTGCTCAAGAAACAGCTGTTTCATTGCTAAATATATCCTTATTCCACCAGCCATCAGCTTGCTGAAGCTTTGCTGGTTACTTGCCTTTAAACATTTGCTGATAATGAGAAAGTCCTGGTACTTAATCATAGCTGGTGCTACAAAAGCCGGAGCTACTTTGAAAAAATAATACACAGAGAAAAACTTTGGCAGAAGGCTTTTTTCTTTGAGGGTGGGGAGAGTTTTTTTAGTTTCAATGCCACACATTAGGTTGCAACCAGATGTTCATGTTATAGATCCTGCTTGGATTAAAAAAAAACCCACACACACAAAAAACCCCCCTTTTCATTCAAAAATGTCAATATCGTTTAACAGCAAATGTAATATAATTACAGTATTCAATAAACATTTAACAAGACACAGACATTTTCTGCAAGAAAATATTACTAGAGTGAGCCTTTTAGCAGTTTAGCAGTTAAATTAGTAATTTCTTTTATAACATCTGGTGAGCAGTCTCTAATTTCTAAAGTTTTGGAACAAAGAGACATTGGGCAGATTTTGAGTTATGAATAATTTGCCAGTTGTTTACCTTTATGCCAATCTAATTCTCCACTGCATAGATGCAATTGAATACATTACAAATGTGTTTTCCATAAAAATCCCTAAAATGCAGGAGGGGGAAGGTAGAGAAGAAGTTCAAGCCACTCTGGCCCTTCATGCCTGTCCCCATCCTCTTTGCCTCTCACAACATGTGATGGAGCCTCAATAACCCGCTCTAAACTCCCAAAATTCAAGAGTGCCTCTGTGCACTGACTCAAACCAAAGCAGTTTACCTTAGTAGAAACCTTTCCATAAACTGTGTGGATTTGGGATCAAGTCCAGTGAGAAGCCTTCAAGGCAAGAGATGTCTCTCAGGAAGTGGGAGAGAGGCAAGGGACTGTCTACATGGAGGAGGACAGCCCCAGCCACCTGCTAATGTGCTTCTGGGCAGCCTGGGGACACCACCTATCGAGTAGGAAGGCTTCTTCCACATGGAGATGTTGCCAAACCAATAAACACTTTGCTCTGCTGAGAGCTTTCCCTGGGTACTGTTACTCCCTAATATCCCAATACTTCTTGCTCCATGTTTTTCCTCACTTGGCGGAAGATCTCGGATGAGTTTGTGGCAATTACCCTCCCCATTGCAGCTCAATGCTTGCTTGCACTACAGCTGCAGGGGCTGCAGTGACACCTCCTTTGCAGGACCTGGGTCAGCCCAGCACATCTGCTGTGCCGACTTCTGTCTACCATGGGGGTTGGATCCATCCTGCATTACACCCTTTGTGCTGCATTACACAATCCTGTGTGTTGGGAGAAGAGCGACAGCAAGTAACAAACCTGCATCCAGTGCTCCACAGACCACATGCTGGAGACTGTGATAAGCATTTCTCTAAGCTGTGGATTTCCAGAACACAGCTAATTTATTTCCCCTTATCTTGAATGCATGATAATACAGAAATTAGTAAAAATTACTCTTTGTCATCATGTCATCCATCAAAGATACAAGATTTGTGTATGTTTTAGATGAAAGGTTTAATTATTAGCCTATTTCTAAGTGCCATAATTTTTATTCTTTAATTCCAAAAATTAAACATGCAAGATTTTCCAATATATATGTTCCATACATGCTCATAAAACTTCTGGAAAAATTTTGTCCATAAAAATGATCTTTTAAAATATGCCTCTTGTTTTTTAAAGTATCAAATTTGAAAGCCCAGAAGAAAATCTCTTCTTGTGGGCGCTTTTGCTGTGTACTGTGGCAAAGCGTGGCTGGATCCCATTTGCCTTGTGTTGTCTATTCAGTGACATCAACTGAAACTGGTGCAAATATAGGCCAGAATGTTATCTGATGTAAACCAAAATAGTGAATTTTTAACCCATCAGATCCTTTCCTTTTTCTGCCTGCTTATTTTTTTTCCCAAAAAAAAAGTTCAGAGGAGGCAAAAATAAAGCACACATACTTTTGGAGCTTTTGTGCTTTGCTAGATCATCATCTAGTGCACTTCCAGTTCCCCTGCAGGTCATGCAAACATAAACAGTCCTTAAAGAGGAAAGAGAGAGAAAAGAAGAAACAGAAGCTTAAGCTAGGCTTTGTTTTGCTCTCAGTAACTCACTTCCACATGTGAGAAGTGAACAATATTTTCTTCTATAGCCTTAAACTCCAAAGCAGAAAGAAATAACATGTTTGCAAACACCAAGCAGCATCAGAAATTAGAGGCAGTATAAACCATTTTCTCTCCGGAGAGCAAAACCACTTTGGAGCAGTAGGAAAGGGCACCCTTAATTCAAAATCTGTTAAAGCACAGAGGGACTGAAGAGAATTTTGTGCCTTTCATGGCAGAGGATCAGTTGTTTGCAATGGTAGAAGTGCACACTTTGTCCAAATTCTGCCTTCGCTGCAGATGGCTTTTGCTCTAATGATTTTAAACAGCCTTTGTGGCCACTGCAGGTAACACACCTCAGCATTCTCATGCCTTTAGGCGTGCACGTCATTGCTACCTGCTAGGCCAAGAAACAGGAATGCAAATGGAAATAGGCAGAGTCAAGGATAATTAATTCAGTGAGATGAGAGACAGTTTAATGGAGAAGGTGTTTTTTTTGTGGTGGTGACAGTTATGTGAGATCCTTTTTTCTTTCCTTCATGATTTGGCATTTCTGTGCTGCAGAGCAGCAGAGCATATCTGGGATGTGGTAAGTGCTTCAACCAGCTGCAATATAAACAGAGCTTTTCACGGCACATTCTAAAGCTGTAACATTAAGGAGAATAATGGACGATGCCTTTTGATATCTTTGTGTAAACGAAGAATTTTATTACAGTGAATTACCATGTTAATTTATGAAAAGTAAATAAAACCAAGTGCAAAACTGATTCAATGTATAACCTAACTTTCCTGGTGCCTAATGAGGTGACAGTGATGGAATCAAAACAAATATCTTTATGTTTCATAAATGTAGGGGAAAATACTTCTGTGTTCAATCACTGCCTGGAGTCACTGACAATGCTGGCACACCAACACCGCAGGTTTTAAAGTAACTAAAAGTCACTTTGTCTACTGGCTGAGGATACAGGCGAACTCACTGAGGACCACCATGGGTAGTAAGATAACAAGGATGCAGGGAAATGGCAGATAAGGTTGAGAAGCAATTGGACTATACTACACCTAATCTGCTTGGCTCCTGATGTTCCCCCATTCATCTATAAACTATTGCAGAAGTAAAAACTGTGCAGAATGCTTCATTACAGAGCACCTCCCTCAGGCCAGAACTTTTCTTTTGACTTCCAAGGTTTTTTGGAAAAAAACAAACAAACAAGGTTTTTTGGTTTTTTTTGGAAGAAAACATCAAAATCTGGGCCCATGGCAGAAAAAGGGTTACCACTATCCCTAACACATTATCCATCTCCAGGTGGCAAGTTTCTTCCTGTGATGGTATTAACTAGGTGCAGGTGCCCTGATAGGCCAGTTCTCCAGAAAACTCTGATCATGAGAAAAACTGCAACCCAGGGTAAAACTTCAGCAGGAACATTGTCCAGACCTCTCTGGGACAACTTGGATGGATCTTTAGCTCTTTACATGTATTCTTTCAGATGCTCAAGGGGTGTATGGTGTCCACCATAGCTGCACACTGAAGAGTATTTCTGTGCACAGATAGGAGCTAGCAAACTTGGTTCTTCACAACCATTTTCAGTCCAATTCCATAAACAGCCATGCAATACAGTGGAAAAACCAATACCTTACCTATTAGTAAACCACATCTGGATAAATTTATTAAGGGTCCAGGAGATGTGACATGAAATCAGCTGAATTCTTACATCTGTGGATTGGACCTTTATGTTCTTAAAAGCCATTTGGAGTGCAGCCATTTATGTCTCCTACACCTTCTGAACTTTTCCTGGGAAAAAAGACAGAAGGCATAGCCTCTCTAGCAGCACTTTTCCCCCTCTCTTTTTTCACAATAGAAATATTTGCAGTGAAAGTAACTTTTTTTTTAAATGGGGAAATTTAACAGAGAAACTTGGGGATCCATGGCAGAGTTTGACATGGCAATTCCAATTGCCCTCTACACAGCCAAAGATTAATACCATATCAAAAGCTGTCAGTTGGCAGCAATGCCAAAAATAGAGCTGGGAAAGAGCCACTTGTCACTGTCCATACATTTCTTAGTCTGATCAGGGGAATCCACAGTGTTGGCAAGACTCTAGCAAACAGTCAGGGCCTTGGAGCCTTGGACTCAGCCTCTTCTTAAGCTGCCAAGACATAATCACTCTAACATCCTGGACAGCCTAACCCTGCCTCCTTTTTAATAAGCTCCTATATAAGAAACCATTTATAGATAAAATAAAGGAAAATTATTGTGCTCACTTCATATTCCTGAAGAAGGAAATAGAAGCAAAGTAAATTAAGTCCAATTTGCATGGATTTTGGACACTCTCAGTTTTGGATATAAGCTGTGGAGCAGACATAGAATGTTGTAGCCTTTATAGTCAATATTTTATTAAATTTTTCCTTGTAAATTTTTGTGTGTCTTTATTGCATTCATTCAATAATAGGAGAACTTTCCTGTAGCTAATTCGTTGCCTTGAAATTTCCCTTCTTGTTAACCTGTGACTGCAGTTGAATGCAAAGAGTGTCTGCCATGCGATACAATAAGGGTAGATTCAGGTACCAAGGTGACTGTATTTTTTATTAAAATACCATTTTATATGCTCAGTTTCCAACTGATTACTACATTTGCAACACCTAATTGCCACCAGTATCTACAAATACTTTGCATTTAATGAAAATATCAAACTACGTTCCTTATTTTGGTTGAAGCAGTAGGTTGTATTACACAGTGTAAAATCCCATTTTATGAAATTTAATAGAAATACAGATATAAATTTGCACTCTCCATTCTTGTTTGAACTTTATACTCTCTATATTGCAGGACTTTAATAATTTTTTCATGGTAAGTCTCAAAATATTTCTGTTGCATCAGGGAACTAGGCAGTTCCATTGTGGCTAATTTAACACCTGTAAATTGTCATGGCTACCAACAGAAAGCTTTCTAGCTTTATGAGGTAAGTATCTATTTCATATTTAAAAGCAGTGGTAGATTTGAATCCACTGGTTGCATCTTATAGCAAAAATTCTATTAACTTTGTTCATCAACACACCATTAGGGAGCACACAAATTCTCACACTTTTCAAGGCCAGAAGATAAACATTTTGGTCAGCCAAAGCTGAATTTCCTCATACTCTTCTACATAGATCCTCACCTAATAATGGCTGAATTGGATTTGTTTTAAAGATTTAAGACATTTTGCTGATTACAAGAGCAAGCAAGAAAATAGTTGAGCTATTTGAAGATTTTATTTGAAGACTTAGTTAGAACAAAAATCTGTGTCATCTTTGGTTCTGTCCATCACTCCACAGATGCATCAGACTTCTGATAAAATCCAGCAAGGATCTGTAGGTCATCTTATGTGCAGCCAAATCATCCACTCCTCAACTATCCTGTTAATACAGCTTTGGACTTGCTTGAGGCAAAGAGCCTTGTCTACATCAGGCATGAAATGGCCTGGTGTTCACAGCCATGTCAGCCAGGCTGCAGCCTAATGGAAGGCATGACTCATGGACTTCAGCTTGCCTTATAAAGCAAAATCAATTCATAGCAATAGAAACCAAAGATCATAATTATTCAAAACTAATAGGATAGGCAGATGCCATAAAACTGGGATTTTTAGTGCCCAAAGATATCCTCCGCTTATCTGCAATATGAGTATGAAATTCCGTAAGTGATGCCAGACATAAGAGCCTATCCACTTTACAGGGACAAAGCTGGAACCCAGCAGCTGAACACCTGCAGAGGTGAACCCAAAGGGTCTCAGTTTCTTACTTATTCCATAAGAATTATTCCTCAAGAAGGCAATGAAACTCCATAATTTGCAGAGACAGAGTGCCTTCCTCCATCTCTTAAGCAAAAAATGAAAAAAACAAATAAGGGTAAAATTGCCAATAAAAAAGCTTTCTAATTTAGTAATTTAATTTTGGGCCAAATTCTGGGTTACATTTAGGGGAAATGACTGGTCAAGTTCATTACTGTGGAGGCACTTGGTATAAAGAGAAGTGTAAAGAAGACATGAAGAATGACTGAAAACGCAAAACAAACTCTATCAAACCCTCTAACCTCTGCTTTGTGCTTTGGCTGCTTCTCCTAAACAATTTTTCACCTCCATGGGTACAAGTACAGAGTCCTTTCAAAGGCTACAAACATTTTGCAAAGGGCCCACTAGGAGAAGGTTGTAACATAGCCAGATATATTCATTTCATCCTTCTGATTTAGTGGGAATTGGTCATAAAGGTCTCATGAAAAATATACAACACTTTCAGATGGAAAAAAAAAAGGAAAAGAGCTTGGAATACATTGAAAGGAGAAATGAGAATGTGGGAATACAACTGCACTGATCTCTTTGATAACAAATCCAGTAGGAATGTTACTTATCTTTATACATGTGACAGGACTGTGGGATTTCCTTTTTAGCAAGTTCCTTCAAAAATAGGAAACTGAGACATAAAAAAATGGTGCTGCTAATTCAGATGAGGAAGGTTTCCTTACACATACTGTATGTATCTTGGCAACACTGAATGGAAATTAAAAAAAAAGAGAGAATGGGGAGATGCTTTTTGCAGGACACAAATGCAAGTCTGCCATTCCACTGGGTTTAGTTAGTTCTGCAGATTTTCTCTATTAAAATCAAACCCAAACAAAAGACCTAATTCTTCTTTCATTTATACACATATCATGTAAGTCATAAGACAAATCCACCGAAGCTAGTGTTTGTGAGACTGAAACCAAGTGTTACATGCACAAAAGATGTGGTCAGGTCCTGTGTACCAAATCAGGACTAGGTCTGGAAGTATTTGTGTAATATCAACTCTATATATAAACACCTATTCATTCCTGACTTAGAAGAAAGTCTCAGCCCCTCCGAAAAACAGAATAAGATCCTTTATTTAGGATTGAACAGAATAAATCCATAGAACAAATATTGGTATTAAGGTGCAATACTAATCTTACTTTCTTCTACATTTCCTCTCTTCTGTTTTCATTTGTTCTTCATTGCTTTAACGGTTGCTCTGCCCTCTCCTTTTCTAGGTGCCAAGTATCTGTCTGATTCCATGAACTTCCATTGATTTTGACTTCTCAAAAATCAGTTTCTTTTGAAGAATTTACACTGACAAAATTTCTTTTGTGTTCTTATAAAAAACCAAATCCAGTAGTTGAAAATCTGAAAAGCTTTGGGTATGAAAAGTCAAAAAGATTAGGTGCACTGAAAGGCAACAAATATGCACCTCTGCGCTATTTTTTTTCCAAGAAAACCTGAAAGAAGGTGGAGATATATTTTATGCAATAGGGATTCTTAAGAGTGGACATGTAGTTGCATTGTTTCTTTTCAATATTAAATATTTTTATTTGTGTATATAAAATCTTTTTTTTAAGTACTACAAAAATAACAAAACGAAACTAGAAAAGATCCTATCAGGAAAAGCAAAAAAAAACTGCACAAGGGTTCTAAGTCGGCTTTCATGCAAGGGTAGCCTGAGATCCAAACGCGCTGAAGATGATGGAGCGGGAGGTGGGAGCGGGCGCCCCGAGCAGCCGCGGGGATGCGGGGCAGGGCAGGAGGGCGGGAGCGGCCCGGCAGCCAGCAGAGGTCAGCCCAGACCTCCCGCGACAAACCATCCCCGGAGCCGGGGATTTGGTACCCTGTTCTGCAGGAATTTCGCAGGCTGCTGCCTGCACGGAGCACGGACGCATCCTTTTTGTCCCGTCTGCATTTACGAAGCGATTCCACTCACAAGGGTTACTCTCGCAGCATCCACTCGCAAGGGTTTCAGTTCGTGCTGATACAGCGCGGCAAAGTTTGGGTTTTGCTTTTTCTCTTTTTTTCATACCTCCACAAGGACATATATCAGGCCGATACTTCGGGGGTAATCCCACCAGTCAGCAAATTGATTGTGTAGGGAATCCGTCTCTGTTATCCAGAAACTTATTCAGAAGTTATGGATATAGCAAGACAAAAAAAGTATTGCAGAAACTATGAATATAGTCATACCAGGTGCCAAATTTGTGCTTTTTAAAAAATTCAGTTCACATGTAGCTTACTTTGTTCCAGATCAAATGCTTCACTGAACTAAAACTAAAAAAGAAACACAGCTAGCCAAACAGCCCGAGATCACAACCCTACAATAACAACCCGGGACACACACACAATAGAAAAGCAAAGCTTCTGCAGCAGCAAGGAAACAGACTTCAGTCTCAAGCTTCCAGGGGGGTTAAAACAACAGCGAGTTAAACGTGCAGCTCTGCATAATAAGAAAATATCTCAGTCTTCTATTCCACGAGTCAAGAGTTGCAGAATCAGAACACGAGGATTGTGTGCTGTAACAACCTGCATTACTAATCCTGGGTTTGTCTGCATGTGGAGGGAGAGGAGGGTTTGGCAACCCCAATGCAAGGAGAGGACCTGAAATTGGGAAGAATGCTTATGCACACTAGAACCTAGGAAAGTCCCTGAGACAGAAAAATATAAACCAGCATGTATTAAAAGACTTTCCTGAACCACAGCCAGTGTCTGTGGTAATGATTAGAGGACCTTAATGATCAAGCTATGTTAATTAATATTCAGATGGTTTTATTTTTCATGGAAAGAAAATATAAGCTTATAAACATACCCCAACATAAACAGTTTTGTCTTACATAAATAATGGATTTTTGAAGAAGGATTTCTTTCCTAAAATTTTTTAATCATAGCAAATAATAAAATAATACAAACAATGCCTCTGATGATCAAGCAAATTGAAAAAATTAATTAAATGAAAAAATATTAATATTTTTTGCTAATTTTCTGACTGACCATAGAATTGCTTGTACTCGGAAAAAACAATTCACTTGCACATTCTGACCACAATTTAGAACACATACATATTCCCTCCTGCAGGGATAAAAACTGTTCTTATTATTTAATGCAATAGCTCTGTAAATATACTAACACACTTGTAGTATAATTAACTTTTCCATATTCTACCTTTTTTCCTGCTCTGAGTTATAATGACTACTTACTCTGAATAAAATACTGCTCACTATACAGCTTGTTTGTACAGGATAAAACAATATCATATTTATCTAAAACACAGTTATAGCTTTATTATGTCTTAACTAGAAAACCAGTCATATAATTATTTTAGAACTGTTTATGTCAGTGTTGGAGACAACAAAAGATCACCTCCAGATCATGAAGTTCTGTCTCTGTAAGTGCTCATAAAATGATGTAATTCAGAAACATTTCTGTCTGTTCCTCAGGAGCAATGGTTGTGATCTAAATTTGAGTCACACCATGAATATCCAGAATTTGTCAACAGGAGTCTGGAAAAACCACAGCCATAATTCTATCAATGTAGCAATGGCCAGCCTAAGGGTAGGATTAGATGGACAAGGCATTGACTTGCTGAAAGTGGACATAAATTCAAAGCTAATCACACTAAGTAGATTAAAGAGTGGGGGTGACACTATGTGTTAAAGTTACAGTGAACTGAAAGTAATATTTGCAAATTCAGATTTTTTCCAATTGCCATCCCCATTTGACACATATGTGTAGATGTTTTTGTGCTACACAGCTGTAGAAATAAAGGCAGTGAATTTCCAGGAGGAGAATATGACCTTCAGGTTTCTTGTCCCGTGCAGAAAATGTGGGTAGACAAGACAAGCTCTCTAACATCCTTGGAGCACTGCCATAAATCTTTGATTCTAGTAACAATGTTGAGAAACCAAGGTCTAGATGGCATTTTCCTATAAGTAACTGAGCCAGTTCAATGGGGTTGTGCCAATTAATACCAGCATGTGCCTTCCCTCAAATATGTTCCAAATCTGAGTGCTATTTTTCATACAGACACTGCCTTTTTCCATCAAAGGCAAGGGACCATGACCAGAATACTTTTAGAAGGATGTGTTTCATGGGAAGTTTCAAACATTTTTTTTTTTTTTGAAACCTTGTTTGCATAGGAAGTGGCTCAAAATTGAGGAACTTTTCAAATTTCAGCAGATTTGAGGAGTTTTGGAGGACTTAAGTCAGAGTAGAAACTTGTGTCAGAGCAAGATTTCAACAAGACTGCTGTGCACAGGGTTTGTAACAGTGTTCAGAGGCAGCTGAACAGTTGAAGAAGGAAGTTTGTTTTTTTTATTTTAACTGCTTGGTCACAGCAGCACTGCTGGGGAGGAGCACATCCTATCTGCTGCCTGCGATGTGCCTCTCTTCCCAAACACGGCACAAAACATGTCAGTTGCTACTGGCAAAAATTATGAGTTTTTTCTTCTGCTGGAGAATTCTGTTGTCTCTTCTCCACACTTCTCTGCTTCCAACTCCCTTACACCTTCCCTCTCTGACCCCAGATCTCTTAACCCTTCCTTCGACACCCAGAAGTGCTTCTGTTCCTTGTGGTAATACCTTCTCGTCGTAGCTCATTGCAAAAAAGAGGTGGTGAGGAAAGAGGAATTGCAAACACACCTCTGAAGCTTTCAAAGATAAAAAGTCTCGAAAATTTCAGCCAGTTGCTACTTCCTTTTTGCTCAAGGCAACAGCTCAGCTTTTATGAAGCAGGAGAAGTGCACAGCTCAACAACAGCAATGCCTGCACATACAAATACAAATATATATACACACTTGTGTTTGTGGATATTTTTTAAAAAAGCTGCTGCCTTGCTTTCCTCCCTTCCTTTTCTGCTGTCAGTGCTCCTAGCTATGTTCCTAGAAAAGCCCTGTTTCAGACTGACCTCTGCTTCTCAGCATCCTGACAAAGAAACACTGCCTGGTGGCTGCCCAGAGCTGGAGTAAGGAGTTGTGCCTCCCTCCAGACAATCCAGATGTTTGGAAAGCAAGCTGGCACTAGTATTTAGAGATGCGGTTCACAGGACTGAAGCAAAGGTCCCTAGCAAAGAGGACACTCCTGCATGTACATGGTGACTGCTGGAATGTTTCCTGCATTAAAATTGCTGCCCAAGAATCCCAGTAAGAGATCTATCTACAGCCAATGAGAAAAAACAAAACAAAACAAAACAAAACAAACAACCAAGAGCTAAATGATGAGAGTCAAAGGCATGCAGCATCCATGTGAGCATGGTTATTGAGAGAGATAGCAAAGCCACACTGCTACTGGAGCATGAAGCAACTCCAAGGGACTTAACAGCTGTCTGTGCAACAAGTTGGGAGGTTCTGCCAGGCAGCCAGATGCTGTTAGGGAAATGTATCCAGTACAGCTCAACATCTGGGACCCTTGGTTGCCACTGAAATGTAGGAAAGCACTGTGCTATTATGGACAAAAGGCTTTTGGGGCTGTATGCACCCCACCATTCTTTTCAAATAATTGGGAAAAATTCTTGGAATGGTGGGGTGCTGGAAGGGATAAGCCGTGTAATACAACTGAAGAGTAACTTCAGCAATTTATTTCTATATTTACAAAAAACATATGTCTCTTATTAGAGCTTTTTATTATAAGAGCATTGTTTGAGACCTGGGAAATATATACGGAAATTAAACCACTGGATATTATAGTTATACTATGATATATATGTGGGAGGGAGGGAGTTTTCCTATAGGTGATAACTCTGAACCTGCTCCCAGTTACATTCAGGCAAAACTGCCATTAGCATTAATAGCAGGAGAATCTGACCTGGTAAGAGTCAGTCAGACTTCCTCTGAACTCAGCAGGGCCTGAGTGAAGTCCAAAAGATGACTTTGCTCATGGAAGCTCATTCAAACCCACTTTTCCTGAATATGATCATAAATCACTTGCTCTCCTAGGTCAGCTTCAAGGAAATTTGTATCCTCTTATGATTATTTGTGTCTGGCTGAAACCAGTGATACCCTGTTGGTACATTAGGACTAGAGTTTGGTACATTTCTTTTTTCCAGTTTCTGTTGCTTTTTCATTAAGGACACAAGCATCTATAAATGCCAGTTGTTTTTTTCTGTTTTCTGGGAAAGGTCTGATTTTTGAAAGCATCCTGCATTTGCTGCTCCTAATTTTTCTTTAGTTGAGTGCTCAGAACCTCTAAAAATCTCTCAGGCTCAAGCTGAATAAAGTATGCAGAAAACAACAACCTGATTGAAAAAACCCCATAAATCCATCTGAAATTTTAATATTCTTTCCCTGTTCACCCAATACTTCAGCACATGCTGAAGTGCTTTGCAGGGAATTGGATGTGTCTAGTGCCAAGTACACCTCACAGTGCTTTGGTGGTGGATGCTAAGCTGAGCTCCCAGAAGGCAGAGCCCACATCTCCAAAGGGGGGCATGGCACCATACCTTGTGTCCCAGCCTCAGACCCTGCATGATCTTGCAATGACCACTGGAACCATACGAACCCAGAAGAGCTAAAACAATACCCAAATGCCATCTGGTCCTCTGATTTGCACTTTGAATAGCTCTCTGCAGCACTTCTAAACAGATGAGCAGCATTATGAACAGCAACAGGAGAGAACTACTCTGGCATTTCCAATGCTTTCTTACAGGAGGGGCACTGTGGCATAGCCTGCAAGACTTTCTATCAGCAATTGACAAGCACGGATTTATGGTGGAGAGGGGAAGGGGCTGAAGCAAGGAACCTCTGCCCTGTTCAGGTGGAGTCAGCCAAAGCAAAGTTCAGACCGTACCACGCAATTGTCTGCCCAGCTCCTGTTAACACGGGAAACCTGAGCTTGCAAGGGCCACTGTGGGGAGTTCTGCAGCACAAGAACTGGGCAGCAGGTTGTCTGCCCTGCAACAATTTGATTTTGTATCAACTTACACAAACTAGGGGCCTATGTATAAGTAAACAGAGAAACAGAGACAGAAAAAAAGGCCAGTTTGTATTAATTCAAATTGCCTAGATCTTAATTATTTGAGAGCTGACATTACAACAAACATAAGCCTAAGAATAATTTCAGAGGATTAGACCTTAAATGGAAACAGGTAAGTAGCACTGAATAAGTTATTTTTAATAACTATTTAGACAGTCAGCA
Organism: Chloebia gouldiae; assembly: GCA_003676055.1. NCBI lineage: Eukaryota > Metazoa > Chordata > Aves > Passeriformes > Passeridae > Chloebia > Chloebia gouldiae. The sequence goes on along the minus strand of QUSF01000013.1, from coordinate 6,638,032 downwards.
GCTCAAAAACCATCGGTAGGTTGACATTTTTGCTGGCAGAAACAGAGCACTAAGGCCTGTCACGCTCAGAACTTTGTGTTATAGCTCCTGAACTGTTAGGTTTTTATGAAGCTCCATGGGTTTTAAGAGGTATTCTAGGATAACATGAAGACATGTCTTAAATCATAAGGTTAGACTAGAGAATACCATATAGGAGCATATTTCACCTGCACAGCCCTGGACACAGTAGACACCTTCAATGGATCCTCCTTAGTAACTGCAATAGAGAGGTAAACTCACTAAGCAAAATGATAAACAATAATTTAAAAACTAGTAATAGTTTCTATTCATTATTTCAACATTTTTCTTAAACTGGCACAGTGAAAATTTCTGTCTCATGTCTTATTTAAGCTAGCAACATGTCTTATGTGCCCATTCTTCTAGATTACATTTACATATTTATGATTACATTTGCAGACTCTCCAAAAATTGCTCTTCTGACTCATAAGTTTCAAGGAAAGCTTGAGTTGCAAGGAAAAGAATTTTAAAATAGTCCCCTTCAGAGACATTAAAATACCTTAGAACTAGGAAAAAAAAAAAGGATGGTGAGTTTTCTAAGTTTTGCCTCTAGACCTCAATGTATTTGAGCCCCTCACATGATTTTCACACAATGTTTTTCAAAGTTTCAAATTATTAGAATCTGAATTGAGTGCAACTCTAAAGCATGGTGTGCAAAAGGCTCTATAAAATAGGTTAGCCTATTTTTTTAACCTGAAATTGTTTTGGCCTCCATAATCTGTGCTTGGAAAACATTCTGGGCAAGATGGAGTTGGCTGACTCTATAGCCATGTGCTGTACAAGAAGGCATCACACAAGCATGTACAACCAGAACTCCTAATAGTCTTCAGCTTTCAAAACACTAACCCATACAAAGGGAGTGAAAGGAGCTGCCCTACTTGTGTGGAGGGAACCTAACAAACACCCACGAATATCTTTGATACTTTCCAGTTTATGGACACCAAAAGCACAATTAAAAAAAAAATTAAAAAAGCATTGAAACTTTACTCACAATGTAGCCCTGATTTTGAGAATCTTATTGATAAGGATGGAAGGAAGTACATATAGTTTTGGTTTGCTGAAAGGAGAATAAGCACTGAAGTCTGATTCTTGTAAAATGGGGGGAATAGCACTCCTGCTATTCAGGGGTGATGTTTGCATCTGAACCTCATGATATCAAATTCCAGAACAGGCTTAATTTTTGACCCTACTCATTCGTAGGAAACTCTGAGCATACATAGCAATCAAGCAGCTGGCCTTGGTGCTCATCTATGCCTTCCATTGACTGGGGATATGTTTGAAAACAATACAAAGAAAAATTGCTTTTGTTCTTGTTTTTAAACACTTCCAAGTGGCCTAGACACACAACAGTACTGTGGAGGCATGAATATGAATGTGTGAGGGCACAGGGTCTAACAAACCACATAACTGGGCAATGGCTTCAGGAAAGTTTTGATCCTATGAGCAGTAGCCACCATCTCACAGGCTCTTTTTAACAAATTACATAAGCAAAGCAATAGAGTGGGTACAGCACGTTTTTCTTTTGAAGTATCCCAGAATATGCCTCAAAATAAGCAGCTTTTAGACTGCTGACAGGCAACTCAGAGTATGACAGCATACTCTGACCAAAAGCAGAAAGGTTAGACCTGTTACAGAAAACAGCCACTGCTTTCAGATCAGTCCATCAGAAACCATCTCTGCTGAGCTAATTATTCTACCTCTACTGAAATTGATGGAAGTCTGTGATGCACTTCAGAGTCACCAAAATAAAGCTAAACATAATTTTACCTCTGCAAATCACATCCATTATGACCACATTTCACAAAAAGGGTTTTGCTCTCTATGCCAAGGCATCTGCACAGAGCTTAGGGAATCCAATACTGGGCAAGCTGAAACACATTTGTTTTATTTATATTAAATGTACTACATAACATCTGGGCTTAATGTAGAAGTACATCATAGCAGACAAAAACACTGAAATCAGAAAACAGCCCCTAATCTACCCTAGCACCTTCCCTGTGCATTAATAAATTTGCCATTTACAAAAAGGCTGGTCAGAGAAATGAGTATAAATGTCCTAGGCTGGGTGTGTCAAGCTGAAACTTTTCAAGCCTTTGAAAATCTGTGTCCAGAAGGCAACAGCATGATCAGCAACAGTGTTTTCCTGCAAAACAACAAGCCTAGGACTTTACTCCACAATTTTTGTACGAAATGTAATAACTTGTGGTAGAAATAGAGAGTTTAGGACTTTGCAGTGGGTAATTGCACTGTTATAAAAATATTTATATTTGTCTTGGAATGAAGCTACAAAGCAATGAATTCCAACATTATTGACTGGAAAGAGCCTTAAAAGTCTTTTTTTTTTTCTACTTGCCACCTTTAGGATACTTGGTATTGACCAATTCAAAAAGTCTATCAACAAGGAACACACCTGCTGTGCCAGATGACATGCTAAGAGGTTTTTGAAACATGTTCAAACTGTTTTCTACCTGCTCTTTTTTAACATTCATATTTAAAAGAAAAAAATCTAAAATAAGAAACAGCTTGCCATTTAACTTCCCATTTCAAAATTCTTGTCTCCGTAAGAGAAACTAATTTTCCTGCACATTTTTTTTGGCAGAAAAATAAAATATTTCTGATTGATATTCCACACATGTTAAACTGTGATTACTAGTATTGTTCATTGTAGAATTACAGACTGCTTTTAATACTTAATATGATTTAACAGTCTTGACCTAAGCATGCTCCTTTCTGTGAAACACATTAGCATTGAACTGATTTAGAGTAAAAAGGTTTAGTGTTATGCTTTTTTGAACTAATGTGTCTGGGTTTTTTTTTGTTTCTTTGTGAAACAGTAATTAATAGAAATAGCAATAACAAAAACAATCTAAAAAAGCCAAATAGAAACCCCACCAGAACAACTAAAAGTAATCAAAACAACTGAAATTTACACACAGATTCATGTCAGGAGGATTACCTCAGAAAACCAGCTTTTCATTATTTCAGATAGATTCCAAGATAGAATAGTGTAGAATTGGAATCTTTGGTGGTATGACCCAGACTTTCACTTCTATTCTCTTATAAATTTCTACAGTTGATTAAAGTAAATTTCAGGCTTCCCAAACATTTCCATTAAAGTTTCTTTGTGTTCATGAAATGTTCTTTATGAGAATGCCAAACCTCAAAGTATATTCTGAATCAGCTGGTTCAGGCAGCTTTTAAACATTTCTTTGGGCCCTGGTCTATGAAGTCCCCAGCACTTATCTGCAGCTCACTCTAAGGCTCCATTAACCAGATGCTGTGGGCACCACAAGATTGAACAGTCAAGCCTGTATTTCTGGTACAGAAGTGGAATGAAAGGCATGATTAAAACCCCAAATGGTTAAAACCCGTTTCAGGAAGTTACAGGGCTATTTTGGGCAAAAGGACAAGAAAATTCTATAACACCAGCCTATTTTACAAAGTCCCATTAGATCACTTAAAAAACTTTTTGGCTCCAAAGAACAAACCCTCGGAAAAGAATCTCAATTACCTTCAGATGCACATGAGTAACTCATTGGTTGCAATAAGTACCAAGCCTGTGCACGTGCTTTTTGAGCATTTATGAACGTACCAGGCTGAGATGGTGGCAGATTTACATGCTGGATGCAGTTCTGCTTTTTGGTAGAAGGTGAAGCAAGATGAACAGCTCCCACTTTGGAAACAATAGCTATTCCACAAGCACAGGAACAGCTTTTCTCAAGGTGCATTCTGGTGGAGAGGAGGAAAACTCAGATCTGCAACACTCCTAGTTTTCTATAAGACAACATGCATTCATTGCAACCTTTAAATCAATGGCAGAGCATCTTTGTTTTGCCTGATTGATGAATGAAGATTGTTATTTCTAAATTACATGTTAAGAGAGTGAAAGTGCTATATACTTTCTTGAGGTTTGAATATATTTCTGGACTGAGATCTTAAAGGCACTGGCATTGCCAGAAAAAATTAAAGAGAGAAAAAATAGAAAACATTTTGAATATTTTATCATCCTAGCTCAAGAGAAATTGACTCATTATTACTTAAATATTTGAAAAATGTTAATTAAATATTTAATATTTGAATATAATTATGTATTGCAAGAACTTAATAATGAAATTCCCACTGGTGTTTTACATTACATCTGGTTAATTTTCCCCAAGATTTCTATGCAGGTCTGCTGGCATGATGCAGAGGGATTTTAAGTCTAAAGAAATCAGAAAAAAAAAAAAAGGGTTAGCAATTGCTACAGTAAAACTTAAAAGTAGGAAGAACTTATTTCTAAGTTCTAATGTTATGTCAAGACTGCTAAATAAATCAGATCCAGGGAATATTCCTGACCTGAAGGCCAGTCTGACTGCATCTGCAGTATTTAGCCCTAGCCCTTTCTACCACCCCACTTTTGTCCTTAGCACTGTGCAATGACAACCCTAAGATATAGACACAATTTTAGTAGGTTTTTTTTTGTTTGTTTGTTTTTTGTTTTTTTTTTTTCCATCCAGTATGCCTGAAATAATGTGCAGGCTCACCAAAAAGGTGCTTTGATCATGTGAGTCTGATATATATGCTTCATGAGCACACCTCTGTGTGTGTTATGTTGTAGGTTGCAGAGTCTGTTCAATCTCAAATATCTATCCTGGCAAGAGGTATTTAAATGTGGCTCAGGCTTTTCTGTATTCCCTCTTGAAACTGGTTTCTGCTCCCTGCTTTCCCAGTGCCAGGAGTAGGCATTGCCTTAGAGAGCACCATATAGCACAGGTCAAAACAACCAGGGAACATACTCAAAGTCAGGCAGCACGGATGCTCAGAAGTCAGTGCCCAAACACACTCCCTGGACAAATTTTATTTAGCAACAGAAACAAAGGCCAAATGTTTAAAGGAGCTTTACCCCACCCACAAGAACTGTGGGCTGTGATAAAGGTCAAAATACCATTTATGGAAGCACATTTGGCTTTTTCAGCAATTTTGTTAGAGTTACAGCCCAGCTCTAAGGAACACACAACCAGCTGTGTGTGAAGGAAGCCCATGTGCTCTGGGGTGAGGAGAAGGAAAGGGCCACCCAGCCAGGACACCTTCCTGGCATTGTCCTGCTCTGCTCCAACACAGCTTCTGCCACAGCTTATCCACCTGCAAATGCAGGTAATGATCCTTTCTAAGGGATTGGAGAAGGGGTTGGGACTGTTTCATGATGCAAAGAATAACATGATAAAAAAGGAGGCACTAGCAGTTCTGAACATTAAAATGGTATTTGTGATCAGTGACAAAATTAAAATAGACTATAATTTGCTTTCTGCAAGAGCTGTAATTAGGATTCTATTTGATTTTGTGTTCATGTATGGAGCAACATTTTACCTCTTGAGGAAGGGGCAAGAAGGTGCATTTTCCATTTTTATACGCATATATCTGTATATATCATATAACATTTACACTTTGTTTCTTTTTTGAATACCAGGTCAGCCAGTAATGCCTAACCTAAAAAAGCATTCTTTGCTTTTTTGTTAGACTTCTTTAATACGAAAATGCCCACATAGTCACCAATTAGTGTTGAAACATCAGGAGAAAGGTTTAAAAGCTCAGGTAGGAAGAGAGATCAACAGAAGAGAATGATCCAGGGCCGTCCTCAGCGCTGATTCTGACTGTGCGACTTAAAGCATATCACACTGGTTAACAGCTCTGAAAGGTATTTAAACTGATAGCTCAATCAAAAGCAGTAACTTCAAAATAAATTCTTAAAATAGGAAAAAGTTAGGACTTTCACTGAACTAAACTTAGATCTTAAATCCAAATATGATTTCTAAAATGTCCTGATTTTTTTTTCCATATTAACTGAGGTTAGTATGAGTTATGCTACTGTAAACAAAGGAAGATTTTAACAAAAAAATTCTATATGTTGTGGTTATATCCACAGTTATTCCCTAAAATTAGGGGTAATTCCTCACAATAAATAACACCTATAAAGTAATAGCAAGGCAGAAGCTTCTTAAAATAAGTCAGAGGTGAATTGTATGGAGTACTGTTAAAGTATAACAGTAGGAGTCCTCTGTTCCATTTTTTTCAGCTTAAAAATGAATAATGAAAAAATGATTATATTGAAAAAATCTAACACTTAAAGCAGATGTGATACATTTTCACTGTGGTCAGAAAATGGTCTACAGACAGATTGGCTAAAAGTATGTCTTTGGCTACTATTATGTCTTTTCTTTTAGTTTAGTGATATATTTTGTTCCAATCATTTATAAATAAGTTTGTTCTGTCAGGTTTTTAGGATTTTTCAGAGAAGTCTGAGGCATGGTACAGCAGTTTTATCCCCCTAAACTGAAGGGAGCTGAAGAGGTACAACAATTTTCTCCTGAATGTGGATTAGGTAGCACCTTCTGTGCAATTTCCTTCTTGTCTGTCTCACTGAAGTGGCTTGACCATCACATTTTCTCCAAATGGGACTCCAAATGCTGGGCTGCCTGAGCTTTTCTCATGGAAAGACTAAGGTCTATGGGGGCACCACAAATGTTGCAAAATACACTTTCTGGGAGCTTCCACCACAATGCAGTGAGGGGGATTCAGATGCACCACTTCTGATGGTCGAGTGGGAGGAAAGAGGACCTGAAGATTTGTGAAGTCAGAACAAGCTGCTGCAGGCAAAGTTGTTCCCTCTTTTATACCTCAATGATCTGCAATTTCTGAGAAACTTCCTACAACCCCATGAGCTGAAATATGAACCACACTGGGCTCTTTGTGCAGCCTCAGTGCCATGTTTGGACCCTGAACACTTGGGTTGCCCCTTGATGCACCTCCAGCATATTCAGCCACCTTAAAGGCAGGTGGAGGCAGACACGCACAGCAGCTGATGGTATATACCCAGCTTTAGCCCATTTCTCATCCCAGACTGCCCCAGCTGATGAGGGGCTGTTCAGGTGAACCCCACACATCTCTTTCTTCCCAGCTACCTCCCTCCAGCAGGTCTATCCATAATGATCTGGGGCTTTCTTCAAAGAAATTGTTGCCAAAGCTCTTTCCACCATTCAAACAACTCACCAGATATTGCCTGACTCATAACATATCCAACCCAGTAATTTTGCTTTTAAGTGACCATCTCTAAGAGTACATGGACTGCTCTGTCTCACGATTCAATGGTAAGACAACCTAATAGGGCTGCATTTTCAAAGTGTAACTTTGGCTTTTTATTTAAAAGAACAACACAACACCTTTTAGCTGTTCAAACTTGTCACCTTTTATGGCTGTGGTCTCTAATCCTCCTGTTGTGAATGAGCAAACAGGAGAACTAGATTTAAATTCTTTCTAACTCTTGTTATTTTATACACCTTTAATTTCTCCCCATTAAAACTTGAGAGACAACCTTTTTACTGTCCTTTTTCAGGTGGAAGGTAATGCAAATCTCAAAATATCTTGGGAGGATCAGGGGTCAGACATGTACAAAGTTCACCAAGAAATGCATAGCAGGACACATTTTGACATACAGTGAGACAGTTTTGAAACTTTGTTGAGCTAAACCAGAAAAAAAACTCCATCTCATTGGTCTCAGTCACAGGAGAGCCATTCCAAAATCTGTTGCCCTTTAACATCCTATTTTGTTCTGGGACAACATCCATATTTCATTAACTCCTAATTGTCATTTGCATCGTCTGCACATTAGGATACACAATACATCACAAAATATCTCTTTGTTGAGAGGCAGCTCATTTATGGCATTAGGATACTGACAGTGTGGCACATTTCATGGCACATTTTTTCAATACTTAGACATAGGTAATATTCAAAATATCTATTTTGCTGTTATTGAATCTTCCCACTCCAGAAGATTGAAAATTACCACAGAAATCATGTTTACAACTCTGTCTTTCTACAGCCACATTTTAAACAAAAATGTTAATTTTATACATTTCTGCATGTTTTCCTGTATAACTCAAATTGTGATCAAGAGAACCAAAGTTTTAATATGAGCATTCATTAACATTCTTTAGTAGCCAAAGCCATCATTTTTGACACTTTTTACAGTGATTTACTTCAGGGAATGATGCAAAATTACATGCAGAAGAAAATTCTGGTTTTCAATATTCCTTTAATTTCAGAGTTTTACTGAGGTTTCTGGTTCTGTGTGTTACAAGATCTACAACAGTGACAATACTAAAATATTTTCAAATTCCCTAGTTACATTCAGATTTTTACCAGTTTACAAAAAGTTCCTTAGAGTGAAATCTAAGAAAGTACTTCAAAAAAATAAAAGAAAATACATTCTGCTGCTATTTTTATCCAGATAACAAAGAAACAACTTCATTGTTTGGACAGGCCAGTGGGTAAAAAGTAACTGAATTTCTGGTGCAGATTAAGTACTTAATAAAATACATTATCTGTATCAGCTTTAATTTGTAGAAAACATATAATGAATCCAAAATAATTTTGAAGTAAATATACTAGAAAGCTTATGGAGATTGTCAAAAGACATTTTTTATGAAAGACTGCATAGCTACCAAACATCACATGAAATATTTTCCTACTTCAAGCACACAAAAAATTGGAAGTAAAAATGTTCTTTATGGAATAAAACACAATAAATTCTGCAAAGACCTAGAGACTGTGCCACTTGAGGAAAAAATGAGTACAGAGGTTACAGTTTTATTGTTATTTTGCATAGAACTGTATTTTACTTAAGTCAAAATTCAACTTTGTGCAGTGAGGAAGACCTAAACAAAAGCAGCCCATTTAATATGCACACTAACAGCGTCCATAGAAGAGAAGGGGAAAGATTGAGGATGAAAGGAAAGAGCACTCTGCAAGATGTGTGGCACTTGGGGAGACTCCACTGTTCCTGGAGAGGGGGTGACACCTCTGCCAGCCTTTGCTTCAAAGAATCGACTAGGACTGGCCTCTGCTAAGAGCCCTCAAATGTCCCCCCTAGAAACCTCCCCTTGCCCTTCCAGGTGGGGCAGGTGCCTCCCATGGCCTTTGTGTTTGCCTTCCCCCTCCGTGGAAGAGGGGCATGTGGTGGTGCTTCTATTTGCTCAGTTCAGAGCTCGGTGCAGGCCCCAGCCACATCTCTGGCCAATTTTTACCACCTCTTGGACTTAAAGCTGTTCTGGGTGGACTCAGAATTTAGGAAAACTGGTGGAACTGGGGCAGGCACCCTGCCTCCTAACTGGATGTCAAATGCTGCCTAACAATAGCATCCATGCATGGAACTCCCTGGGCAGAATTGCTACCAACCAGGTTAGCCAACCTTTGCTGTAGAGGGAAATTTGAATCAACTTTCCAGGATCTACGTTTATAAAGGAAATGGGAAATTATTCCAACTGACATGTGGAAAAATTGAAGCTCTAACTTGAAAAAAATACCAGCCAACCCAAGAAACACCAAGGAAGCTAATATCAACAAGCTGGTTCACAAAACATAAATGCAGCAATTTCAAACGGGAAACACTAACAAATTTGAATTAGTACAATTAGAATCACCACCAGCAATCAATATTGATATGTCACAGCTCTTTCCACATGACAACATTGTGTGTTTGGCTTAAACTGTAATTGCTCTCATATGAGGAAACTCAAAGTAAGGATGAATGACATTATGAAATCTGCAGAATGCTTTTAAGGGATGCCAAATGGCTCAATGTCATAAGAAGGGATTGATTTAGACAAAAAGATTAACACCCAGAACTATGAAGCACTGTATTTCATATCCAAATAAAGAAATGGAAGATTTAGTAAAGCAAATAACTGAAGAAATCAACACTTACTGACCAAGTTAAGATATACAAGCAAAGATAATTGATATGAGCAAAATTTGATATTTAGATTCAATTTGCCAGTTAAATAAATGCAGCACAGACCTCACTGTCAAACTAGGACACCTTATTTTATTGCTCTTGTTTGGCTTGTTTGTCACTATTAAGACAAAGTGCAGACGAGCACAACACAAATATCACATGATTTGATATTACACCAGGAGAATCACAGAAACAGTGAGTATAATAACATATAGCTCATGTGCTTGACAATTTGGGGTGCACACAAGTACAGATGAGGATATTAGCCAAGGTTGCAAAAAAGAAGCAAATATATATTTGGAAAAGAAATGACCTGCTGCTAGCATCACACCCTTAAAGAAGAATCCTCACAGATCTCAACTCCAGCTTAAGTCTAAATGCATGAATCTTGAAATATTGAAGGGATCTCAAAATATGAAATGAATTTTAGTGTCACAACAAGCAACAACTACATTTACTGGAGTAAACTGCATTTGTTCATCAAAAGTCTGTATCTTGAGGACTAAACTACAGATTTTCAACTTGATTAGCATTTCTATTTGGATATATGGAAGTGAAGACTGGAATTGCAACAGAGATAGAAACACGTGTCTGTACACTTCTGAAAGCAAATAGACATTTAAGGGAACAAAACCATGACAAGCATAAGGATGAATCTGTTGGCTTAGGAGAAAATTTATAGGATATACATGAAGAATGAATATAGAACATCTGCTAGGAGAGGGATATACAGGGGAGCAGGGCCAGAAAACATTACTCAACACAAGGAAAATTCATGGGGCTTCATGAAAAAAAAGGACAGAGATCAGCCAGAAACAGACTGGACTAGCAGGGGCCGTGCTCATGCCTGTAGCACATCTAAAAAGAAAGGTTCACTTGTGATATAGGCTTAGATGAACTCTGACTGGACTCTAGTAATTCAAAAATGCTTGCTGGTGTATTTGTTTCTAAATGAGAGGAAGAATAAAAGGGCTTTGATAGGGCAGTGGCTGTAATTGTAGTTCTTATGACTTTATTGACCAGTGCTGTGAACTCCTCCCTCTATGTCAATCTACAGCCAGGAATAACTGCAGGTACCAACCCCTCCAGTCACCAAGAACTACAGCTCTCCCCTTTGTCCAACCCTTTATGTGTAGCTCTAGCCCATGCTGTTCCCATCTGAAATATCATACCCAGGAGTAGGTGGTGGAAAAGCCCCTCTTTGCTCCCTGCCTCAGAAGAAATGGGAAGGCCTATGAGTGAGTAATAAGCCAAACAACTGTATCACTCATGAACCACACTGCTGGGCAGCCATAGTTCTTCCCAGTGCACCAGCTAACTTGCATAGAAATTGTCACTGGTTAATTTTCCAATGAGAAATTTTCCAAGCAAAAATGCAGTCTGACAATCCTTGAAGAACTTGTATTATGCAGTATAGGAAGAATGAGGGTATTAATTTAAATCTCCTTTGGAAAGGCAGCTTCAGTTCTACTTCTTCAGAGGCTAATGGAAGGAACAAGCTCTCACTGTCTCATGGAAAAAGTTCCCAGGCTGTGCTTCTGGGCACTGCTGCCCAGAGGTGTCCCAAGTTTGTGGATTTGACCTCAGCATCTTTCTAACTTCACCATAATATGGCAGTGTGATTACATAAAACATATCCTGTAGTTCCTCAAGGCAACACAAATGACAAACCTACTCTAGTCTTCCCATTTGGAAGAGTGTGATTGCATCAAATGAAGCAATTTGATATTCTAACTGATTTCTAAAATTATGCCTGGAGACTGGATTTTTGAGTGAGTGCTCCCTCATTTACATGAAAATTCAGGATAACAAAAAGAAAATGAGGTTGTAAAACATGCTAGTTCATCCCTAAGAGAGAAACTTGCCAGTATGATTGCAAAAGAATAACCTGCCATAATTTGTCTTTCAAGGATCTACACCCTTGTTATGGTCTGAAAACTAAGGCAACCAAGACAAAACTAAGACATTTGTCAGTTTGAAAGGGTCTCCCCTGAATACAATCAAGAAAAAGTCTCTCTCTGAGGGTACTTTTCAGATTCCTGCCCATGTTCTTCACATGCTAACCTGGGATTATTACTTATACATTGAGGGACCAAGTAAATATGTCTTCTATCTTATTTTTACTGTGACCGACCTCCAAACAGAACAGGAAATCTCTCTGTAAGCAAATTCCCATAACCAGTCCCCTTGCTGTTTAGTCTGCATTGGATTTAGCAGTGACTTGCTTGCTTCTTTGATTGGCAACCATAGTACTATAAAAACAAATGTACAGAGCTAATCTCACCAGAAAAGCCTCCCAATCTGCAGACTCTTTCAGCTTTATTTGGACTGAAACTTGATGATAGCTCCACTAGACAGGAAACGCTCACCCCTCCTTTCTAATATGGCACTACCAGGAGGACACATTTTCTCACAGACCAAGTAGCAGAGCTGAGAGCAGGGGAGAGAGCAGGAACACCAGAGACTCCTGTAATACATGTCTCAAATTCAAGCTGTTGTAAGACAGCAGAAGCTGAAACACTATTTATTTAACCTGCATTTAATTCTTTAATTGAGAAAAAACATGGTTTATTCTATGCTTGAAATTGGGTGAGATATAGAGAAAGAAAAGCAAAAGCATCCCAGGCATTTTAAGCCCACCACAAGGTAGAAGCTGGAAGGAGCAGACACTTGAACAGCAAACCATTTATTTTGTTTTCTCACTGTATATAACACACTGCTTGTTAATAATGCTTTCCAATTCTATATCACCAGGAAGCCCCTCCAGGTGGTTAGGACTCTGCCTTTGGTGCTGTAAGAATTCACAGATAGGCAGAAAGGATCAATCTGTACAGCTCAATACGTACAGCACTCAACACTGACAGAAAATCTTAAGACAAACATACATGTGACAGAAAAGGAGTTGGGGGCATTATCCTGCTTTTCTTTAGCGTGTCTATTAATTAGTGATATTTATATGATTTGACCACATATTGAAAAGCCAAATAACTGAAATATTAATTTTTGAGACCAAATAAGAGATGCCACATGGTTGAACTAGCACTAAACAAAGGAGCCACCAGCAGGTGTGAAGTGCAAGTCTTGTCCTTCTTCCACTTGCATCATGTGCATTTGACACTGCTGTCAAAATCAAATCTCACCAGCCATCCCAGCCAACTGCCCCAGTTCCTTAGAATCTTACAATAACCTGAGCTGGAAGGGACCCATGAGGACCATTGAAGTCCAACTGCTGGCCCTGCACAGGACATCCCAAGAGTCACACCATGTGCCTGAGATCATTGTCCAAATGCATCTTGAACTCTGTCAGACTGGTGCTGTGACCACTGCCCTGGGGAGCCTGTTCCAGATCAACCACCCTCTGGTCCAAACATAACCTCTGCTACATACATAACATTGGGATGTCTGTTGGAAAATCGTGGATTCACTTCCTTCTGCTACCAGTACAACCATGGTTAAAGAATACATCCAAGAACTGGAAACTATACAGGCAAGTGTGTATGTGTGTGTGTGAACAATTAACCCAAGTCTGGATGACCACAGAAAAAAATTCTTCTGCTGTTTCTTCACCGAAATAAAAAATGGACCACTGACAGATTTAAAATTATGTAGCCACCTACCTGTGCACAAGAACTTGAATCCAAAAGAGTCCTAGCCCTTTCAGAAAGGCAAATCGCAGCTGAGTCATTTGCATCACATACCTGAGTCATTTGCACTCCATCTGGGCCTGTTAAATGCTGGTGCCCAGCTATACCCGGGCTGAGGTCTCCTTCCTAAAAGCCCAACAGGAAGGACACAAATAAAACTTCAGTGAGATTCTCTGGCTTTTTTTAACTAAAGAAGTGGAGGTGGCCACTTACTGTGAAGCAACGAGGTGCTAAATCCAGGAAACACAAGGAAAGCCATGAGCTCATCCTCCTCCCTCCTAATCCCAGCTATATTCTGACTTTTTATCTCACCTTCCTTCTGCTGACTCTCCTACCTGCTCCATTTGGCATTTGCTTTATTGTTGAACTCCAAGATCTCATTTGACAGAGTGAGAAGCAGGAAGGGGTAAATGCCTCCATCCCATTCACCGGACTCATATTACTCCAGAGCACATTTCCACACCTGCTTTCAGATGATTAAAAAGACACTTGAAGAAGTATCCTACTGCCAAAAAAGTAGCTGTCTCACTTTGGTCTGCACCTTCCTTTGGTGTAGTGTACCCACATTAGCCACTTCTTGTGAACATCAGTTCCTGTGCAAGATGGTCACAGGCTGATTTTACAGATCAGCCACTGAACTTCTTCTCTGAAAAAGAAAGAAAAAAGGTTAGGCTTTTTAGTTTTCTGGGATGCCTGAAGAAAGCCTTTGCTGGAGCTGGCACCAGCTCATCCCCACCAGCAGGGCTGCTCACAAGGCTTTCTCCCAGCCAGCTCTAGGGGTGGCTGGATCCTTTCATGGGATGACATAACTCACTAAACCTGCAGAAGGCTACACCTGCCAAGGGTGTGAGGGGGAACCTTTCTGGCATTTTAGGAAGTTGAATTGCCTCAGCAGAGGCCAGTGATGCCAGAATTGCCACAAGAGAGGGCAGGGCTCGTGACCATGGGGTGAGGGAGAAGGGCGTCCCCGTTCTTGGCAGCAGGGATGGCTGGTTTGGCCATCCGGAAGCAAAGCCTGAGACTCTTGCCAAATGCCTGGATCACCAGGCTGGAGGCAGAAAGCTGCAGTGCTCCCAGACCCTCCCTGCTGAAGCTGGCACTGTGCCTGGCACCCCAGGGTGTTAACTGGGACAGGGAAACAGAACTGCTGGCTGGACAGCAGGGCACAGGGACACTTGCCAGCTGGGGCAGAGCTCCAGGGACATCCCTCACACAGCCAAGAGAGGCAGGTTTGCACCCTGCAAAAGAGCATCAGCCTCACCTGGGGAAACCCTCATGATGCCCTAGACAGATAAAAATCCTTTCCTTTAGCTTGGAGCACAACAGTAAGGGGGAGTGTCCCTTCTCTGGCAAAGAAAGGACTAATGTCAGGTGTCCTGTCACTGTGGAGAGCTTAGACTGAGGTTCAACTACTATTTCCAGCAGCTGCAGTACTTTTGGAGATTGTGGGTTTTTTTTGTGGGGCTTTTTTTTGGGGGTCAAGGGACTACTGGGGCTTCTCAAAGGATATTTGTCAGAACTCCCATTGGTAGATGCCATCAGGGGTTAAATATGAGCTGAGTATCTACTTACTGAGCTCAGGAAGGGAAGAGAAGAAAGAAAAAAAAAAAAAAAGAAAAAACAGAGGCAGTCCCAGGCATGCCCAGGAGCAGACCTTTGGGCACCTCCGGAATTTTACTGGCAGGAACTTAGGCATTTGCAGACTTCAGACGCCTCTAGGGTTAGGCAGTAGCTGAACAGGGGTTTTGAGGATCTAAATATTGGCCACAAATGCCTATGAGGCAGTTAGGCAGAGCTTACATGCCTAAACCTTTTTTGTGGCTCTAGCCCTAAACTAATATTATGGAAAATACCAGCAATTATTAGGGACTTCTTATCAGATTGGATACATGTTTCCTTTGCATAACTTTACCATGGCCTCATTTATGTGGTGCTTGGATGGAGGATGAATACCTGTTCTGCATGAGTAATTATGCCAAAGGCTCGTGTGAGGGAGGTAGTTTACGACCGCTGAGTAAGGCCAGTTTACCAACACAGCTCCAGCACTCACAATTGGTTTTACCACTTAATCTCCCTTTTTGCTTCGTTTGCCTGATTGCAAACAGATCCCAGAATATGCAGTTGCACTGAGATGATTGATGCCAAGATGCTGCAGTGAAAAGGAAGTATTCTTTTAAGTGTTATCATGTTCACGAGCATAAGCAAAGCCATGTCACGTGACAAAATGTAAATAGAGCATTTCTTAGAAAAGCCATTTATTTGCCTCCATGATTTATTATTCAATGACATGTAGGCTATTTTTTCTTTGTTACTGGCACTCATGTTCATAATAACAAGGTACTTGACTGGAAGGTATTTGGCCAACCTTTCCAAAGTGCTATGTAAGCAGTAATCAGAGAGCTAGGTTCGTGAGTCAACAAATTGCTCTCCCATGCTGATCAAACAGTCTTGGCATCTCTATAAAAAAAATACAAAGGCAGATTTTGGGCTGGCTTACCCAGTTTTCTCTCTAAAATTATTTATTGTATTTGCATTTGGCAGAGTTCCGGCTTAAAATAACCAAAAGTGACAGTTGTTTTATTAATAAAATTTTGCATGTGATTTTCATTTATGTTTAGAAGGATAAATGAGACAGCAAGTTAACCTCCAAAGTTCTTGTTGCCATAAATTGGGTTTCATTTGCTCAACCTAAAGGCAAAAGATCCTCTAATTTTACCATATACCTCCACAGCCTACAAGAGAAAGCAGCCTGATAATACTTGGGTCAAAGCTAGTCAGATTAGTAGATCTGAGGTTTATTGTGAAAAGATTATGTTCCAGCCTACACCAGGTTATTACTGCTAAAGCAAGTTACAATCAGATAGACTGCACAAGCTGCAGGCTTTACCAGGAGGAGGAACTAAAATCGAAGTGGGATTTTTACTCAATTTCCATCATATATGCTCACAAACCCAGGTCCTGAATCAGGTCCTGAATCCAAAACATATATTCCCATGCTCGGTACTGCTTCTTCACTGTGTAAATGAATGCCTTTTTTAAAAAAAAAAAATCTTTAGTTGAGAATCCTCTCACTGCTTCCGTGTGCAAAGTCAGTAGAGCTGTGTGAATAATTGCATTTATTTCCACTGTGACTGCTGAATTCAAAATATTTTGGAAGCTTGCACTGAACAGATGCAACTTCCCTTTCTCCCCCTGTTCTTAATTTTTTCCATGAAATGAAAAGAGGAGAGCCTCATGTGCACTGAAAATCTCCTTCTGACCCCCAAAATGAAACACTTTGTTTCTGGACACACATAGTAAAAGCAAAGGAAATTAAAAGGCTAAATTTCATAAAGGAAGAAACAGCGTTCTCCCCATTCTGATTCAGTAGCCAGTATGCAAGAGACAAATACTTTGTTTTCCTGAGGTCTTTGAAGCTGACATCTCCGTTCCCTGGAGATGCCACTTATCATCCCTCAGCTTAAGGGGGACTGCCAGGCTGTGGCTTTCCATGCAGCCAGCCTGCTATGCAGCTTTTCTCTGTGCTGCCTGTTTTGTGGTGCCTCAGACATGGAAACAACTCCCAGGGAAATGAGGTGAGGTGTCACTGCCTGAAAGTGCTGCCTCAAAAGCAGCAGGTTATCCTGCTGCAGACAAGATGCTCCCCCAAGGTACAGCTCTGCAGGTGGAAGCTCTTCCAAGCATCCTCCTTTTGGCTTTGTTTTGGTCTTTCTGTGCAGTATGCTGTTCCCTGAACCCAGAGGCTCCTTTATTCTCAGCGAGGGAGCCCTTCCCATCAGGCTGCTTTTTAACCAAAGGGTTACTTCAGCATTTGGTTTCTACCAAAAGGCTGTTAAAATATTTTCACTTATTGCAGGACCACAAACATCTGTTAATTATGGGTCTGGGGTTTATTTATTTATTTATTTTAATAGCTGGGTCTTATTGACCTTCACTTAAGCACTTTTGAATATTTTACCCCATATAAAGACTGCTGTGTTGAAAAGTGCTAACAATTACCATCATGGGAGTCTTGGATTCAAAGACAGTTTGCAGACCTCATTAAGCCAAGGAGTTTGCCAAGTCCAGTCTTTTCAGTTCAATGGAAGCAACACTTAAGTCCCTTCATGTAGCAAAGCAGCTGCTAGCAATGGAGCCGGCCTGGCATGGGCAGAGAGAGCTAAGCTCACCCAGGGAGACTCATCAGTCCTGGTACCAGAAGATAGGGAGTCACTCTGGAAACAAAGGGATCTGTGAGAAGAACCCTAAAAAGCAGCAGGATGGCTTTTTTGACATAGGGCTGATCAGTGAAGCAGAGTCAAGATCTCTGGGCTAGGCAAAAGCCTCCTGGTTGTTTCGTGTCACGGGAAACATGACTTCTATCTAGTCTCTATGTAGTTACAGTGATAAATCTTAACCAATGCAGAGCAAGACTGGTAAGGTTTTCAAGCCCAGCTAGTGATGGGCTAGCGCACTAGGAGGTCTGCATCATGCCATTGAGAATTCTTGTCTTGTATAAGATATTTGTGAAGTTTTGAAAAAGTAATATAAGCAAAATCAACTCTTCAAAGAGAGGTAAGATGCTTTAGGAATTCAACAGATCGAAAAGCCAGACTCCATATTTGCATACTAAACATGGAAGTAGGAGAATGCCTTGGGTTACACAACAATGATTCTGTGCTTTTCAGCTCTGTGTGTGAAGGATTGACTACAGGCACTCAACTACATCAGTCTGAGTGAGGCAGGTCAATCTTACATTGGAACTTAAGATCTTCACAGGAATATGCATAGGGCAAGAACAGTTTAGAAGCTTTCAGTCTAAAATAAGTGAGAAGTATAGTGGCATTGGTACTCATCAGGGAACTCAAAAATAAGAAGGAGATTAACAGACCTACAAAAGAATTGAGGCTTCTGAATCCAACACTATTTAGGCACTTTTAATCTGTGAGGGAAAGGAAAAGATGTGAAAACTCATGACAGGTATCCTGATTCCCAGGCCAGTGCTGTCCACAAAGTCCATCCTCCATTCTTTGTGTCATTCTCAGCTCAGGTTGTTTTCAAATGAGTATTTTCAAAGGACAAATCCTCTTTCCTCTCTACTTCCAGAGAAGTTACAGAGATGAACCCTCATATTTGCTCAGCACAACCCCTCAAAATTTGTTTGCCCCAAACCACTCTATTATATTAAGGATTCTCCCTACATTTGTATTCAACCATACATCCTTGCAAATACTAATCCAGTTTAACACCCAGAAGCTGTCCAAACACAGTTCCCAAGTGTGATGTAAATGAATACCTCTCTGTGGCATACCTGTTAACAAGTTTTATAGAAATAAGAAAATAACACAAGATTTGCTCTGGAACAAAACTGAATGATAAAATCCCTTAGTGAACATTTTTGAGACATTGTTTTTGCCTTTAATTTACAGCTTCCTAGTGTTTATCTCTTCAGGTGGGATTTTACAAATTAACCATGGGTAGAACACTCCCCTCTTCATAATTCCCTTATCTTATTTAAATAGGAGACAGATAGCAACTTCTATACATGCTCACGCCTAGCTAATAGAAAACAGTGATATACTGAAAATTTCCTTATCACCTCCAGTTTCCACACAGGTGTTCTTGGTGATAAAGTACTGAATGATATAAACAGTGATTTCAGGTAAAAAGCAACAATTAGTCAAAAGGAAAAGGAAAGAAAAAAGAAAAAGCGAACAACAAATTAAACCTCCTTTCCTCAGTAGGATTTAGCTAAACTGAAAATACTGAAAATATTCAAATACAAGACTATAAGTGTGATTTTTTTCAGTGAGGCACATAATTCCTTGGACTTCCCTTTAGTAATGCTTGCTGTCACCTCTCACAACCTATAGGCAACTTCTCTTTCCTTTTGAGATGATCTTGATGGGCTATTCAGAGATATGATAAGGAAATGTATGATATTCCCTTTGGTGTCAGCCAGTGCAGGTTTGTCTCCAGTGGGTGCTATCAGAGATAGGGTCTACAGTTATTCCTGAACAATAGTGGTAGGAGAGTTATTCTGGAAGAGGAATTACTGAGAAAGCTCTCTCCATTTTAGTTCTTCTGGGATTGTTCTTTCAGGTGTAATAGAGAGCATTTCAGTGTATTTAAACCAGCTAAACTGTGTTGCTGCTATTGTGCAATGAGTGTATCAAATACCTCAAGTCCACAAAAAATGGTGAAAGTTTGTGTTTTACACTGCCTTTGATTATTTTCATTTTTGTGTTCCAAATAAAATCTTTATTTTATAGCCCTTACTAATTCCTTCCAAACAGACCACTAGAGGCCCAAAAAAATAAAAGAAAATTCAAACCTGCTTTTGTAGAAGTGCATGGTCAAGTCTTTGCTCCTGTGAAGGCCACAGCTTTCTGGATAATGTCACTAGGGACAAAACTGGAAACTTGAGCATGTGATGATGTTTTCAAAAATCCACCCTCTCACAATTTTCCGCCATTTGTATTAATTATCCAATAATGGTATAAATTAAGATTAGTAATTCATAAACCCCTTAATAAAATGTAGAAGAGCAGAGTCTCAGTCTAACAGAAGAAGGAATTCAAACATACATTAAATTTCACAATAAATATTCCAAAGTTGTGTCACAGGCTTTTTCCAGAGCAACACGTACTGTGCTCTCTGTCAGGACAGGACTCTGGACTTGCATCTGTTATTCATGTGGTACCCCCAGGGTTCAGTGACTGCACTCAGCCAGGCAGGCATCATCATGACTGGACAAGAGTCCCAGACTCCTCAGTCTAAAGGACAGCACTGCCCTTTTCTTATCAATTCTTCTTAAAGTTTCTGCCAGCTTATAAGGAATAAAAGTACTTTCAAAAAGTGGAAATTTTGTTATAGGTGAAAAAGTAATGCTTTTCCCAGTGGCTCATTTCTATAGAACCAACAGAGTCTTGTTGAGTAGGGAGATCCATCTTGGACTTTATATCAGACCTATCAAATTTCTCTATTATTTCTGTCTCATATGCTTTCTGTAGTGGCTTTATACCTCAGTTATGTTCTCCACATATTGGTGTCTACTGAACTTCTGAAACTTGGAGTTAGATACCTGGTTAATAAGTTTGGGTTGTTTTTTATTTTGGTTTATTTTGGTGTTTTTGTTGTTAACTAGTTTGTTGTTTTTTTTTTTTTTTAATTCCCTTTCCCAAAGGCCAACTAACAGTTAAAAAAAAAAATCTTCAATATTTTCCACAGGTCAGGTGTTGTCTGGGTAGGTTTCTTCTGGCATCTACAAGAGGTACCAAGTTCATGACAGAGATTTCTAGGCTCAGAATGCATGAATAACTAATGTAAGGGCCCAGTTTCTCAGTAAGAGATGCAGGGTGCCGCTACATAGGCACAGCATGGCACTGTACAGCTGAACATCATCCTTAGCATATTTACTTAACAAATATTGCTTTATCAAACCCTCAAGGCAGATGGGAGTAGGAATTTAGATGAAAAGTGCCACAGGCAGAACATCTATTCCAAGGGCAATTATACAGAGCATCAAATATATTTGATTATTCCTAAGCATTCTTGATAAGCATCAGATATGCTTAACACTTTCCAAGAAATCTTTTCACAGGAACAGGACCCCATAGGTATAATTTAGCCTACATTAACCAAAATAGAATAAAGCTCTCAAAGCATCTTTGCATTCTTGAGATCTGTTGCACTGTTTTCATTTGGAGTGGCCACAAGCAATCATGTAGGTATTTTTTATTCTTGTTGCAGTTCTTGTACCATGAGTGTTTGCTGTGGATTATGCCTCACACTCCAGCAGCACTGACTCTTCCTTACTTTGCTCAGTCAGGGTCCAGTTGGATGCCACCATCTGTCAGAGTCCACAAGGAGGCATGGGGTCTGAGAGTGGATTCTCATGAGAAAGACAGCAATGTGAACAGGAAATGTCCCATCAGGAATCCTTTCTTGGGACAGGCTCCTGTGGAAAAGAACAAACCCTTATTGTCACTATTGCAGCTTTAGCTTTATATTCTTGTGCTCATCCTTTGACTCATTCTCTCACCCCCCACTCTATTCCCATCTGATGGATGGGAAACAGGATATTTTGTGAAATTCTTTCCTTCCTGTGTGGGTCTACATGACATCTTTAATTATCAACTCTCTGCAATGGAAACGAACAATTAGAAAGCACAACTATCCTGATGATGAGATCATAATACAGTTGCTTTTTGAACAGGTATTTAAGGCATCACTTTCTGTCATTTACAAAGATCACTGATGCTATTATTTAAAAATATCACACACAAAAAAAGTCTTAAAACACTTCCCGACAGAACCAGTGGTCAGGAAGATCTTTACAAACAGTCTGTCTTTGTGTCCCTTGAAGAGTTTGTTTTTTTTTGTGATGCAAAAGGGAAGGATACCTCTGTCTTTGTCCATGGACAGAGCTCCAGCCAGGTGGCATCTGCCATTTTACCTGGAATGAGTAGGAACTCTTGTTTATATAATAACCTTAATGCAGGAGCTGATCAGAGTGATGTGTCCTTCTACAGAAAATCCCAGTGCCTGAAAAGATTTTTGTCAGGGTGGGATTTCACACTATGGAGGCACAGAGATTAGCACTGCCTTGGAAGAAGACCAAAAAATTGACAAATCTGGCATGCTCAGAGGATCTGGAACTGATCCTTCCTTGCCTTGTCCTGTGGACTGGTGGGTGTAAATGCAATTAAGCCTCATCTGGCAGGACTGTCCTTAAATGCCAGTAGTCCAAGTGATAGCCCTCAACTTCTGGATGTCCTATTGGGTTGGCCTATTCCTCTCTCCCAGATCTACTATGATGAAATTTTCTTTTCCCACTGCTGCAACTGTACAGCCCCAGGGGACATTAAGGTGATCCTGCTTTCTGATTTTCCTTCTTTTTATTTCTTTGCTTCTTTTTACTAGTTTGAATTTCTGATGTTCTACCTGGCACCTGGGACAACTCATTTACACCACTACAGAGTAGCATACACTCATTTTGTGAAAACAAACAGTAACAACACAAGAAGCTAGATCGGAGAAATCCAGGATTTCTGAGCCAGTATGACATTCCAAAATTTGGGGCTGTGAACTAAGAAAAGTGCAGAACAAAGTATAGGGTTGTGCTTTTGCTAAAATATCTGTCATTTCCCTAAGGTGTCTGAAGGTTGGTGTGAAAACCCATGTAGGATCTCACCAGGCTGTACGTCACATCTGAGAAGACACAGACAGGAATAAGAAGATTTTCCGGCTGAGCTTGTGTGCCAAATCTCCCAACTGCTATCTCACATTGTCACAGCAACAGGTTTGTCTACAGCTGCTTCACAACACAAAGAAAATGCAGTCACTGCCTCCTCGTTTTCATACAGATCTAATCATGAAACAAGAATGTGCTTGGTCATATTTGTGCTGGGACTGCATGTCCTCAGCAAAGTTTACACACCCCGATAAATAGGCTTGCAGTTGAAAATAGAAACTACTACTGTAATAACAGAACATTAATGCACATTTCTTTGAGCACAGATTGCCAGACTGTGAATATTGCTAATGGCATTAAGGGTCTGTATCTCATCTTGTAAAATGTTATCAATCAAACTACAGGTGTTAAGCAGGTAAAAGCTGTAGTTTGAGGCAATAGATAAGAACTTTTCCCTTGGATCTTAAGCACTCTTTCCTACTAGACCTTTCCTGAGAGAAAGTGTCAGGATATCAAAGAGGAAAAGAAATACATATTTTTAGGCCTTGGGGCATAAGAGGGAGGGGATTTTGTAGATAGTTTTAGAAGCATTATCAACCTCTCAGAATGACTTCAAATAGCAATCTCTTCCCCAATCACAACCAGATGTTTATTAGATTTACTGAAGAATTTGCCTTTTTTTTTCTTAAATAACAATATGCTAATAATATTAAAGCTATGTCTTGTGAACTTGTGAAGTGTATGTGGAAAGAGAGGCAAGCATATTTGAGCTTGCCATATACCATAGGCACCCAAAATAAATGGGTGGCTACATTACACTGGGGCTTGTTTGATGTACTGGGATCTAATGCACATCTCTTGTTTTGCTCCCAGCAACTGTTATGTGTCTTTAATACACAGAAGGTAAAGAAATCAATTTCAAGGCTATAACTGAAAGCCACTATAAAATTCCACCATTACTGCCATGCTGTAAAGTACATATGTTATTGGAATAAATAACATATCTGGCCTCTTTTACATGGGAGGTGACTTGGTGGCTTGGGGCCTCAGCTTTTAGCTGAATTCAGACCATGCCCAAGGAATCTGTTGGCCTTACTCTGAGTCTCATTTTGGGTACAGAAATAGCTGCATTTATAGCAAGGAAAAAAAGATACCTATGCCTGGTTCTAGTTTGAATCACAAGTTTATATTTTTGGGAGCTGAAAATCTGTAATTCAGAGCAACAGGTTCTTTTTTTCTGAAAAAAACCCAATTTTTTTACAACTTTATACTTTCTTCCTACTCCAAAAAAGAAAGGGAATGACCAAAATGAAAGATACATGTAAGAGCTACAAGTCCTAAGCAGCATAAAACCAGGGGAAAAAGTAAAAGCCCTTTTCTCTGTGCAATTGATCAGAGGCTTCAATTCATTTTTGAGGCAGGGAAACCCTTTGACAGTCAGTTTAGAGTCTGGGAAGAGAGGCTGGGAAGTACCCAGGGACCTTACCTGGGGTGGGCACCGGAAAGCAGAGCAGAAACGTGGCCCCACATTTCCAGTTTTGAGTTCCACCTGCCCAAACTGAACTCTAAAACATAGGAACTGCAAGCCAAAACCAATCCTGAAAAGAGAAAAGAAAAAAAAAAATAAAATAAAAGCTCTGCTAGGAAAAATATCTGCAAAATTCAGTGCATATAGCCTGATATCTGGTATCTGAGCTATCTACTTCTAACACAAACCACTGCAGATGAAATAGCCAATCCTCTCTCACACAGGTACATTTTAAAATGAGCAGATTTTGTCTGCATTTCAGCAGAGTTTTAGTGCACTATAGGTAGGTTCTAGCTGTAGATTCAGTTAAGACATTTTTAATAATTATCTCATATTGTAGTGATCATCTCCTATGGTCGCTCAATTTTCACAGAATGTAACAGTATTGTTTTATCTAATTGTCTAAATCTATGAAGAAAGGTGGTGCTCCTGGAAAGGTGAGAATTTTTTTGTGCCTAAACTGACAGTAGGTCAAAACTCACTGACTCTGAGCCCTTGGTATGCTGGAGAAAATAGCCCCAGACTTGTGAACCCAAGCTGTGCCTGTGCCATGGTGTGGTCCAAACGTGGAGGAGCTCTTTCCAGAAGCCCAACTACAGCACTAAGGAATACACACCAGTTAATTTACCCCGTTTATTACCCGAATCTAACAGTAGATGATCAGCCTCTGAAGTGAAGAACTCAATCTCAGTTACCAAGATTGACTGATTGGAGTAATTGAAGCAGTCTTATTTAATGTTTGCCTTAAATGATCTGGCAATCTGATTCAGATAAGATTTCAAACAGTCTCTGTGCTTTTGATCTCAAATTAGCTTCAGGATTAACTCAAGCTTGGTTCAGACACAGTAAAAAATTCTTTTAAGTGTATCTTACACCATAGCCATGCTCAAGCCCTCTTCCTGATTCCAGCAGATTAATTAAAGTCTCACTTCAATCTGGTTGTGCTAGTGGCAGTCTGAACTGTAGGACAATGCTGGGAAGGTGAAGGGAGATGTGAAACCACTTACAGAAACTCCTGCGGCTGAAGAGGTGCTGCAGGAGGGAGAATCCTTGCTGCATCTTCTAAATGATGTGAATTCTTGTGTCTCTGGTACACAAAGAAAAGTTTCTGTGACCAATAAGGTCAAGAGACAACATGTCCTTCCAGAAAAAATGACATTAAATTAGTTTATACAAGACAGCAGTCAAACACCAATTCTACCAGTGAAAGCTCGAAGTGAGCCTGAGCCTTTAAGGAGCTTTCCTTCTGCCTTCTGTTCACAGGATGCTTCAGACAGAAATGCTTCTAACATTCTGAAGGCATACTACACAAGAGGTATGATTTCTTTTAACATAAAAAGATCTTTTTTGTTATAAGTATTTGCTTTTAACAGCTCTGTTCCTCTGTGCATTCCTTTCCCAGGCACAGTACAGGTGCTTCAGGGCAACTCTAAAGACAATTTTCAGCAGTGGCTTGGGAGCATAACTACGGGTTTGCTAAACAACATAGCTAAGCAGACAGACAGATACCTGTCAGAGTCAAGTTACTGCTGTAACTAACCTCATATAGTAAACTCTCCCAGACAGCCCATTTACAATATGAGGGGAAAATATACCTTTGAAAATTGTTTTCTAAAGGTATTCTGGCTCACATTTCTCTGTTCATGATTAGGTTTTGTGGTATTAATTCCTTTTTTTTTTAATATAGGGAGGTATCTAGGCTCAGGTTTCTAGAAGTATATAGGTGTGAATAGCTGCAGACGTGCACACTGGTACCTCAGGCTTGCTGAAATCCCAGCCTATGACTTGCAGCCCTCTATCATTTGTTCCTTGTTACTGTTGAAAGGGACAATAAACACTTTGAAAATCTGCTCCTAAGTAGCAAGATTACTTCAAAAGGTGAGTTTGAGGTCTTAATTCCCTTAGAAATGCTCCACATTTTTCACCTCAGGTCTACAGAAGTATTTGTGTATCACCTAAAACCACAAAGCCTGATTTGATTAGGCTGTGGGTACCACTGCAAGTTATTGTTTTAAGATAGCATCATGAAAAAACTTCAGTTATAACTTAATTAATTCAAACACTATCATTGCTTTTGAATGGAAGCATTTTATCCAAGCAAAGGATCACCCCTGAATGACTGTATATGTACTGCAGAATCACCATGGCTCTAGGGTTCAGCTAAGGTCTACATTCAAGTTACTGCATTAACACTTATGTTATACTGCTGCCTACAGGTCCATATTTAAAATTAGGGTGTTATGCTAACTTACATTTATACAAGGCTCCTGTTCCAAAGCTTAGGAAACAAGCAAGATAAGAAAGATACGGGAGAAGCTGAATCCATTTTACTTTCCATGGTTATGTTTGTGTATGTAATTGAATGCATTTCTTCCACTGCCCTGAAGCCACCACAGAGGGGCTGGTTTTGTAGCAGGGCTACATTTGGGAATGCAGTTCAAGAGGAAAACAGGGGTTATGGTAGTGCCTGTATTAGAGGTGCTGTGGAGGAAAGCATAGGGATATCTGGAATGGCAGCCCTCCACATGACAGACAGGTAGGTATCTGATAATCTCTCCTGTGGTGTTTGTTGCAAACTGTGATTTCCTCCTGTGGAAACTGCACATTTTTTAAAGCAAGTGTATATGTATTTTGAGGTTGGACACAGAATATAAGGACTGTCTTTTCCTAATTTGTGGTTTAAAGATCCCTTACAAGTAGCCTATAAATCTCAAGAGCTTGTCATGTTGCATCTCACTAATATATTGAAAGAAAAATTACATATGCCACAGATTTCACCAAAATAGAAACATCATTCTTGCAGAGGCTGGAGTGGAAAAGGGTAGTATTCCTTTCCAGATCATGTGCATAGTTCTTCTTTGGGTAACCAGTTTAAATTGCTACACACATACTTTGAATTTCAAAATATTTTTTGAATACAGGAAGAAGAAATTTCAACTTAGTGCCTGTAGGGGAGCCAGACACATCTGCAAGAACTTCCTCTTCTCCCTACAGAACTGATTGATCTTGGCAACTCAGGATACTGGCAGTTTCAACTAAAGCTAATAGCAGCTGAAATTATTTTCCTCCATGTTCTGTAAACTACGCTATTTCTGCAAAAGGAGACTCCTTTATTTGAACAATTAGCAAACAGACATTTCCTAAGATCATGTAAATTAATAGAAATGTTAGCATTAAGCACTCAAAATCCTCTGTACCCTGGAGGCAGGATAAAGTATTAGGTCTAATTAAAGCTGTCTTATGCCAGGCAGTCCCTGGTGACTGCCACAATACTGTTTCCTATGTAATTGTTGGTCAATTTGTTGCAATATATCATCAGGATTACCAAAATATTAGTTATAATTACAACTTCAGAGTCAATAGCAGTGTCACAGCAAGGGTAAGTAAACATTAGAAAATTATGAGAGATGGAAATACCTTTCTAACAGCTACATCATATTTGTAGTACAGAGACCACCCACTGTAACAGCTAGGCACAATGATAAATTCCTACTTGGAGAAAGTGGAGTTGGATATTTTTGCCTTAATGTTCTGCATTCATCTCAGTGACATCCTCTATAAGCTCCTCTTTGATTCCTGCCCACCAGCTGTGGAGCATGCATGTGAGGTAGTTTAAACTTGCTAAAACCCATACAATCTGCCAGACTAAATTTTACAGCTACCTGTGTCAAACCATCTGCACAGACCATCCCTAAGGATGCCTCTCCCAAAGGTCTGCAGGTCATTTTTTTATGGCTCTTTAGTCACCCCAAGTCCCATTTTCACAAATTGTCTGGGGGATCAGGAGCCCACAGCCTGTCAGACAGGTACCAGTTCTCCATTCTCCAAAGACCACCTCTCCAAGTACTATTTACTTTGATTCCTAATATGTTGGCAGGTTATGACCTCTTTGAAAATTTGCCCCTTGTGTATTTCTGAGAATGCCAACACAAGGAGAATGGAAGAAGTGCGATAGAAATGTCTACTGCTTTTCAAAGAAGAACATAGTATTTGCAGTTCCTATTTGGACTCACATGAGAGATACTTTTTGAAACCATTCACCATTTAAAAGGATGCATTAATTTAGTGAAAAAAAAGAAAAGAAAAGAAAAAAAAAGAAGTATTTTTCTGTGAGACAAGTCCAGGACTTCCAGGAAATCCAAAGAAAAAATACTTCTGATAAGAAATTTCAAGTTTTACTCCAAGTTCAAGGTGTGTTGGGAAATGGACTGAGAGTTCAATGTGTGGAAATATGACCTGTAAAGTTCAGCATATACTGCAAGAAACAAAACCTAATTAGGGGAGTTGGTCAGGCTTTTAACTTATCTACCTAATCTCCAACCACAGCCTCAAAGGTTGAAAATGTGACTCCATCTTCTAAACCAAGAAACAGGTCATTAAAATTCAGGCTATACAAGTAACATTGCACTCATTTAACAAAACAAGGGTTCAAAACATAAGAAGTTTAACTCCACATCAGAGACATTTCTGGAAACCGCAGACTTAACGAACTATCTTCCCCTCCATTGGTTTCAAATGAAACAGGCACAGAGGCTTTCTTTGGCACAGCCTAACCCTATTCGACCAGGTGTGGGTTTCAATTAAGTTGCCCTCGTGCAGGAATTTGAAGACAAACATTTGTAAACTTTTTTTTTGGTTTGCTTGTTTGTGTTTTAAAAATGTACCCACAGTGGTCGCCCTGCTGAAACCAGCCTGGACAGCTGGAACAGCAACCCGGAGCCAACCAGCCGAGTCACAGCCCTGGCTGAGTGTGAGCTTGTGGTCTGCTCTCACAGCCTGACTGAGTGGAAAAAAAAAGAAGTCTGTGGAAGCTCAAGCTACAGTGACATGATAGGTGACTTCTGTGGAAAAAAACCCAATAGCTGTAGGCCCACACCCATTTCTGGAAACCTGGCACAAGTCATTTGTGGGAGAGAAGGTATCGTGCAGAGCTGGCTGGGTGATAGCGGAATAAGTCCATTTCAAAACTGTGCAGGTTTTCCAATTTTTTCGTATGGTCTTGAAATGAAAACAAAAAAATTTAAAATGAAAGGGTGTGGAATTGTGTTGAAACATCTATTTCTGAGTTAGAGAGATCGAGTTTTCAGATCAGACATAACCAGAGACCTCAACCAGGGATACATAAAACTCTCCATTCATCAACACCAGCACCTCTGCAAAATGTTTTGGCATCTAAGAAGCAGCATATTTTAGTTAAATATATTTCATCAAATGTGTTCTGACGAATTCCAATCTTGAAATGTCATTGTGTCACCAGTTTGTGGAAAGATCAGTGTTTTTAAAAAACTCATAAAAATAAAGGACTGGGAAAGAAGCTGAGGAACAGTCAGTCACTCAAAAGACATTTGTCAGCAAAATTAAATATAAGTTCAGGCATATTCTGTTTCATCACATACTGTTCCTTTTAGGGGTGAGGCACTTAAGTAATTTCTCTATTTTGGAATGAGACTGCAAGACAAACAGTTTATCTTCAGTTTGGCAAAAGAAACTTACATTAACGTCTATCAAGATGAAAGTGGCGCAAACCAGAATATTTTACAGCTTAAATAGTGACTCTGTTCTTCAGCTATGTGTAAACTATTCATCTCACAGGATGCAATCAAATGTCACTGTCTCAATATGAGTTCCCAGTAATGTGGAAAACACAAATCCCTGCAATTTATATATGCACACATACATATACACATACACATATATAGAGTACCTATATATATACACACACACATATAAATGTAATATTTTCATGTACACACACACACATGGATGCAAACCACATCTGGAGTTCCATTAAAATATTTCTCCTACCTCCTCAATAACCACAGTTACAGTAATCCCTAGAAGGAACAGAATAGGTCTAAGGTCAGCCATCTCTGATCACCAGTGTTTGTAGAAAGTGATTTTATGTTTCATTTGCACTAGAGATTGATATCAAGTTAGAATTCTAGCTCAAAAGAACTTTTATGGAAGAAAAAAGTGTTTGGAAGGTTGAAAGATTTTCCCAAACGAAGATTCAGGGAATAAACGAGAGCTTATTTCAAGACTTTTACAAACTGGAAAACAGGGAGAAAATTCCCAACCTTGTTCCTCAAAATACTGCATTATCACAAGAGAGTTGGTATTGTATTATTTCGATTGAAATTAAAATAATTAAAAAAAAAAACAAACAGAGGGAAAACATAATGGGTAAACTCAGTCAGCTCTTCAGTGAAAACACTACTGTTTTTTCATTTTAAGAGTCTTACCATCTTTTCACCAAGATGACTCCAAACGTGATATACATTTTCCATCAAGTTTGAAAGAGTCTTTAAGAAACACCTTCATTTCCATGAGAGTTCATAGTTGGGGTTTTTATTTATTTTTTCCCCCAAAATGTTTTTATTGAAACAAATTTCAGCCTATTCTAGCTTGAATTTTGGATTCTCTCAAAATTCAAATTCAAATTCAAAACTTCAAAGCAAGCCATCTCCGCAACCATTACTTTTGTAGGATTTTGATCAAAGCCATGGAAATTCCTGGTTCCACCCTGCAATAATGAAGTTGCCCAGGCTTCATTTGAAATCCAACTCTGTGGAGCTGACTTACCCATCTGCTTTGCAAGACTCCTGCTGTCTTCACCTGACCCGAGAGCTTCTCCGCATCGCAAAGCTCTCCTCCAACTGGAACGCATCCATGCAACACAGCCTCTGTTCCCTCGATGTGGGGGGGCACCAACATTGGCTGTCAACCTTCTGTTTACCAACTTTCCCCAAGTTCAGATAGCGCCTTCATTCTGCATCCTGAAGATCAAGGGTTTTTTGGGGTTGTTTTATAGTTTTATTTTTTGTTTTTTGTTTTTTTTTTTTTTTTAGCAATCCACTAGATAGCTGTTTGCCTAAAGAGACCCTCCCACTGCTCTTTTATCCTCTGAAGGCAGGCCAATTTTCAACTACAGCCTGGTGGTTGCCTGGGTTAACCTCTGCCTTGTTTCATGAGGCTTAGAAACCCCAATACACCTTTCAAATGGCATGTCTGATCACTCTGCTCTGGCAGATAAGCAGAAAATGAGAATGAGCTTCTCCAGGTAAGCACCAGCATGAAGGCACCATCATCTTCCAGGGCAGGCAGGCATGCAGGTAGGCAGGTTTGGAGATCAGTTATGATGGGGACACAGAAAAGGCAGCTGTGTAACAGCAGAGTACCAACACTCTTTCAGCACTTCTGCCAGGCTGTCACGCGCTTCCTTCGATGGGGAATTTGGGACAAATATCCTGAGGGCACTTTTAACACTTAAATGTATGTAAGACTGCTGGCTGCTGAAGATGAAATTAACCCTGCCTTGTTCTATATAGCTTATATTGAAGTATTTTAGATTTGAAACTTCAAGTTTCAGTTCAAGGCCTTTATCCTGTAAATTTTCCTACTGTTTGTAGGATTTTTCCATCATGCTGGTTGTCTCTTCTTCCTCTCTCACTGTGACCGCATGCTGCAGTCCTGTGCAATAACACAGGCGAAAAGCATGGGTTGCTACAACTTGGTTTCTAGTTTCCATCCTTCACGTTTCTTCGTGTCCAAATGCAAACTTCACTGCACAGGAAAATTAGGGTCTTGCACTTGGTCCAAACTCTTTTCACCAACTAAATTGTCGTTTGAGTGAGGACAATTGGAGTGGCATCCAGAAGAGCCATCTGAGCTGTCTAAACTGAGTCTGGGGATCTCATTACTCCTCTGGATACCTGGCTTTCTCAAGGCACAAATTGTCTTTCTTAAATCGGGATGTGTTCAAAATAAGTACAATTGAAAGAAAAAAAAGGAAATACCCAAACCCAAAAAATACAAAACAGAAAAACCTCAGCAACTTTTACCTTGGCATTTTAAGTGATTTTTTTTAACAACAAAAACACAGGACTTCAGAATTCACCACCAAATATCCACTCTTTAGGTCTCCATTCTCTTGTATGCCTTTCACAGCTTTCCCCAAAACCCTAACCAGACATGTAACCATCTCCTGCTGAGGTCAATGGGATTTAGGCAGATCCATGCCCCTGCAGCATGCAGCAGCTCAGCTGCTCAGATTCATTCCCCTGCAGCATGCAGCAGCTCAGCTGCTCAGATTCATTCCCCAGTGTGGCCTGCAAAAGAAATTGTTTCAAGGCGTACAAAGCATTTGCTGCCTGCTGCTGTTGGCAGGGTAAAACTGCTGTGGAGCTGCTGCCAGGGGAAGGAAGAAATAAAATCCCCTCAGGAAAGAAAAGAACACACAGGTAGAGAAGGGGGAGTAGGGTGGGTGGTGTGGGTTCCCCCATGGGACTCAGTCTTCACTTGGAAATAAGATGAGCTTGCTGTTGGCAAAGGGTTTGGCCAAGATCCTCCAGTGTGCACCTGAGCATCCCTGCATGTAGATGTCTGCCACACACTGAGGGTTCTTCCTTGCTCCTCTGAGCCTTGGGTGTGAGGCCTCCTTGTGAAAGTCTTTTAAAAGCAGTGACTCTTACTCTGCTTCCTGGCAACTTGTTGCCTAATGGCACATCAAGGAGGGCACCCAAAATGCTTCACTGTCTGGGAACACAAGTGACTGCATAGGAGCACAGCCCTTCTGCAAATACCTGGGTGGCTCGGGAAGTGTTCCCCGGGTCTGGCCCTTGTTCCCAACCCAAAACACACTGAAGTGCTTTCTCACCCACACTGATTAGCTGATACCCATTTATGGTACAAGAAACTGGACTACAAACCATGAGGCAACAATTTTAAAATCTTTAAACACCCTTCTTATCCCCATGCAGCCAAATCTGTTTGGAGTGGGATGAAACAGCTTTGAAAGGGAAGGAAGCCACACAGGAGCAATAAGCTGAGAGATGGAGAGCAAAAGCCATGGGAAAGGTCTGGGGCCTGATAGTCCTTCCCTTGATCTCAAGTCTTAAATTTTCTTTTGTATCTATGGTTTCCCCAGAATGTTTTTCTCCAGCTAATGCAGCAGGTATATCCATGCTCATTACCATGCTCACATTATAGTTGCAGGAATCATATGAGAATCCATATTTAAGAGCTTTAAATGTTAATGCAAAAAAAAAAAAGGCTAGGTACACAATCTTATTTTTCTTCATTCATTTTGGGGTCATGCGTATATGAAACTTCCTCTTCTGTAACTTCTTTCACAGTCTCTCACAGAGCCCTCCTGCAGATAATCCCAGCAGTAACAAAACAATGCTGTCCTTGCTGAATGACAACCCCAATTCTTGTCACTCTGCTGAGTGGATGCCTAAAACAGGCTCTTCCCCTCTAAATTCATTATTTTCTCATCACTCTCTGAAAAAACATTGCACTTTCCAAAGAATGAGATTGAGTATCAAAAAGGGATATTCTCTAGCAGAAGGTTTTAGAATTCACTTCAGTAAACCACAGAGTAAAAAACATAATTTTTCTTACCATCTTACTGAATAGAGTTTTTCAAACTATTACAATGGATTCTTTGCCCCAGAGTAAGTGTCAGTTCCAAACCACGGTTTTATGCAACAAAGCTCACTAAAAGACATAAAAAATTACATTAAGTTTATAGCTGGTTTACACACTAGGCATATTTTCTAACTAAATTCTCTTTGATCTCATAATGCAATGCTTCATTTTGAAGCAAGTTCTAGAACTACTACTACTCAAAAAGTGTTGCCCAGTGTCAGACACTGTATTTTTCAAATAGTAATTCACAGCTTTCATTTTAAGGACATGTTTATAGAGGTTGAAAGGAAGTTCAGATAAAGTTGTTGCATTGTGGCAATATATGAAATGAATTGTTTTAATAGGAAAGAAGTTTAAGATAATCTCTCGGCCTTATTTCCTTTACTGGTTAAATCCCTTTGGTCATGTCTGTGAGAGCAATGCTGGCCACTTTTGTTTATTTTTCTTTAACTGAAAATTTTTAAGCCTGAAAATAAAGTTAAGGAGAAAAAATTAGTCCAAGGGGCTTTATGCTATGCCAGCATAAGTCCTTTTCCAGTTGTAGATGCCTCACTAAGCAAGTGAAATGATGATTTTTGCCTTCTTCCCTGAATTTCTGTGTTCCATTTGTTGTGCCCACCATCTGGAAAGGGAAGATTGGCATTGCTATGTGCCAACTCCAGAGATACATAAAAGGAGGCTCTAACTGTAGCCAACCAGAAAAATTGTAAAGCTGATGAAAACAGGACAGGCTTGACAAGAAAGGAAGAACTCTTCAGAGGAGCTGTCAGGAAGAAAACTAGAAATGAGGAGATTGTACAGCACCAGCAAAAGTACAACACTACCTTCTTAAACCATAAGATAAAGGTTAGGATTTTGGTGGTGAAGTCAGAGCAGAGGTCTGAAATCCAGAGGCTGCTGTCAAGCAAGATTTCTGTGGTCTATGTCTTATGCAGATAAGAAGAGAGTTCCCAGTCCTGGATGACTGCCAAAGTTGTCCTTCTCCATTGGTTTCTTTTTTTTTCCAGCAGAGAGGGCTAGACAGTTAG
The DNA here is from genome assembly GCA_003676055.1 of Chloebia gouldiae. Lineage (NCBI taxonomy): Eukaryota > Metazoa > Chordata > Aves > Passeriformes > Passeridae > Chloebia > Chloebia gouldiae. The sequence continues at coordinate 6,603,399 of QUSF01000013.1, read as the reverse complement.
ATATATAGTTACTTATGATTTTTCTTCAAATACCAGAAGTTAAAAATATGAGGTGGATTAGCCAGAAAACAACAAGTTTCTACTGTTCCCTTACCTAACAGACCAGAAACCAGGGACTGTTTCGAGTAATATAATCTATGTTTTCTGGATTTTAACTCTCTCAGGTTCAGGACAGACACCTGAACCAAAAATCCCTGTTTTGCTCCTCATGGAGCACAAGTGCTCCTCACGGCTGAGGAGTCTGAGAGTGTAGTGCTGCATCTGGGCTCTGAGGCTGCTAAATCAGCAGTCCTGGAGCTCACTCAGGTGCCTGTTTTGCACACACCAACATGCCCTACACCCCTGTACAAAAAGGCTCTGGCAACGTGTACATCTGTCCTGCTTGTCAGGCACCCTGGGTCACCCTCAGGTTGGGAGAGATCCCTGCAGAGACTAAGGACTTCCATGAGCCACTTGGACCATGTAGGGACAAAACCTTTCCTCAGAGACTGTTCCTTATCTCAGACACACCAAAACATTATTAGCTCAGCATTATTAGGTAGCCAAACCTGACTGGAAGGCTTTCTGCCAATTTTCTTGTACCTGGCAGCCTCTGCCAGACCACTCACAATGACACCCTTCAACCACAAAACATACAAGTTATAATGCACAATGCACTTGAGCATTAACAGAGGTGTTACAACATGGATTTACTCATGCCCATCACACTCTCAAGGAACCCTTGCAGACGTCACTGGGCTCGGAAGGAGTTACAGCAATACCAAGGAACAAACAAAAAACCCACAGCTTCATTTCCCAATATCAAAGGGAGAATTTGCCGATAGCACAGCAGCAAGCCACACTGACTGTGAGCAAACAAGCTCAGTTCTGCATTGCCTGTGTCTGACTTCTGTTGAGGCACCTAACTTTGATCTTTGATAAATGAAAACGTTGGCAGGTAGCTTCTTTTTATGCTGTTTCTGGAAATCCTGCACATTTGAAAATTTGGTGAGCTGGCCTGACTAACACATTCATGAATGCTGACATTTAGTTTGAGATATGACCTGAGTTATTTTTCTCAAGACCACAATTACATCCAGTTCTGCAACTGAATTGATTTTAACATAAATGAAAATATTTTTGTATTTAGATATGACAGATAATATTATGTATACCTTTGTCCAACAAAAGGACAGTTTATGTCTCCCAAGTTGTGAGCTAATGCCCTGTGGTGTCTGTCTTCAAAGCACCTAAGTGTGAAAGCAGACACTTCAGTTGCTTTAGTTACACCAAAAGGCAGCTGCCAGGGACCTACAGTATCACTGCTGCACTGGTTCATTCATTACAGCCTTTCCAGCTCACTTCTGAAAGGGCTGTAGAAACAAAGAGAAGCAGACGTGCCAGGGGACACTTTTGCAAGGGTACAACTTATACAACAACTTCCTTGTTTTAATTTTCTAAGTGGTAGGTGGGTGGAGCACCTTCATAATTTGCTTTTCTCTTTTATTACTGAAATAAAATATCTGAAATATCTGAGGGTGCTGGGAGAGAGGTTCCTCTTATTGCATTCCTTTGCAGGGAGCATGGATTTTTCGGGGACACCTGTCCACACGAAACTCTGTAAATGCTTTCTAACAAGTCCCCAGGTAGTGGAAAGAGCACAGCTGCTAAAGAGCATTAATGGCAGGACAGCTGCTTGGCTGACAGAATTGGAACCAGCATGGTGCATGTGCTGGGACTGTAAACAGGAACAAATTTTCCTAAAAGCTTTGTAAGTAAAAATGTTTATTTTTGGAATATTAGCAAAATAAAAGGAGTTAAAATGTTCCTTTAATTTTAAGTCAAAACATAATGACATGCAGCTTTTAAGAAGGTTTATTTTATAGCAAAATCTCAAATTGAAACAAGGTGGCTTTGAAACACCACATTCAGAAATACCATAGATTTCTTCCTAGATGTATATATAAAACGTGTTTGGGCATTTATTTTTTGTCCTTAATGTGTAGTAAAATTGATAATGAAATTCTGCTTTCCACAAACCATACATCAGGTATTGGGGAACACCCTTCTGTCTCCCAGGCCTGCTACTGATAGCAAAAGCTCAGTGTGTGGTGTGAGAAGGTACAACAAGGTATCTGGAACAGGTTATTCCTGTGCTAAAAACATGAAATAGATATCTTGTTTCAAGGACTGGCACCAAGATGAAGACCCCTGACTTCCAGACTTCCCCCAGCCGTAGCCTTCCTCTCTGAGTCAGAGCCTTCCAGTGCCAGGAAGGTGCCCTCTTGTGACAACCTCGGCACAGGCTCAGAGATGGGATTTTGAGCCCAGACTAACACCAGCTTCAGAATCATTGCTAACAAGTTAAATTCTTTTTGGAGTGTTGGCAAACAAATCATTCTCTTTGGAAGTTCACCTGAGGACAGCAGAACACAAACTGCTTGCTACTCACCCCACAGCACTTGCAGTGCAGCACACCAGCCTGGATGATGAGCGGTACTTGCCTTATCCTCTTGAAATGCCATGCCTATATTTTTAGGAATGACAGAAACATTCTAAAATCAATCTAGACTTTATCATGTTTCTCAAAGTCCCCCAAAGGCATTTTCCATTGTACATGCTCCACCAGCATCTCATCAAGGGATGAAAACAGTGGGTCTACCACTTGTACATAGCTCTTCACAGCTTCTTCTCTTGAGTTTGAAGCTATGCTTGGTTTAAAGTTATTAATTGCCTTTTTCACAGCTGGCAGCAGCAGCCTTGCATGTTGACTCAAAGTGTGATGTGATAATTAGGCAGGGTGAAGAATCTTTGTTAAATTTCATTCTTTGGCACTATTTTGCCTTTGATCTTCACTGCTCTTCTTTCCAGAAGTGTTACAGCATTCTAGCAGAAGCCAAGGGTGAGCCTTTCATCAACCTGGGGGAAAAGCTTTGTCCTGTGCCCCACGGCACTCTGCTCTTAGTCTTAAACACCCCATTTGGATGACAGCTATATGCTTGCTGGAGCACCTGTGAGGTGCCTATAGCCTGAAAAGCATGTAGGTGCACCCTCCACCAAAACAGAGATCACATCAACAAATTAAAATGAAGTAGGAAAGAAGTTCAGTAATGAAATAAACAAGCAAGCAGGCTTTTAATAATACCTGTTTCTCCATTAACTTGATCAAAACTTTGTATTTTATTCTGCAGGCTAGAAAGGCCCATGGCACAATAAATTTAAAATCCTGTAAAACCGATGCCTACTTCTCTCTTAGGACTCCAAAGCTGTCCAGATTCCAGAGTCATGTAGGCAGTTAACATCAGCATTCACTTCATTTCAACTGGCCAATTACAAACCACTTAAGAGATGGTGTAGAAATAGTTATATAAACTCAGGAATAAATCCTAGAGCAGTTATACAGTTATGACTTAATCACTTTCCCAAATGCTCATTCTTGGGCTTTTGTCACTTATCTTTTCTTGAGATCTGGCCTTTCTACTTGTCACGGCCTATTCCTCTCCAGACCTGGGATGGCAAGAAATGCAGGGAGACAGTGGGCACACCTGAATGTCATGAATTCTGTTCCTGCCATATTGTTAACAACACTGGGCTTTTAGCAGCACATAAATGCAAGCTGAAGAAAAGCATCTGCCCCAGGAGATGGGGTAGATAATTGGTAGAATTTTTGCAGTATGCAAAGAGCAAATAAATGAGACAATACTGGTTAGCAACTCGTTTTTTCCACTGCAGGAAAGATATGATTGCCTGTTAAATTGTGATGTGTGCTGAACTATGTCCCAGAGCTGTTTTGGTACTAGAAATTATGCAGCTGCAAGACAGGTATGTAACTGTGCACTTGACAATGACGTTAATGTCAAAGTGAATGTATGTGAAGAAATGAACTGCGTGGTGTGTCATACATAAGGAGTTACTCTTGAAAGATGCTTTCCCCAAGCTGTTTTCCTCACAGTCCCTTAGTCTTCCAAACTGGGGAGACTGAGTATGAGCTCTGTTAGTAGGTTTTGCTTGCTGGCACAGCTCTTTTAGTGGTGGTAATCAACAGAGCTTGTGCAAATCATCCTCAGTTTCTTCTGGGCAAATGTGTGAAAATTCCAGGAGATTTAAGGTGACTGCTGGGAGGCTGATGCTGGAGCAGGAGCAGATATCTGGCTGCTCCATCTCTTATCTGATGGCTAGCATGTTGCTGCTCTTACCCCAGAGAGAGTTCAAAAGAGTAATTCCCTTTAGGAGTATGAGACCTCCCTTTCACACACAATGGACTGAGACACGGTGCTTTTTTTGCCCTCTTATGCCAGTCTGCCTTCCCTCTCTTCCACATGGCACTCCTGGCTGCAGCTGGACCTATCCAAAATTCAGGAGGTGGGATGCAAAGCAGCAGCTCACAGGTTATTGTTAAACAGCCACAGCAACTGAAGTATAGAGGTGGAAAGAGGCAAAGAAAGCCCCTTTTTTCTCCTCAGAGTCTAAGAATTATGCAGGGTACACGATTTACAGGGCATGTCTTTTTGTGGGTTGGGTCAAAGAGGTAACCTAGTCCCAAGATGCAGCAAAGAGAACTCAGTGCTGGGTCACACTGACACTGGGCTGTCCCCAGGCTGTAACAAGTCAATCTTTCCTGTTCTGTAGCTTAAGCTTCTGCAGTAAATTTTAAAGATGCTTCTTACAGAGTGTCCCCATGGGAGTGAGACAGGCAATGCACTGGTCTAGGCAAGACCCAGCAGCACTCTAGGATGATCACTGTTTCCCAAGGAAGTTAATTTAAATACATTTTTCTAAAGTGTGGCTTTATTTTGATTGACACGCCATACATCCCAGCTAACTGGATGTCTTCCTGGCTCACCACTGTAGGGTTTTTTTTGACATCTCCAAACTACTTGTATTTCACAGATGCCACCAATAGTTGGACTGATTTCCATGCCTTCAGTGAATGGCACTTAAACCATTCCTTTTCCTTTTGGGGCTTTTGTCTTTGTGCTTTTAGTTTTCCAGGAGGGTCTCTTCAAGCTTCTGTCAAACTCCTGTTACAGACAGAAGATAGAACCAGACATAAAATAAAGGGCTCATATGTTCCATGTTCGAATTTAAGCACCTAATGTTCACTGGACTTTGAGTCCTATACACATGAAAGAGAGAAGAATTTTTCTTACCAGAATTTGCTGGTAAGAAAATGGCCACCAGAGGCTCCACTGGGGCTCAGCCTGAGATTTTTCTGGACTGGAAAAGGTATAAAAATGTATTTGAATATGAGTGGAAAAAGAAGTAATCAGAATCTCTTCTTGCTTGTGACAACAGTGGGTTCTGAAACAGCTGGTAGATTTTTAGATTCCAGTTAATCCAGACAGCAAAAAGTGAGACCACATGGCAAAAATAGGAAGCTGGCTCTACTCCAGCAGAAAAACTAGATTTCAGAGATGGCAATTCTTGAACAGAGAATACAAATAGAAGGGGAAAAAAAAAAAAAGCCTGTCTGCAGCTGAACCCAGTTTCAGTTGCAGTGGATGTCCTGCAGCAGAACACTAGAGGACACATAAACAGACCTTGAAATCTTGCTCAGATTTACCCAGATATGGACCCATCTGAGAAAACTGATAGATGACAAAAGAGTGGAGCAAAAGGCAGCAAGGCTGTATAGCAAGAAATGGTCCCTGTAACTTGAAACACTTTGCTAGCCAGTGCTTACCATGGCCCTGCCCAACAACTCTGGGCATATGCAGCACTTCCTATGACAGGATTTCCTCAAGCTGCACGTGGGCTAATTTCAGGACACAAGAATTATATCTGAACATGCAAGAGTTTAGATTGCCTGGGTCTACAATAGGCGCCAAGTTCAACATAGACTGCAATTTTTTACTATGGGAAAGGCAGTGGAAGACCATGATTTGAAAAGAAAAGTTGTGCTAGATTGACAATGACAAGAAAGAGTCTGTGTAAGGGTTGGAGGGATGCTTCAGTTGAATTCTACCTCTGACAAACAAAAGAGACATAAAAATATTGCTCAGAATAATGAAATATGTATTGGGAAGTTTGTTGCTTATTAGTTGTTCATTTGTTGCTCATGGCATGATGGAGCAGTGACAGTATAAGAAGTTGAAGCGCTGGAAGAATTAAAGATGTCTCAGAACTGCTTATATATCAGAAAGCATAACATTTAAATTGTTCGAGGAAATTATTAGTTCAAGTTCTGACAGCAAAATACAACCACAACTGACAACTGATGGCTTGAGACATCAGGAGCTCTAGGATGGAAAGAAGGGTGCTGCAATTTTTAGCAGTGGATTGAAAATTTTTTTTTTTTTACTGATAGGAGCCTTAGGAACTTCAAATTGACTGTAAACTCTTTACTATCTTTGCTAGACACACATTTTGAGAAAAGTCCAACTATATTTATTTTTTCCCAGATACCAAGCATATCATCTGCAAGGGAAATTTAAATGAGGCCCATAGTGCAGGCATATGCATTTCAGCCTTTAAGAAAAATCTGGGGTAACAAACTAAATTTGGTGGGAGCAAATCTAAGTTTAAAAGCCTTGTCTAGATGAAATACAGACCATGAAATGTGTTCTTGCTTGAACAACTGCTCAGGATGTGACCCCACAGAGAGAGTATAACAGCCTGTGGGTTGTGTTACAGCTATAGGGTTGCTGGGGTTTTAAGTGCTATTACTCCATTGAAAAGAATTCATGGGACTGAGAACTGTGCTTTAAAGGCTTAAGCTACTCAGGCAGAGACTCCACGTCTGGGTTGGGACTCTGAGGCTGTCATCAACATTAGGCACAGCAAGTTGAAAATGCTTATGGGAGAAAGTTCTTTTAGAAATGCCTTCAGAGCCTATAGTCTGAAAGCCAAAGTCTAGTGTTGAGATGCTGCTGCTGTTCAGGATCTCACCACTGACATACAGCATGTCCTTGGGCAAGTGCCTCCACCTTCAGCAGGATTCACGTTCAACAGCTGGAAAACAGAAAAGTAATTTAGTTCCACAGAAATGTCACATGAAGCTACTGATAGGTGTCAATAGCTCTGATTTTTCTGAGTGTGAAGTCCATTTAATGCAGTGGCTGACTACAATAACTACTATTGTAGTGGCTGACTACAATAACTTTTGGATCAGGCTTTAACTAAAACCAGTATTACAGCTGACTGAGTAGCGAAATTAAATTTTTTTAAGGAGCTCTCTAATGTGTCACTATTCTAAACTGATCAACTTGCAAAGAAACCATATGGGAATTTCTTCACACAACTTCTCCAGTCCCCAAAAAACACCAATTTGGGGAAAAAAAATCAGTTATTGGTTTGGGTTTTCACTGTTGTTTTCATCTTTTTCAGGAAACAATCACTTTAGATAAATTTCACAATGTAGAAAATATTAACAAAAATGCTTCCAGAGCAACAAAATATTTTTTAGTTCTTAAAAAAAGTTCACATGGTAATTTCAATTTAAAATTACTATTGTTTGAAAAATCTTCATATCTACCTAGTAGTTATAGTAGCAAAGTAAGTCCACAGCCCAAGGGGAAAATTTTGAATGGATTACAACTGGGATGAAAGCCATGGGTACAAAACCAGTCTGGGAGACAGGAAAGCAGTTCCTGGTCCAGTACAAGCCATGGTAGTATCAGGCAAGCTGCTGCACAAGCACAGAGCCACCCCTTTTTAACACTGAATGTGCTGTGGTCAGAAAGAGCAGGAATATTCACGTTGGGAAACTGAAGATGTTGAATATCTATGGAATGGCACAGATAAGTAATTGCTTATTCTCATAAAGTGAAAGAATCTACTGGTGAGGTAAGGAAAAAGGAGGAAAAGAGACAATTTAGAAAATGTGAACCCATAACTGTTTTCTGAACTGATTCCTTTTTTTTAAGCATTTGAATAGGACAAAGGAAGGAAAGTTACATACTGCTATGGGTAACAAAGCCAGCAGGAAATATGGTTAGCAGTCAAAAGAACATACACAATAACACCCAAGTTCACACACAAGAACAAAATTTATCTCCTCTTCCCAGCACTGTCAGAAAAATATAGGGTCCAGTAAAGAGTGTCTGCATTACCAAAGTGCATGAGCGGGACAGGTTTAGGAAAAGTATCACAGCACATCAAAATCTGAAGGAGCAGAGGCAGAGGTGTACTATGGTTCAAGAGAAGAAAGTGAACTTGAGATGAAAAAGGGAAATCCTCCTCATGTCAGTCAAACAGAGAGGGTACAAGCCTCAGCACTCAAATCCATGTTTCAGACACCTACACTGAGCTACAGGCTCCACTCAGCACTTAGAAAGGCAGGGGCTGGGCTGTATGCATGGTGTCTGAGGGCAGCACACCTGTATCTAAGTACAGGCAGTCTCCAAGTCCTGGTTTCATCAAGAGGATGGTCTTTGGAGTCACCTCTCTTGGGTACTTCTGTCCTTCAAAATTGTGCTGTACATTTAGTGACAACTGATTTTAGATGAGCTGTACACTCTCAATATATGGAAAATACAGTGTAGATGCAGGTTCCAAAGAGCCCTAAAATTTAAAAATACTTTGGGGCAGAGATCTGTTTTGGAGCCATGTATACTAAATATAGATGAGCCATAGCTTGCAAATGAGTGGCCTGCATGAGTCTTCATTCAGGTAACAGATTTTATGAAAACCCCATTACTATTTAAAAAAAATCTAATCATATTTCTATGGTGTCAGTTACTGTAGTTTTGGAATTAGGCTTCAGTCCCTTTCTCTTTTAAAATTATCTGCGCACCCCGGCTTTAACTGGATGAAGAAATGCTGGAATAGAATGAAAAATTACTTCTTTTGAAATGTTTCCAACCCAATTAAAAGCTGTCCGTATGAGAAATCTTTCAAGAAAATCTGTCCTCATCTTATTTCCAGCTGGGTTGCATCCAGTTCCAAAAGTACTTGCTGATGGTGGGAGAAAAGTATCTGGATATGGACAGTTATGTTATTTGAGACTCTGAATTTTGGATTGTGAACACAACTCTAGAAACACCAGAGAAATGTGTTAAGGACAATAACAGAAGGGAGAGGTGAACTGAGACAGCTTCCTCTCCTGAGGAAAGGCCACCCAACCTCTCCAGTCCTGCTGTTACTACCCTTACCACTTCATAGATGCTTTTCCTTCACTTCCCAGCCCTGTTTTTCCCTTACCTCTGTTCTTATCAAAGGCAGCAGCTCATAACCCACTACTAGCTTTTCTTCATGTTTCATACACCTTCCTCTTTTCTTCATGTTTTGAAAGTGAAATCTGTCATTCTCAGCACAGAGCTACCCTATGTCCTTCAAAACACCTCCTAAAGCTCTCCTCTGCCATCACACCGAGGAAAACCTGGGAAGGGGCTCCCAGAGTGCTGCTCCACAGCCCAACATGCAGCAATCATCAGTGTAGATGTACTGTTTCCCCATCTTCCCTCACCTCTGGGTAAGCATTTATTTGGCAAGCCTGAAGGAGGCTCTGTTTTCTTTCTCTGTTTATACAACACTGAGGCTCTTATCTGTGGCTAAGTCTCCTTGATACTATCATCACACAAATAACAACAGGGAATGGTTTAAAAAAAAACCCAAGCAAAAATATAAGGCTTAGTTGTTTGAATTGCTTTCACACAGTGCTGAAAAGTCATTATTTGATACTACCAGAAGTGATAGAATCTTGTAATTATTTTCTTACATTGCTGTGTTGTTCCAGTTTTTTTTTTTCAGCAATCACTGTCAATTCTAATTCTCCAAACAGGCAAAAATTTGGTGGAAATCCTGTCTCCACTGAAGTCAAGTGACGGATTTCCATTGGCCTCAATGGGCCTGGAATTCACCCGGTCACAACCTAGAGAAAGAATATTTGTAGTAGCAAACCAAATAAATATATCCGTGTTTTTCTGCGAAAAATCAATTTGAGACCCCTTTTTCCTGGCAAGAGTTATGCATAGCGATATAATATGAGATACAGCAGTACTTGGAACAGGAAATGACTGTGGACACATTGTCAGGGCAGTGCTATGCTATGCCAATGGCTGAAGCAGAGAAAACTCCTAAGAATTCGTTAAAATACTCCAGGAAATAAAATAAAACAAAATAAAAAACAAACCCAGAAATAAAATAGAGTGCACAATGAAAATACCAGAGTTGAAATTTCTGTGAGCTTGAGAGGAAACAAAGAGATGGGAAACTGTATTGAAAGAAAAATAGGGTGGCATGGGAGTTGCCAGTGAGGTGCCAGGTGTTGCCCTTTGCAAGTGAAAGAAAGCATCTCAACAGAGATTGTCAGGAACTACGTGTAGCAACACAACAGAGTACCTGAGGGAGCAACAACACCACAAAATATCTTAATCCAGAAATTGGATTTAAGATGTAACAGCTTTATTAGACATCCAAAGAGTGATTTTCCTATTCTATGGAATTAATATCAACTGAAGCATATGTGTGTGTACCCAACAGATCACATGAAAGAGAAAAGGAATCTTTCATGGATTATTAATTATGTGCTTGTTGTCTAAACATGAGAAACTAACCCTTAAAGGTAGGAGACCTATGCCAGAAGTACGAGAAGCAGAACATCACTGTGAATCAAAGGGCATAGAAGATGCTCTCTACATCAGATATCAGTGGTATTTTCAGGTATTTAAAAACCTTGCTTAAGAAACAGCTATTCATTATGTTAAGTCAAACCATTAATAGCAGTGGGTAGTTAGTCAGTGAATTGAAAAATAGCCCAGAAACATGAAATTCCAGAAACATTAAATGTCTGTGTACAAAACCAGTGACTATATGCCTGAATATGACTAGAGGCATTCTGCTTGTATACATGTGACAGCCACATCAGTTCAGGATTTTAGGGGAAGTGACTGACCACTTCCTTTCCAGCTCACTTGTAATTCAATCAAAACATTTCTCTCACTCTTTTCCTGTTTGTTTATTTGCTTTGTGTTTGTTTGTTTGTTTTAATCAGAAGATTAATAGATTAACTTTTCCCACTGAAAATGCTTACTTTTTGCAGTAGTTCTAGCACTACAGAAATAAAAATATTTCAGGTGAAAAATTTTATAATTGCGTGTGAGAGAATAACTACTGTAACACCAGCTTCCAACGGAAACATTGAATTCCCATGGCAATTTAAAGTAATTTTTGGAACATGAGACACATTCTTGTAACATGAGCTACACCAATACATAGTTTATATCATATAATAGGAAATATATTTCTACAGCATAAGAACATCATCAGAATCAAGTGTTTAATCAAAAGTGTAACTGGCAAGGTTCCAAACTGCATTCCAATTGATGATCACTTGTGTCATATCAGTCACATTCAGTTTGTAATATTCTTATTCACTGCAGTGCATGTTGCACAATTCCAAGTGTTCCTCATTCCAATGTATTGTAATGAGTTTTCATTTTTAATACTTCCTTACTTCTTCTGGATGTGGTATTACTCAATAGTTTCTATATATATGCTTCTAACTTTTCAGAAATTTTTCTGTGCATTTGAGATGTATTTGATATGAACGCTCCAGAAGAGGGATTTTGTTGGCAGAAACTCAATTTCTGGGCACAGAGTCTGTGGACAGGTATGTGTTATCAGTGCAGACTAGATCTGTTGAGGAAGCAAGCTGTACTCATGTGCACTCTACTCTTACGCAACAGTTCACATCATCAGCCAAAATGAACTTGAAGGGCAAATGGACATGTCACATTTAAGGACCAGAGAAATATATATTCTAGCCCAACTGCAATATTTTTACTGAAGTTTTGCTCCCCTTCATAAGCTGTGGTTCATATACCTGGGTCTTCACAGTTGTGCAAACTCAAAAAGATTCAAGCTTCCTTGAATTAATTTAGCTTTTAAAATATTTTTTTGATATAAGAATATTTTTCTTCAAAATATTTCATAATATTTCATAACAAAATATTCAATTTTCAAAAAAATTCAGAATAAAAATACAGAAGTGTTCATGAAAGTGACTGACTTCTGACTCTTAGATCCAGGACAACAGCTGGAATGCATATCATGGCATGAGACCTTAGTTTTGTTTCCTTTCTTATGTGAACCCTCCCCTGCAGCTCTCCCTCAGAGTCTCCAGCTCTACAAATTGTACAACATGGCTAGACCCCAGAACAGTCTACATATGTAACTTCCACCCAACACATGAATGTGCATTGACAGTTGCATCCCAATTCTTTATATTTTAAATACTCCTAATTTTATTTTTTCAACTGTTTTCTTTTCTTTTCCTCTCCTTAACCAGATCAAATGGAGGAGAAAACCCAATGTTGATTTTTTTTCTTAATCTTAGGAAAATTATTTCAAAATTAAATAGAAGAATTGAATCAGAGCCAATCCTTTTCCTCCTTCCTTGCAGTCCTTTTTATCATCACACTGCAATTTTCCTTGATTCAGACTTGTATCACAAGCTTAGCTGATGTTCTGGTAGCAGCAAGGGTTGTGAAGAGGTACAATCATTGGCAAAGAGAACTGTGCTATTGCCTTTATGACACAGAGGCAGCTTTATTTGCAAATTGGGAGAGCTGCTTTCTTTTAATTTATGAAAGGAAGAGGGAGAAAGAATAAATGATGCAAATAAAAATGCTACATTGCTACTATGTATGTAGTCATATCATAAGGAAAAGCTCCTCTGGCAATGAACTTTCCAGGGTTGCTTCACACCAGTAAAAGCAGGAAGATAACCTCAGGCAGCAAATTAATTTATTTTTATTAAATGAAGCCGTTCCTCATTTCCTATGCAAAAAAATGAATGCTATATATTAGCTGTAGATCTTGAAGTAGGAGGACTACTAAGTATCAGTACCAGAAATTTTGTAAGCACATGCTCCCATCTTCTAGGTTTTTATTCCACAGCACATGGAACAGGTGGTTGCTTTATCATGTGAAGAGCAGAACCAAGCTCTCACAGCAATGACCTGGGTTATACTCGCTGAGCAGGCAGCACCAGCACAGTGCTTGTCAAAATGAATGCAGACAGATGAACACCCATGAGGTGCGAGACCAAAACAACAGAAGCAGAAGTGAGCTTAATTCCACCACAATAATCCTCAGGATGTTGGTACACTCTAGCACATTCTACACTTGGCGTAAAACTGGCAGAGGGGACGAGGAACCTGTTTGAGGAATAATGACAGATCTGTGCTAGTAACAGGACATATGCCAAAATAGCTTTGTGGGAGCAAACAATGCACATTGTGCAAGAGTGCAAAGGCAGATGAGACCTTGCAAGTCTACAAAACACAACAAAGTAGTCCACACTAGTGGTTACAGAGATTAGAACCCAGATGTCTCACTGATGAGAGCCTTTGTTTTGATTGAAAGAAAGAGAAGTATGAAAGTATTTTATATTTGAAGGGCCTGAGTGTACAACATCATAGATACTCAGATACCGAAATTGTTTATTTCAGTAAGCAGAACAGAGAAGGGAAACATAAAAGAAATGTGAGCTAATGGGGAATAGCTGAATTAAAGAAACCCACAATCTAAAAAACCTTGTAATAGCCTTATATAAGAAGAAACACTGTTCGAAGCTAGTTTTATCTCTTATTCACTTAGATATTTTACACTCAGTTCAGTTATTTTATTTTCTTTCACTATTCCCTGGAGAGAAATCAAAGCATATTCCTGGCAACTGAGCTTTTTGCAGGACAAACTGATGAGCAAAGCCGTTTCCTTATGCAATCCTAACCACATTTTGTATGGTCTTTTTCAGACACTGTACAAGAGAAACTGTATGTACAACAGAGAAAAAGTCTCAACTGATGAGCAAATAAAGACACTCAGTGTTACCAGTCCTTATGTTGAGATTTCCCAGCCCTGCACCACCAAAGTTTCTATAATCATCACACTATTTTAATTAACATACTGGCTATTTAAGTTTACATATCAGTGAAAGAGAAGAGAGCTGTGATACACAGCAAAGTAGAACTCCTTCCACATGGCATCAGAGTAGGTCTAGCAAAGTAAGACCATTATTGAAGTCTTTGAAACAAATGTATAGGAAGTCATCCTAAACTAACACCTCATTCTTGAACTTAGCTCAAGGTGTGGGTTAAGAACATACCCAACAGTTTTCACTTAGAGCCTTAGTAAATTCAAAAATGGTGAGTAATTTTCAACAGTGACCATGCTCTGATTGCATGCAAAGAATACAATGACATAATGGATGACTACATTAATCTGTAACATAGAAGACAATGGGAAAAAAAAAAACAGAGGACTGCTGACCAAACAATGTTTTGAGAACATTTTTTGATATCAGACACAATAATGATAAGCTGATTGACAACATATGACGAAAAGATAGTTAATGTCCTAGAAGCACCAATATTTTATTAAGCTATAGATTAGATATCATCTTATTCTCAGCTGGTTTGTTTATCCCAGTATTACCACCTGCAAACCATGGCAGAGGGAGCATGAAGACCTTGTGAAGAGCTTGGTTACCCAAATATTCTATTGCTCCCCTCCAAGCAGTACTTGTCCTGGTTGTCCTTTTTATTTTTTTTTTTTTGATAGAAATACCACATAGCCACATGGCGGTGATAGTGCTTTTGAGGAGATTGAAGTCCTTTGCATTACTTTTTTTCCCTTTTTTTCAGAATATCTGAGTTTAGGAGAGAAGATTACTTGGCAACACATTCCAATTTTTATTCAGACTCAAGGCAATTTCTATAGAATGCTGAGAGGATAAATGAGAGTAAAAGTCGAAAGAGAAACAAAAAAAGATTTCTTATTGGTATGTTGAATGGGAACCCCTTAGCACAAATCACTGCCTAAGTCCTAATTCCTAACTGTTATTATCTTTCATAGGCACAATAGAAATTCTCATCCACAGATATGAAGACAGAACAAATGTTCATTTCTTAAATAAGAGGGTGAGAAAGCAGCCCAAACCCCTCATTTTCCTCCTCATCCTACAGACTACAGAGCTACAAATGTCCCTGTGTCATCCTGTCAATACTGATGTCAGTGTGTACACAAACACATCTGTCTTCTTTATTTATTCAGTCATCAAAATTCCAAGTCTGCAAGCTAGACATAATTATGCCCTCCAAAGAGGCAGGCACCTGCCATTTACTCTACCTTTTCCAATTACATCTAATTGGAGACTTGAGCTCAAATAGAGGAAGGGAGACAAGAGTTCTTCAAATTGTCTAAACACTCTCTGTTGAATAGAAAAAGAGAGGTTTTCTACCACAGCTCAAAAGAAGTCCTCCAACATGACTGACATAATAAAAGGCTGGAATATGACATGCATTTCCTTCCTGTAAACACCCTACACCATGAGAGTGTTTTTTACACAGGTGATGGCTCACAGCCAGAAGAAAAGCTCCCTCATCACTGCTGAAGTTAAGCCATTAGGGGATTTGAGTATAAGAACTTAGCAACTTCCAGTAATTTTCTCTTTTGAAGAGCACCCAGATGATGGAGAACAGCACATCAGAAATGGAAAAAAAATTAAAAAAAGAAACCAAGTTTGTATGTGATGATACATATGAGATGACTGATAGTATATTATCCTCTCTGAGTACAGCTGTAAACCCCATGGCAACAGTAACCTGATAGTTCCTGTGCTGGAGTAACCTTCTAGGAACTGAAGAAGCTGGGGAGAAAAAAAAAAAAAAACAAACCAGCTGGCTCCACTTATATAAGGGATGTAATTAAGCCTAAAAGAGAGGAAGATTTCAGCTTGTGTGCTCTGCATTAAGAACAGGTCCCTGAGAGCATTGTTGAAAAGGTACTTTTGGTACTTGTGTGTGTGCACACATCTTGGGATTTTCTCTTTCCTCAGATAGTGATGCAGAACTTCCATCAAGAGCAAGTAGGAGGGTATCATTTGGAGAAAAAATGGAAAGAGTCAAAGAAAGAAATTCTTCTATCATGTGATGAAAAAAATTGGTGGTTTATCCCTCAAATTCATAGACAAAAAACCACAACTAATATATTGTTAGTAAATGAGACTGCTTATGCTAAAACCAAAATGGCCAAGTGGAAAATGTCTCACATTTGTTAAGGGGGAACTGGTGGTAAGGTGTGTAACAGGAAAAGCAGAGGTGTTAAAAATATAAAAAGCCCTCATCAAATTCATGATGCATCCACAAAGATGCCCCAGTATAATCCTTTACTTCATTTATAAGCAAAGCTAAAATACTATTTGTAATCTGAACAGAGGTTATTACTGCATCAGAACTTCCTAGGCCCATTACTAACTTCCTAACTGCAGAATGAACCTGTAGTGATCATACATTTTATTTTAGTAAAATGGATGCTGAGAGACATTTAGACATTGAGGGTTCTGTACATAAAAAATCTATGCTAGATAAATGAAATATAAACATTATAATGGAGCTATCTTAGCTGTTAGAAAGCCTAAAGTAGTTAATGCTGTTGAGTAAAAGCAAGGAAGAGCTCAGCTATTTTTCATTATTTTTACCATCTGCTGTAATGTCAAGGGAAGAAGAATGGAAGATTCCCTTTTTCTGTCTTTCCACACATTTTTTTTGCTTTCTACAGAGAAATGTAGGCTGATGTAGTCATCATCAGCCTCACAAAGTCAAGTCTACTTAATAAACATATACAATTATATATGTTTCTCTTCTGGGTTAAGTAAAGGTGTCCTGTCCACCTGGCCCAGATCAGAATTTAGATCCCAAAATATGGGCTATTGACAGGGTATGAAGGATGAATTCCTCCCACCCATGGACCAATTCCACTGTCCAGCTAACCACCACTGGGAAGGGGCTTGTTTAATTAAGAGGGTACAATTGTACACGCTTTGCTTGCAAAAATATGTACAATATCGACAGAGGCAACAAGGACTCTGGATGTCAGAGCCCAGGCAATCCTTCCTAGCCTCACTTTAGAGAGGCCCAGGGCCAAAAGCAATTCAGAGTTCTTATTGAACCACTTTCCTCTAGCCCCAATGGGGAAGCCTACATAATCAATCTCTACCGCATTAGTAAGATCATTTATTTGTGAATGAAGGCGCTGATATTTTTTAGCCTTCTCAGCAGTGGCTTCCCTTAATGAAGAGGTATTATGCTCATATCTCACTGTCATGTTGACCACAAATGCCTTATTACCCTTCACAAAAATTAAGTGCGGTTTAAACAATTAATTTACTTCGTCTCTCAAATGTGGCTCTTGAAATACAGTCCAATCTTCCCTCTTAGCCTCTTCCAGACTTTCCGACTTCTTTCAGACTTTCCTGGACATTCCAGAATACCATCCATCGAAGCGATTTGTGTAGAGTGCAATGTCATAGGCCTGTTTGTCAGGGACAAACACACTGCACTAACACCACCAGCAACTAGCTAAGCTGTGTGGACCTGCTCCTTTTATATCCTGCTTTGAGGGGCAAGAAACAGAAAAGAACAGTTAATTTGCTTTCCTAGCTAGATGCTTCAGTAGAAGAGATATCTGCCAGGCCACAAAAGCACAATAAGAAAAGAAGACATGTTCTGTGGGTTGTAAGTGTATACTTTGAATTTTACTGTGTAGCCTTCTTTTGTAAAATATAAAGAGGATGAGAAGAACAGATGATTTGACAGTATCACTTGAATATCTCTCCTTGTGTTCATCTCTAGTATTTCTTTTTGTGGCACTGCATATTTTTTCTTGTTCTTTATTTCTCCAAATATCACCATCTTTCAATAGTATTTCCAGCCAGTTCCTGAGCAGATGACACTGCCTCTCAGACAAGGGGATGGATATTTAATGAATTATTTTCATATGTAGATACATATTGGCAGTGATTGGGGTTGCCAGAATTGATGGTACAAAACATGTAAAGAATGATGCTCAATTCTTTAGGATTACTTAACTGCTGTAAAGCAAGTGAAAGACCTGGTCTTGATTTTTATAAATAAAACAGATCAATAAAGAGATCGCTCTACTGGCCAAAGATTGCAAAATTGGTGGCCTTAATGGAATGACTTGAAAGATTCACTTGGCTTATTGGCTTCCCTGCCTATTCATTCATTCATTCATTCATGCCTCTGGGAAACTGAAGCATGATTTCACTAAATACATGTCATGGTTTGTGTGCAGGTGTAAGGTATGTGCATGCAGTAAGCCTGCACTCTTTCCTTCACCCTGGCAGCATCACCCTCCCTTTCTGTTACATTTTAGCAGCCTGACATGAAGAATAAAGGCACTTACTTCACTCTCCTTCCCTGACATGGGCAAAATGCCTTATTTTTTGGCAGCACAGGTTAACCATGTCCACAATGATGACCAAATCCAGGGATAAACTGAGAAACTATACGCAAGCTTTTCTCTCTCCAGCAAAGGTCTGAGCACAAATCCAGTTTAAGATGAGGGGGGCAGGGGCACAGGAAAGTAAAATTAAACCAAGCCAAATTGTGCTTAAAGTAGATAGCAAGTGATGCAGGTGAGTAAACCAAGCCGGCGTGGCACATCACTGCTGCACTGACTGAGAGATACAAGATTGTTCTGACAGGTTCACGACTCTGCAGGTGTATTTCTCTCACAACACCAAAACAGATTTCAGATCTGTTATGCACAAATGTTATACAGAGCTAATTCCCACCTTTGCAACAAGAAACACTGCAAGTAAATTATCTATTATATTAATGTCCATTATTAGACCTTCTTTCATACATGCACCACAAATGTAGTGCCCAACAACACACTGAACAATAAGGAAATCCAGAACTCTTTATAGCTCTTGCATTAATATATTTAACACATTGCTACTTACTGCACCTTACCATAAACTGGCATTCACTGCTTCACTATTCCTTTTATTTTGTAGCCACAGTTACTTGTTCAATATCAAATCAGTTTCTTGTTCACATGCTTCAAATAATTAGGATAATTAACAACATTTGTGGTTTGCCTCCTATATGACTTGGCTTTTTCATTGCCTACATTAAAGAGGGGAGCTCTGTTCACTTTTTTTATACATGCATGATCTATAGTTCAATTTTTTTTATTCAACATAGCACAATTAACAGAGCTTTTGTAGAAGCTTCAACAGCCTCACAGACCCATATTCTGTGGGTGAGACTACATTTAATAAAGAGCAAAGAGAATAAATAAAAGGTAGGCAGGGTAAACTGAACTTTAGCCTCCAAAGCATGTTTTTATTCCTAGAATGGGACAATCCCCTTTCATGAATGTGAAAAGGGGAAAGGAAAGTATGGAATGTTCCTCGGTGCAGAATGAGGTCAGAGTGCTCCAGAGCTCCCTGGGGACTCCTTCTGAGGGCTGCTCTCAGAGGGAGCAGGGAGTCAGGGACACTTGCATCTCCTGGACAAGAGAGCCTGGGTTCACAGGCAGCCCAAAGATGTTACTTCCCATCAAAAACAACTCTAAGCTAATGAAAATATATCTAAAAGAAAGATGTGGCAGGACAAACAGCACAAGCTCCATGTGAGGCAGAGAACTGCTGTGATGATGCCAAGCTGCATTGCCATCAGGCTCTGAGAAGAAAACACCTGTTGTATGGAGGTAGTTTAAGAAGTTGCCTCATGTTGTAACATCCAAATGTACAGTACTGCTTAGGAATATTAATGTGTTGGCTCTGTGCAGCATTGTACTATGTTGACATAACCTTAGTTTTTCCCTAGCTAGATGAGTTCTCTCTTCCCTCTTTAGCCTGTTTCATGTTGCTTCAGATTTAATTTGTTTCCCAAACATTTGTTAAGGAGCTGAATGAAATGGGGTGGCACACTTTCCCAAGGCAGTACTGACGTTCCAAGTGTGGTGAAATGGTGTAATATGCAAGAGAACACACTGCAGATATTCAGTATAGCAAAAGGCAGGTTTGTTTTTTCTAGAAATGTTTCATTTGTTCTAGCAGGTGTGTCTGATAACTTTTGCATAATGATAAACCCACACACATTCTTCATGCAAATAGTGACCCAAGAATTGCTTTGAGTTGCTTCAAGTAGTAAGTGCGTGTAACAACCTGCACTTACATACACACTGTATGTTTACAGAGTGTTCATACAGTGCAAGGTACACAGAGCCCACTGTGCCAGGGCAGGGACACAGAGGGCTGCTGGAACAGAGGTGCCATACCGTGGCAAACACAGTCAGAATCAGCCGAAATTGTCAGAAAATCTCTTCAGAGATATTGGGAGAGTCATACATTTTATATTTTTTTTTCTCCTTTCCGCAGCCAGAAGATATTTTTCTCTCATGTGTGTTATTTGAAATGTATGTTATTTGAAACAGTATCAACTGTTCCTGTTCCAAAAAGGTTTGGGGAGCAAGGTATGGGAGCAAACTTGGAGGCTCACCAATCTGGACTTAATGTGACCACTGCACACTTTGGTACCTCCACATGTTCTATTGACCGGCCTTGGAAACTCAGCCTTGGTCAGCAGAGAGTTTCTCTCACCCTATCTTACATCTTTTATCTCCATCTTTCCTTAAATATCCCAGATGCTGTGCCTCAAAGGTCAGTAGAACACTTCCTGTACCAGTTCTCACAGTTAATTTGGTCAGATTATTACTAAGAGTTTCTTCTTTTCTTATTAGTGATTTCACTTCACAATTGAACCCAATCCTGATAGGTTGATGGACATTTTCTTAATAGGAAAAATAAATAAGAATGTTTGTCCAAATTGTTATTCCGGCAAATATGTCTGTGAGCTAGCTGGTTGATAATTGTTTAATACACTGTATTTGAAGGAAAGTAGAAAGGAAAGAAATTAAAAGGAGGCATTTCAGTTTGTGGCAATGTCCTAATACACATAAGTCTGCTTTTTCAACACAGAATTACCACTCTAGATGTAACTCTGATACACTAAAGTATATGAACTTTCTACCTCAAGCCAGGAGGTCAAATCAGAGCCCATGTTTGATGCAGAAGCTTCACAACATCACATCTGAGCTTAGAGATTGTGAATTTCAACAGATGAGAGGCAGACATTTGCTTGCATCTCTGTTTTACCTGCTCTTTGGTGTCTACAAATTCTGTTTGACAGTAAATAGTTTAGCTTCAGCCATTTGATCTTGCACTGAAATGAACTGAAATGCTGACCTCACTCACCTCTGGGTGTTAACTGGAGCTGTAACCACACAAGGACCAAGATCCTGATATGCTTTCATGGCCCACCTCAGTGTTTTTGATGCTTTCAGGACAGTCAAACACATCACTTTAAACAAGGTAAGTCATCCACAGTGCAGTTCAAGTTTCCAGGTTTGACTTTTCATGGGAACATGCAGGGAGTGCCTGGTCAGCAGAAATGTGTTTGCAGAGGCTGGCAGCCCTGCACAGAGACACGGTGTCTGTGTGAACACCCAGCCTAGCAGCAACAGCCCCGGCCCTCCTGCCCCTGCTCCGCTCCTGTGCTGCCGGGAGCCATTCCTCAGGATATGGCAAATGGGCTGCACTGGCAGGACTTCAGGAGGCTGTAAATGGAACGTTCCCCACCAGTACTGAGGTATGGCTCCTTGGGAGATTTACTTTGTTTTCAATGGGGTTATGATTTTATCTCAAAATGTACTTACCACTCTAAAACCTGTTAAACTGCACAGACATTTGATAACCAGATAACTGACGGTGTTTCATGCAGAGAGTTCATGTGAAATATTGGACTCCCACTGCAAGTCAGTAAATATTTTATGCCCATTTGGGAACAGCTACAACATACCATAGTAAGCAGGATGAGTAGATCAAGAAAATTCACATGGGCTGCCTGGGACAGATTCTGACCTCTGCATCTTCTAATCCCTCAAATGTGTAACGAGTTTTATCTTTCCCCGTAGAGCAGTTTCATTCATTTCAAAGTGTTTAGTTTTAATAAAAGCACTAGAATTTGTCTCATTATGACTAAGAAAAGTAGCTAGTAATTGTCATCATGCTTATCTCTTTGGCATTTCAGCTTGAGTTCCTACTAATAAAGAACTATTTGAGATTTTAACAGAAATGTAAATGTTGAAGTTTCACAGGTCATTGAGTTTTATAATATTGAGTCATTGGGCTATTTTACATTGATTGAGCAAATAGGAAATGGTGTGACTTGCCAAAGAGCATTACTCAAATATTGACCAGGAATTGATGACAGTCGGCCACTCTCCAAGGACTACAAAAGTTAACAGGAAATTTCTACCTGAGGCAATTGCAATCTTCTGCCTTCTGCATGTTTTTTGGGTTCCTTTTTGTTACCATCTTTTTTTGTCTCATCTGCTATATCAAAACAGTTTTATCATAAACAGAAATGTGCTTGGTGTTGTTGTAAGTGCTTTCATTTATGCCAATTTTTTAATTTCCCTCTCAGTCATCTCCTATTTCCAACAGCCTATTGATTTCTTTAATTAATAATACCTATTCTTCTTCTTATATTTCAATATTATTTTATTATGATAATATTAATTTTATTTAATTATATAAATATATGTTTCCACCTATAAAGTCTGGATGCAAGAACAGGTAGCCTGAGAGTAATACAGAGATATTGTACAGGATCATGTAAAGAAAGCTAAAACTCTGATAAAATTAAATTCAGCCAGGGACATTAAAGTCAACAAGAAAAGCTTCTATAGGTACATAAAAGGGAGATTTGGGAAAATGTAGTCCCTTTCCAGAGGGAAACAGAAGACCTGACTACCCAGGAGACAAAGATGGCCTCAGTCTTGACCAGCAAGTGATCCAGCCACCCTGCACAAATTGTAGAATCCAAAGGCAGGGATTGGGAGAGGGAAAATTGTCCACCTTAGAAAATCAGATTTGAGGGTATCTAATAAACCTTAAGGTGCACAAGTCCATGGGACTTGCGACAAGATACATCTGTAGTTCTTGAAGGAACTGGCCAAGGAAGTGGCTAAGCCACTACCCATCATATTTGAGATGTCATGGCAATCTAGAGAAGTTCCCACTAACTGGAAAAGGGGAAATATTGTCATTATTTTTCAAAAGAGAAAAATTAAAGACCCAGGGAACCACAGGCTGGTTAGTCTCACCTCTGGGCTTGGCAAGATTATGGCGCAGATCTGCCTGGAAACCATGCTGAGGCATAAGGAAAATAAGATGATTGGGAATAGCCAGCTTTGCTAAGAGCAGGTCAAGCCTGACAATCTTGGTAGCCTTCTACGGTGGGGTTACAGTGCTGGTAGATAAGGGAAGAGTGACAGACATCATCTACCTGGGCTTGAGCAAAGCATTTGACTGCTCCACATGATAGCCTTGTCCCTGAACCGGAGATACATGGATTTGTGAGATGGACCACTCAGTGGATAAGGAACTGGCTCAAGGAGTTCTTTTCAAAGGCTCCCTGGTCCAAGCAGAGACCTGTGACAACTGGAGTTCCTTGGGACTGGTGCTGGGACCGGTGCTGTTCAACATCTTTGTCAGTAACACAGACAGTGGGATCAAGGGCACCCTCGGAGAGTTTGCCAATCATGCCAAGCTGTGTGGTGTAATACGTAAAGACCTACAGGAGAGATGGGACTTTTTTCAAGGGCTTGTAGGTAATGGGTTTAAACTGCAAGAGGGTGAGTTTAGATTAGATAATAGGGTGGTGAGACACAGGAACAGGTTACCCACAGAAACTGTGAATGCCCTTCCCTGGAAGTGTTCAAGGTCAGGCTGGATGGGACTTTGAGAGGCCTGTTCTAGTGGAAGGTGTTCCTGTCTGTTGCAGGGAGGTTGAAGCTCAGAGATTTTTAGGGTCCCTCCCAACCCAACACATTCTATTATATTTAAAAAAACAGGAATGTAGCATACTGCTCCATTGTAAAAAGTGATTTGTATACAGTACAATGAACCTTATCTTGAACAAAGAATGCTAAAGTACAAGCTTCTAGTATGGTCTTATTTGATTTCATTTCTCCAGACTCATAAACCTGATCCCAAAGACAACATTTCAGCTCAGAAAGAAGAAACTGCTGTTGAGAAGATCTTGTCTTAAACCGCACTTTTTTTCCTAGGACACAGGACACCCTGCAGAAATTTTAAAACCTGGTGCTTAAGTAAGACCCTGATGCCATTTGAGGTAGGAGCACACTCTGTTTTTCAAAATATACAGCTAGAGAAGGTTACTCCTGGTTTGTCCCCCTGGCTCAGAATCAGTGACCTCCTCCAAATCCACAGAGAAATGGTCTTCATTCTCCTCCTCACCATAAAATAAATGTGAATTAATTCCCTGAAGAACCCATAATGCAGTTTGGGAACAATGTTCTTTCCTATGGAAGCTATTCCACACTACTTGGAACAATGAGATATTATCTTGGCCAGAGAGAGTGCTCTTGGATATTCAGCTGGATAGAGGAAACCAGTGTGTCAGTCTCTGTTCTAGTGCCTATTTCACACTTTTGTGCTGTATGTTTAATAAGACAGGAACTGACATCAAAGTATTTTTTCTCCCATGTGTGCTGTTAATGTCAGATCATAGAATCACATTCCATTTCCTTCCTTATTTTAATTTCCTTCATTTTTATTCTAATGGATTTTGAACTAGTCCATAAAATTCAGCCCAATTTCAGCAGAACAGCTGTGAGGATGAGGAGACACTGCAAGAGGTCACCCAGAGAAGAGCTGTGGATGCCCCATTCCTGGAAGTGGTCCAGAGCAGGTCAGATGTGGCTTTGAGAACTTCCAATATCACATATAACAAGACACAGTATCAAAGTTCCCTGCGGCAGAGGAGGACCATGGGTCCCTGCACTGAACACATACCTATTAAGCAACCTTTCCACACAGACTGTGGCCAATTAGGCATTTGGATAGCAAGCCACAGGATCAGGTCCTGCCCACCATGAGCCCAAGAGAGCAGCTTATTCACAAACACACAAGCGGTTTAAGCACAAGACAAGAACCAATTTGCTGGTTAGTCTGACTGTGCTGGAGGCTCTTGGCCAAAGCCAGGTCTTCAGCAGGGACCAGCAATCAAAGTAAGCATCTGGACTTCCCATTACACTAAATGAGGGAGTCTGCCCTGCTGCTCTTCCCAGCTGCTGCCACACCATCAGATAAACAAAGGAGCACCTCCAGAGCCAGCTACACCAACATACCTTGAGAAGTGTTCATTCACCACCAAGCACACAAGTCACAGAGCAACTGCAAATAAATACCTGTCAACACCTGAACTGTGAATATCTCATTGTTAGCCTTTGTGTAAAATGCCAGGGGCTTTCTTTTGTCTTTTTAGAGACTTGTACTCACATAATTCTTTCCCAGCCTTCCTTAGAGTTCTAAGACACTGTCTAGAAGGGGTTATATTCTGCTCCCGGTTTGGGAGTAGAAGTGTTTCTGGAATAGCTTTTGCAATTTTCTGCCAGCAGAGGATACCCAGGACCAAAGCTTCCTACAGTCTTGAATGCAGATCCTGCTTTGAGGCTACATGTATTCACTTCTGCTGTCTTTGAACAAAGAGCACACAAGTTCTGATGCTTCACTTCATTCATCTCTATAATTTGGGGAAATACATAAAGCTACTTTTGAAGCTGTACCATTTTCATTTAGGCTTGCAATGTTTTCCAGCAGCAGGAATTTTGCACTGCCAGTCTTGAGGTTTTAAGAACTACTGCACCTTGCCAAGAACATTTTTCATGACACAGGCTCATGATGGATAGATCAATAGATTCTTGAATCCTCATATCCTTTTCAAATTACTACCCGAGATATCTACCTGAGTAGGCCATCTTATCTGATAACTTAAACAAGCAACCTGTCCACACTTTAATTGTTATTGAGGATTAATGTTGTTTATAAAATGAAATCAATACAATCTCTATTGCTTATTAACTGAAACATTCTAGGCTCTGCTTTGTTTGCTTTGCTTTTCAATTAGTTTCTATTATTTTCCCTATTGGCTTTTAACAAATAGCTGTAGAAATAAACTTAATGGTTCTGAAACTGTTATCAGAGTCAACAAAGTCCCTTAATGGAAAGTCTTGTATATTTAAATGTAAAAAAGAATCCACTGTTTAATCATTTGACATTATGAGATAAGTTTATTACTATACATCTGTTCTGTGCTGGGCCTTGGCTTGTTTTTAAGCTAAGCAATTGAGAGCTCTTAAGGGTTCTCTAAAGTTCAGATGTCAGAAATGTTAAGCTGGTTTCTACATTTAAGATGAAAAAACTCTACAGTCTAATAACATTTGTTTAAAAATTTCAAAACTGAGAATGGGCCAAAACCATGGGATTCCTAGGAACGCAATAAATGCCATCCATTTGTAAATGGATGCAAACACTGCAAAAGTGTTCTCAACACTGTGAAACAATTAAGTATGTGAAACATCTTAGTAACACTGCTCATGCTTACTCTGTGATCCCAACATGCAAGAGGACTGCTGCAGTTGGCTGGGTTTGTTCCCGCCCCTCAGAATGGAAGAAGAGCAAGGGTTGAAGGATGGTTTCTCGACTCTAGATGCACTCCTGAGCCTGAGTAGGATCCAGAAGATACGCAGGTGAATGTGAAGGAGGGGTGGACAGGTAGAGTAGTTTTAAGGGTCCTGAGGGGCAATGATGTAGGTGACAAGTCTCAATATATAGCATGACAGTAGCATATTCCAGTCCAGCTAGCATCAAGATGGACAAAAGCCTGTTTTCTCAGTCATCACTTTTTGCTCTTTGAACAGAGAAAACTTTTTTCCACATTACTCACCATGTAGGTGACAGAAGTGTGTTTGCTAAAGGGCTTTTCAAGCAGAAACTCTCAGTCTATGGGAATAGAGTTCCACCACACTTGCTGAGTTGTACCTTTACGGATCTTTCCAGCACTGCAGTTTTGCACATCACTACTCACAGCCAGAGACACCTGCAACCCACACGCCCTTGGCACACTGTTTGTGGGCTCTCAGCAGTTTAGCTGGATGTGGTCATGAAGCAAGCAAAGTTACAGGAGAGTGTTACATAACAAAGTGACGAGTTCACGCAGGCCGGCAGCTTTGCCACCTGCTGCTGCTCAAACCATAGGCACCAAAAAGAAGTGTCACAATTCCTGCACTTCTCTATAAAATGATTTGGATTTGGCAGCATCACTTCTACTTTGTGTTCAATGACATGAGTGGAGAGCTGGTAAAAATGCAAGACAGGGTTAAACCAAGCTCAGGAAACACAGAAACTTTAGGATGGAAGTGTATAATCCCCAGCACAGATTACCATTTTGTTCCTGGGAGTGCACTCAGAACTACACACAAGGAAAGAGTTCTAAACTCCACTACAAGCAGCGTGTAAGCTATCCAGTGCAACTTATCTCAGGAAATGTTCTGTGCTCCCCTGGCTTCTAATAATTCTGCTTGCAAGCACCAGAACTGTTCCTAGCCTTCACACAGCACAGATGCATTCCAGGGTAGGGTGAGGCAAATGGTTATGAAGCTTACTCAGGTGTCATTTATTTCATGAAAGTTTTCTGGTTATTATAATCAAATGTCAATTGTCTGTAATTGTGGCATGCAATGGAAAATCCCTGCTTAGGACACGTTCTGCCACTTGCTGGTGAAGTACACTAACCCTCAACAATGAAGCAACACTGAAAAAAAAATGGTTTTGACATGTAAGCAGGTCTAGGAGTATAATTACACATATTTATTTTAAATTTTTTTTCTTATGGTTTTGCTGTAAACCATCCTGTATTTTAAAATAAAGGTTCCATGCAGAATCAAAGAATTCTTCATATTCAGTTCATTTACTAATCTAATTACTAATTAATAAAATGTTCTGCTTTAATAGCCTCTGTTTTGACTTATCTTCATGAACACAGATGAATCTTGCAGTGATCTTGCAATACACAAATGTATCAGTGGCTTATAAGTAAGGATCAGAGCATCGAGAAAAACTTGAGCTCATCCCAGATGTTCTTATAAGACATTCTCTGACCTTGCATTCAGAGCTTCAAAATTAAGTAATA
Organism: Chloebia gouldiae; assembly: GCA_003676055.1. Classification (NCBI taxonomy): domain Eukaryota; kingdom Metazoa; phylum Chordata; class Aves; order Passeriformes; family Passeridae; genus Chloebia; species Chloebia gouldiae. The sequence goes on along the minus strand of QUSF01000013.1, from coordinate 6,575,602 downwards.
ACTACTTTTAAGGGGATTCTACTTGAGAAGAGAGGAGTAAAATTTGATGTCAGAAGTGTGACTGATCATTGACACTGGGCTGCATGGGGCAGGGAAGATGACTCAGTGTTTTAATTCTTTTTATCTTTCCTTTTAAATGAAGCAAACAAATGGATTTTTCATCCATATTATTTTGATGAGTTACAAAAGTGTGGAAATAGCTTGAGAATGCTAAATTGATAAAGCAAGTTCTTAAAGATAACTTTAAAAAATCCAGTAGCAAACTTTTTTTAACATTAGAGACTGTAGAAAATAAAAGCAAAATGGCAGTTTGCATTTTAAAACTGAGAATGAAGAAATTAATATCAGAAATTAATATCAGAATCTAACTTTTGGGGCAGCTTGAATATAGATGCAGTAGACTTGCCATCACTTGCAGATTAAAGTTGCGGCTGATTTACTTTCTGAAAAGATGGTACAGTTCAAACAGTCACACTGGGCTTGATGCAGAAATCACATCACATGGTTTTATGGTTTGTTCTTTGCATATGGAAAAATATTATCTTTATCTACCCTTAAAATCTTGGAATCTTGTGGAAAGAAAATAAATTAATAGTATCTCAGCAGTCAAGTAATCAGGGTAGATTATGAGAAGATGTACTTGAAAAATTAAGAGGGGAAAGGAAAGGGAGGAATTTCCGCAAGAATTACATTAGCATGCCAAGTTGGTCTAATATTCCTCTTTAGTGTCTGTATTCTCTGTGCACTGTATTTTTTTTAACAGCTAGCCTACTGTAGATGAAAATACACACAAAGAAAATGTGCAAATCTTCCCTGAGCTTGTGCCTGAAGAATTCTTACAATTCTGAAATTATCTGTACTGATTTTAACTGTCATGCATATGACAAACACCCAGATTTTATGCAGGTTTTTTAGAAAAGCTGAATTAGGCTGCTTTGTAGCAGTCGTTCCAGTGATCATATCAGCACTTTTAAACACATTCATGTCACTTCTTGTAACGAGAAGTGACATGAATATAAGACCCAGTGGGATTTCTAATTTTTTTCCAACCACTGATTGGTCACACATACATCACACATATATACAAAGAAGAACAGAAATTATGGGGCAAACCTAATTAAAGGTTTACTAGGAATAAAAGTCCATAATTCTTTAAAAAAAAAGTGTATATGTGTATGCACCTCTATAAAAATATAATTATACATACTGGTCATTTTGTGAAACCACTTAATTTGCAAAAATTATTTAATTCTGAGTATTCAGATCATTAGCAAAAGAGGAATTATTTTTGTGTTTATTGGCATAATAATACATAATAATTTCTTATACTTACTTGCAGAACTGTACAACAATTGTACAAACATTATTCCAGGGATTAATTATTCTCAGGATTAATATTTTCACAGCTTGAACTAACATGATTTTAGCTATTGTATTACAGCTCTCTTCTTTACCATCTGCATCTTTTCACTTCTTTGGACTCCTGTGACTACATTTTAAACAACCTTGACCTTTGTTAAATTACTTGGTTAAGGCTGATTTAGGGGCACAGCTTTATTATTATTAATATGCACGCCTGCAGGAAAATTGGAGAAATGCTCTGCAAAACCAGCATTTTATTTAGTAGACAGAAGAACAAAGTATTATGGTTTTGGCACAAATATACAACCCTTCACTCATAGAATGGAGAATAACTGGTTAGCAGCTCTTCAAAAAAAGTTATAAACTGCAAGGTGAACTTGAAATAACAGCACTGGACCTGTAAGCAAGATTAAACATGGTCTGAAATTTCAGAGAAGACATTTTAAGAAAGCGTCTTATAATGGTATACCTCATACAGAGAGCACAAAAGTGGTTGAAGTTCAGCGTCTAACTGGCAAACCTGCAAATTATTTTCAGAAAGTATTAGTGGTTAAGAGTTGCTGCAAATAGGAATAAAATAACATGAGAACTCAACAGAATATACCCCTAAGTAAAGTGAGAGACACTAAGGGACCATAAATGCAAGGTATACTACCAAACTTACAGGCAAATATATATTTTGCTAGAAAATACACAGAGTTACATATTGGCTTGTAGAGAATTGTCAGGATCAGATCACTGTTGGTGTCCCTGCAGGGCAGACCCTTTCCTCTCTTTTGCTTTTGCAATTTTTGCAAACAGAAAGAGCCCACTAAAATCACACAACCTGCACAGAAGAGGTGCAGAACACAGCAGCTCAAGGGATTATGCAGAGCAGAAAGTATCATTCAGATGTCTAGAGCAGATGCAAATATGAATTCTATGGGCTTATTCTTTTGAACGATATGTGTCTCTATGCTTAAAATAAGTCATGTGTTCCAATTAATTTTTTTATATAACATGAATAGTTATATTTGATATATTTTTAATGTAAAAAAACCTCAACAAAACTTAGAAAAAGATCAGTTGGCCCATGTTTAGAATGACAACTCAAGCCCCACATTCTCTCTCTGGATCCAAGCTTGATCAAAAGGTTCTCAGTATTATTTTATTTGGTTTGATTTCTGTCCCACTCTCGTAAAGAAAAGCAGGTAAAATGGGATGTCACAATATACACTCACAGGCACCAAGTCCAGTTGCAGTAAGTCAGCATCCACCCTTCTTAAAGTCTCAGAAACGCCTGCTAACAATTAACCAAAAGTTGCATAAAATGCTAGTATGCATAATTAAAAACTCTACCAAATGCTTGGGAAAACAGTGGCCATTTATCACAAAAAGCTATAAATAGAAGGAATATAGAAAAAAAAACCAACTAAGCCTTTTGAGAAGGTCTATTTAAATGCCTAATTTCTATCTTAAGCTTTGTTTATTTGAAACTGTAGGATACAAAAGATACCTTACAAAGCTGATTATACTTCACCATGGGTCACACACGCAGCTGAAAAGGGTATTTTTTTTTTTACCTCCCAGATCAGTTCTCATGAATATTACTTTGCAATAACAACTCTGTAAATGACCTAGGAGCCAAAGAACCCTGCAGCAAGAAAGGGTAATATCCTCTCCAAGCAGACCCAAGGATTCTTTGGTGAGATGCCAGTTCTCAGGTGGAAAGTACCCACATTTTTCTGGATTGGACTGCATCTCCAACCCCTTCTCTCTTCCTACCCTCTGGCTCAGCAAACCATTTTCTCCCCAGTGCTCCCTCCACAATACTGCCTGTGCCAACACAACTTCTGAGCTTCCTGAGGCAGTGTTTCAGCTACGTTCTTGAAGTCTCAGTGCTGAGCCATGGAGAAAGCAGCTCAGGAGTGACTTTTTGGGAAGTGACTGCCATGCTCAGCACTACCAGGGCACCTTGAGTTCTGCACTGAAGGGGAAAATTGTCTTCTGGGTGGCAACAGTGAGGAGCTGGTACCTTGCTCCCATCTCTCAAGCTTTGTCATGGCTGATCATTCAAGGCCATTCCTGATGGACCAAATGGCAAGAGACCCATGCAGGGGTTTTGTTTCACCATTAAAAAAGCTCTGTACAAACCAATATGACTTTTTTCCTCACAGCATGCTCTCGCATGCCTGAACACTGTTGAGGACACTGCAGGACTGGATCCTAAGAGAGTGAACGTAATTTATGACCTAGCAGAGGACATAATCAGTGTATTACAGGTATCGCTGGTACTAGCCTGGAAAGAGCATGAAATAGAGAAGACTCAGTGAACAGGACATTGAAAGCACTGGAAGCTACAAAAGTCAAAAGAAAAATGGCAGGAACCAACAGCAGTAGCAAGCTTGAAGTGAGAGAGGACAACAAACTACATGTGCATTTGTGATGTGCTGTGGCTCAGAGAAAATAATCCAGTATCGTTTTATGGTGTGCATACTGAAATGGCACTGCTCAGAACAGACACAGAATAGCATGGGCAAAAGGAACCTGATTATAGCATTTATCTAGGAATTTCTGCCTTGTGGACAAACAGGGAGAAGCTAAAAGAAGCCAAACTTCTATGGGTTTGCCTGACACACAATTTAAAATGACTGAATCCAAAGTCTAACACTTGTATCTGCCTGGCTCCAAATACAATCAAAATTGATGTGATGTGTGCATGCTCCTCTGATCTCACAAAGATATGATATATCCTTGAGGTCAAGTGCACATTGCTGTGCTGTACTAGGACAGGGCCTGAGACATGGAAGACATGGAAGTTTCCTGAAGAATACATAGGAATCCTTTACTGTAACTTAAGAATTTTTTTTCCCACTGCCTGGATTTCCTTTTCAATGCCTCCAGCTAAATTAAAAGCAGAAAGGAGACAATTTTTTCTGGAGCTCTTTCAACACATTATAATTAGAGATCATTTCATCATCTTAAACATCCTTCAGTCAAATAAATGCTGATTTGAGCTGCAGCATCAACAACTGCAATGAACTGAAGTTATATAGAAATCCTCATGCACTTTGCTTCAAGCCAAAGTTGTGTGTATTCCCATGACCAGGGCCAGGGCTGTGACCACAGGGTCCAGACTGTCACCCCAGCTCTTGCCATGTCTTCTGGCTGGGGCACCACAATGCCCACAAATTTTTGTTATTAGCATTCTCACACACGCTTCTGTACTGACTAAGTCCCATATAAGTCTCTTGAGTGATGATAATTAATTATGGTAGCTCCTGCTTAACCTTTTTTTTAAACTTCTTTTTTTTATATACTCTCTAATAATATTGGCATAGTAAGCTGTTAAGGGTACATTATTTCCAATTATTTGATACAGAATACAACCTGGAGATAACAAGATCAAAGCTACAATCATCCCCCAACTTTTAAGTCCCTCCACATTGTATGCATTTAGAAAAAACTTGGACAGACAAAACCCTGGTTACTATATTGAATTATTATTGCACTGAAGAACACATTGGTGCAATTGCTAGCTTGGTAGACTACTACTACTTGATCTCATAAAGGGTTTCTACAACAAACTCCTCCTGAATACCTTGGAAGTTCACATAAAGAACTCCTGCAGGATTTGAGCTCTTACTGATTTTAAATACCTCTACCATCCTCTGTGTCTATGTTGGAAACAAAACAAAACCATATGAGAGAAGGACAGCAAGAAAAAAAATGAAAGGTGGAATATGATGGCCCCTACAGACCTGTAAATCAGACTGGTGTTGTATGCAAACTCATAGAAGCAGATAGAAAATATAATAAAATACATCTTGGGTTGATTAAAATGGGGTCATGACTTTTAATCTTTTTCTCTGAACTGCTTTTCTTGGAAATGTGGCAGATTTATGTCAAGTCCTGTAAGACATCTGATATAGTGGCATAGAGGAGCTTGCTGTTTTAAACTAGAGATGTGAATTAGCAGAATTATAAGGCAGATAAGGAGATATAGGGGATATGGGAGTATCCAGTGCTGAAAGGGAATATTAAGAGAAATCAATAACATAAAACATAAAGGAAGTTGGAGAGGCTGTAAGAACCTTGATAACTGGAATAAAATCAGTGAGAATAATATTTAGTGATTCAAAGCAGAAGAATCTCTACTTGGCAGGTGATAAATATTTCTGCTGTAAAGTGATTTAATTGAGTCTGCAGCTACACTGGGATGCAGGGGATTTGCTTGGAGCACCCCATCATCTGCTGCTTCCTTCTGGCCTATGCACCTAGATTTATCCAAGGAGTAATGGCTGTAAACTGGAAGAGGCTAGGAAGATTTTAGGTAGATTTCATAAAGAAATTATTTACAGTGAGGATGATGAGGCACCAGAGAAGTTGCCCAGAGGAGCTGTGGATGCTCCATCCCTGGCTGTTGGAGGCCAGGTTAGATGGGGACTTTAGCAACCTGGACCAGTGAAAACTGTCCCGGCTCCTGGCAGCGGGGGTGGAACTAGATGATTTTTAAGGTCCTTTTCAACCCAAACCATTCTATAATTCTATGATTTCCACCCCAAAGAAACAAGTTGAAGGCACTGGAGATGTGAAAGGATGGATATAAAGGTAGAATTCTGAGAACCACTCCTTCTGCCTCCCTTTATATTTACACATGCAGAATGGCAGTGAGCTGCCAGCATGAATGACCATGTGTTCCACTGCTGCAATAGGAACATGAACTTTCTCGTCAATCTGCTCCAGAACCATTTATTGCCTTCACAGTAATTTGGATTTGCAAGTTGAGCTTGAAATAATGTATGTGAAAGTGTGTTGTTCCAGACATCAAATTTAATGCATCCTGGATTTTCATCTGTACGGTGTAAGGTTAGTACAGGTTCCAAAGAGCTGCTCCAGCAATCCAGCAGGGCACCACACCCCAGGAGATTTTGCAGGGTTTCAGTCTGCCTCCCTGCCAACTGCTTTTTGGGGTTCACATGCATTTCTGTGGACTTTTATGGACCAGCTCTGACACTGAACTTCAATGTTCAGGATTCTCTATGTAGGTAAGCGGCTGTGGCGTGAGCAAACAGATCACCTGATCTGCCAGGCAGGTCACCTGTGCATACAGCTGGGAGGTGTTGTGCAAGTACCACTGGCATGGGCATTTGCCTATGCAAATGTAGACACTCTATGGGGTTCATCTAAACACAGGCAGCTCTAACAGTCTGTCAAGCCCTAGAAAAGCTGTACAGGTGGGTTGGAACAGGGCTATTCCTTTCCAACCACTGACAGAGCTCGAATGTCTTCACTTAGTATAACTGAACACAAAAAGAAAAAATGCCCATATAAACTAATAAAAATGTGAGTCTGCATAAACTTTCCTAATCTGTTTCTTCCCAAGCTCATCTCTGATAGGTATCTACACATTGGCCATGAGCCAGAGTGGGTTACACATTGTGAAAGACATGCATACTTTACATACATTGCATTGCTACATACAGAAAACAAGTTTCTTGCCCTTTCTGCTACAGTCCAGAAACAACATTTTCTGTTTCCTAAAAGATCATAAAACTCAAGAAAAGGTATCCTCTTTCATATTGTGGGGAACAAAAAACCTCAGCAAGTTTCTGAATTAGTCAGCCAAATTGAAGACAAGGAAAAAAGTGCATGATCATTGCCCCAAGTTCAAAATATTTGTATTTCCTCAGTCAGTTTCATTTTTTTCTTTTGTTGTTGGTTTAGGTAGAAGGGGAGGTCAATTTAAATTCACAATTACATTTTTTCCTGAAAATATTCTAATGAGTCATTTTAACCAGATAAGAAATCTCCCAAAACATTATTTGAGTAAGAAGTGTAAAAGTTTTTACAAACAAGAGCTTGCCTGTCCTCTAGGGAAGAGGCTGTTCCATTTTGTCATCCCAAGGAAAAGACAGTTTCTTGAAGAAATTCCAGTCCAAATTATCAATTATGCAAGTTCTGTGCTTTTGCAATGTCCATCTCAGCAGACTGCATCTAGGTGGAGATTAATTACTGACCTAAAGAGCTTGTCTCTATAGGAAACTATACCTAAAACTACACATGTAAACATCACTTCAGTCTATTAATACAATCTGAAATATTTCATTGGATAAATTGAATAAATTGCTGTCATTATCTTTTTGCCTGAAAGCTTCTTCTAAAAACAAAATGAAATTACCAAATAAAACACATCCAATTGCAATTTTTTCACTCCTAATCTGTCTCTCCATGACTAAGCTAATACATGACTACAAAGGTTAGCCTTGGGCTCTGTTGTACAGTCACCTCTTCTGTGTTTCAACTTGCTGAGAACTTTTTTAAACTGGAAAAAAAATTTTGAGCTAGAAGTTGTTACTAGGGTTACTCTTTCTTGACTACTGTTGATAGGAAAAGAAGAATTAGGGTAAAAATATTCAGAGAAACAGACAGAAGAAGCTGTGGATCTAATCTAATCCTTTGTCTATATAAGAGCATGTTCGACTTTATTACTGATGTTCTGAACTTACCCTCAGTGGCACAGGGGTACCTAATAATTCCAACCAAAGTGCAAAGGAAAGGTGAGCCAGGCATGCCAGAAACAATTGCTACTAGGACTGCAATTAGAATAAAGTACTTATTTCAGAAAACAGATGTGTCAAAAAATCTAGCTGATGGTCAGCACCAGAAATGATTTTTCAAAAGTCAGAACTGCAAAAGAACTTCTGGATGTCCATGGCATTCTGAATTTTTCTGAATTTTTCCATTTCAGCCTTTTTTTATGCATTCCTTTCTCTTATATCCTTTAATTCCTTTCAGTCTTCTGCTTCTTCCTAGACATTGGCCTAATATGTACTTTTCTCTGACCTGAATTCCTAGACAGACCCTTTCTTTATATTTATTCTTTTCTTTCCATGCCCTTTACCATGGTTGTTTTGTTTTTGTTTTGTTTGTTTTTTTTCTTTAAGAAAATTAACAAATTGGGTTATTTATGAACCCTGGATAATCAAGACTTATTGAAATTATGACCAATTGTGAATTAAGACTTATTGAAATTGGGCAGTACCTGAAGCTTCATTAGCAGGATACTGCTCTGAAGACCAAGAACTGTACATCCTTCTAGTATTAATTAATTCTATTTTTTGGTGGCTCTTTAGCATCATTTTCTGATAAAAAGCAGAAAGGGTTAGATTGCATGGTCAAAATTACTAAATTACATGAATCAGGTGCTTTATCTCATGACATCTGGCTATGAAGTGATGTCCTCAGTAAAAACTCCAGGTCAGGAGTTTATTAAATTAGACACTGACCATTGCTTTTGAATGCTTTCCACTTATCTTTGATAGTTTGGGACTACCTCTCTTAATAAATTTACTGGCCTGGTGGACTGAAGCTAGAAATGAAAAAGCTTTCCTGGATAGACACAAAGTCAGTCTGCAGCATCACTGAGTACAATGAATAAGCAGTTTGCAAAAGTGTCTTTGATCCAGGAGTTTGGGTTAAACTGTAGTGGAGGGATTTATATCATGTTAAGGAACATACAGCAGAAGAAGACTAAAGCTAGTCTGGATTGGGATATTTTATCTTTCAGGAGCCAAAAACACAGCCCTGAACCACTTCTGCCACTCACAGTTGGCAACTTTGATATGTTTTTATCTTCAGTTCCCAGAGAGCAGCATCTCACATGCATTCCCATCAATAGGAATTGACACTGAAACTTTTGAATTATGAGTCCTTAAAAAAAAAGTGAACCCTTAAAAATCGTGAGCCTGACTAATACACTTGATTGAATCAGGAGTTATTAATCTGCAATTCTTGGGACTTTTACTTCTTTCTACTATTTGCAGCCTTTTCTGTCCAGTGCTGGGTATTTTTTTTTTTTTCCATTTGAAGAAGGTCATTTAGCAGTGCTACAAGAAGCTTCTCCCATTTTTCACATCTTCCATAATTTTTACCTAACCCTGTGCTGGCTGCTGCTTCTTGTGCTGTTTTACTAGACCCATATATTTGGAGTTTTGGGCATCATGCTTATGGTGCCTTTTGTTAGTATAGAACAGAGAATCACACAGCAATGGAAATCAGACAAAAGCAAGGGTGCTTTTCTAGAGTTCTTCATGCTGACTTTACCATATATGCTGATAGCCATGAGTTTTCATCCCTTTAACACCAGGAGTAGGAAACCACTCTCCACCTGTATTTGACACAAACTATTGCAAATATCTCACTGTAGAAAAGATTACAAAGAGCCTGGGACAGCGTTGGTTTTGTAGTCACCTTGTGCATGCCACATCCACATATGATGTGTACTTGGTTAACTGTACTGTGTCTTGCAAAGCCTGAGACTTAAGAAACCCTGCCCTTGAGAACATGTTTTAAGCTAAAAGGACAGCTTAAATATACTGGCAAATATGTTAGAAAGAAAAAAATTGCTACAGCTGGCTCTTTAGTAGCCCAGAAGAACCTAAATGTTCCAAAGGACTCAATACAGGCCCAGCTCACAGCTGTGCATTCTTCCCCTCCGCAGCACGGATGCTGGCTGATGTGGACAAGCAATGGGGACTTTGCTACTCATGGAAGCTGTTGCATTTCAACAGCAGGACACAACCTGTTTACATATATCCTGCAGGAAAAGAAGGATTTGCAGGCCAGAGGAACCACCAAACAACTAACCATGCTTTGCCTAGAAGAGTGCCCATCTCCAGTCCATGCATCCATGTGTAGAAAGCCAAAAAATGCCAACACCTCAAAGAAAGAGTGAAGTGGTGTTTTTGCAGAGGATTAGGAATGACCGTATGACTTCCTTTGGGAACATTTGCACACACTCAGGACCACTCCACAAAGGAAATGCATATTCATCTTTTACCACGTGGGCTTCAGTGGAAATTCTCCTGGTTTTGTCAATCACAGCTCCATAATGAATAAGGGAGAGGATGGATGTGCCAAATATCTGGCCACATTCACAGTGGTCTTGCTAGCTCTGGCCAATACAGAATGATTTTAAGGTGACCTGTATTTAAGTGTATGTGGACTGAACAAGCATGCAATGTGGTGGTAACAAAGGCTGACAAAATATCTTTTCTCCAGTCCAATCTATCAGCTCTCCCTCTGTATCTGGTTCTCTGTGTACTACTTCTTAGTAAAACTGTTCTGGAGAGCAAAATCTTCCTTTATTTTTGGAAAATAGTTTTATAATAATATTTCAGTAATTAAGGACAGAATTCAGTTAATAGTTGGAGAAGGCATTTTAATTTTTTCAAACTTTTTAGATGAATAGATGTCTTTTAGATGAAAAGATAGTTTTTAGATATCAGCAGTGACTGCACATTTGAAGTTCTGTTGGGCAACTGATTCCACAACCCCCAGTCATGATTAACCTGCAATCAAGGTAAGACAATTCAACTAACCTACCAAGGCGGATCTTAGAAATTATCAGAAACATTAAACAAAAACTAACAGTGGCTAGTAATGGCTAGTCAACACTAAAAAAAAATAAAAAGTCATTAACAGGAAACAACTAGTACCACTACAGCTTTGTTCTTTGACATTTAGCTTTCACTAAGCGGAATATATTGGAAAGGACACTTGGGCTCACCATGAGCTTAGAAGTAGGAGCCAGACCTCAGAATTTTGCCAGTGGGATTCAAAAATCAAAAGCAGCAACAGGCAGAAACCAAGAATTGCAAGTCCTTTGCCCGCAGTGTTCCTTCTTTGTTTAATTTTTCTATCCAGAAAAGTAAATAAACAAATAATAGCTTTAAAGCACAAACAAACAAACAAACAAACCCAAATTCAGCCACAATGTTCTGCAGGTGACCTTCATGTGCTATTTGCAATGTAGGAGGAGGCTGGAGGGAGGGGGAAGAGAAGCAGTAAATTTCATGTGCCTTTTTGTGGTAATCATCTGTGTTAACCCCACTGTTAGTGCTGCAATGCCTATTTCACCTTCACACCATGCAAGATGTCTGGAGTCCTTTGAAACAGAGATTAGTCACTTGCACCTCAAGGGCACTATGATGTTAATAGTATCTAGCTGTATTTAAACATTGACACTTCTTTTTCATCCAAATGACGGGCAACAAAAATAATTTTTTGCACCCTGACTCACAAGGGAGAGCCACTTTCTCAATCAGTGCTACCACCTTTGGGCAAACTTGACTCTTCCTGGCAAGTGCTGCTTCTCTATAACTCATCGAGTGCCCAACACCAAACGTTTCTGAGAAGGAAGGATCAGATCACTGAGGAACAATGAATTTAAAAAAAAATCAAGAAACAGCAAAAAAAAAAAATAGTTTATAATAAGCACACATTAAAATAACTTTTCTGCTCATTTGACAATAGTGGGTCTGAACAATTTCAAATTCTGAAAGCAGAGAATGGGAAAAATAAATGTTCCAAGATTACATAAGAATCTGGCCAGTTTACCCGTGCTCTGCTTCTTCTAGAGACTAACATGTGGAACTTTCCATCAAAGGAAATTTCTGCCCCCTCTTTTGGTTCTCTCCCTTATATCCTGCTGTTGTAAGGAAACGTCGCCTTTTCAAGTTTTATGGAATACCTGGTATTATTCCTCCAGTTGGGAATGGATAGGATTTTCAGAGAATTTCAGCTGTCAAAATACTTGATTACTACAACACATAACTGCTGAAAGAAGCCAGATGGAAAGTGTAGAAGTTTCCAGCTTAAATGCTGAACAAATAATCTCACCAAAACTGGTTTAAATCGATGTTCATTTTTGTTATAACCACCTGTATTTGTTCCATTTTACATACCAATTTCAACTTTCCAACTGGAAAACTTCAAAAGAAAAAATATTTCATGGAAATACTTATTTATCAGCAATTCCCAACTTCACTGATAAAATAAGGGATAAAAACTTAGCATATGATTACAGCATTAAACATCACAAAGTGATGAACCTAATGATAAAGGTAAATAGGATCCTAAATTCTGTTTAAACATTACACTACCAATGAAATCTACAGGTATGAAGCCCTTTCTTGGCTGCATACTGTAGGGCAGTGATTTTTAATTTAAACCTAGATTTTTTTTTTCCTTAGGTTGGAATGATTACCTGTCTTGCAAGGTTCTAGTTTTGATAATTGGCTTGTGATCATTACTGGCACAAGTTTCTCAGGGGATTGAAATTTCAGCAATACTGCACTGAGAATTTATACAAATATTTGAAAGGCTGGCGAGACATGTGGTAAGAAGAAGCCAATGGATGTAATACAGCCTAGAAATGCAACATGATTGATAAATGGAAGAGCAGCAAGAAAGAGAATTAAAAACTCTATTTATCTAATAAAGTACCAGTAGACCCACTTGTTTTCTCTCTGCTTTCTTCCAGCCTCTCCTCCTGTAAATAAACACCACCCCATCATCTTCTGTAACAGACTTTGTCACAGTCCTAAATATTTTAATATATACATAAATGCAGAGAAAACTTTTTCCATTCTGCCAGCAGAACCCATATACTCGGTTTCCATATCTACTTCTTTGAACTTTTTTCTGTGTGATCTACTTTTCTCCAGTATGCAGGTTTCTTGCACAACCATGTCTTTCTTCCTTTAGAAGCTCTCCTATTTGTAGACATGCTTTTTCATCTTTTTTCTGCAACTACCCCTCATAGTCAAGTTCTGGAATGTTTCTTTCCCTCTGGGCTTGGTATTCACCTATCTCTTCTCAGAGGCAGAGAATACTTCATCTTCCCCAAATGCAGGGCACTAGACACATGTAGATATGAGAACTATGCTGTTTCTTACAGGAAAGTATTCCCAGGCTGCTAAGTCTCATGGTCCTCTGTAAGAGGTTATTTTCATTTTCTTAACAAGACAGAACTGTTAAAGCAGTGAAAAAGCTGTATATAGGTATTTTGCTTTATTTTAATAACAAACCAAGAAAGAAAAGGAATGAGGAAATGAGAAATCATTTGTCTGAAGACACCTGAATCTGAAACCAAAAAATGCTGTAGAAACCAGCCGTCTCTATTTTAAAGTGATAAAATATTCAGGACTGCAGATGATATGCTTCTCATTTCCCTGTGGCTGCTTTTAAACTCTGAAATAAGATTAGATAAAAATCCTCGGGAAAAAAAAAAAGCAAAACAAAACCACCCCACTCCATATTCACAGTTTAACCATACATCAACATTAGAACACTCATGTTTTTTAGCCTGTACCTATCACATAGGTTAATAACTAATCTCCAGAGGACTGGAACAATGGTTTCCTTTATTTATAACATGTTTTAGCACCAGTTTCATATGTGGGGGAATTGCTGGGGAATTAATTTTTCAGAATCTCAGCCAGAGAAGGGCAGGGAAGGAGTACATGCTGAAGAAGAAGCTGATTCTCCTTCACTGTCCAGTTCATGTCTTCCATACACTGCTGGAGGATTATGTAGCTATGCAGGATAAACCACACTCTTCTAGAGGTCAATTCACTGCTGGAAAATTCAGCCATAAATTCTATGTAAAAAGTAATGCTAAACACAACTGGGCTGCAATTTGCTCGTCTACTCAATTACAGCAAAAATCAGAGGACACTCCACCCATACGTTGCAGGAGATACTAACTCTGTGTAACATGCTGAATTGCAAGTTTAAATCCAGATATCTGGGGAGAAATCTGGACAGCTCTTCCAAACTGGCTAAATAGTTTGTTTCAAGAGAAGAGAGTTTGGTTGATTTTCCCCTGGGAAACAATGGGTTTTTTGTGACACCTTCCTACACAGGTAGCCTGTGTGGTAGCCTGACCCACTGCTGGTGACAGAAAGCCAGCCCCTATGGAGCAGAATTTCAGGGGAACTCATCAGATGCTTCTGGCAACTATCTGCCAACTGTGCTGCATGTGGACAACCTCATTAAATTCAATTAAGCAACCTTGCAATTGCAAGCAGGGAAGACACCCTGGCTGGGATTTGAGTAATTGGGTTCTGTACTGCATCTACCTCCAGTCAAGGCCAGGATTTGGATTCGGCACCTTTTACAACCAGCATATACACACACCACAGGATGCAAGAGTCCAAGTTAACAGTTGTATTCCTGTTTTTTTAGTTCACCTGATGGCTGAACTTTCCCCATTGAAGTTACACCTTGCAGGTGTCCTGACTTTGGTGGAAAGCAGAATTGGATGGAAAACCAAATGTAGCAACAAACTATGGAACCGTTATTCACTGTCTGATGGCAAGGAATAGGCATAGCTGCCTTGGAAAGTGCACACCTAGCCACATAACTATTCTACAATTGCTTCTTAATGCAAAGGATAAAGCCTTTCACCTCCTTTCAGCCTTTTCCCATGGCCAACACTACTGTTCTGTAATAACTCATCTCTGAGTAACAAAGTAAACAGCATTACAAAATAATTTCTGAAGCCAAATATCTGATAAAGATGATTAATGCCTCATGAAATACCCAAGTCATATTTGCAATAATTGCAATATTTGAGATGGATAAGAGGAGAGAATTATAGGATTTGCTGTAAGGCTGAATTATCTACAGGAAGTTCATGCGAAAGTCACGCTACCCTCTAAATGACTGGTACCTGCCAGGCACACTCCTTAACAGCTGGATTTTAGAACTAGAGCAGTTAGAGTTTTGAGATAGATTTTGTTTTTTAAAGCTACATTCATAAATACCCTCATTCTTGAGAGAGACCATATTGGTCTAGAAACTGCTGCACAAACACAGGAATCTTACCCAGTGAACAGAGTTTTGGGGTATTCTTGAATGGCTGCCCAAACCAAAGTTTCACAATGTTTGTTCAAGACAAAGTTTGCCAGCAAATACAAATATTCTTTCAAAGAAAAGTGATGTATTTCTTCTTCTGAACAACTCATGTGGGTATGTTCTGTAGTTTCCCAGCACAACAAAAATCTAAATGTTTGGCATGTTTCCTCCATGCTTTGGAGGAAAGAAGACTGAAAGGTACTATCTTAGAGGACTTCAATAACTTCATATTATATAGTCCATAAATGGTAAAGACAGTTATGGATAACTTCTTTTTTGCCTACAGTGGGATAAAGAAACTCTTCTGTTTATAATAATAGATTGTCTTGGTAACCAGCTAATACACAATATGGTAACATTTGGTGAAAGAACAATATGAGAGATATTACTGTTGGCAGCCATCTATGCCAGAGCTCTCATATTTATTCAAGCAAAATTATTATTATTACTACATCATTTTGTTAATAATGACTGAACACTTTGTAAGGATTGTTAAAATCTAAATTCACGACTGGAGTTGTTCTGACTGGACATAACTGTTTTGTTTTTGCTTTCGTGATGCCTTAAGGTTGTCTCTTATAGTCAGTCACTTCTCTGGTGCTAATGAAAAGGCTTGCTGCAAATACACCAATTTAATTATTATTCTATGACCACTCCTATACCCCCCAGCCCCAAATTGCACCAACATGAACACCAGTGGCAAACAAGCACAAACAGGGCATTAAAAAGGTCAAAGAAAATTAGTTTTCAGCTTTAAAAAGGTATTTCTATAAAACTCTTCTTCTGCACATGCTGAGTCCTTGTAGCCCATAGAATTTTCTGCACTCCTGTAAACGGCTCATTTCACATGCAGAGGCAAGGAGGAAATATCTGGAAGAGGAAAGCTGGCACTGAGGAGGATCCTTCTCCAGCCATTTGTGTCTATCATGTGAAAACTCCATGCTGCCTTGAACAGTCAAAGTGTAGTGGAGAAGGAACGTGGACAGACTTTTCCCACCATCTCCAGAGCAAACAAGTAGAAGCAGGAAAATGTCTTGCAGGCCCATCTGAACACAGATGGATGCTCAGGGGATATGGCTGAGCCACCACACTCTGTTTTGCACATTCTGTTTTTACAGCAAAGTCATCTTTTTCTTAAGGTGTACTGCAATATCCAGTCACTTGAAGCTACCACCAAAGAGCCTGGTGGTTTAGCACATTCAGACTTACATCCAGACTCTTTTTACCACCAGAAGACTCAGTAAGTAACAGAGACACCCTTACTTGAGCCCTTCCTGTGACTGTAAGATCCTGGTGCAGGAGAGGGAGCACGCCGTGCTCCAAAGACTAAACACAAAGCACAGTTGCCAGTGCTTCTCTGCCCAGCCACCACAAGTGCTGTGGCAGGAGACACCGACTGAATTGGCATGGCCTTCAGATGAAGGTACACTCCTCTGGTGCACCTCTCCTTGATTCTCCAGAGTGCCCTTGAATAAATCCCTCTTCCTCCCTTGTTAGGAAGGAGGGAAGCTGGTCTGAAATTAGCTTAGTCACGATCACTGATGCAGTTGCACAGCGCTTACTGAAACAAAGAAACCTTTTCTACCCACACCCAATCTGATATTACACTACCCTGACCTATAACAATACATTTTTGGAAGTACTTGTCAAGAGTGACAATTTTCCTAACAATCACTAGGACAGAGGACCATTAGAAAACAAGCAAGCACAAAAACCTGCAGTAAACGTGACTTTGGAAACTACAACATTTCTTTTATTTACAAGGAACAAAGAACCTCATGTGTGTCAGGAATAAATAAAAATCAGCCTCCAGCTTTCACAAATTAATAATATGTGTAGAAAACATAGCGTTTTTGTTAAAAATAAAGATGCAATTTGCAATTAACTAAGGAACAAGAACTATTTCTTCTAGAGCCAATCTAGTGAGGTTTTTAAAACTGGCATATTCTGATCTCATTTGTTTTCCTATGGGCAAAGAAGCTGATCTTGAGCTTTCCTGCTGCAGATCAAAGTGATGGCTACAAATGTTAGTAAAACAAAGTTCTCCCCTAGTGTAAGGCAAAACAGGATAAAAAGCAAACAAGAAAAATCTTCTGCACAAGGATATAAGACAAAATGGGAGAGTACTTCTTCCATGCTAAGAAAGCTGAACATCTACTAAGTCTTGGATTTCAACAAATACAACATTATTATGACAGGAGACTGGTTACCATATATGCGTCAACTCTCTGGGGAATCCGATTTTTATTTTCCTTCCTGTTCAAGGGACAGTTGTTCACATATTTATTTGCATTGCCATAACGTGGAGATGCAGGCTGTGATCAGAGGTCCATTGTGTAAGGTGCTGTACACACAGTTTATCAAAACAGCCTCCGCTTCAGAGACCCTCCAGTCTAAACAGGGAAATTCTAGAAGTCCCGAGGGGAAACAAAAGCTTGTAAGGTTTCCAAGAGAGAACCAGAAAGTCTTTGGAAAAGCATCTTTGGGTGGCATTTTAGACTAAACGGAAATCTTGATGTTCTCATTTCAGTGATATATTTCCTTGGGTTTGTGTCATTAGAAATCTTACCTGTATTTTCTCAACAATTAGATCAAAACCATTGCAGATAATAAAACTGAGGCTTGAAGTTTGTGCCCATTGCAAAACCTAACCAGAGTACCTTTCTATCAGAGAATTCATTGCTTTATGAGTCCTCACAATTCCTTCTCAAACATCAGGTACCAGAAATTCCTCATTTACTCCTCATCTGCAAATATTGCAAACTAACTCCTTCTCACTCCACTACTTGTTCCATTTTTCTTTAAGATCAAGGGAACTTGGAAAAATACAGAAAGGTGGCCTACATAAGTGTCTGTCACATGGGGGACAGAGAAATAAAAATTCTGAAGGCAAGTCCACTTGTGCATTTTCAAAATTAAATCCTGAAATATCTTGAGAAGATACTTTGAAAATAATATTTTCAAAGAAAATGATTCCCAGACTTGTTTATCTAAAAAAAAATATGCAAAACAACAGAAACAGGTGTGTTCCTATGCAAATTATCTTGCATCCATTTAGAGACAAAATTATTAAACATACGGCACAATGAAATGTCACCCTCTAAACATAAATATGTACTAGAAGGAGAATTGTGGGCATTTTAAGCAGGAAATAAATAAATGGTGGGCAGAAGACAAAGAGTTTAGGGAGATAGCTTTACTGGGAATGCCGCTGTTTGAGGGCATATTCTTTCTTCTCTGTTCTAGAAAAGAAAAGGATGAAGCAGGAAACACAAAAACTCGAAGGTAATGCCAAGATGATGCTTACCTTCATGTTCATACAGAATCACGGCATCATGAAGCCCTTTGTCTTTGAACCTCTTCTCTTTTTCCAGCAACAGCACGCTCCTTTTGGTCTCTGAATGGACTTCAGGATTCTCTACAAGTCTGCAAAGAAAGACATGGTTAGAATGAAGAGATACTTGCTCCTCGGCTGAGTGGTTGGTAGAACTTCATCACTTAAAAATTATTTCTTCTTAAGGGACTCTAGATATGCATTAGACTTCTGTCCTACATCTTGGCAAGCAGCAAAGATCTTTAAAGGAGTGTTACTTCTGCTGGGATGTGCTGGAGGACAAGGTGAGCAAGATGAGAGAGCAAAAAAGCAGCACATTTCTTGCTGGTTATTCAGACCAGGCTGCACCCTCTTGGCCTTCCTTTGTGAACATCAGTAAATGTTTATTACACATTTATATTCCATAGAAATACTGCTGCCATATCAATGGACAAAATTCTGATGTGGAAATGCATGGAATTCTTGGAATTTAAGGGAGAAAAAATCGTTATAAAATTCACAAGTATTAATTTACTGGTAGAAGATGTAAATATTATCCATTTTATCACTTACATAGTTACATTCTGGTCTTATGTTTCAACAGTTGAACACAACAAAACCACTTCACTAAGATCAGATTGCAAGTGTTGTTTTTCCTCTAAGCAAATAATGGCACAATCTACTTTGGCTCTGCTAGCTGTTAACAGCAACATTAAAAATTTTCTTTTTTTGTACACTCTCTTCTGAGTCACAAAAATGTTAATCCCTGATAGAACTGGAGGACCTAATTTTGTAAAAAGCAGAACATGCTTGATTTAGTAAAGGGATTTCTGTTCTGAAGCTTTCAAATCTCTTTTTCACCTTCCTGTCAATCACTGAAGTGAATCAACCTTTTAGTGGAAGCAACGTCATCTAATCTAGAGAGAGAAAAAAGGGTATAAAAAAACCTAGGTCAGCAGTATGGCAGCCCATTGTGTTCCAGAAACGAGATTCATAACTTCTTTAGTTGACAAATTACCTTAAAAAGTACATAGATGTGAGAGCCCAAAGTATTTGATAGAAACTGCAAGTCAGGGGCTTGGTAGCAGGCAGGTTGACCTGTCCAACTTCACCACTGTCAGCCTCTGGTAGCCTTCCATTTCAAAGTAAGGAGGAGACTGCAGAGTTGTTGGACAAAATCTGCTAAAGCATTGTCAGGTAGGTGTTTTTATAAATTTTGCTGATAACAAATTCTTAGAAAGCAAGTGTTTTACCAAACATGGATGGAATACTCCTTTAAAAAAAGCTGCTGTGCCCTCATGTGATTGAAGTCATTCTTAAGACAGTGGCTTCTACAAGTGTTTTTTTGAGTTGTTGGGGGTTTTTTGGGGGTTTGGGGGGGGGGGTTTGGGGTTTTTTTGTTTGGTTTTTTTGTTGTTGTTGTTGGTTGGTTTGGGGTTTTTTTTTAACTTAAATTCTGGTTAGCAAAATGAGTCTAAAATATGCTGAATTCTTAAGCCATTGCCATTCAAGTGGAGCTAGAGATTTGATAGAGAGCAATAAATTATGGAAATTTTTTAAATCACTGGAAAAACCACTGACACTTTAACAAAGCACTGAAGAAATAAAAACCTGGAATATCATATTTTAGTCTTTATTACTTCATCACTCTTCATCTGACCATGTTATCTGTCCCTGAAGCATTAACTGGATCTGCAATAAAATCTATACAGTAGACAAAGAGGTTCCTATGCTTTGGATCAACTATTCTAATCTAGGAAATTCTTTTTTTGTAGTGAAGTTTTAAGGCTTTGAGAAACATTCAGTCTTTGTTATAACTTATACAGGAATAAACTTAAACTCTAAATTCACTAAATGAAACCTGTCATTGCCAAGGACCACAATGAAGAGAGATATTTATCCAACATGGTTTCCAGTGTCAAGGACTAAGGTCATAGTTTATGGTTGTTTCTTATGTAATGAACATGAAAGATGTAAAGGATTCCATTTTAGGACAGAATTAAAATGAGCTACTTAATATACTAAAAGCTAGTGAATACTGTGTTGCAAGTCCACAGTGTTCCACAGTGTCAATTGCTGCCTAAGCCATTAAAGAAATTAAATTGATTAAGTTTCAAAAATAACCTGTTAGCTACTGAGAAAAAATTTCTGCTGCCCCTCAAGACAACCTGTGTATTGCTAACTGCATGAAGATCAGGGTAACCTGAAAACCTCCCTTGGCTGCATGCTGGGTGGGAACATGCACCTCAAGCCTTCTAGCCTAAATATGAGCTTGAACCACCAAGTGAAGATCTTCACTTCCTTCAGCTCCACACAAAGACCACATAAAGCCACAATTTTACATTCTCTGAGTACCCACAAATCAGGCCAACTGTAAAACTGGCCTAAGCTTATGCAAAAGATGCAAGATACTACTGCTCAAAACTTGTAGTCTTCATGGAAATAAACTTTTATCTGCCCTGCTACAGATAGTGGCAAAAATTTCCCACCTGCACATTTCCTGCATGTTTTTTTCTTGCTCTCATATGTCTTAACTTATTATGTAGTAATTGATTACTAGCACAAGGGAGATAAAACAGCTCTTCCCTGGCAAGTACAGGAGAATTGCAGGGATAATCAATTAATGGTTTATGCAAATAGATATTTCTTTACAGCTGGAATTTTTCATAGCATCGTACAAAGACTTAATCTCTGGTTTGGAAATCTCACAACCACAAATCACAGTAGGCTGTAAGTGCATCACTACTACTTACCCTCTCCATACGCTCTTTCCGTAGACATCCATATTTTAAACTGGGTTGCAGACAGGGTTCAGGAATATAAGAAAACTTAGTCTGGCATGGCACAGCCATTCCTTTGTGTAAGAGAGCACAATTTCAGGAGGACATTTTTACACTATTTACTTTCTTTTCTTCAAATGCCAGTTCTGTTACGTTGCTCTTCCATGAGGTGTAAAACATGCAAGTGGATTCAGAGCTAGAGGAAAGGTTACTGAACAGGAAGCTTGATCCCACCAGATCATACACAGCCAAATTCTTGATTCCAGTAATGGGTTGAATTCAGCTGTGGGAAAAATGGCAGCATAGATATTATGACAAAAAACAACCCTAGGATCCCACTATGAGGTAAAAAAATGAAGGAATTTGAAACAGCATATGTGGAAAGGAAAACTGGGCACTATTCTGGTCTGGGTTTTTTTACATATTTAATTATTCTCTCCACATAAAATTTTAGGTATATTATAATAACAATCCATCAATAAATAAGGATTCTTTTTATTCAATATTTTCACCTTCTGAGAAAACCATAGTCTGGAGTTTAAACACAATTAAAATTCCTCCAGTGGGTCATCTTTTCTTCTCTATCAGCTGCTACAGTCACTTCAATTTCTGGCTTGGATTCTACATGTTTCTGCAAGCAATCCCTGCAATCTCTAACACTTCACATTGGTTAGTCTTTGCCTAAAACCAAGTATGAAAAAGAAGGGAAAAACAAAGCTGGAAGACTAGGAAAATATTCCTCCAATATTAAGGAAAAAAAAAAGCTTTTTAGCTTTGATAAAAAATTGCCATCCCATTTCTACTAAAAAAAAAAAAAAGGAAATAAAACCCTGGAAAACAAAACTGCAGACTTGTGTGTCTCAAGCAGTTACTAAAGGTGCTTATCCAGGCTTTGAAGGATGGTTTTCCCATGTCTCAGAAAGTCTTTCTTCCATGTTTATTACAGATGCCTAATAAAAAAAGAGTTTGTGATGGTACTTGTCCCTGTGACTAACTTTTTGCTATGCAGCAACACATTTATTTTAGAAAATGGGAACTTATCTTTGAAAATGCTATTCCTCCATCAAATTTAGCTAAAACAATGAGTGCAAAAATTTCCAGGAGGGTTGTTTAAATGAGTATAGCACATATGCCTATGGGCCCACATATGTGGACTCACAGGCAGTAGTTTTGGCTCAGTTCTCTAAGAAATACAGAAAGAGAAGAAATCCATGCTCAAAGGCAGGCTGAGAGTCCCCTGCTAAACTGGGCTGAGAGCATTAAATGGTCAGGCCAGCAGAGAAGAGGTGACACAGGGTTTACGTAACCCAGCTCTACTGCCAGCAGGAACAACAACCAGGAAACACGAAGGTGGGAGGGGACAAGGAACAAAAGGAAAGAAAAGGGAAAAAAAAAGCTTTTCTAGCTGATCTGCTTGATTGATGTGATTAATTGCCACCTACACAGGTAGGTGTTGCTTCTGTTTATTTAGTATTCTGCCAGCAACAAATGTTTGGGACTCCTGGTTGCTTCATGGACTTTGTCTACCTGGAAGTCAAAACCAGTTGTATCTTACACACCATCACTGACTAAACAAAACATCAGGAGAGCAAGATAAACAGTCCTAAACAGCTGGAAGAAGGGACAGTGCATGCTCTTCCCACCTGCCAGGGAGACAGCAGGAGTGGGATCCATCCAGCTCCTTACACAGCTCCTTCTCTTCTGCTATGCCTCCTTCCTCAGAAAGATGCTGGTAGATCACCAAGAGACTCATGGCTATGAATACTCCTTGAACCTTGTGACCTTGAAGACTTTAAAGTATCTACTTCGTGTGCTCTTACCACTGGGGAAGACAAAGCAAGCAGGGAGAGCGAAGGGGAAAAAAATGACCTATCAGGACATAAGCAAAGAAACTGAAATTCAACATACAGGTATTGCAAAAGATGCTTTGGAGCAGCATCTTTTGATTTTGTTTGTTGTTTCTGTGTTTAAACATCTTGTCTGGACTGAGTTTAACGGAAACTGCCACAAGAATAGGTAAAATGGAAGATTGTAAATTATTCTACCTTAGAATAAACATACACATTTTTATTCCACAAAGAGAGATTTTGAAAAATCTTTTCCAACTTTAGTCATGTCTGAGAAGTATATATTGAAAAGATCTCTGTAAGTGTTCAGAGGTTGAGTGACTGTTCTCTTTTAGCCATTGGCATATGTAAAGATATGTTACCATTCCTCTGTCAGAGCAGCTAGCATTTCAAGTATCAGTAATCTGTCTAGCAATCTGATTTATTCTCACCAGTTTCCACATATTAAACACAGCAATAGTATGCACCAAGGAAACAATAACTAGAGCCATGTCAAACATTTTTCTAAGGTTTCATTTTCAGTCTAGCTAACAGCATTTTTTCACCATGCCAGGACTTTCCAACCTCTCACCAAGTCTGTGAGCACACCTTATTTAGTAACACACAGAGCTACAAGAAGCAACATGCACTTAGATACTTGTTCTAGTGCAAAAGAAAAACCTAACTGTAGGAAGACATACTTTCAATCAATAGTCAATGCCTTTGAACAGAGGATACACGGGAGTAAAAAAGGTAAGTTCATCAGCAGATCTGTTAAAAAAAAAAAAAAGCCATGGAGGGAGCTTGGAGCACTTTGTGTCATGCTGCTCCAGTGCTTTATCTTGGCCAGGGAACATACTGAGTGTGGCTTTCCCAGCTGAAAATAGGTGTCTATTGTTTTCACTTTTGGTAAAAAGCCAATTAGCTGTCAAACATGGTCATCACAAAATTGCTGGTGTGCATGGCAAAGAAAAAATACTTTTGTTACATGTTCACTTTGTCAGAAACAAGTTATAATGCAAGAATTTCAAGCCAGGATGGGGTGAGGGCTATGTCCTTGTTCACAGGGTAATCAACATGCAAACCTTCCTGTTCAGCTAGGCTTGAGCTGATGAGGAAAATGGGTGAGGATTTATAGAAGACTCATGCGCAACACCCAGAATAGGCGTTACACAGAACATTTTAAATACTACAGGACAACACCTCTTACATAATTACACCACCTCCTGATATGGATCCCAATATATACAGTCAGATGCTGAGATTTTTCTTTTTGTTGTCAGTGACATTTGCAGAGGACATGAAGAGAGCTGCATTGTCACAGGTGAGTGAAGCCAAAGTTGCACAGTACCAGAAAGGCTCAATCTGCATTAGCACTGAGCAGCAACAACAGATTTGAGATATAACACGTGCCTGCTTCCGCCTATTAGGATTGCAGCATTCTTTCAGCATGTAATTAGCACTGCTTACCTGTCTTAGCCAATATTCCTCTGCCTAATATGTGGCATTAAAACTAATCACCCAAGTATTGCAAATGCCACATTTCCAGTTCAGGGATATGCAGTGCCCAACCACCCAATCCTTCATACCAGCCAACATGACCATCAGCAGAACAGTTTTCAGTAAGACCAGCCAGCACCTCCAAGCCTAATGAGCTCCTGTTTGGGCAGGGGTTTCCAGGCTGCCCTTGGAGCTGAGCTGAACAAGCTCAGGTGTGGCTATGTCCAGCCTGCCAAGACCTATCATGCCTGGGGCTTCTGAGGCTGGTCATTGCATGTGTACAGTACAGCGAAGGATGATGAACAGCTGATGCATGGCTGACCTTCCTTATTATTGCTTAAATCCTTAATCATTTGCTTTGCCTGCCCACAGCAAAGCTAATCATTAGAACCAGAGACAATGGCTACAGAAGGCACAAGAGCTCTGGGCTACCTGTGTAAATAGATCTCCAGAAAGTTAGCAAAGGCCAGTGACCATTGTGGTCTACCAGCTTCTTGTGGTTTAAATCCAGCTCAGCCCCACTAGCCATTGTGGAATGGGGAAGCATATTGGAAGGGTAAAAGGGCAAAACCTCATGGGTTGAGATAAAAACAATTTACTAGGGAAAGCAAAAGCTGTGTCCACAAGCAAAGCAAAATAAGAAATTAATTCACTACTTCCCATCATCCATCTCCAGAAGAGCAGGGCTCTGTCATACATAAACATTACATGGGAAAGCAAATGCTGTAGCTCAAAATATTCCCCCCGCCTTCTCCCTTTCCTGCAAGACCTTCTTGTTGGGCATGGTGCTCTGTGGTACTGGGATCTCCCTTTGCCCAGTTGGGGTCAGTAGTCCCGGCTGTGTTTTTTTCCCAGCTTCCTTGCTGGGGCAAAAGGCAAGGCAGAAAAAGGCCTGATGCTGCGCAAGCATGGTTCAACAATAATTAAAACACCCCTGTGTTTTCAACA
Organism: Chloebia gouldiae; assembly: GCA_003676055.1. NCBI lineage: Eukaryota > Metazoa > Chordata > Aves > Passeriformes > Passeridae > Chloebia > Chloebia gouldiae. The sequence goes on along the minus strand of QUSF01000013.1, from coordinate 6,550,190 downwards.
CCTTTCACGTCAAATCCAAAACAGAACACTGCACAAGCTATTATGAACAAAATGAACTTTTTCCCAGACAAAACCAGTGCATAGCTGAAGAAGAGAGTAAAGGAAGACCATATATTTTTCCCTTTATAAAGAGATAAACCCCTGCCTACATCAAACCTAGATGTGACTGCCTTGGTAAAGGCAGTAGGGCAAGTGCACAAATTCTTCCCTGTTCACTGAGCTGGTGTGCCTGTTGATCAGGCAGCATGTCCTGGGTAAGACAAGTCTGCTTTGGAATTTTTATTTAGCCATAAACCCTTAGAACTGGTGAACCAGGCCTTCCTACCACGGCAACATCAAATCCCTGTGCATGCTGTTGGAAGGAAGAACTACCGCAGTAAGCACTTATTTTTACTTTATGTACTGTACATGAAATTAGAATTATGGATCCTTGGCCTCTTGGCCTCTTAGCTGGAGATACAAAAACCAAATGCCCTTTTCCTCTTGCATCTCTTTTATGCTTACCATAAGCATATGTTACACATACTTTTGCGTTCTCTTTACAGTGGCAGGTACCATGTCTAATCCTCTGTTCCCACCATGTGCACAGCTGAATTTGTGTATTACACAACGCTTGCTATCCAAGTTTATTTTCAGTTACTTAAGAGGATGTTTCTCCCTGAGGCAAAGTTTCTGTTTAACTTGCTTAGATGCCACAAATCCAAACCATTGGAAAGAAAAAACTACATATCGTTGAAGAATATAAAACCAGCACTGTGAAAGAGTGCCCCTGGGAGGGAGCAGATGCAATGCAATTTTCAAAATTAAAACTCCTGCAAATAGTTTGCCAGTGCCTTTGATGATGAAAGCAAATTTTATTAAAGTGACAGCAGTGGGTTTCCTGCAACTGCACCAATGTCATCCTGCAAAACAAGACCAATGAATAAGTATATCTTTAAAGGCAAACAGAATCGACACATTGTTAGAACATTAAGAAAGGCATCAGGACCTTCTGCCTCCCCTTCCACAAACATTCTTGTGTCAAGGCTTCCTTCCTGCGGCAGGCTCACCTTCACTAATATTCCCTTGCCTTTGCTTTTCCCCCAACAGCAGGCCAGAGGAAGGGACAGTCTCCTCTAGTGCAGTAGGTTAGTTGCTCTCATGTCCCAAAATAGCAAGTTGTTCAACTGACACAAAGGAAAGAAAACATCCTTGCATCCTGTCTTGCTGCCAGCTTTCAAAAGGTAATTAAACATCCCCCTCTTTCAAAGAGCAGAGCTCTCCAGAATCACAGCATTTGAGCTCTGATGTTGTCAAACAACAGGGGGTTGCTTAAGCTTTGACTGACCTTTTCAAAGACCTACAAGCAATTTAATGGGAGCCCTCCTTAGTGGTGACAGAAATGTTCCATTATCTGCTTCCTACTTTCTAGATTGCTTGGGTTAATGGGGAACTTTAACTCTCATGGTCATGAGAGCAAAACCAAGCTGCTTCAGGCAGACTCAACGTTCATCTGTATTTTCAGTGCAAAAAAGAGCTTTTCTGTGCAAAACTTAGTGTTAGCTTAATCATGCAAATTTTGCTTTCTCCAGTTCTGTTCTATTCCCCTGCCATTTCTTTATTATCCTCAACAAATTCGAAGTGCTATAAAGATTAATCCCACTTCCAGCCTATGAAATCGTGATCTCCATGTGTGCCAAGATCATCTGTCCATCTCAGAGCGGATAATGGGTGGAATTGCTTCTGAAAGACCTGCCTGGAAGTCAAGCTCTGTTGGTATCCAGCACACCATGTATCAGTTCCACCTTCTTCTTTCTTGTCCTACACAAGAGATGCTGCAGAGACAGAAGAGAGGAGTTGGGTAGGCAGATGCTATGCTAGGTGAGAACTTCCTGCATGAGGATAATTTCCTTGTTTGTTTGCAATCCACTCGAAGCAAAAAAAAAACACTAGGGAGCAGAATTCACCTCAAAATTGATTCTACAATTCATGTTTGTTTTCCTTCTTTTTCTGTTTTTTCTTCAAACCGAGTCCAAATGCTGAATCAAATTCTTCAGGCTGCAAAGCAGTAAACAACCCACTCATTCCAGGGGAGATCTGCTCAATTTAGAACCAATAAGTTCAGCTCTGTTTCATAATTTTATTGCTTGCTGGAAAGTCCCTGGAAGAAAGGCCCCCAGAGAATCAAACCTTCACAGCCAACATGAGATGAAGAAGTTATACTTTTTCTGTTCTTGGACTCACTCAGGCAGGACTCTGTAATCTGTAAAGTGAAAATGAGGCCCCTGCGATGCCATCTGACATTCAGCCACTTGCTTTTTCTCAAATAAAATGGGAGAAGACCAACAGACTGCTTTTCATCTGGAGACAACCTTACAGCAGGCCAGCTAAAGTGCCAGCTGGCTCCAAGCAAAGCTCTAGCTTCTGCATTTTGTTTTTGCCTCAGTGAGATCATTTTCTGTACTGCCTTCCCCTCCTTCCAGTTTTCCTCTGCTTAGACTATGTAAAATAATTACTGGCAGGAAACCTGTGTCTCAGTTTTCTTCTCCTCTTCCCCAGACACCCAAGGTGCAACGATGTTTTGGGGCAATCCAGGAGTTGGAAAAAAGAATAAAAATCACCGTGTTAATCTCCTTCCACACCATAGTCACCACACGAGTGTCCTCTTTGCTCCCCTTGCAAGGTGAGAGAGAAGACATGGGGGATACCAAAGCTTCTGGGGCAGGATAAAATCACACTAAGCAAAACAACCTGTTTAAATAATTTCAAGACATCTGTGGTGTGGTGAGGATTACTTAGCATTTTCTCAGCCTGGGTAATAAAGGAAGATGCTTAAGGCAGCTCCTGCCTATGCTGCAGTCTGGGAAAGCCAAGGTTGCTGCTGTGGGCAGGAAATGGGGGTGCAGACTTACCACCATGAAGGGGTGATGGAGGGAAGAGCAGCCTCCCAGAAACCGTTGTTACTTTCCCAAGATTCTCATCATACAAAAGAAGGAGTGGCAGCCAGCCTGGATTTTCTTCAGGGCACTTCCCCAGCTTGGTGGCAGGAGCAGACAGGCATTAACTCTTTTACCTTGGGCCAGAAAATTTAATTCTGCCAGACCTACCAAAAAGATGCCTGAACTGGCCATGCTCAAGCAGAGGTCAGGGTCATCCCTTGGAAGCTTTGAGAAAATCACAGCAACCATAATGGCCACAACAAATTAAAGCAATGCGTCAAACAGCTGCCGACATTTCTGGAAAGTACCTTTGGATTATGCTTCTAGCAAAACACATCCTTACCAAAACCACACAAGTTCTGTAGCTGTACAGGGTGAAGGGGTGTTTGGACTAGTTTTTCATTTGTTTGTTTGGTTTTTCTACACCAACAGCTGTAAATTTAGAAAGGAAAATAGTGTGATAAACTAGGAATTACTAAATATGTATTTTTATTACCAGTTCAAAGTGCAGGGTCGAGTAGAGGGCTGCTTTGTAAGTTACCTGAGTGCATCCAAATGTAACACCAAGCTTGAAAGTGATTCATGAAAGCACCAATGATATATTTACATGGCCCCAAACTGGGCTCTCTTCTTTGCATCCTTTACTTCCTTACACCAAGGTTGCTTCCTCAGTGAGGCAAACCCACCAAGCACGACTGAGTAATTTTGTGTCAGCACCAGGATAATCAAAGAGCCAATCCCATTCCCTGAAAGCCTGTATTTATTGTTCATGAATTCTGCAGGCGTTTTATTTTCTACTCCTCTGGGAAAAAACGGGGCACCCAGCTTTTCATCAGGGTCTCATGGACTCCTCCTTTTCATCCATGATTGTGGGAAGTGCTACCCTATCTGCCAAAAAATAACGCAGCTAAACCATCCAAAACTACATGACCTCCTTCTTCCCTCCTGTCTGTGTCACAGGAAAAGCACACACAAGGCCACAAGGAAGAGTTTTTTAATCCAGCTAAGATGACAGAAATTTTGGGTTTTTTTGGCTTTTTTTTTTTTTGTTGCTGTTGTTGTTGTTTTGGGGTTTCTTTTTTGGTTTGTTTTTTTTTTTCACTCTAACCAGTGTGGGCAAAAAAGATGGAAGCCAGCAGGAATCTCTCCCACTACCCTGAAGCATCGTCCTCAGAAATGGGAACTCACATGTTTTTTACAAGTCTCATAACAAAAGTATCTGGATGCCATTTCTTAGATGCTTGTCCAAAAAAATTGGGCTCTCAGATTGTGACAATGTAAAACATACAGAAACAGTAAGATACTACTTCCACAAACACATATGAAATCAATTGAGCTGAGCTCATTTATTTAACACTGATCTGGTGCAGGGAAAAAGTACAGCCCAACATAAAGATCTCAATTCTACTTGTGTGCAAATCTCACAGAAGTTATCCATACATCACTTTGGCTGATCAATATCCTTAACATCATTCAGACAGTAGCTCCAAACAGTTGATTTCTCTGCCATTTATTTATCATTTTCATTCATTGGTTTAGCTTCTGATAATTCTCTTTTATAGCTCTGAAATCTCTGCTTACCAGCTCATCTTGATTGGGTATTGAGTGATTTCTTTTTTAATTTACCATTGAACAAAGTAATTCATTAAAGAAAGGCAGAAGCTGGCATACAGGCCATTGGGGTTTGGGATTTTGTGAATTTTCTGGGTTTGTTTTCTTTTTGGGGAGATGAGGAGGTGAAACATGAAAAAAATAAAATAGCTATATTAAACATCAAACTCTTTACCCTTCCCAACAATTGTATGAAAGAGTATTATGCACATCCAACTGGTTTTTAGTAAGATTGCTACTGTTCCTGAGACTGGGTCTGCAGCTCCTGCCTTGAACATGTATCAGTATAAAATGCAAGATAAATTAACTTAATATATTTTTGAAAGCCAGACCTACTTTTTCTCTACCCTGACCTATTTTTAATAGCTGTAGCAGGAGGAGTTCAAAGAAAAAGTTGCTCTGCCTGGAGCTGCACCTTCCCAAGATGATTGCATCACCAGCAGCCACAAGAACTCAAGAGTCAAAGCAGCAAACTCTTATATGAGCTGTGAAATACATTCTCACACTCAAGTTCATAAGCAACAACATTAGCGGGCCAGACTTTGTAGATGGGGTGAAGTGATAAGCAAAACCCTCCTTTTCCTACTGAGAGCAAGGGAGTCAGATTCTCCACCCACCACACTGAAGGCAAAAACTCTCCTGCTTACAGGTGTGATAGTGGTAGGACAAGAGGCAGGCAGGAAAAGCTTCCACTTAAATGAATCTGAACTGTAAGCTGAGTTGTTAATTCAAATACATCTCACTTTTACATCTCTGTTTGCCATCATGGGCATCCTACTGTTGGAAATCAAAATCTGGAGCTGGCAAAGTACACAAACATTATCCTACAATGAGAGTACTCTGTCTTGTTCAGATGTGGGAAGGCAAGACTGTGGCAAGAACATGAGAGGAAAAGACACAGACAACAGCACAGCTGAGCAAATGTGTAGCTGAGGTTTCAAAGAAGAAACCACAGGAGATGCCACAGAACAAAGTTTCAGTTCCATGCTAGTCAGCCAAGCTAGAGTAAAATCTGTTGAGCCAGCCTCTGCATCAGAATGCAGATGAAGAATGCACTTGGCAAAGAATGGCTGCACAATCTGACATGCACACAACCCCCCAGATCTGACTCTAAAATTACTAGTTATTATTATTATTATTGAAATTAATTGCTCTCGAGTTACCACATCTTGTGTATTTTAATTTAAGCAGGTGGAGGATGCCTTCACCTTTAAAACCTGAAGTTCTTCACCCTCCAGTAAATCTACTCAAAGCACAGCAATTAAAACTCCAAGCTCCCAAAAGCAGATTCAAAGGATCTTTCAAGTGTCCTGAGTAAAAGCCACAGGCGAAATTCTCTACAGGGACAAACAGGTGAGATCCCATTAAAGTCCACACCACAAGTAATTAAAGCAGAACTACAGTAATGAGCATACAGGCAGCAACTGGGACACCTCTAAATGCAAAAGTATGCTGCAAATATTGTTGGTTATGAAAAGCATGCTGCTGTTACATGATCTGAGATAGTGATATCCTGTTTGGGTCAAGTGGGAGAGTCAACTTAGTCTTGTCAAGTGATCTCCATTTGTAAAGTTTCTCCTGAGGCTCTTGCTTCCTTCCAAAGGCTCAGCAATTTTTAATATATTCTCTTCCTTGAAGATGTGTTTTTTGTGAAAGTGATGAGAGTGTATAGCACCACTCCCACCTTTTCCAAGATTGCTTTTGGTGTTATTTTGAGGCCTCGGGAGTCTCATTTCAGCCTTATAATAACCTACTTACATACGAACAACTTGTAGTTGTCACTGAGTGAGGTTTCATATCTCCAGGCTTTCCATACCAAAAAACCTTGAAGCTCATTCTCTGTTTCTATTTCTCTGATGTGGAGCAGTGGTGCTTTCCTGTACACTGCTTAAAATTTTCCTTCCTAATAGATTGAATTTGGCAGGTCCTTGCAGTTGTCTGCACATTGTATCACAGGAAAGGTAAAGGCTTATAGGTGAGTGACTCAGTGATGAGAGAGGGGTGCTGGCTGGATCAAAATCCTCTGTACACACTAGTCCTGCCACCCCAGGAGCCCCCTGTGTGCAACAAACACCACAGTGATGCTGTGGTATCAAGAGGGACTACTTGCAAGCACAAGCATGTCCTCAGCTCTCCACACCAGCAGGGGAAAGCCCTTAGCAGTGATGCAGAGTCTCTGGGGCCTCTCACATGGTCTCCCACCCATTCTTTTCTGAATAACCAGGATCAGCTTAAAATCCCTGGGTGGAGGTCTGATATTAACCCTGGTTTTTGTAAGGAGCTGGGAGAGTTAATCTTGCCACTAACCATTATTTGGTCTGGTATTAAACTAGAAAGTATCTGCCATTGCAAAGAATTTTCCCTGCTCTTCAATATGGGTTGTTTACCCGATGCTACACCTCTGATTTCAAATTGCCTGAATAAGAACTGGGAATGTACTGGATGGAACAAGACACTACAATGAGCAATTTTTACCCAGCATAGCCTTGGATCCAGACAAGCAGCAGAAACTGCACAGATTTTAAGTAAGAATGTGGATAACACAATTAAGTTTTTTGCTTCTCAAGCTGAATATGATTTTCCTCTTATTTTGTTTAGATTTGGCCTGCCCAAGACTTGAGATTCATCCACAGATAAATAGCCCTTATGTCTAAAAAACATTCCAGATTACTACTTTCAATCTCCAGTATCTCAAAAATCATTATATTTCTACTATTATTGAATTAAAAGTTTACTTATAACTAACTTGTGTTTTCTAGAATGTATTCTGATCTAGATTTGAAGGAATCAAGAACTGACCAGTGTATCCTCAGTTTGTTCTGGGGTTCAGTCCTCCAATTCAAACTGAAATGTTCTCTTGTTTGTATCTTAAAAGTACCTGGATACAACTTTCAGACACTGGTAGCTGCTAAGCTATTCATTCTTCCAGAATGAATAAGCAATCCAGAACCAACAGGCAATCCAGTGAGCAATTTCTTGTTCTTTTGAAGGCATATATCCACTGTATTTTATTACCTTCTACTCACTCAGTAAGACATTACTGGAAGTTCTTCTGATTCTTCTCTCATTTACACAAAAAATGAGGAATAACTTGAAATCACTGTCATTAAATTTGTCATGAAAGCAGGGTTTTTGACTGGTAAAAGTTTAGAAGGGATGCTATATGCTACTCAGACTGATTTATTCAGGTTAATCTTCCTCTTCACCACCACAGATGTTATGTTGAAAGAAAAACATTAGTGCTTTGAGGTAAACTGCTATGGAGAGTTCTCACATACCAGCTATTACTTAACAGGTGCCAGCATTGCCAACACTCCCAAATAATATGACAAATCAGAGAGGTTTTGCCATATTCTTACCCCTAAAGAGATGCCTTCTGACCTGTTCACTCAAGGGATCTCACTGGAAACATTCTGCAGTAAAAACGGGCAGAGGGAAGACAACTCTACTGGCCTTTAGCAGCATCCACCCCAGTAAGGATATCAGATAAAACTGGAGGAGTGAGAAACACCAACAACGGAGCTCAGAGGTGGTGGGGTATTTTTCCCTCATCACCTTGTGGCCACAGGTCACCCCCTGAGCCCAAATGCAGAGAAGCTTTTGGGTTTAAGGTGCCCTGTGTACAGAGCACGTTGCCTTTTAGCGAGGCAATAGGGGGAATCCCAGCTTCTTCCCCCAATAACAAATGAAGTTCAGGGGGGTGGCAGGATAGAGGGGAGAAAAGCCACCTTTGCAATTTGGATTTTCTGCTGGATTTTTACTTCCTACTGGGGTTAAACTGCCAAGACAAATCTCCTACCTCCAGCAGCTCCAAACCCCTCTGGCAATAAAAAAAAAAAAACAAAAAACAAACAAAAAAAAAAACCAAAAAAAAAAAAACCAAAACAAGGACTACCTACCTACTCCTTCCAAAAAGGAAAGGCTATGCATGTGCAACCACAGGAATGAAAATCTCATCTCTTCTATCCTGAGCTGTTGAATTGGAAAGTATAATTACAAGTCCCTGGATAGAGCATAGCTTCTACCACTGCTTCCCTGCCTCATTCCTATCTAGTTTTGAACCTGCAGGAATTACATAAAACATACTTGCAAAGGAGTCCTGTGCTGATGGGAAGGGGTGCACATGGTTGCTCACCTGATCACCTCCATTACACCCCTCTGTAACTCCTAGTCAGCTGATATACCTCAGGAACAGCAAATGAGCTAAACTCTGATCTCAGCCAGAGCAGTCCAGTTTTACTGGGTTTTATGAAATTCTTCAGGTATAACTGCCCATTGAAGCCCTTCATATTAAAAAAAAATGTGTACACAGATATTTACAAGCTCATTTCATGGTATTTTCAGCATAGCAGAGTTCAGTAATTTACCACTCTTGTTTTCCTGTCTTTCTGTCTGACCCTGCTGTCCAAGAAACATCAGATAAACTATAGACGTTATACAGATTTAAACAAGTCACCTTCCCCTCCATCAGGATTTCTGAACAACCTCCTGATGCACTGAGTGGAAGATGCATACCAGAGTGGGATTTCTTCACATGCCCAGTTCCCCCAGAAAAATCTTTGGCTCTCTCAAGCAGCTAGTCTGGCATTAAACACACCCTTATATTTGCCATGGCACCCACAGATGAATGCCTGGATCTCTGTGCTTGGACAGCAGCTCTCGCTGTAACCACCACGAGACGTGGTTGATGTGCTCATGGTCCGTGTGCCACCACGCTCTCACTGACATGCTGACATGTGCTGCCAGTGACACTGGGAAACAAAATGTTTCCAAGCAGCCCAATGTATGCAGAACTGGGATCCTGAACAGGTGCAAGGAAGGGTAGTTTCCACAAGTTTACATGCTTTTGCTAAAAAAAAAAACCAAAAAATAATTCCCTTGCTCACAGACTTATCCCAAGGTGCTCACCCCTAATTCATGTTCTACCAGGACCTTTTCTACCAATTACTTCACCTTCAATTCTGCCCCACTGCTCTCCTCCACCCTGGCAAAACTGAGCAAGCAACCCAAGAGCAAACAATAAACTGTGACCTCTTCTACTCCATCCACTTAATACATAACAGACTTTGCATTCCTGTAAGGCTGTCTGGGAGGTTGTTTGGTTTGGTTTGCATCTACCAGGGGCTGGTTGCCTATAGTTTAGCTCAAAAAAGCCACATATATATATATATATATATATATATATATATATACACATACGTACATATACAAGTATGCACATATTTTTACCTCCCACTATATATAAAAAATAAGCTACACTATGTATATATGCATGTATATGTAGGCAAATCTCACACAGAAAATTTCAAGCCTGGGGTGAGAGGGGAAAATCTGACAAAGAGATGACCCTTTTGACCTCTGGCATACCTGCCTTTTGTAGCAGGGGGCTGTTTAGTTAAGGAGCTGTTTTACACTTAATTTTATCTTCGGGAGACACAACTACAGATACACACACACACAGACTGCTGGCTTTGAACAAGCTAAACTGCAGATGAGAAGAAAGAAACCTGTTCTAACAGAAAGCCAGCATTACCAGCTTCACAGGTATACTTTCAAATATTTTCAAAGGAGCTGCTGGAAGAAAAGAAAAAAAAAAAATCTGTGTAACGATCTTCTGTGTAAACTACCTTTGAGAGCCCTGGAGTTTACAGGTGTTGGAGGACACAGGAAAATACCTGCCCAGCAGCACTCTCTCACCTGCTGAGAGCCCCTCTTACCCTTTGGTCACCAGAGAGCAGATGCTTCTTCACTGCTAGAGATCAGATACATCCTTTTGACCCAACCTGATGAACTACACAAGCATCCAAATGTTAACAAAAGCAGACTTCATCACTCTAAGGAAAGCAGCTTCAGATTCCTATCTGATTTGTCCCCCAGTAGAACATCTATCACCTTTCAAAGAACCAGTTGTAAGAGAAAGACCACCATCATTCCTACCTGCCTGACTTAGACAAACATTGGAAATCTTTTCATTGAGGAGCAGCAATTAAGGAAAAGATTTCCCAGGCAATCTCTCACAGAGTAGAAATAAGCCTTTTTCTGGCTCGTTTTCTTTTTATTTCACCACCTGTTTATATACAGTCTTAAAAATCTTATTGAGTGATTTTAATAGATTTTAGGTTTGGGATTTTTAGCTCTTGGTGTATCTAGTGTGCTCACAGCAACCTCAAATCACTTTGTAGATGCTAACAAATAACATTAGCCCGTTCAGCAGACAAGAAAATCAGGGTACAGAAAATCTAGAGGTGCAACTGAGAATGCAAAGGGGTTCAACACCCTCTAGTGTAAACCTTTAATGTATTCAATATATTTTACAGTGTTTCAAACTTTTTGAATTATAAATATCACTAAGAAGCTTTGCATAAGTAACTGCAAAGCCATTACTACTCTTTTGAAGACATGTCCTTTGAATAGTGCTTGTTTTTTCAGTAGCTTCATTCAGAGATAAGGAATTTTTTCATAATGGGAACATTCAACATGCTAAAAAACCTGCTGAAACAGTTTATGGAAAACATAAAAAAGAAAAAGGAAGTAAAGAACACAAGCACTCTTGTCTTGCCTCAGGGTTCTTTGTTTATCCAACCTGAATTTAACCATCCCATGGAATAATCAGCCCAGCCTATCTCTCTAGAGACAATACTTCAGCATTAATGCCAGCCAACCTGATTGCAATCACTAACCTGGATTCAGCCCCAGTTTATGGAAATGGCAAACTAAATTTTACCAGCAGCAGAATGAGCTAACACAAACACTGTCATGAAGCCCTGCCCTTTGTCAACACTTCACTCCTGTCTCCAGTCCTGAATAATGGATTTGTTATACATGTTTCCACATACCTTCTAACTGTGCTAGAGAAATTACCACTTCATTGCATCATACCAGCACTAAAAATGTAGAAAGAAAAAAAAGAAATGCAGCTTGATTTTGAGAAGGGAAGAAGGAAGCATTAGATTCCAGGTACTATACAGAATTTGTACAGGAATTAAGACTGGAAGATGTTGGATGGGGTGTGAGTTATGGATTATTGTGTCCAGCTAAAAGAAAGTGCTTGAATTAAAACAGCCAGGCACCTTGGGGAAGTTTGTGCAATGAATAATAAAGGATGAACTCTGTGCAGTTAACACTATAGCCTTTGTAATTATTGATGAAGTTTTTCACTTGAAACATTTTTCTATTTGCTTTCTTTCCATACTTGTACTAGCCCATTGTCCCAGGAAAATCAGATTAAGAGAGCAGTTCTACCATGAACACAAAAAAGCTGGTAACATCTGTTAATGCAATGCTGCTGAAAGAATAGCTGACTCACAGATAGAATTGCAATGGATAAAGAAAAAAGGAAACATTGGCTATATGATGATATTTGTCATTCCACCCAAAGATTGCTAAAGGCTTTCTGTCAAACCCTACCAGAAAGAGAATGTTTTCTCCTTTAAAAGCTTTTCATATTTAAAAAGCTAAAGAAACTGTGCCTAAAAGAGGAGACTTGAAAGAGGGGAATTATTGCAGAAGAAAATTTCCTATTCTTTTCACATTCCTCTGCTGAAAAATGGTGTTGGAAAGATGTAGATAAATGTAAGAAAAGTAGAAAAATGTATAGGACAAATCCTGTGAAACATGTCTTAGAAAGGAAGGAAGAAAAAGCAATAAATATCCAAATCATTCCTTCAACAGAGTGAAAGGGCCTTTTTTCATATAGATTTTTTTCCCAACAGAAATAAAATTTGACACTGTCATTTTGCTTTTTTTTTTTAATGAAAAAATGTTCCCTCATGCCTAAGCACACTTCTAACAATTTGCTTCGGTGCCTCAGTTTGCAGACATTCCCTCCTCCTCACTCTCCGGAGAGCAGAGATCACTGCATCCTCGATGTCTTGTGCTGGTGTATATGAGGAGGAGGAGAGAAGATAAGGCCATTCACAGTATCAGCTTGGAAATCCTGCTTAAACCTCTCTTCCCATCAACTCCTGCTTGCTGAGCTCCAGCCTGTGCAACTAATGCCCCTGCTTCTCAGTCAGGGCAAACACCAGCATGATTCTACAACTGGGTCTCATCTCCAACTGACTGCAAACTCACCCACGTAGATGGTGTGTCTTAGAGGATTTAGGGCCACTGGTGATGCTTTTCCTGGCTTTTGCTGGATATGTCAGTCCATTCTTTCTATGAAACCAGGAATATTCAATGAGAAGTGTGGTGTTGTTCACCAGGAGGAAGAGAGCTGGAAACCAGGCTGGAGTTATATGGCAATTGGTGCCTCTATGGAAGAGCAGAGCTTCCAGGTGATGTGCAGAGCAGTGTTACATACTTTCCACTTCCTTTTATTTCCTCTGATTTGACTAGGGTTCTGCCTCAAAGACATTAGAAACCTGACCTAGTTCTGCCCACATCAGCCCTCACAGTATTCACAGTAACACCTGTTTCTCACATTTGATGAGCCCAGAGTGACCAGCTACAAAAAGAAGAAAAAAGTGTCCCTGCAACAGATATGAATTGCCCTAAGATTTCATAAAATATTTCAACCTGCATCCTGCTGGAGAACTGCAAGGAAATAAATGGTGCCTTTTAAACTGGCATGCCTCCAAAGGGCCATAACTGAGCTTTACTCTTTCAGTTATTCCCATTAAAAAGAAAAAAAATTATCAGAAATGTTTATTCAACAGTGAATAAAATGCTCAAATCAGATAGGCTTTATCTGATAGTAAGGTAATGACTGACTACCAAATCACATGTCAGGAAAATATTTTTCATGGATGTGGTAACGTGCCCTCACCTGAAAACCTCCGATTAAACAACAGTGGGGTGGGGGGACCGCAGATAAGAGCAGCAAAGTCACGTAACACAGAGCAAGTCTCTTTGGTGGAAAAGAAACCCCAGCTTTTGGGCAACCACCTACAAAGAGAGCTGTGCCTCAGCTGTGCCAGGGGGTCCTACGGCCTTTCAGTGAATTGTCCCCCAACTGCATTAACCTGGACAGCTGAATATGAGTAGGCATTTCTGTATTTTATTTCTTTGACTCCTATGGCAGCTTCTGCAACACTTATATTATTTACATAAAATTAATAAAAAAGGGGGGATTTGGCCTCATATAACTAGTATTGTGTAATTTATCAAGAAGTTTTAGTTTAGCTCACAGAAAAAGGAAAAAACCCAACTCTACATTCTCAGGAGACATTCTTTAAAAGTTGTTAGACAATTACACAGCAGTAAAGTTTACAAGAAGCAATTTACTTTCTCTAAATTCAATATACACTAAGTTGCTGGCAATTTTCAATCCTATTGTATCACAGCTGCTTTAATGCTCTGTGGAAGTAGCAATTTCATTAATCTTCAAACATTTTTAGAAGCTCATAAGAGTAAGCCGGGAAAGTCACAGTATCAGAGAGCACAGGGATGAAATAGACCCTGAAAGTTCATCTAAGCAATGCCCAAAACACATCTGGCAGATGTGTGTTTAACATCTTCATTGGAAACTGAGGTGGGGAAGGGACAAACACAACACACAGTGAATCACTAACAAAGACCAAACATTTCAAACTGAGAATTATTCCAAACCATAGGTTCCTCACAAGGGTTAGCCTCCCTGTTAATCTCACTAAAAGGGTTATCAAGCACTGGAACAGTGGTGCAAGTGGTAGAATCACAGTCTGTGGAGGCATTTTAAAGATGTGAGGATGTGGCACTTAGAGACATGCTTTAGTGTTGGACTTGGCAGTGCTGGGTAAACAGTTGCACTCAATGATCTTAAAGGTATTTTCCAAACTAAATGATTCTATGATAAAGTTAATCCTGATATTCTTTTTGAAGATATGCCAAATACATTTGCAGCTGTCACTCTCCTAAAGCAAGGGTATATCAAGATAAAATATCTGTATTCAGCACCATGAGTTGGCAACAGCTTGGTCACACAGGATGCACATGGAGGAAGGAGGCTGCTCCTTAACAATGGTTTCAAGGGGAATATTTTATTCCTGCATGAACAAATGCCAACTCAACAGCTAGATAAAGTGTTTACACTGCTGCTTTAGCCCCACCATACCTGTGCTGGGCTGTCTCCACACCCTTGGAAGTTATGAAGCGGCTCCTCAGGAGGCCCAATCTGCCCTTACTGCTCGCCACTTTGCACTTCATTAAGGAAGGGCAGGGAAGGATTGGGTATGTATTTGGGACACAAAGACAGCAAGAGCCCTACAGCCTGCAAGGCAGGTCCCCAAAATGACATTCTGCTTCAGGACACCTCTTGAGAAGGCCATAACAACTTAGAGTCCAGTCCAATTTTTCAATTGTCAGATTTTTCCCACCCAATTCATAATAAGCCTCAATGTTACTGCCATCATCTTCACCATCAGCCTTGTAATTCAGCTCAGGTTCACCAAGGTGAAGCAAATGAAGAGGGATTCTATTTTATTGTTCAAATAACCAATCCAAAGAGAAGTTGGATATCATTACAGTCACACATTGCACAATATCTGTTCCACTGCAAAATGCAATTAGTATTACATAAATGCCTTAGCAGTATTGCACTTATATAACATCAAAGAAAATTAAGAATTACCTTAGCAAAGAAAATATTAATCAGCTTGCTCTATCAAGCAAATAACTTTAAAACAAATTGTAGCAACCTACAGATGCCTTTTAGTCAACCAAGAATTGCTCATCCAAACACAACTGACATTTGAATCAGAAATTTCACTGATATGAACATTTTAATACTGAGATTTAAATAGACTGTAATGAAAAAAAAAAGGAGAGGAGAGAGGAGAGGAGAGGAGAGGAGAGGAGACTTGGGATTTGGGAAAGAAATTCCCAGTAATTAAATGATCATTTGCTTAAGAAAAAGATTTTTTTTTTTGGAAGTACATTGTGCTCTCATCCCCAACTGGTTCCACGTACTGCTCCAAATGCTAAGTATCTATAGAACAGCTCGAGCTTCGAACTATGCTAATGACCAGACATCAAGAATTTTTTCTGGGCATGAAAACAATTTCACTCTTGGACTGTGTTATCTGAAAGAGACATTGCTGTATTTGCTGTCTGAAACAGTTCAATGCAGAAGTAGAGGACTTAAAATCAATTTGGCAACTCCTTCATGGCTTTTGGAAGGCTTCACTTCAAGAACACTTTCATGTTGAAGCTGGACTTAGATCCCAAACATTTGCAGCAGACTGAAGAATGCCTGTTCTCTGATGCAGTGAGGATTAACCTGCTACTTTGTATGTTCATCTGATGAAGTAGACAATAAAAAGAAAATACCTAAAAAGAGACTCAAAAAATTCTGAGTACAATTTGATTTAAATCAAGGATTACAGTACACAAAGCTCACTTGCCTGTTGCACATAGTAACACAGACAGTATGATGTCTGTTAAAGATATGCTAAATGTATTTTCACCAGCACAGAAGAAAATGCTATGTCCTTAATGGTTAAAATTCCAATTCTAATTCGTGGACACCATGTATCTAAAGAAAAAAAAAGTGGTACTTTCTGTATTCCCCATGCTAATACCATCAAGTTTCAATACCTCAAAGACTTTGTTTCATGGGTAGTTTCTCATGCAATAGTCTTTCCTTATTGCATGTGGATTATTGTAACGCTTCTAGCATAAATTCAGAGGGGAAAAAATGCTTTCCACAAGGCTTGGTTCTATTCCAAAGAGAGAAAGAAAAGCATGCACTGGCCTACTTGAATATTGAAATAGGTCCTTAGCAACTGGAGCCAACATGACCTGGACTTTGTCAGTGCTGAACACAAGCATGCAAGTTCCAGTGGGCTTACTGTTCCTCTTGCACCTAAGGGTAGTTTTTGGCCTGTTCACTTGAACCCTCACCACACAGCGTGGCAATGGATTCCAGGCACTGAAACTTCAATGGCATTGTAGACATGGGTTTAATTTGGTTTGGCTTGGTCTGAGTTTTAGACACTTGCGTGCCATGATGTTTGACTGCAGGCCCCTGCTCAGCACTGAGCTGTACCTCCTAGCCCCTACTGCTCCTGAGAACACAGCTGAGAATCAAGACTGATTATTATTGCCTGGTAGAAAAGGTTTTTTTTCAATATAGCAAGTAAGGAGAATATTCACACATCTGATCCACAAGGAAACGAGACACAATTTCTCCCAATCAAGTTCCAGCACAAACTGCTTACCCACAACATTAAACATGCTGACAAGGTATAGGCTGAAATTAACACTTTTTTATTTCACAGCCAGAATATAGGAGTGACATGCCAAACGGGAGGATGGAATTAGCAATTAGTGTCACTTGGCTTCACTGTTCAATACGCATGCATGAAGAGGCATGACAGCAGATCCAGACGGATAACACGAGGAAACAGTCAGTACATGGTGGGATCAGTATGTTGTGCAATTTAAACAAACAGTGTCTAATATCAAGCAGGATGAATCACATGCATGCAGATGATCCCTATGGTTTCTCAGCAAACAGATTCAGATCTCTGTGCGTCTTTCACGAGTGTGCAAAAATTATCTTTAAAAGCAAAACTCTTCCATTTTTTCTGTTATGTTGAAAAAGTCAAGTAATGGTATATTCCTTCTTGGACATGGTATTAGGCAGCTTATTATGACATTTGACTCTACACAGGGTTGTCAGAAACAGAGCAGATCTTACATTGTGGCATTGTGCCAGAAAGTACAACCAGTGGTGTTGCAGGGCATCAGGATTTCCACTGCTAGTTCAATGTGTGAAATTACTGGGTAGGCAGAAACACAAGCTAGATAGAAAACTAACTCAAATGACAACTAATAACTGGTCCTTTTTACTGATTTAATCCCTAAAAAGTACAGTTCTGTGGATGGTGATATACCATTCTCATTAACTCAAACCAGAGGGAAAACTGTAAACACATACAGAAAGGCAGAATGAGAGTCTAAATTCACAGATTTCAAACTCTTGAACAAACAGTTCAAATGCAATTGCTCAGTCCTGGGGGGTGGGTGGGGGGAAGACAGCAATACCTCCAACTTCAAAGTCTAATTAGAGACTTCTCTAATGTATCCAACACTTATTTCAAGGTATACATTTCTAAAGGTTTCCAGAGAAACTGGCCCATCATTACTTGAATAAGCTTGTGTTCTAGTTTGGCTTCCTGCAAAAGAGAAAGGATAATACACATACGGGTGAGTTTGTACATGGATTTACTCTTCATATACAAAGGTCCTGTTTTGTATCTGAGTACCATGCAAGAGATCAAAACGAGAAAATCACATAAGTGACAAGGAATAGACATTTAAATACCCAAATTCACTGCCTTGCTTAACCAGCCCATCATAATGTGCTTCAGTGGCATCTTGCCTCAGTGGTTCACAGCATACATTCCAAGACCATGTGGAGGGACCACTTCTTTTCAGCTGAACTGTTTACATGTGCAATATTTCACCATCCACAGAAAGACAAATATTAACATTGTCTGCTCTAGTAGAAAACCCACCTTCTGATTTTCAGCAGCAGAGTTTTAAACATTTTGTAAAAACCTAAAATCTTTATGCAAACTGATAGATTATACCTAGATTCATCTAGGACTGAAGTGTTTGCAACTGCTTGAAAAAGCTGGAGAAATACTCTAGGTTTCTTCAAGGCATAAACTCCTCTATGGGTTCCACAGTTTTCCAAGCTCTACAACACAATCTCCTGGACTTACACAGACTGACACCATTTCATTTGGTCAGCTATGATACACACAGAAGAATTAACGTCAATCTATGGTACGTGGGTATTAATCATCCTTTAACTACTCCACAGATGCACTCTTTACCAGAAACAGCTCATACAATCATGGAATGATTCTATCCGCCTTGGACTACTTCAGAGATGCATTCCACTAAACACAGCTCATACAAATGTCTGTTCTACCTCTCCAGGAGTCTTTCTGACTCTACAAAACTGGGGTAATGGCATTAGACTACAAGTTCAAAACAGTAAATTCTGATCAAGACTAAATCCAAAGATTTGATCTGCAATCTAGACACCATAGAAAAATGTATAGTGAGATTAAAGAAGAGAGGAAATAGACAAACAAGCATATATGCATAAATTACACAGGCATAAATTATATATATAAATGCATCTAATATCTAACTGCCTAAAAAACCCTGCTCTCCTGGAACCTTCATATACTGCTGCAATTCTTTCAGAGATCATGAATTCCCAAGTGCTTGGAAGCTCAGGGACCAGGCTCTGCAGAGCAGTATCTATCTCTGTCACTGCTCGTATTCCCCTAGACAGCACATCAAACACAGCACGTTCTGCAACTCCAAAACTTTACTATAACTTTTACCTTCCTAACTCTGGAGTTTAGAAAACTCAAGGGTTTTCTCTGCCACAATTAACAGAATCCTTGGGTTATGTTCTCTCTGTTGCACAAAAAGTTTCACAATCTTCCCTGTACAGGGAAACAGAAAGCAAGTTGTAGTCTTACGGGTTTTATCACTTATTGCCCAGTTTCTTTGTGTCTTTTAATACTAAAAAGCCAGTAACAAGTGTCCAAGGACACTCAAACCACACCATTCTCTCTTTAGGATGAATGAATAATCAAATGATAAAAGAGGGAAAATTTAGATTAGGTTTTACCTCTTACCCTGGTCTGCCCACAAACAAGCTGTGGTTTACACGTGGGTATTCCCTGCCCTGTTCAGACAGAGCAGTGTGAACAATTTGCTGTAACTAGCTGGTATTTGTAATTCAAGCTGTATATACTGGTCATCTGGAATGTTATGCTTCTCTTCCCTGATGAATTAACTCCTAGAGGCTGGCTTCTGGTGGGAATACTCATGGTTCTGCATTCGTCATCTGTGCTAAACACTCACAGCTTTCCTAAACATTCCTGCCAGTAAACACTCACTGGAGAGCTGGAACACAAAGAAAGAATTTGTTGAAAATTTCTAATGAGACTTTGAACCAAGGAAAGCAATTTACTCTATGTTTATGATTAGCACAACTGAGTTCCTGACCTGGTCAGACCTTAAGGTGGTACCACAGAGTAGATGTTAATTTGCAACAAATAATAAATCAAACTGGTCTAGTTTGACTCACCCAAACACCACAAAAAAGGGCTGGTACTGAGGCTCTTCCCTGGGCAGTAAGCCAAGAAATCCAGTGCTGTGTCACTTTTATCCACATTCCCCTCTGCATCATCAGTCTGGCTAAAACCAGCTACATTCTTAGTGAATGCTCTTCCCAAGAAACCTACAGGAAACCTCAGCTGATCAGAACATGTCCCCTCACTCAAGCCACTGCATTCCCTACTTTGTAGAAGTCTGCTTTTTAACAAAATGGATTCCCTCTGGCATACAGGGAGAGAGATACGGGTGAGGTTAACAGCGGGACTCATCTCGTCTCACCTGGCTTTAGCCATTTAAAGAAAACTGGGTTAAACCAGCTGCCCAGGCTCCCTCTCTAGCCAGTGCAAAGAGCTACATTTAGGAGCAGATTTGATCCTTGTATTTTAGAAAGTTAGTAGACTGCTCCCATCTCTTTTCTGTAGCTTTGATCAAGCTTCCCAATAAGACTAGGCCTTGGATATGGAGATAGCACTCTGTGCAATTACAAAAGTTCTTGATCCATCCAAAAGAACAAGGTTGTGAATCTCACAATTTACAAATTCCCAAAGAAAAATCATCTCCTCAACAAGTATAACAGTTCAAAACAAAAAAATTAAATAGAGAACATCCTTCATGGAGAATTAAAAAAAAGATAAAAAGATCCCAAACCCAGCCCAAAATCCAGGGCCAAAGGAACGGGGCAGCAATAAGCAACAATTTTCTATAAGACAACACTTCCAAAAGAAAAATCATTCATGGTATTATTGCAAGCATAAGCGTGCCTTTTATCCATCATTGCTGTAGAGTGATAACACTTTCAGGCTGCTTCCCCTTCAAGTCCCAAGAGGAAAACAGAGATTTTTGCCAAGTCGCCTGTTGCTACTTTTTATCCTGAGTGTTGCCTTTCATCATTACAGAATGGGAATTCTGCCACTGATTTCAAAGACTCTCATGATCATAATTGTAACTTCAGGTTTATATTAATGTACATGTGTTTAATTTAATTGCTTTGTTAAAAGATAAAAGAAAAAAAATGGATTTCAAATCTCTCAACTGATTTCACTGCACATGTTCATAGTTCTGTAGTTAAAAAACTTAGGCAGCGTTTTCCTCCCCCCATGGGGAAAGAGCAATATAAGAACCACACCTATCTGTGTAATGAAAATAGCTATAAAATGTTTACATTTTCTCCATTGTAATGGAAATTTCACATTGTTCTACTGTCCAACTGATTTCTCAAGTCCTTATAATCTAATGTTTTAAAGGCAATTTCATGCCAATCTCTCTGGAGAGGAGGCTAGAAGCTTAGGCATTTTTTTTAAAAAAGGGGAAAAATACTTTAAGGCCATTGTAGGCATTGTAGCATTGTAGGCATAAATCAGCACAGTTCTTTTAGTGGAGTTGTAGTAATTTACATTAGCATAATTTGTTTCGGAGGCTTAGTCATTCTGAGGCAACATGTGACAATCCAAAATCAATTGTATAGAATAAGATAACACATCCAACTTCACATTTACATAGGTTTAAAATAGGTCAGCTGACCATGCCTATGCGTGCAAAGGAGCATTGAGCTCACATGGGGATTTCTCTCAACAGCAATCTTCTCCAGACTGGGAGAGGCTACACTCAAACATTTATTTTAACTTCTTAACACAGCTCTGAGCTTGGGGTGCTGTGCAGGAGTATGTATGCTCCCCACCCTGGCTGGTAGCCAAGGGAGCAAGGATCAGTCTAGAAAAATCCACACCCAGCTTGCCTATGGGAAAAAAGTGTGATTTTATTTCCTGTAATTAGCAGATATTTGAAGTACAGATAGAGGAAAAGTTGTCTCTTGGTCTTTCTGCTTGGATTTTTTTTTCAATCCTAATTCAGTATTAAGGATTTTTAGTTTTATCTAAAAAAATCTGTGGTGATCTCAGTGAGTTTACATAGTCTAACAACTTTTTCTAACCCCCAAGACTAAGAACTAAAGGATGGGTGACAAATCTTTTAGTCACAACAAAACATCCATGAGGTGGTTTTTGTTAGGATTTGAAGGGGTGGGTGTTTGATTTTAATGAGAATAGCTAGCTTTTGCTTTACCCCATTTTTAAACCAGGCCTTCATTTTTTCATTCTGTTCAAGTCAGAAATAAATTCACGGTGTTTCCATTATTACTATCTTGAAGCATTCTCTTTAATTAATATTGAATGGATTGATCTAGTGGACAGAAAAGAACTGCTTTGTATTTTAACAGTATGAGCCATGAGCATTAACCTGAGTCCAGGCAGAACACGTGAAAGAAGCTTGACAAAGTTCAAAACATCTGCCAAACTGTAAGAGGGCTTCTGCACGCCTGCTCCTGCTTATGAAAACTTCAGGTAGATCTTGTGAGTTTCTTGTTTCTTTCCCCTCTACTGTGTAAGCTATGACACGGTAGAACGCATTATTTGGTGTACATTAAAATACAACACTGATGGTACAAGTGGGGATGAAAGAACTGGATAATCTAATGATTCTAGTCACATTTCTACTTGTGCATTTTAAAAATTGCTAGTTTTATTTTATTATGTATTTATTATTTTAAAAGGTTTCTTATTGTCAGAGTGAGCAGGAGTACAAATAGGATGAAAATAGCACAAAATATAATTACACCAGAAAAAGATGAAGTAATTCCAAGGGAAAAACTGCACATTTTCCATATACTTTTTTCTCAATAGTTCAAGGGTTATTTCAAGTCATCATAATGACCACCAGACCTGTATTTTCACATTACTTTAGGCACATATCAAGGTAGAGCAGGTTTAAGCAACTGAAAGTCAGTGTATTATAAGCTCACATCAAAACTAGCTTAAATCAATGCTCCTGTAAATGGCTGCTTTGATGTTCAAGAACGAAATGTAGCCTCAGCTGATTCTGGCCATATCACTTCATATCACTCCTTTGGTTACTGAAAATCATACATTTTTTTCTACCTGTGGACTGCTTAGACTCAGCTGAACCTGTTTATCTTTTCTCTCAGATGCTGCTGACATTCTAAGAAAATTTTATCATCTACAAGTAATGGAAATAAGATTCTAATGTCTGAACCAGCAATTATCAGTTGTTCTAAAGGCTAAAGTTTCAAAATATTACCAGAAAACTACAGTTCCTCTGCTAGTACAAGACACAGGTGGCCAGCATATCACCTGGTGCAACACAAAACCTTATTCGCATGGATACAAAGCACTTCAAAGTGACAGAAGTACCCCCACTGGCACTGACTTGTCTGTAATGACCACAAACTGGCAAGTGAAACTGCTTCTGAAATATGTTATCATTTGCCTCCTCTTTGAACTAAGCTCTATTTGTCTGTTCTTCTATGGTATTTAAAAGAAGACTTACAGCCAAAGACCTCCCTTCTCTTTTCTTTCTAATTCAGAGGAAATCTTGGAGCAAATCACTATTCTATTGGACAGGCACTTTGAAAAATGGGGAGATCACCAAAATTTCCTGGCCACTCCACTGCCCTATGTACCGTCTGCCTTTCAAAGTCACAAAGCCAGAAGTAACACTAGCAATCTCCAAGTTTCCACAGCTAACTTTACCCAGATCTTGCACCTTTTCTGGATGCCACTGACTCCAGGTCAGATGAAGGGAATCCTGTGCTGAGAGTCTCATGCAGGACTCTCTCCTGGACAGCATGTGCCAAGCAGAAGGAAAGCATTTAGTGCTATGCTGCTATGTGTGCAGAAGACCCTTCCCCAAGGATCATCCCTACTGTTTTCTGACCAGACACCAGACACAATCTAAAAGCAAAGAAAACACAGAAGGTTGGGCTGTTCCTACATTCTGTGTGGGTGCTCTGGAGGGGCTGAGGGAGGTGAAGATAAATCAGGTACATATCATGATTAAGGCTGACTTGGCATCTCCCTTTACAGGGAGAATGATGGAAGAAATTTCAACATACAACATACTCTGAAGCCATTATAAACTTCTGCACTGGAGAGTCTTTTACTGTAAAAGGGAAAAGGACTTTAAGTCTGCTGTAATCAGAAAGAAAAAAAACACTGGGAGTCTATTTTCATTTCATAGCAGATGCAGGAGTGCTTTTATGTTGTTGTGACTTTGATATCTACTGTATTGATCACAGGCCCCCACTCCTAATAAAGTCACAGTACCTTCTCCTAAACCTACTTGGTCGCAAAGCAAAAAGGGCTTTAACACAGTATGACTGAAAAGCAGAGAAGTCAGAAGTTGTTAATCTAAGTGTTTGTACCTAAATCTTTGTTTATAGATTCTCTTCCTGGTTCTTCAGCAAAAGAGTTTTGTTGGGAGGGTTAGTTTCTCTATTCCAATTCATAATACCTACTTACGTATAAAGAGATCTTAATATACTTACAGAGCCTGACTCACATCTCTCTACACAAGTAATAATTTATGTTTCCTGAAGGCCACAAACCTCATTGCCCAAGTAGCCATGATCATTTTGGTAACAAAATAACTACAAGAGTTAAAATTATCAGTGTGAAGAAGACTCAAAAAATTACGGACCTGGACAGATAGGATTGAGCCAGCAGCCCCGCTACCAGACTTTATTTAATAATTTCGTGGTGATCCCTTTCAATGCAGTCATACAACAGGCAACACCTACAAATGCAAGGTCAGACACCACTCAATGTTCGTATTTTTTGCTCATCAGGCCGTGGGTAAGGTTCAAGCTCAGTGATGCAGTTCACTTTTCAGTCCTTCTCAGGTAGCTGGGCATGCTATAAGACAACCCCCACTTCCTGCTAAACACCAGCACATTCTTAGACAATTCGTCATCCTGAAAAGCAGCTGAAACAAATAAACAGTCTGACTGAAAAGCAGAAAATAGTAAACTGATTATGGGTCAAATAGCAATAGGTGTTTCCGGCTCTTTGCATACTGAAAGTTCTCTACTTGCTTGGAGTTTGCCAACTGCTCTAGAGGAGAGGCTGAGGTCCATCATTCAGATGTTCTGTGCTCTCATGTTACCCATTTCAGTTCCATGTGCCTATGTTTCCACACCTGTATGATGTGGTGGCAAATCCTCACCATTTTTCATTGTGAATTGTTTATGTCTGTAACCTCTTGTAGTGACTTATTACCATTAGCTGACCAGCCTCCATTTATATGGAGGGAGGTCCAGGGAGGCCTTTAGCCCAAACACGTTTCTCCATGAAAATCTAGAAAGGGGGTCTTCCATTGCATGGTAGTACTTCCAAGCTGCAGGACCAGCCTGCTACATTAGGTATGCCCTTCTTCACATGGATCACCACTCCAAGGAGCACTGGCTTCTTTCCCTCCTCTGCGTGGGCAGTTAAATGGTGCCTGTCAGCCTTGCTTGAATGATCTTGCCTTAGAGAGAATCATTTTGCTGCTTGGGAGGAGAAGGGGGCTAACTGCTAAGACCAAAAATACCCACATCTGCTACTGGTCTAATCTTTTTCTCCATGATACACAGGAGTTGGGAAGAATTTGAGGATCTCCTCAGTGCACTGTTCTGAAAAAAACCCATGTTATGTTACTTAACGTGCTTCCGTGGTCAGGTGTGTTTGGATTAGTTGTGTACAGATGGAAAAAAAAAAAGCTGTATGACATTCAGCTGCTATCTTCTATCTGATAGCACAGGATATCAGAGCACTGCATCTCATAGCCAGTGGCAGTTATTTGTGAAAGAATGTAAGAACAAGGCAAACATACAGCAACATACACCCTACTTGTTATCCTTCTGGATTTTGGAAATCTGCGGTTTAGAGACTTTGCAAACCCAGGGGCTGCACGTAGTCTTTTGGGTTTAGTAGCTCCTCATGATCTGAGATATCCCAGCCCTTTTTAGGTGAATGACAGAAATATATAAGAATGAAAATGTTGCTAAAACAAATATACTCTCTTCATGCTATCATGGCTTTGGTATAATGGTTGCTGTAGAAGACAGTGTGAAATAATGCCTATCTGCTGTGTTTTAATTAAGATGAAAGCAGGAGGGTGTGAAGAAGAGGAAGGGATGAGTGATGTATGTTTTCAGATGAGTTAATCTAAGACAAGCCAAGCATCTTCAGAATGCAACAGTAAAGAAATAGAAAAGAGATAAAATAAAATTTTTCAAATTACACTGAAGTTTGTAAGTGAATTAAATATCAGACTTAATTCATCAGTTCAGAAAAGTGGTTCATTGTACATTATCTCTGGTTTTAGTTTTCTAAGGCTAAATCTTCATTTCTGAGTTCTTGTAAAAAGCAAACCAGTGCTGGCAATGCTCCCTGTGTCCAATTATTCTTTTTATTCAGATTCCCCTTCTGAAAGTTTTGTGCTGCACAGTCCAATCACATCATGCCCACAGGATGCCTCATCCTTTTTGGTCTGTATGACTGCAGCCTCCCAAGTCTAACCTTCATAATGCTGTGTTTTGGTTAGTACTCCATCTTCTGTGTGACCCAGCCTATCCTTGCTCCTATCTCAGTCTGCACTCCACACCTGTCAGAACAGTTGCTTTGGTCACTTTCTCAGCCTTACCCATGCCATGATCACCTAACACTCCTCATCTGGCATGCACAACCTGCTTGCCTTGACCCTTAACTTGGAATGTCCATACCAAATTAAGTTTATGCTATCTATGCCATGAAAACCTCTTTTTTTTCACTTCTGCTGCCACCCTCTTGGCACTTTCCTCCTAGCACTGATATGCACAATGCCTTTGTGCAGCTCATTCTAGAAAATCCCTAAATCTACCACTTCCTCTTCCTTCAGAGTTTGCTTCACAACCACTGGGAAGGGCAGATGCTAAGATAGGATCTCAGTTAATAATCTGCTGTCATTTTTGAAAGTGTCTGCATGTACATGATGTTCACATCACTACCTCAGGAGAATATAGTCTCATGTCACCATTGATGGGTTAATTCCAAATACATCAAAGACCTTCTGTATCAGAGCAACAACAACTGAGCTGCTCTGAGATAAGCAGGAATGAAAAGACAAGCAAAAAAAAATGCACAAGCTGTATACAAATTCTTTTGAGAGGAGTGTGAGCAACAGAGACAGTCTTCTAGAGATGATTAGACAGCTTCTTAAGGTTGATTATTTTTAGGTAGTCCCATAAAGCCACTGTTTTGAGAGACATCTGACACTGTTCCCTTTTTGGTCAGAATGGCTAACAAAAATGCTTAAATTAACTGAAACCAAGCTCGGCTATGACACCAATACCGGTTTTTACATAGGTGACATACAGTCTCCATGATCAGCAGAATAGAAAAAGAAGAAAATCTTAATAATGAAAGGTAATGAACTTAACATTACAAATGTATAGTTTTACTGTCTCTTCAAATGGCTCAAAAAGAAGAAACTTCACATAGTTCTGTAGGATTAGAGCAATACTCCATAAACAATAAAGAAAATGTCTTCAAGATTTGCCCTATAGAAATTTTGTGCTAGGGTGGTTCAGATGCTATAATTGCTCCCATAAGTAAATAAATAGCAAGGACAAGAATTTACACAATTAAAAAACAAACAAACAAACAAAAACCTAAACACCACCACCAACTAATTTATGCCTGTTATTTGTAGATTAATCCATACAAGACTTCCCTGAGTTAATGAAGCAAATCCAGATATATATGATCTAGAAATAAGTGACTGGTTTCAAACATCTAAACTGGCTTGAAAAGAACAAATTTTATATGATAGCTAAATGTGGTAATAAGTTATCATAGGAGAAGAAATGTAAGGCTGCACTAAAAGAGGGAACAGGTTTTGCATTGAAATTACCCTCCAATCATAGTTCTTGCCCTGCATACAATAAAACTGAGGTAGGGAGGGAGACATAGATAAACAGGAGCTAGACACAAAGATCTAAGAGTAGCTGAAAGTGGAAATAATTATTGATGTAGGGTTTGGTATTCTTAATTTTGTCAACAAAATTCTGCCTCAGGAATCAGGCAAGTTTGATCTTGTTGGATGTATGGACAACATCTCTTCTCTGTATCCATAAAGAAGATCACCTGCACATAGCTGAGATGGACTTGTTTGTCAAGCACAGAAACTGTCCACCTCTTGCCAGGTAATTTTACATGGAGTAGTTTAGAAACAAAGGAAATTACTTTCATTTTTTTCCCTTTTTCATGCACTGTAAATCCCTGACTCATGCTTTTGGACAGGATGAAATATAAAGCTGCTAAAATAAACAAATAAATAAATAAATACATAAATAGATAGATAAATAAAACTGTCCCCATCTCCCACTACCCACCCATTCCTGAGGGAAGACTGGCTGTTTCATAATCGGGAAATCTGTGAAAACACTTGCGGGGTGGGGAAAAAACATCTCATGAGGTTGCAAGCCTTTTCCGAAGACTTAAATACACTTCAGATAAGAATCTAAAGAGACAGGAGAGCTCCAGACATCTTGAGCTTTACCCTTCACTAATTTCTGACTCAACTGATTTAGGTGCTCTCTTCAGAAAGAGGAAGGGAATGCACCCATGTGGACAACTCTTCCATTACGTGCCATGTTTCAGCTTGAAAACTATTTATTTTTTGCTGCAGAGAATCTCAGTTGGCATTTCCCTGCTTCACAAATCTAATCAAAACAACCCTATAGCAAACTACATTTAAGCCAAGCCAACTATGTGGGTTTAGGGTTCTGTTAGTATTATTATTTTTCTTCTGAACAGGCATTTACTTCTTTCATTATTCTGTGCTCTCAGTATCTTCTTCTACCTATTTTTACTGAGTCAGACCCTTCTGCCCTTACTCTAGGAAAACTTTCCTCCATTCCACAGAGTCCTGGAAGAACACTGTTCGAAAATTCTTTCAGAGGTTGTTCATTTATCTCTCTTTTTGAACAAGCTTGAGCTATACTATTTTTGCTCACACCCCTTGAGTGCTTACATACCAGAGAATTATTAGCACAATCCCCACACCAAAGGTACAAACATATATGGATGCTCAATTCTCCCATTTTTCTCCCAACTTGAGGCCCAAATAACTCAAAAATTAGCCTTCTGCTTGCATCATCAAGGAGCAGAAATATTAAGGAGCTCTAGCAGCTGAAAAATACTGAGCAAATGCAAGAACACAGAGCAAGAGACTTTCCACAAAAGAACTTGCCGAATAACAAATAGCTGGAAAGGGAGCAAATGAATTTGGGGCCACATGAGATGTACTACCCACCCTTTCTGCCTGACATGTCATGTTTCTAGTGTCTGAGTAAGATGCTTATTAATCCCCAGGATCCCAAGTCTGGAGATTTTAGCTGATGGGTGAACTGCAGTGAAGTTTCCCGTCAGCTGCTATTTGCAGTGATTGCGCTATGAGCTTGACATGCGTTGCATTGTTCAGGCTGGTTTTGTTCTCTTATTTTGCTTGGGCTGGCTGCCTCCTGGAACCTCCACTCTGCCTACTTCCTGAGGATTAAAGCATGTCTTCTGGGCAAGGAGATGCAGAGACCACCTGCAGATTCTGTTTATATATCCAGCCTTGTAGTCTGATTGATCTCACAATAGGACTGCATAATGTAAACACTTCATTATTCCACCAAAGGATATGTGCTCTACCACCTATGGTCCCTCCAACCAAGAGTCAGTTTTAGATGGTTAAAATTTGTTAAGCCACACCAAAAGAAGCTAAACAAAGGAAAATCCATCCTAGCAACATGTTTAAGTTTTTAAGCTAGACTAATTAAATGCAATTAAGTTGGAAACTTTAGCCTACTGCTTTACTCCAGGATTTTACCACCAAGCCCCAGCAGTGCTCAGGTCTGATACACCATTTCAGTTTGTCTAAAAACTACCAAAACTCAGCTTATCAACAGCATTTATTCCCACTCTGGACTTAAGACACCACAAGTTCTAGGAAACTTCCTTCTTGACTTGGGGGATTGATGGCAGGCACAGATTTACCTATAGAGAAATGGGAGCCTGAGGAGTCAACTCTCCTTGGCTGATTTCAACATGGCACCTACTTACTGTGCTGCTCCTAACCTGACACTGCAGAGGGGCAAGGGGAGAATGTGGGGAGGATGCTTTTCTGTTCATCCCAAAACACAGAAATTAAGAGCATTGATGCTTCTAAGTATTTCCCACAGGAATTTTGTACCAGTATTTCCTTTTGCCAACTGAGAAGAGTCCAATGCCCACCTTTAGATTTTGGGAGGGCAGTCATGATCTGTACCTGAACCATCATTGAGCAAGCCTTCCTACTTCCTGCACTGAATTTACACTTTTCCCCCTTTGCTCAGGAACAAACACCTCCTTTTACTTAGAGCCAGAGGACAAGACAAGGGCAGAGCCATGGCCATAACATTGCATCTCCCGAGACTCAGGGTTCAGCTCTTATGAGCATTTCAACATCGTTCTTGTGGTTTACTTCCCTTTGGGAATTGTTTGTTGGTTGTTTTGTTTATTTAACAGTGTTAATTAAAAACTGAAGGCACACCCAGCTAAAGCAAGGTGCAGTAATCTGAGGAACTGCCCAAGTTCCTCAAGAGGGAGGAGAAGTTTACCCTGAATTGATCTAGGTAGATAGAAATAATACAAGAAAATACTGAGTATGTCAATATCTGTTATGCACTCTGCATGTATCTCAGACTACTCCTGAAAGCATAAACCAGACTGATACAATTTAATTCAGCTTTAAAGAAAATATTTTGATTAGTAAGCAAGGCATGAACACACACAGATTGTCAGGGTATCTGCTGGATGGGGCATTCACAGCTTTAGCACACAAAACAACCAAAAGGTCTTGACTAAATAACAGACACAAGCAAGGCATGTAAGCACTTACTAAGGTCATTTAAAACACATCCACACTTACTTGTTTTACAGAACTAGAGCTTAATTGTTCAGCAAATTACAATAGTTTAGTGTTTACACCAAGCACTTTATCAACTGAAGTACTCTTCTATTATTATTATTTTTCTCTTTTGGATCACATTGTAGACCTTCAACAGGACTCCCTGTGCAACTTCAGAGAGCTTGAGTCTGGCTGAAAAATAGTGTCGTTACCTTGTTGGCTAGTGCTGAGCCCCATATTTTATGATGGGCACCTAAATTCACATAGAGATTAGTAAGTAGGAACAGTTTGATAGCTCATTGAAGCCCTGAAATAATCCTAAGAGCATTCCATTCCTAGAAGTAGGTTCTGGTCATTCTAATTTAGTTTTCTAAGAAGAAAAATAAAAAGGAACTTAAGAATTGGAGTGGAAACAAGAATAGAATCTTTATAAAAGAACCTATATATGAGAAATAAAATTATTTACTTTTGACAGGGAACAGATACAGCCAAGACTTTAAAACTAGCATTGGTCCAGGAAGGATTACTGCTTACAGGCTTTGATAGATAAAGCAGCTTTAAAAAATGCTCTGGGCTAGATTTTTCCTCTGAATTTCTCTTATCAGACTTCATCCTTGGGGGTTTCTTTTCATATTCAAAACTATACAGTTTATCCTATCTTTACTGGAGGAACAGCTTCTTACTGTGCAAATTGTTCCGTGATTTTATTTGAGAAAGTCCTTATGACTCTAAATCCTTCCATACATTGTGCTGCCCTTCCGGCCTTTAAATCAATGGAAGATGAAAACTACTCTAATCAAGAGTAGGATCAATCCCCTATTTTTTAAAAACTCACCAAAAAGGGAAATCCCAACTTCTTCCCAGCTGACAAGCCTTCACACCTGGCCAGGCCAGCTCCTGTCTGTAGGATGCAACTACTCATGCACCCAGCTGTCACTCACCTCTCTTGCTGCAGGAGCAAACCATTTTCCCCTGAACCTGCCAGCACAGTTCAAGCACAGAGCCAGGACAGCAGCTCTCCTTGGAAACTTCGCAATCACCATCCTCACACAACAGAACACGCTTGATGTTTGGAAAGGTGTCCGTGCGGACCCCAAGGAGGAGAGTTGCTGTACAGAGGCCTCAGAGCATTCTGCAGGAGAAGTAGATTCTCCTCTCCCACCCAGCAGGGCTCAGCAGATGAGCATTGTCATGTCGTTTGAGCTCCCCAGGCCTTGAGCTCTTCATCTGCCAGCAGATGGGTAAGGTCCTCAGCACCTCAGAGGAGACTGACAAGACTATGCTTTACACTCTTCCTAACACAACCCAAAATCTCCTGCAAAACAGAAATTCCTCTTAGGGAATAGGTCTGTAGAGCTTAATATTTATTTTTTTTAAGAGTGGCATAGCTATAATTCAATTAATTCTGACCAATGTGTCCAGACTTGTTCCTTGTAGCCTTTTCCTATGCTCAATAGCTTTTCTTTTAACCTGATTTGCCTTTAAAATTTTTCCCAACATTTTAGGATCTGTCTTGCACTCCCTAAGTAGATAAGTTTTGGTTTATATTCTCTCCAAGTTTGCAGCAGTAGAGAGTAAAACAACATATTTTCTCTACCAGGCAAAGAAATCCTTGCTTATCTCTTTCCCCCCATTTCCCCCAACAGGGAGTGCTGGCAGAGGTGGTCAGCAGAGCTGCTGTTCTCAGCCCATGTGCAGCACACAGCAGCAAGAGCTCTGCTGCCAGGTTGGCAGCCTCTGCTGGAACAGCATCTGTCTAACAGTGGGCATCTGGAGAAATGGCTGAAAACCCAAATCTGTGGAACATCAGCTTTATTAGAGATGAAGTTAAGCTACAGGTTTGGAATCTGAATCTGAATTTGTTTGCAATTTGAAGAACCAGGGACTTGCTTCAATGCTTTATAGAAAAAAAGAGCCATGAGGTTTTGATCTGAACCAGAAAAGTCAGGCCTGTTCAGAGCCTGGCTTTTTCTTTGGGACCTGTGCCTAATCACAGCTGAGTGATTACTCAGCACTGCTTGTCCAGTTCGTTCACATCTGTGCTGTTGTGTACACTTGGCATTCTTTTACAGTTATGTCTGTGATCAGGTAAATCAAAATGTGTTTTTGCTTCTGCAGAAAGGAAAAATAATGTTGGATGGGGAGTTTGGGGGATCACCTGAAACATTTCAGTTTCTGATTTCTGACCTCTAGAAAGAGCCACAATATGTATGTCTTTTGTGCAAAAGCAGAGGCCTTAAGTTACTTGAAGTGAGCTGCTACTGGTATGTACCATGCAGTTTTCCTTTGTTGGTACTACCACTTTATAGTGTTCAAAAATAACCCAAACAGGTTAGGTAGTAACCAAGATATTATCTGAGTAAATTTTACCTCAGGGGATTCATTCAGAGTCAAAAATGCTTTAGTCTGTCTGCACGAATGTGGCTTCAAGGAAGATTTTACAAGCAAACAAGTTGAACGGCAGGCAAATGTAGAAAGGGAGAAAACGAACAGAAAGAATTGCAACATATTTTAGTAGCTATATTTTTTAGTACTTTAGCACTGATATTTTTCTCTCTTTGCAAAAAGTAAAAATACATCTGAGCTTTTGTAAAAACGACAGCTTGCTTGTTTTGGTTTTGTAAGAGGCACAGGCAGGTCCAAACAAAAATCCCAGAACCAAACACCACTTGTGGTAGGAAGAATCAAACTCCCAGAACATAAGCACGCCTTTAATTTGAGTACTTTACAATCCAAATCCTCTTGTGTCTCAGGATTACACTTCTGGGCATTGTCTGACCAAAAGCCAATTTAATTTTCTAGGGCACGGATGATATTTCGGTGCTTTTGAGTCGATCTAGAGAATTGTACATCACTTCTTCCACTGCCAGTTTAATAAGGAAAATAACTTAGGCCAGAGGTGTCTATGTCCCTTGGTAACCTTAATCTGCATATACAGCCTTTTGTGCTCACAGCAGCCTGGTTTAAGTTAGAAGAGAAACAGCTAGCTCACTTTCTTCCTGCATTCTGACCCATGCCCTTTCCATATCTGCAGATTCCACCTTCTTCCCATGCTATATGCAAGACCAAAACTTCAGGACACACACATGCACACATTATATGAGTGCTTGTGTACTTTAGTGTCTGAAATCCAAAGAAGCATTATAGAGAATTACCCAGACATGTCTCTTTAAAGTAGCAGAACTGAGCGTGAAACTCACCTATGAGTCCAGATCCAGCGTCACACCAGCAGGCTGGGATTATACACAAGCTATCTAATATGTATGGTAACTGTTATTCTCCAAGTAGAACAAAATAAAAATTAAAAAATATGAAACACATTTTAGCATATCTTCTTTTCACATGCATGCTGATATTAATATTCTTTTCTTCACATGTAAATTTGAACAGGTGAAGAAAAGTATACAGGAAGAATAAGAAAATACAAGAAAAATATACAGGTGAAATTTGCACCTGTGTATTTGCTTATATACAGGAAGGCAAATAAGTAAGTGTGTGTGTGTCTTTGGTTATAATTACTATCTTGGATTGCATATATATTTTAAATGACTTCAGCATACATGTAACATATTTTTATGTATTTTTCCACAAAAGAATATATGTTTTGCTATGTTCAGGCACATGTAAATATGTCATGCTAAAAATACTTTGCCTACTATATCTTGTAAGTTACAGAATGTATCAAATCAAAGGGAAAAAATGACAGGAAACAAGTTTTAGCATAAATCCTTCAAAAGTTTTCTAGCCAACCAGGGCAGATGAACACAGCCATGGGATTTAAATTACCAGCTATACAGCTCTGGCTGCATTGTTTTCACTGTAAGCTGATGTTAGGCCAAAAAACTTGCAGTCTCTCCACTAAGTTTAACGTTGTGTATAAGGTACACTGTCTTTTCAAGAAACTGTTGAACTGAATACAACACCAACACTAGAGAGACAGCAAGAAAATCCCAAATATAGTACTATCAGAATTATTTGTGGTTAGGCATTTGCAGATAAAAATTGCTTTAAGATTCTCGTCATGGTAAGTATTGGGCAGCATGACAAGGAAACCTGTTGAAAATTTTGTCAACTGCATTTCTCCAAATCAGTGATTTCATCAGGCCTGCACTAAATCTGGACTGTATTAACAGGCCTGTATTCAAGCCCAAATGAGTTCAGTGAGAGAGTGATAAGAAGTGTCAATGAAGTCAGGGCTGTAGTCAGGGACTAGTCCCAGAGGGTCTTAGATGGATGGTTTGAGCCCAAACGAAGCCCAGGAGGAGGAGAAGAGGGGAGCAGCAGGAGAGATCAGCAGCCCAGAGCTCCCTCCCTGACGCTGCTTTGGTCAGCAGCAGTCCCAGCCTGTGAGCAGGACCCTAATCCCTGCACAGCTGGGACATTGGCACTTTTCTAGGACATCAGTCCAGGCTGTTTGGGGAAGTGCAGTAAATATCCCCATTGTATAGATGAGGAAATAAAGTCTGCAAGAACAAAATGCTTTACCATGAGGACAGGAGATGTAAAGGTTAAAAGAAAAAGGCCAGTTTGTTACATTAGGTTAAGATTTTCAGGTACTGAGAAGATCAGTGGTGACTGTGCTACTAGCAGACAAGGAATGGACCTTCAGAAGTCCACTAGAAATCATACATGTCAGTTAAGTACTCCATGGTGAGGTAATTTACTGGGTGTATTTCTCTGGACCTATTCCTAAAGGCCTCTGAACATCTCCCATTGCCAAACCTGTTCCAGAGCACCAGTTCAGTTTGTTCTTTTTGGTAAGTGCATTTACAAATTCTGCATGTACTTCAATTCCTAGCTTTCTTTCAAAAGGGGTATCTCCCCCCAGGGGTTGGTTTTTGATCCCTTCAGAACATGAAAAATAATGAACTTAGGAGCAGAGGTAAGGGGGACCAAAAAGAAGAAAACAACTCAGCTCTCTTGAACTACACAAATTAATTTTTCTTTGCCTAAAATGTGCTTGCCCTCAATCTTAAATTTCACCCATCAGTCATTCCTGTCTCTGAGGAATAATTAGGCTGGGAATTTCTGTATATAAAGGAGACCATGTTGTTTTTTGGTTTTTTTTTCATGATACCTAAAAGGATGGTGAATTAGTTGTTTATCTGAACAGAAATAGAATAGCAAGATCAGGGCAATGAGTGCAGAAAGCAATGTGTATGGACCACTGTCTATGTATTCATTATCCTGCCCTTTTTCAGAGGCAAGCATCCTGAGGCAAACACATTTACCTGAATATAAGTCATAGACTCATTCCCCAGTGGAAGTGGAGCTATTCTAGATCTTCACCCAGGGAAACAACATGCACTTACAGGAAACAGGGCTCTCATTTATAACCCCCTCCATCATGCTTCCTGCAAGGGAAACAAAGCTAAAACAGAACCATGCTTCCCAGTGTAGGTAGTTCCTTGGTGTGAACTGGAGCTATGCACTCCCAGGGGAAGCAGCCTCACTTGAAGATTAGAGCCAGGGCATAGAAATCTACTGAAAAGCAAAATACCATTGCTCCATCAGAGTGGGAAACTCCAATGGCAGCTCTACCCTGTTAAGAGAGAAAATTTATAGATATTGTCACTGTCCTGGACTTTCTCCTTAGAGCTGAAGGACCCAGAAAGGATATCTGCATTCCTACTTTGTTCTCAATTCTTCTGTAACAAAGGAAAAGTACCTAAAAGTGATTCTAAACCTAGAAAGGCTTCAGTCCTCCTAAGCAGCTGATTGGAGATGCTGAAATAGAGTTACAATAAAGTTGGCTCCTTTCTTCTTACAAAGACTATCTATCTGTCAAAAACTTCTTTCTTCTGCCTCTCAATCCAAACAAAGCTTTCAGGGACACTGATAGAAGAGCTCCAGTGGCACAGATCCTTCCAGTACCTGCACTGGCCTCCAGACAACAGCGTGCAGAGGCAGCGGTGCTCTCAAAATCTCCCTCCCAACTGAGACTTAACAACAACCTTCACAGAGGCAGAACTTCCTCACCTGAATTGCAAAAACATAGGTTTTTTGTCAAGGACAGCTGTCAGGCAAGAGAGTCTGTAGGTGAATAAGACCTTCTATACTTATAAAGCCTCCTGTGTTAACAGCTTCAATCTCCTGGGATAAAGTTAAATAGATGCTGGCTTCTGTTTGTAAATATGTCCAAGGTGGTTTACCTGAATAGTTCAGTTTGTAAATGAACAGTATTCATGTCAACAGAGTTTTATCACCTTTAAATTGTTTTTGATTCATTTGTCTGCTCATGAGCCATTTCAGGGAATGTTCATGGTTTGCTTAAAGCCCAGTAGTACTGGGACAAGTGGTATAGCATTCCTCTTCCACATTTCCTTGATCAGCTTTATCTACAGCACAGAACCAGGCAGGTCTGCCTAGCTTTGAGCAATAGTAACAGAAAACTTTCTCCAGTGTCTGACTGACACAGCTACAAGGCCAGTAAACACCTTGTTACACAGTTATTTGAAAATACTTCAGGTTACTTTCACAAAAGATGCATCCTGAAAATGCTAGCCTAAATAAATTTATTAGCTCCATCTACAGAGCTGATATATTTTTGAATGAAAAATATTTATTGCAAATGGCATTTTGTAGAAAAGATTGAGGAGTTTTTCTCTGTTGTTACTGGACTAAGCTTAAATGTTTTGTTCAACTACAAAATATCTCTGGGAAAGAGCTGATCACCTGGTCTTCATTTGGCCATCTCTGGAGAAGAGTGCAGCACTATTCTTAAAATGTTTGACCCGAACCAGAGAGAAATATGAAAAAAATCTTTCCCAGGTATTTCACACTTTCCCATCCCAAAAGGTCCTTTCTTAATCTTCTCTGCCCCATCTTGGTTTTTCAACTTTGGATGTGAGCTGCAGCAGAAGACATCCCATTCCATGTGGTCTGCACCAGTTAGGCACTCTTCACCTAGGTAAAAACAAGACTTGGGCCTCTGTTTACTGCTCCTATCTGTTTTTTATATTCAAAGGCCGCCTTAACCCTTTTGGCCATAACACCAGCCGAGGAAGGCCTCTGAAGTCAGCTGACTGCTGATCTGAAATCCTTGTCCTCCAGACTCTTTCTCTCACCCCAATCCCCCTTTCACAGTCCTGGCGCAGGACTTCTCTTTCCCAGGTGCACCCATTTGCACTTGCTTGTACTTAAGAGCAAGGCTGCTTCACAAGGGATCTTGGTGACTCTACACACCTTGTCCTCCTCAAAATAAAGCCACAGTTTCCTGTGTTACACTACACACTTGCAGACCACACAACAGCTGTCTCATCTTTTTGGAAATGATTCATTTATTTTGAATTTAGAGTAAGTATCTAAGCCAGAATAGGTCACTGGAGCAACAGCTATGATGTCCCAAAGAAATCAAGCTGTTGCCTACAATTGTTCTGACTCAGTGAGCAGTAAACACTGGAGCAAATGTTTGTGTGCAGGGAAGTGTGTTTGCTACAAATGCAGCTCTTTTGTACGTCAGGCATATTTTACTAACACATCACTGTGGTACTTGATAGTCTCACACAGTCATTCCCAGAAAACGCTGCTATTTGCTCACTGGCTTATCTGCACAGTCATCTCTTTTTTGTTTCAAAATTTCATTAGTAACAGAGAAGGAAATTTGGAATACTTCCTATCACAGTGAAAATAAAATCATCCATTCCTGAACCAAAATTCAGAGATTTTCCAGAATAGTTTAAATAAACACACTTTCATTTTGAGTAATTTTCCCCCTCTCTTGGAAAATTCCTTGCAAGTTATACCAATTTGGAGGTTACCAGAAGGAAAATATTTCAGTGAGCATTCTAGTATCCTCTCACTGAAGTATAGGCCAGGCACACTCCAGTTAAGGTTAGTGTTTCTCTGTGATAATTGCTCCACACAACAGATTTTACATAATCCCTTCTTTCCTTACAGAGCATCTACTTACATCCTTAGGCAAAAAAAAAAAAAAAAAACAGATTAAAAGGGATTAGAAAAAGGTTACATGAAGACACCTTTTAAGGATCTCACAAGATTTTTTTTTATAATAGTCTAACTCCATTAAGAAAAAAAAATACATTTGTAAGAGGTTTTGTCAATGGTGGGAGTTGGCAAGGAAGACAAGAAGCTCAGCATTAGCCAGGTTACACAATAACTTGCTACTATTTGTGGCTGGCTCCCAAAGGGCCAAAGAAATTAACTCGTGGTTAGTTAAATAATAGTTTTATTAAAACAATGATCAGATCAAATAACTGGCATGTATGTGCAGGAAGTCTTTCAAAATACTCAGGTCCTGCAAAAGAGTCAGATCAAGAAAATATCTTTTAAATATCTAATCCCTGAAGTAACTGAGACCTGTAAAAACTGGATGCCTTAAGAAGAAAAAAGTTTTTTTAAACCTTAATCCCAACATTCTCTCCAAAGAATAACACAGTTCTCTACTTTCAGTGTTTTCTCTTCATGCAGCTGTTTTCATTCCCTTGTTACAGCAGAGAATTTTTTTTCCTGTGACCACAGCTCTCTCAACATTTTATTCTTAAAAAGAGAAATAAATGGAAGGGATCTAAAGCTGTGTTGTTTCACATGTCCCAGTTGATTTGCCCACTGAAAGGAGCAAATAACTGGAAAAGAGGCATGCTGACTGAAGAGCAAGCCCTCCAGATACCCCACAAGTTGCAGAGAACTGCAGTGGCAGATGAGCGGGTGAGCACCACAGCTCCTGAGGGTACCCAGTCCTATTTCTGTGGGAGTTCAGGAGCCGTCTTTGCACATTCCCATCCTTTCAGGCGAGAAGAGCAAGTTCAATTCCAAAATATAGTGCTGCACCTGGGTGATGGGACAGGACAGAGAGCACGTGGCTCCCTCATCCCACGCCTGCACCAAGAAGCACTGCCCTGGGCTCGGTGGCTGCAGAGTCAAGTCTAGGGTGAAATTGCTCTGAGCAAAGTTACCAGCTCTGGTATGAGAGGATCGCAGCACATGGAGCAGACTGCTCCCAAAAAGGGCCAAATTACCTCACAGGGTTCAAATGGAGTGTGCAAAGGCAGGGCGCCTGCAGGCAGCTTTTGGCCCTATTCTCCATGCTTCTGAACCATGAGATTACTTGCCCAGTGGAAGCTTTGTGACTTGCAGTGTTTAAGAGAGCAGCTTGAGGTACTGAAAGTGGTTTACACAATGCACAACACAAATAGATGCTGTCAGCAACACAACGTGTGTTCAAAGAGAACAGCAATGGAAAGAGTGTCTGACTTCTTCTGAGTTCTCTTAAGTGTAAACAATGCACACTCTGTGGCAGATATCCATCTGATGGTGAATTGCTGCCCCTAATCTGTGCTTGCATCTATCAGTTTGCATTACATTCAGGTAGTGGTGAGCACTGCCTTTTGGGTGGGTATAGAGTACTTGGTGAGCTTTTTGGATGAAGGGCAGGTAAAAACTTGCTACGTCTTGTATCCAAGATTCGAGTATTTACCTGTTGGAGCACTGCATATTAAGGCCCACGCGTTTACATTGCAACTCAACATGGAATTTTAATGAATTCACGGACTCCGAAGGCCCCCACCCATCTCTTCTCAAACAACTGAAATCCTCTGCATTCCTCTTAGCTGTACCTGCTTGGCATGCAATGGCAGCTGATCAGACTGGGAACAAACAGGCCTGCTACTGAACACCGAGGAGGTGACAGACATTTTCAGGTGCCAACTCAGCCATCTCTCAAAGCACAAAATGTCCCTCCTCTCCCAAAGCACAAGAAGATCAGAAATTACCTCAGGATTCTCCCCTTCCATCATAGGCCTTTTATGGCAGTAAGTTATACAGCACCATAAGCCAGGCTTGATGCCTTTCATCTTCATGTTGAAGAAACCATTCTTGCTCAAACACAGTGTTTGTGGTGAACATAATCAATCGCTCACCTAAATGAAAACCAGCAGTGAGGTAGATCTTTGCAGAGCCTTGACCAGATTTACCATGCTGCACATCATCCATATCCAAGGGAAGAGGGGTACAAATGGAAGCTAATTCCCAGCATGTGGCAGAATCTGATTTTGCAACTGATCTTGTAAATCTTCAAGTATAAAGCACTGCTTTAGCCCATGAAAAGGGGCTGTGCTGGGAGCAGTTAGAGAGATAGAGATAGAAAGAGTTTCTATTCCAGTATCTCAAAATGTGATGAAACACTGAAAAGACATTATTATATATTACTCTAGATATTATCAGTCTCTCATGTTATCTTGACAGCCATTACTGGAAGGGAAAAAAATGTCCTGTGAAGGAGAGAGGACAGCAGAGAAGAGGAATGGCTACAGTACTAGAGCTGACTTAACTTTATCTACTTCTAGCTAGAGCCCAAGGAACTCCTCTCCATTGGCAACAAGGGTACACCTTCTCATGCCAAGACATCCTGAGTGAATTGGTCTCACAAATCCCATAACAGGTAAGAGGATTTCAGTTAGGATAAGATCTGACATCTCAAAGCAGGCTTCTTAAAAAATACAGCCTGCCAATCACAGTCTATGCCAAATTATGGATTAAGAAACATTGGACAGGTCTGTGCTCTTCTAAATCCCAGGATCAGCAACAAATGAGAAAGAAGGGGGTGAGTAATGCATGCAAATGGCTGCATTCATATTTGAACACACATCAGAAATGCCTGTCATTAAAGAAATCCCTCGGCTTGTATCCCACCTTAGGATTCAGACTGGATAACACTTAGTATAACAACATTTATACCTGTCCAAATTGAAAATAACCTGCTTGCCACACTCCAGGACCTAGATGGCTGTTTCACTGACACACACAGAGCACTAGAG
Source organism: Chloebia gouldiae (assembly GCA_003676055.1). Taxonomy (NCBI): domain Eukaryota; kingdom Metazoa; phylum Chordata; class Aves; order Passeriformes; family Passeridae; genus Chloebia; species Chloebia gouldiae. The sequence continues at coordinate 6,509,068 of QUSF01000013.1, read as the reverse complement.
ACATTCAGAAGTAGCAGCATTTTCGTCCTCTTCAGCTACTCCAGACTCGTAAACCCCACAGTTACAGACAAAATTATTTTGTCTGTCCTTTTGTCCTTTTAGCAAGGACCTTGCACTTACTTTTACTTACTATAACTAATCTCAAACATTTTTCTCTCTGTGTGTTTCATTATATGCCTTTTGTTCTTAGTTATTTAGTCCTTCTACCATTACCTCCCAACTCTGTTACAACTAGTTTCACTAGCACACTTCCATTTTCTAGGCAGCAGTCTCTAGTAAAATTAGCACAGAAGACTGGTCACAAAATCAATCATTAGGAAGAGCTTTCAATAACAACTTCCCTTCAGTCAGAAAGGTCTCTTTTCACTGAAACCTGCCCTTTAGCTTACCTATTAGTCACAATTTTACTGGCATTACTCAGCATGTCTCTCAGTTTCACATACACCACACTAGGAGCTAAGCAAGGAGGACTGCATTTCCATGACTAGAAACACCAGTGCCTTTATCAGTGACTAGGCTTACCTACATCATGCTTGATCTGGCCTCCTGCATTTTCTTTCCTTTTTCTGCTACCTTATGACCTACTGTTACTTTTAAAAGAATAGAACAATTGCTATGACTAGCCTGGTCTCCAACAGGGCTGTCCTTATGTGTTTGTAAAAGACAGATTCACGTTCTGCAGCTGAACAGGGTCTTTTTTCCTCTGTTATGTCTTATTGAAAATAGTGTTCTTGAGCCTGCAATTATATGAGTCAGTTCCTTCCAGATATCAAGATGAAAATGATCCAGCCATTCTCAAAAATTTGACTCAAGCTGTTTCTCCCACTTTGGCAGAAGTCATTTCAATTTCCAGGTGTGAATAGCCACTAAAAACCTGCAATGTCTGAATATTCAGAGTCACCATCCCGGCTGAAACAGAAGCAAAGTATCTGATAAATTGTTGGGCCATGAAAAACTACTTTTTTCTCCCCTTTTATTTATGTGGCTGAAGGACCTTTTACTATTTGTTTTAATTTCTTTTGCAGAGTCAAACTCAGCTTGTCTCATGCCAATCCTCCTTTCACCCATATATTTCCTGGTCTCTTACACGTGGCTTTCTTTGCCGACCTATTCTCTTTTCTACTCCTTATTCAGTCATATCTGATAGCTTTTCTTCTATGTTTTTCACTTCACAAGATATTCTGGAGCTGAGAAGTTAAGCTATGGATCTGTACTTGCCTACCCTTCATTTTAATTGAAATTGAAATCCCTCAAAGCAAGGTTATTTTCTACTTCATTCTACAACTTAGTGTCAGATCTAAAAATGTATTGCTCCTTGCTGTTTCAGTGACTGGTAAGGAACTCTGCTGGTTATTGAATTCAGAAATGTCTGAATTTAGCTATTTGTTCCCCTCTATAATCCAGGAAGTCAAAGCCTCCCATAATGACAGACCTCTAATAAGTAAGATTGGTATCTACCAAATCCAGTTCTTTAGGTCACTGGTAGATATTCCTCAGCAATCAGACTTCTCCAGAATACCTTTGGCTCTATTAGGTTGATTATTTAACTCATTACCTCTCTGTATTTACTTCATTAAAGTCTTACACTGTTTACTTCTGTCTTTCACAAGTCAGGTATGCTCCAGTACCTGCACTCCAGCTATTCCTCCCCTTCCTCACCTTCTCCTTCAGTGACTGTTTTGAGATACACACACACATAGCCCTCCGCCCAACCTCCTTTGCCATGTCCTTAAATACTCACTTGAATTCCTTCCACCATTTCCAAGTGAAACTGCAGTCCAGTGATTTACTCTTACAGCACTTACTCTCAGTGATATGTCACACCCAAAAGTTTATGTGAAACACCTCCTCAACCAGCAACCATCTTAGCTATCGCCACAAATGTTTTGCCATCTCTGTTACACCTCAGTAGTTATCATCATCTATAGTTCCTTGACAGAGGTTTTGCTAAAAGTAATTTTTAAAAAGGAATCCTTCTCCTCCACCCCCCCACCCATATATCCAAATTTTTATTCTGGACCTATAGAATCTTTTTCTACCCCTGCCTCTTGACTATTCAAGCTCATTTCATATCCAGTAAATCCTTAGCCCCTCCTTTAAGTGTGAAGTTGTCCACAGATTGATTTTGCCACAGCAAACTGCAATGAATTTTGGCCAGATTTTATTTCTATTCAATCTACTTATTTTTCACAAAAATATAAGGTAGTAGCTATTCACACTTCGATCTCTGCCTTGGTGCTTTATTGTCTTCGTCCTTATTCCCAGGTATTAACAAAGTGAAAAACAAGCTGCCCAGAAAAAGAATTCCTGTGTTATGACCCAGTAGATACAGTTCAGGTTGATTGGGATGTCTTCCCAGAGGGATAATATTTTTTACATAACATCCTTAAGATACAATCTTCCTTATTCCTACTTTAAATCAAATATAAAAGTACTCAACTTTCTTCCTTTAACACAAATAAAAATAACTGTGTTTGGCAAACAGGTTGTCTACTCTCATTCTCTCTGCTGGAATTTCACTTTGCAGGAGCTCATGCAACCCATTTTTTATTTGCTTTGGTTAATGTAAGTTCAAATAAACTCAACACTCAAAGCCAAACTTTCAAAAGGTGTCATATATTTTGCCTGCTTTGAACTCAAGGATTTTGCAGGCTTTCCCTGTAGATCTGCCAAGGTTAGCAGAGTTCAGAGAACCTAGCCCAAATTGCAAAGTTGCAATAAAACCTGACATGGAGATTCATCTAGTTTGAATGTTTGTCACAACTGCTTTATACAATTACCTCCTTGGTCCTTCTGACACCCTGAAGAAAAGCAACAGGAATGAATTTTTCAATAATGTTATCTGCAGAAAACTGCGTTGGGACTTTTAAAGAGCTGCATATTATGGGCCTGTTGCTGCTGTAGCCATCCCTATTTCATTTTTACAAGGAACTCCTGCTGTTCAAAATGAGCCGCAAGTCAGATTCTGAATTTCAGCTCTTTGAATACCCGGTGTGAGTCAGTTCCATACCTGCTCTAACAACATTGTTTCCAATACAGGTCTGACCACTCCCTCTACTTCCAAAGCCATATTGGAAAATGGGATCTTGCTCATGTGGCTGGCCTCACGGCACGCTGACATCATCCAACAGATCAGTCACCTCATAAATTCAAACAATGATCAATTTTTTCACAAACAAGTCTAAATTAATTACACTATTCCTGGACTACCTACAGGTTGGAGGTCAAGAAATGATACATGCTATACACATACACACAAAAAAGATTCCCTCAAAGCTCTACATTGAAAAGAGAGTGAAAGATTGAGTTCATTTATAGGTTACATGCCACATCTGACTTAAAACAAAGAGGAATACAAACATAAGCAGAAGGCTTGCTAAGGATACACGCATACATACAAATGGAATTTCTTCTTTATCCTCACCTTCCTGTGTTCTGTACTAGCCATCTTTGCCTACATATTGACCTGGTCTACAGGTACACCTCCAGTGGCCATATTTTCATAAATAACAAATTACAAAAGAGCAGAATAAATAATTAAATTGATTTATCAATTACTACAAAAATATTACTCCTGGAAATAAAAAAAAAAAAAGAAAAAAAGAAAAACAGAAGCTGAAAGAGCTATAACATGTGACTGCCTAAATGATTCTACAATATACATGTAGGCATTTCAGATGCGCTCTGTTTCAGGCATTTAGTCAGAATCACAGGGATTACCTCTTTATCTTGTGTCTGTTTCCGCAAAGCACAGACAGTACAGGTTGATTCTGTAAAGTAACACCCTAGCCCCTCAGTCTGTTCATTGTATCCTCAGTAAAACTGGGGTAGAGAGCCTCAAAAATCCCTATGCTACTGCTGAGATCTCTGTTTCCAGGTGGCATCCCTGCCACACAGCAGGTTTTCTTTGCCCTCTGCACCATTTAACAAGAACAAAACAATGTAAAGAGGACAGGAAACCACGAAGATACTTGGTTGATCAAATGATAGGTCACTGTCACAAATATGCTTGCTGATCTCTTTAAAATTGAGGTGGGTGAGTAGCAAAAGAAAACAAGGAATAAAGTGTCCTGTTGGAACACCGTTTTAGCTCATTAGCTGTTGTGGGTTAAGCGGAGTCAAGGCCCTTAGCTAGGTTCTTAGGTATGGGCATATGCAAATTGAGAAAGTATGTAGAAATCCTCTGTTAAAGGTGCACTGACTTTGCCAATCCGCTGACCTCCCGAGCCTTTCTGTAAGACATACTTGCTCACTCTCGCTTCTCCTCTCAGATTAGCTCTGTCTGCTCCCAGGCGCCTACTCTCTCTTTCTCTAATGTGATTAAATAAGCTCCCTGTCTCTCCAGGCTTGTGCAACCGCCTCTCGCTTAGTCACCTAAGCGCTCTGCAACACCCCAAAGGAGTGGAGTCAGCTGAAACAGGAGCGTTCCCAGCTCTGACATGTAAAGTACTTGCACTCAGTGCTAAATAAACTTGGAAAAATGTTCACAATGCAGCTGTGTGCACAGGATGCTGCAACCTCAGGGCAAGAATAATTATACACAAACAAGATACTTAGGATTTATGTTCCCCTCAAATAAAAATGTGCGCTGCTCATGCCAATCTCAGCACTTCATGGTATGTCTGCAATCTGAGGCAGAGGAACAGATTCTCTGTTAGGGTTAAGAGATTAGATACCATCATTGCTTTATTTTCCAATAAACTTTAGAGGCATTCTAAGCACTGTGGGTACACATTGATATGCTTTTCACCGTACAAGGATGAGGATTCATGGGAGGTCTTTTAAATGCCCTGTTGTGTTACTGATATTTATTCAGGCAATTCTCTATTGGCATATGTTGATGATTCCTTTTCAGAAGTTACAGGGTTAAAGCTGAAGCCCACAGGAATACCAGACCAAAACAAAACTGAGGAAGTTTCAGCAAAAGAAACAAGTACTCCTAGACCATTCCAAGCAAAGGTTTATCTAACTTGCTTCTTAAATTCTCTCAGGAGGGAGAGCACCAACTGCTTGTGCAAGTAGCCTGTTGCAATGCTTATGCATCTCTCAGTAGATGACTACTTCTCCTAACAGCCAATGTCAATTAAATCTGCTGCTAACAAAGTCAATCTTTCCTCCTCTCAGTGAACACAACAAGAGATTGATCACCATCTTCTTCATAATGACTTTTTAATCATGGTCATATTTATCTTCTCTTCCTGAGGGGAAAAAAAACCCTAAAGCCAATTCTCTGATCTTTTTTTTTTAAAAAAACCTTTCAACACACTCGTCTTTGGATCTGTAGCTGTTTGAATGTGCCGCATCCATGGGCAATGCCAAAAATCAAATCAAAGAAACCTGTGCTAAGAAGTCTTGTCTGCAATGGGCCTCTCTCTTCTCTTGAACCAAACTTGGCAGTGAACATGTGCAGTGATATTTCATTATACTCCCATGCTCTAACAAACCCCACTCTAAAAATCAAGGGAGACTCCCTTGAAGTTGCTTTCATACCTGTTTAGTTCTGCACTGGAACCTGAAATAGTATGACTTACAGAGCTGAAAGGAGACTTTCCAGGCTTTGTTAAAGTTGCTGCAAACAAGGAAAACTCAACAACTTCAGGAGTACTTTAGTAAGCAATTGCTCGCTGGTTGGAATGCAAGTTACACCATGTTAGACCCGCTTCATATTTTGCCCCAAGGAACCAGCAAACTGGGTGGGAGACCAACAGGCATTCCCACCAGCCTGTCAGGCTGGACAAGCTGCAAGAACAAGCAGTCAGTCTGATATTTTTGCTTTCCCTTTCATGACCTCAACTATAGAGAAGAAAAAGTTAATGCAGGTTTCAACCTTTGTATTTAGGTCAAGTTCTGTTAAAATTGTAAGGGAAAAAGTTTCCGGAGTTCACAATTTTCTTAGCCAAACAATGAGTACAGAATTCACATTCTTCTGCTTAGAAGACTTATACAAGGCTATGCAAGTGATATGTGAGCAGTAACTGGCTCTTTGCAGGAGTCCTCTGGAATCAAAGGAGAGAAGCATGCCACTAACAACTCTGTCTCATTTTTAATATTCTGTCTGGAGGTGGCCACTATTTCCATGATCCAGTCCTGTTTTTTGCCATATTCTGCTACATGAAAAAAAAAGAAAAAAAAAAGAAAAAAAAACATAATATAAGTATATTTAGAAAAAAAATAAGAAGAATAAGTAAAAAGAAATAAAAAATAAGTATATTAAAGTATATTAACCAGGCATGGAAAAAAGATGGTAGCCCCAAAACCCATGGCATGGAGGAAAACGTTATTTTTTGCTGCTGGCAATTTTCTTTGGATTGGTAGAACATGTCATTTCTACTGTGAAAAGGAGCACATGTACTGAGCTCTGTGAGCTCATCATGGTATCCTTTTTGAGGCCAGCTAGAAGCAATTCAGAGCTCAACTAGTCATTGAAAAGGAATCCATTACAGTTGTCAGGGACCAGTCAATTTAAACCTAGTGAGAACCGGTCAGATATTAAGTGACTTTAGACACTAATACACTTTTGCTTGTTTCAGAGGCTCAAATGGGCACATGGAAAAGATACTGTCTTCCAGTAGCCCATTTTGCAATTGATTAGAAATTAAATCCTTTGTGTTTGACTCAGGGTGGGGAAAATATTTTGAGACTGCAGTTTGATCTGAGTGTTGCTTTTACTTGTGGTTTGGCAAAAGACTCTGAAATGCTGTAAAATCAAAAAGGCAAAGAAAACCTGCAATTGCCATGTCTCTGCTTATAAAAAAAAAACTTAAAATAACCACATGCATCATTCACTGCACAGATGCCACATTCTTCCCTACCCTTATTTAATAGCTAGCTGTCAATCTATGTTGAAGAGCAGTTACCTGACATTACCATAATAATGCTTCAAAGCTTCATATTAAAGATGGGTATCTTCCTAGGCAAGCCCATAGGGGTAAAGGAAAAAAAAAAAAGCCTTTTCTCTCTAGAGGTGCAAAAATGCAGTTCTCTAAGAGATGATAGAGTGCAACCAGGCAGGAATGACACTCGCAGACACTCCTGACTTCTCTTTACTATAATTAAGCAGAGCCAGATCAACAAATTTGTATCTGCATAAGACAGGCTTCTCATCTGTATTTCTATTAACTGTGGTAGAGAGGAAACTAAATGTGAACTGAGACCTCTGGCCATTAGCATAACATAAACACTTCTTCCATCTTCCAGGATAAGTATTATGCTTCTCAGGACAGCTCATGTGCATCTACTTTGATGTTTAGTCATTCTCAAAACACGCTCCTTTCACATGCTCCCGCTGTGAGCAAACACTGCAATGAAAACTTGCCTGTGTCACAGGTTTGGGAGATGGTGCCATGTGTACGAGCCAAAAAACCTCAAAATCTTTTAAGTGGAGTTAATTTGATATTGAGTAGGGGGAACTGGAGCTGACATTTAAATTCACTGTTTTCTGAGCAGGATTAGAGGGAGGTGGCAGGAGCCAAAGACTGGCTGAACATCTGAGACACACAGCTGCTTCCTTTAAGTGTGAGGAATGGTGAGAAATCACAGCATGGAAATCCTGTGAAAAAGGGCCCAGATGCTTAGGTGAAAGAAAAGTACAATTAAGCAAGGACTTACCAATATATATAGAATCTTTCTTTCCCTATGCAACAGAGTAGGGAAGCTCAGGACCTGACAGTAGTTAGAAAGCAGAAGGCAACAGCTGCTTCACAGGAGAATTTCCAACACAAAACATACAGCAAGAACTCCTCTCTTCCTCCAGCATGTATTGAGACTCCAATGGAGGAGTCCCAGAGCACAGACTTTCCTTAGAAGCTTCTGTCAAGAAATCCACTGACACCAGCATCCATGCTCTGCGGATCCCTTATGCAGTCTCGCCTTCCACATCTCAGCCTTCCACTTACCAGAAGATAAATGTTGCAGGAATGTAGCTGTGCCAGTCTTCCATGTTGTGAGAGAAGGTTGTACAGATCTCTGACACGTGAGATTACACAAAGGGAAGCCATTAGGAAATGGTACAAAACCCCAAGTGCCCATAAGAGAAAAAGGAAGGGTAAAGGGTGAATTTCCTTCATGAACTCCCTCCCTCCCAAGAGACAGAAACTTTGCCACTTGCACTGTTCCTTGTGAGACAAATATGCTCCTGTGAACAATCTTCCAGTAGCTCTCCATGCTAGGATTTGTCACCCTAGTGAATATCCTTCAACTTTTCATTCTCTGAACACAGACATCACCCAAGGATGGACTGAAGGGATATTTCTCAGCACCTTCCCCCTGTAGCTTACACAGTTGATAAAACCACCTACATGAGAGCAATGGCACCTACTCAGTACTCTGAGACAGAGCATCCATTCAAGGCAGGGAAGCTCCTTATTCAAGCACAGAACTGTTGCAGGCAAGGCAGAGTATTTATAAATTTGTATGCAATGATGTTTACTCTGATACCATTGGATTGCTTCATACCAGCGTTTTGACTGAAACAAGATGAGATAATGGGAACCCTGACTGTTGGAAGCCAGCATGGTTTCAGTTTAAATGTATGCATTTATTTAAGCTTTCACAAGGTATCCTATTGACTCTGCACATAAAAGAGGATAAGTCAATGAAGAAAGAGAGCCTTAAGAGCTCAGAATGGTATTTGTGAGCTCATGCTATGTAAGGAGAAAAAACAAACACCACAACAGTTTTGGATACCATGGGCTTCCTTCACAGCAGTTCACTATACATCCCTGCTTCTCTCTTACTCTGAAAGAGGGTTTCCCTGAAGTAGAAGAATAGGGAGGAGAGGGTAAAACAGTTTAATAATGCAAAGAAATTGTTTTTCAGTTCTTCACACTGAGTTTTCTGTTAGCATACAGAAAAGCTTGTACATTTGGAAAACCTAAAAGTACACAGCTTTTGCTGTGAATCAACACAAGACCCATCACACAAAAGCAATGTATGTTCACATGCATGCACGAACATGTACACAAACACACATACTTGTTCACATTTGCACATGCCCAGAGGCAGTGACTACCACTTTTTCTAGGGGAGTTTCATCAGTGCTTTTGAGAACATCACTTTTCAGTAAGAACATCCACTTCTGAATCAGTTTTCAAGTACTGGATCTGAAATAATAATAGGCCTCAGCAGCAGACCTGAATTGTGGTTCAGTCCTCTCCTGAGCCTGACCACCAAAGGTACTCTCTCTCGGCTTTTCTTGCATTCATCATAGATCAAATTGTGTCAACATTAACTCATGAAGCCTGTGGACCAGAACAGTAACACAGCTATGAAGACCTAAGCTCTTCAGTCACAAAAAATATAAGTGAGTATTTGATGTATTGCAACAGCACTTTTCATTAAATGCTTGCACGAAGTATAGCAACCATGACAAAATAATTTGTGGTTTATGCAGGTATATAGCCACATTAGACCACACAGGCTATTTAAATAGTGCATTATGCTGGCAATCATTGTTACTAACCCTACATTAAGAACTGTGGGCCAACATTTCATTAATGCGCACACAGATCGCCAGGATATTGTGCTGTCTCCATGCTGCAAAAGTGTAGAATATAGAAGCAAGATTGAGTGGGATGATGAAGTCATCTGGCAAATCTCCACAGGGTGATGCACTTAGGAGCAAATGACATAGCATCTTCCCACCACCCACTGGATATACCACTGGACTGGAATTCAGGTGCAGACAGACATTTCAATGATCCCCATTGCCCAAGCGTGGACAAGCCACAAATCAAACCCAACACGCTGGAGGATGAAACACTATTGTTAGCTTTCTTAACTTTAAATTCTAGCAGGAAAAAAAAGTACTGGTAAACCTACTGAAAGACAGGTTTACCCAATATTTCCCATTCTAAGTACTTCAGTTTTGGTCGACTTTATATTGGCTAAACCTAAGATGTCAGGTGTGACATTTCCATGGCAGGATCTTCTTCCAACATTCTTTTTTCTTTTGAAATTAAGATAGCAAACCCAGATAATCTCCTTTTCTTGTGAGATTGATACCCACTTTATGAAAAAAAAATCTGTGTAAGCTAATGAAACATTGGCTGCTTTGGCTCTTAGCTCCCAGTCTACAGATACAAAAATGATAAATTCACTAATAATTGAAGAACTCACATTATACCAAGAAGACATGAAGGCAGATACAAGAACTCTTGATTTTAGGGTCATTTAATCTAAACATTGTTCAACAGCTATTATTGGTAAAGGCTAACAACAAAACTTGTCACAGAAACAATCCTAAAAGTTATAAAAGAACACTAAGCTGGGGACTTGAGCTTTAACAAAAAAGAACCAGTTTCAAGCAGGAAGAAAGAAAAGGTTAATAACATGGTAACCTGTAATGCCTACTCAGAAAGTCTTTTGTTAAGAGACAAGTATTAACAGAAGTGAGTAGGAGTTTCTCAAAAAGAGGTGTTTCCTGTCTCCTTTCTAATACATTTATCAGATTGTGGAAGACAAAACTCCCCATCCTTTTAACCAGAAGGTTAATTTGTGTAGCTATATTCTGTGGACAAAATAAAGCTTTATGATGCATTGAGGACAGAAGAAGATATTCAATAACAAGCTAGAACAGAAAAGGAGCAAGCAAACAATGTATTTATTTTGCCAAATACTTTTTTCCCCAAATACTTTTTTTTTTCCCAAGAGAACTATGGTTTCATGCTTTTTCTGGAATGACTTTTAAGATCAATTTTATCCTAGCTGTTTTCCCTCTTCCTCCTTCCCCAGTCTATCCCCTCTGCCACAAGGAGAGGCAAAGTCCTGCCACATTTGTGTGGAATGTTGACGCCCACGTGGGTGGGTGCAGAATTAGCCAAAACAAGTCCCTGCATTCCTCTGGATGTCAGCACCTTCTGCTGGCTCTTTCCTAATATCTTATTAATAGGTAAAATCTTTTTTCCAAATCAACCTTCCCCCATTCTTTTATGGCATAAAAAAACAGAAATAAAAAACTTCCTTAGAAACAGAAAACTGTCCTTAAGCAGGTGTCCAGGCTTATTAATAGCAAAGAATTATGCTAGTTAGACAATTACAGTTTTTCAGTTCCCCAATTTAAATTCCTATAGGTACCTAATAAACCATCAAATGAAGAGGAATTACCAGTAAATAGCAATTACCTTGAAAGAACAGTACTTTAAATATTAAAGTGACACTTCATTAGTTATGCTGGCAAACAGGTCAGTTTGAATCAAATGGCTATTTTAAATTAGTGGTCCTATTGCAGACATGGGGTGTAATTTTTATTACCAAATACCCAGCCAAGCTAGTGACCTTAAAAACATTACTCAATAAATGGTTGAGAGTTAATTAGAATACTGTGCCAGGGGAAAAAAAAAAGAAAAAAAAGAATAGGCTTGAACATCTCTGAATTCTTTCCAGGAAGGTGTTTTTAATAATGGCAGTAGTTTACTCCATTTAGAGGTCCATATCCTCAAGTCAAAATGTAGGCTTTTATGAAAGCAACAAAATATAAGAATAGAAAAATATTTCCATCCCTTTTTTTCCAACAGCAGCTATTTTTTTCTCAAGAAACAACAGGAAGAGCCTTCAAAGCATTTATGACTGCAGAACTGTATCCCTACCACAACAGTGACTCTAAGCTTCTGCTGATATTACCTTTTGCTTCACATGCTGAAAAGGAAGCCAACAAATAAATTTATTTTGACAGTGCTTTTTATTTTTAGTAGTCTGTGGTGTTAGAACTCGCAACAAACTTACATGGCTAGTTTACTTTTTCTTTGTTGTCATCTCTGTTTTCTATAATGTACACAGAGCAATAACTCAAATAACTGCTACCTGTAACAGCACTGCAAGACTCTCAGCACACAGAGAAATTCCTGTATTTTCATCACTCTGGAAAACTGTATCACTAAACTTTCACAGCAGACATAAAAAATAAGCTGTCACGATGCAGAGGGAATAGAAATCCCAGCATGGCTAGTTATATATTCATTCACATTCAACTTTTCATTCTTTCTCTTCATTTACTTTCATCCCAGTTTGTATCTAAGACTGTCATCAGGTCCTTTACACAGTCCTACCCTGTGTATTCTGTGATGGCAGTGATTTAAGTAACAAGTAGCTGTGGATCCCAAATTCTGCCCTGCTTAAGTAGAGCATTTAAGTTTTTAATACCATAACTGAGCAGAATTTGCCAACTACTTGCCAGACACAAGAGAAAGAACATGATACTGTGAGTCACGATGGAAGATCCATGAGAACTGCCATAACTACACTAAAGTTCAACATAGCAGTTAATGCCCACTGAGGTGAATGACTTCACAAAGAACTGAAAGGAAGATTCAAAATTAAGTTCAAGTTTTGTAGAAAAATTTAGGTAGTCCTTCTGTCCAAAGATAGAATCCATTAATTTCCAGGATGTACACCTGCCAGAGGTACAGGGAAGATCCAGAGCCTTGTGAGAAATCTTTGAACTCTAAAACTGTTAGAGCTCAGATAATGTATTTGGGTATCAAAGGTGGGACTCGGAAAGAATTTACCTTCCTGAGGATGTGAGCCCTGAGATCTGGCCTCTGCACCTAAGCTTTACATTAGATTACATAGTCCTAAAAACAGGGATCAAAATCCTATATTCACCACATACCCTCAATGACTCCCTTGAATTATTGCCTGACTAGTGGAACAGTTTTTACAGGAGAAGTGGAGAATGTTCCCACACTTCCCTTGAAGATGGGAGATAACAGTAAGAACACCTCAAACAAAGTAGGAAACTGGACTTGGATATGACAGATCTTGGATGATGTCTAGCCACTAATGTGTTATATAAAACATGAGAAAAATTGGACAAAAAGAGCTGTGTAAGAGAGAGGAATGAGTCTTGTTCAGCAACATCAGACCAAAACTGTGAATACCCATCAGCAGGAGGGACTTTAGGCCTCCAGACCCATTTCTTTAGGATATCAGCTATGTGAATGGAGGCATGTTTGACCAGAGCATGGTGTCTCATGCCCAAGAGGATGGTAGCATTTCAGACATCTTGTTCTCAATATTTTTTTTAGCTGGTGCCTGGCACATCCAGAACCTGCTGTCTGTTTTGGATCTCATTCTGAAGAGTGTAATGGTCCTTAATTAGTATACAGGGCTCTGAAGCAACATAAACCAAAGGTCTGGTTGCACTCAAGGTGGTTCTGTGCCTGATCCTGCACTCTGCTGAGAGCTTTGCAACAGGTTTGAATGGGCCTGGAAACAAACTCACTCCAGCCTCGATTAAACTCTTACTATGCTTCACAGAGGTCAACACAACCACCAAGTGAGCATCTGTGTCTGACTATGTATGATTATTTTTCCTTGTATTTATGCCCACTGAAAGCTGTCCAGTAGTAGCTGAGATGGGTGAAAAGATACACCATAGACAAAGCAGCAAATCCTGGAATGCTTTTGAGCATTCAGGTTTCAGCTTTATCCTAGCCCCATCTAAGAACTACAGGAGCACCTGACAGCATCATGATTACTTCAAAGAATAAAAAATTTATTTCACAAGCTGGACAGTCAGAAGGACAGAGTAACAGAGCATGCAGTGCTGTGCTTCACCTTTTCCAGAAAGAGTAATATAATATCAGGCAACACCCCATTCCAAGAGGCTCTTACCATACCCTGAACAGGCTCAGTGACACAGACCCTTTGGCATGGTCCTCAGGTAAACCAGGCATCAGAGTCAGCAAGCAATACTGCTCAGTTCTCCCACTGCGCAGATCACTTGGGGAAAAAATGAAAAGCCAATTATTTCAGATTAACTGTGGATTTAACAGCCTAATTTAAGCATTCACGCTGGAAAATGAACTACAAAGTACACCTGTAGGAAACAAGGCCCTTATAATCAAAGAAATTAATTTGTTCATTTCAGCTGCATATTCATTGAAATGCCTATCTTGTACAAATATTTGTCTGATATATTGATACACAAATATAATTTCAGTATACTAGCTGAAACTCTAATTAGAGTAATAGCTATATTTGCTTTGTAAAGGTCTTCCTTGCTGAAATCAATTAAGAGTGCACAATGAAATTTCATTAAGCTCTACAATATGTTTTTCTACCAAGTGCAAAATAACTATCTTCCCACTATCTTATTACAACAGTGCATGATAGGATTCCTAAATAGATACAGAAATCATTGTGCCAACAATGTCCTGTGCTTCTTTATCAGTAAGCATGGATTTTTTTCCTCCCACCTCCTGAAGGAACATATTTGCCATGCATGTAAACAGCACTGAACTGATGTATGCAGAATTAAATTTACTGAGAGATACACCTGTAGTCACATCAGCCTCCTGCTGCCCAGGAGGGTTCCCTCATGCAAAGAGGCACAACTTTCATTCTGCATGGCCTGGGTCACAGACCCTCTCTCCAGCAAGCTCACCATGATGGGTGACAACCACCATCTCCTTTACATCCCCTTGAACCCCCATTTTACACTATAAACTATAAAGGCAGGGAAACAGGACCTTTACAAATGTATAGGTATTCACATGTTGCTCAGGAAGTGCTTTGCAGGGCAAAGGAGCACCAGAAGTGATGGACAGAGGCCTGATATAACCTGAGAGACTCAGAAGTCAAAGGATCTGTATCTCTCCTTCCCCAGAACAAGCCCTAAATTTATGGCTGGGCAGAAGAAAATTGTGAAAGAAGGCAAACAGGTACATGAAAGGCAAAGAAATGGAAAAGTCACTCCTAGAGACAAGGATGGTGCCAACAACTGCACTCAGACAGACAATGATCTTTGTCTATTCTTCCCAGCACTCTCTCAGTTCTCACTTCTGCCAGCCTCAGTCTAAACAACCCAACAGGTTTGTCACAACCACATTTGGGAAACGACGTCAGTTCTTCACTCCTGAGCTTCCTCCGTGTCTCATCTCTCTCTTTATCCAGATTGCTAACAGACGGATATTGAAGTGGTGAGTACAGAAGAAATACTTCTCATAGGCTAGGCCAGCCCTGCTGAGCAGTAAGAGATTTTATTCTGGGCTTGTACACCTGGGGGAATGAGGTCCTAATCCCACTTCCCTAATAATTTTTCCTGGTATTACATTGGCTACCTTCGATGCATGAGATCCACAACTGGGTAGGAAAAGAAGACACAAAAGGAGTGCCAGAAGAAATGTGGCCTAGAGATATGGAAAGAAGGTAGAGCTGTGCTACAGATGTATGCTGCTCCTGGGAAGAGGGACCTGGAAAGCACCTGGTAAAAGTTGGATCTTCACAAATATAAAGGGGCCAAAGTGAGGTAAGACAGCTGAATAGTTCTGGAGTTAAGAGTGATCTCACAGCACTGGAATCTGAGAAGCCTCTCTGCATGACAAAAATTAAACAGGCACCTTAGAACTTACTCTAGAGAACTGACTCATGTTGTAAGTTTGCAGTTCTTAGCTCATTAGTGGAACAGAAACACTTTCTTCACTGAGAGACCCCAGAAAGGAGCAAATTGTGTATTTTGCTGAGGGCATAAAAATGTATTTAACATGACCCTGAGATTAGATCCATTGGTTGGAGCATGGCGCTAATGATGCCAAGGATATGGGTTCAATTCCTGTGTGGGCCATTCACTTAAGAGCTGGACTCGATCATCCTTCTGAGTCCCTTCCAACTATTTTCTAATATAAATAAGGACTGGCACTTCTATGAAGCCAGACAAATATAAGTTAGTTTTCTCAGATATTGTATTTAGGACCAGTGAGAAAAACTTCACCATTTGGGAGGAGTTTTATTCCCCAGCAGCACTACCACCCACCTAAGTCTGTCCATGTGTTTGTGTGGAAGAGTGTCGTGTCTTCCTGCAGCACTCACGTCGGAATTAAAATGCCTTGCATTGTAGACGCATTAGGAGTGCTTTATCATGCTCAACTCTTGCACACAGTGGCTCATTATGATTGGGTAACTCAGACATTAAGCTCCACAATAAGCCCACGCTGAATCCTAAAAAGGGAGCCATATATAGGCTATAGAGGTGTTGAGTAAGAGAAGATTTACTGTGCTCTACATAATTAATTTTGGCTTCTATCTTTCCTGTATTTTTAGCAAGCTGCTAGATGAACATACTGAATAATTATATTATTCAGGTGCAGTTTCATCAAGCATCTTCCAACCTAATGGAGCCCAATTGTGTCCATACTGTTCATGATCCTGTCACAGAGAACAACTGAAGATCCTTCTTTGTAAAATACAGATGATTTTTTTTCTTTTTCCTTTTTCTTTGCAGCTAAAAGTTGTGGTTACTTTGGAGCATGGATAGGCACCTGCATCAGACCCAGCGTCTTCTATTATCCATGTTAGGAGTTGCTCATTGCCTGGCAGCTTTTGGAAGAAGCAGCTTTTGGACAAGAACAAGGGGAAGGCAGGAAGCACCCAAATAAAACAAACTATAGAGGGGGGGGGGGGAAACAAACAGCAGAAGAGTGAGAGAAAGGGGAATTGTGAGTACTTGGGCAGAGTGACTGGAGTTGAAATGCAGTAAAGAAAAAGGTCTGACCAGAATTAGGTTAGCTGGTAGAAGGAATATTCTACGCCAAACACAAGGGAAGAAGAAAAATGACAAGAAGCTGATCAGAGCCCAGGATGGGGAGACAGGGAGTGGTGGACAAAAGGTGGAGATGTAGAATACCAGTCTAGCACTACCAGGAGATGAGATGCATGTGATGGCAAAAGCCAGGATATAGAAATACCCTGGATAAGCTGCATGGGAGTATAATTTTCATGTCACATTATAGCATTTTTGTTTGTCTTTTCTACCTTAAAACAGAAGCCAAATTGTTACTGTAATTCTTGATGTTAAAAACAAGTAAGTATTTTCAGCTGGTAAAGCCAAAAAGCAGCTGTGCAATGCTAATGTATACCTCTTGGACACCAACATGTTAATGCAGCCTATATTAAGACTTGCTGTTCTATTCCTCTACTTATTTTTTCTTGTGTGTTTTCTTTCATGACTGAGGTATGAATCGTTCCAGCACGTGCCTTTAATTAATAAATATTAGGTAGGCTGTTTCTTCCCCCACTGAATATGACTATAATTAAATTTATTTTTTCAAATGAAGGTGCTAATAGTCATTAACAATGTCTTTCAGAGCTCTAGACTGCTGCTCAGGCTCATATGTACACCTGCTAACTATAGTTTAGTTGAGAACCCTTTTTAATGGAATTCTCCCTCCTTAAGATTGACCAAATATCACAAGAAGCAAATCTATTTAAACCTCATCATATTGAATGATACATTTAATGATCTAGATGCCCACTGGACCATTAAATGTCTAAACACTCCAAGAAAGAGCACATGCTCTTTCCAGCATAGGAGAGCTATTCCTATGCCTTTTGCAGTTTGCAATGGGTACTTACAGCTCTGTCGTTTCCTAAAACTAAAAGCAAAACCAAATATAGGCCTGTATAAACAGAGAATCATATGAGTTTCATAATTTTAAGTCTAACTAACCAAAAAGCAAACAAATTCATAGCTTCACTGGGAAGAAGGAGATGACAATGCTAGGAAGTGAAGCATGAAGCCCAGTATAAACTGTGTGACTGCATGCCTTTTATAAGCAAAAATAATACTCTACTAGAGAGAAATTATAGTTTATATAAAGGACAGGGATTCTGTCTGATCAAACCACATTAGCAAGAGGGCTATGCAGACAAGTAGGATTCGTGGACCTGATCAAATAAAACACTGAGATGTAGTAATCTATACTATTTTTATTGCCAAAAACTAGCAGAGAAAAAACCAAACCCAAACAAAGAAACAAAAAAACAAATGAAAAAAACACCAGTCTTTCATGACCTTTGATGTTCCACTGATTTTAACAAGGGGTAAAAACTAATGGTGACCACCAGAAAGCAAATGGATACTGACCAAGGCAGTTACCTGGGAAGGTTTAAGTTGAATTTGTCACCAAAATATATCTTCTACAGGATTAAGCAAGTAAATAAATCAATCATGTCTTGGATAAAAAAACAGCTCATCATTTATCATCTCTCTTTGTCAGCATATTGCATTGCGATTCTCTCACATGCTTTCACATAACTCAGGTACCTGAAACATATTACAAGGGTTGAATGTGTTCTAGACCCATGACACATCTATTTCTTTTCTAGGCACTAATTTCCCCGAAGTACACCTCAAATGGAACAGCTCCCTGGCAGCCTCTGAATAGATTTTGTTTCAGCATCTGACTACAAAAGGGCAAAGATGGAACTTGACTTCAGGAGGAACCAGTAAGATGAAATTCCCTTTACTAGATTATTTGCAATGGAGGCATGTGTTTAAAAAACTCAGGGAGAGAACACAGTGGAAAAGAAACCCCCCAGGGCATGGTTTCCCAGAGCTCAGAGAAGGTGCAATGAAAAAAAAAAAAAGTGATAAATCAGTGACAGCTTTCAAACTATGGATGAAGTCTATTAAAAAAAAAAAAAAGCTGTAGTGCTCCACTTCTTGGAAAGATGAAGAGCCTTCATCCTCATTTATGTTGCAGATCAATCCTGATTTAGGCAGCTGATAAGTAGCAACTGTTTTGTTCCTCTGTTGCCTCACCAACAAAGAGGCAAAACCTCTGGGGAATTTCCAAGATGAGTTCCACACCAAGGAGAGAAGGGGATGATTCCCCCTCCATACACACTGCTATTCAAACAGCTCTGGCATTGCATGCATTAAGAACAAAAGCAAAGGGACATAGCAGTCCTTCAGCAACCTGGTTCAATCCAGGGAAATAAGGATCAGTAAAAGGAATCCTGGGAAACATACCTGGGAGAAAAACTGATTAGATCCATTCAGCCTAATGGACTATATAAAAACTGATCACAGCAACAATACTCAGACACTGATAATTGTCATCACAAGTTATCAGCAGCCATTGCATTTCAGAAAT
The DNA here is from genome assembly GCA_003676055.1 of Chloebia gouldiae. NCBI lineage: Eukaryota > Metazoa > Chordata > Aves > Passeriformes > Passeridae > Chloebia > Chloebia gouldiae. The sequence goes on along the minus strand of QUSF01000013.1, from coordinate 6,490,196 downwards.
TTTCTTCAAAATCCTTTTTCAGACACCCTCTGAATTGATTTTTCCTGGCACATCCTCAAATGTTCTATTTAAAAGCATACCAGCTGTTCAAAAAATATAGAAGTATTTTATCTGGGCCAAGCAAAAGTACCATACCAATAACTTGTCAGGGATGATGGTCAGCAAGTACAAGATGAAGAAAAAGCCCCAGCAATACACCTGAAGAGCTGTCACTGCTGATCTAATCCAACTACTGTGATCGAGCAGGCAGGGCTCTGTCTCATTGGGTGAAATGCCTGAAGCACAACAGACAAGATGTGTTTCATCCTCAAATTCCAGGAAAGCATTGTGCAAATGCTCTGCGTGGGAAGGCTGTCTTTGCATGGCTCATGTGACCGGGTACAGTTAAAATGTCCCGAGTCTCTTCCTGGTGTAACTGCATCGTTACACCAGAGGCAATCTGCCTTGCAATCCTACCAATCTCTCATGAAGAAATGCTCAACGGGGCAGTAGCAAGAAAGAGAATGGGAGAGAAGAGTTTGCTCATGAAACTCAAGTGATGCTTTTTTGTGACCAAATTTTGGCAAATTTAAAGCAACATTACGGAGCCAAACAGCATAAAGGGCATAGCTGCCAGTGGCAAGATGCATTGGCAGGATGGCGTTTCAAGGTAAAAGAGAGGTTTTATACCCTCAGCCTTTTCATTAACCAGATGGATTGTCTATCTTTAGACAATGTTCCAAAATATTGCTTCTATTACCTGTAACCACGCCACTGATGAAAAAGCACCTTTTTGGGGATTTAAAAAAAAATCCATATAATGCGTCTGTGTTTCACATAATACCCCCATGGCAAATATTCAGAGATGGGCAGTTAGGCCAGGTGTCTTGTGTTTTCCTCCTCAAAAAAAGTATATAGTCAGTTGCAAACCACTAATATTATAATTTCTCACAAACCATCATATAAATCTTCTCAGTCAATTTTCTCAATGGAAAAAGGAGTTGAAAGAACAGTTAAACACTGCTAATAGTTTCAAGACTTCCTTGGCTTTTGTTCATCTTTGAGCTTTTGCCACAGAATAGTCAGGATTTGTTTAGCCTCTTCTTGGATCTGGATGAGATGTTGGCACTCGACAAACAAAATGAGAATGACACAAACAATTAAACAAAATAGAAGTATCTCTTCCAGAAAGCTTTTCAAATATAATCCACTGAAAAAAAAGCTGATTGAGAAGTCAACAATGTAGCTCATTCATACACTCCTCCAAAGACAAACATGGAGAACAGAACTGAGGGGGTTTTGGGGGGTTTTTTTTGGCTGTTGTGTTTTGTCCAGTTTGGCACTTGGCTCTGTATTCCTTTTCTGTCAGCTGGATGTGGGAATAACAATGACAAATGAAGAAAACCAGCAGTTCTCTTACTTCTGCAAGTTCTGCTGCAGAAAGAGACAAAAATGATGCTCCAGTGAACTTCAAGCTCTAAGATTCTTACAGCTGTTAGGTAACAACAAAAAAATCAAAGGAATCCAAGCTTACCCAGTTCTTCAGCTGTGACAGCTGTCTGGCAATGCTGCATCACCTGACACAGGATTTTGTCCCAAATATATCAGTGAAAGGTGAAGCTTCTTGGTGCCCCAGAGAGCAGTTGCACCTAAAGGGCACATAAAAGCTATGTTTTGTACATTTTAAAACTTTGTAAGTACATTTAAAAGTTTGTAATTTGTGCTTTGGTTGTAAGTAAACCAAAGCACAAATTATGCTTCTCTCTCTCTGGTATGTTATCTCAAACACACACAGTAAACAAACACCAGCAGATCTTGAAATCTCTAACCCCGTGCCAAATGCAGTCACAAAGATATGTAAGACATGAATTAATGAACTGGCTAGTTGGAAGTGGAAGATAAGTCTAAATTTCACATCAGGCTAACATCTGCACATCTACTGGGCATGTTGATGGTAAACACAAGCTCCTTAGCATAGTTACTGATGATATCCTTTATTTCCACTAAATTAACAAAGATCCCTGACATGGTTGAATAGTAGACTCACCAGACTAGTATAATAGATATGCTGCAGGGGTAAGATGAAGAACTAATTATCCTAATTTGGTCAAGTTTATTTGAATATCTTTCCTTTAAAGAGTAAAGAAGCCTAAGGAAATATGGTCCCAAATCCCACATCCAAATTCTTTAGACTTACTTAAAAATCTAGTTCATGAACCTTGAAGTAATTCTCCTGAATGTCTTTTGAGGCACCTGTCTGGGTATCTGAGGGCTTAGTACCTGGCCACTTTGTGGATGTTCAGCATACCTAAGAAAAATGGCTGCCCAAATAAGGGAAATGTGGAGGATACAGTCAACAGTGATTCACTAGGTTGATATTCTCCCTATTGTTCCCTGAGCCCTCACAGAAGCGGGTGGAGAATTAGGGAACTAATAGGCATAAGGTCAATGAGCTGTTCCATGAGCAACACAACTGATGTAGCTGAGTCTCCTGCAGATGTATGCCCCACACCCCCCACTTAAAACAGCATTCCTTGGCAATCCCAGAACCCCTTTGTTCCCTTCCCAGTGTTCATCTGTTAGCCTGCACAAGCAGCAGTGCATGTTCCATCTGATTTGGAGCTGCACAAGCTGACTGGTCAGTGGGCTGTGGTCTCAGGCTGGGTAAGACATTGATCATTAATGCTAGGCCATCACTTCTATGGTAGGAAATAGAGCATTCTAGTAGGAATAAGGCATTAATAGGACTCTTTTCCAACCATCTACTGAAATTGATTAAAACTGTAGACACCTACCATCTCTTTGTCTATTGCCTCAATACTTTATTCCCTATCTAATTCAACTGAGGAATTAAAAAATTGTGTAGAAGGAATAGAGATATGCCTTTTGTCATAAAGTCTTGATTCCTAGGAGCCAGGCATTATGTATGCTGAAGAAGAATTACTTAAATTAATCTCATGTTACAACTAAAGTCTAATGACCATTCAGAGAAGCCCATTTTCCTGTTCTTAAAGCTAATTTGTTTTCTTGTCCTTGAGGTAGGGTTAGTTACTTACCATCAATAAAAATTATCATAAATACTCTTCATTTTTAAGTCTCTGAGTTAATTCAGTGCCGTCTGAGCCACCCCCACAGAGAACATGGATTCTGGCAAAAAAAGTTTCTTGTTGCCAGCTCCCTGCCAAGTGTAAGAGAAAAAAGTGCTTTTTCTTCTGACTGAGCATCATGCACAGCACTTTCCAGATGGCAAGGGAAAAAATGGAGAAGACCTAGTCAGCAAGGATTTAACTTAGGAAGGTATTTTGCACCCACAAATTTGACAGGATCCAACAGGAACAGCACCACCCATCAGAAACTCCACAGATCAAGTTTCTTTAAAAGAAAACTGTGAATTTCTTGCTAGAATGTCTCCTATAGAAAGTATAAAAATGGAAGGTGACAAATCAGAATTCTAGCAGTCTATCAATCAGCAGCTGAAAGATACTTTAAGGTTGTAATTTATTACCTTCTGGTGTTGGGCTGGGTTTTCTTTTTTGTTTTCTGCACAGTACCCAGCACAATGAGATCTGGAAGGCTATTCAGTGTTTCTAGGTACTACTGTATTACATACAGCATATGCATCATCAGAAAAGGGCACAGAATGGCTGCAAGCTGAGATCATCAAAATTTACAGCCATCTCCATCAGAATAAGAGGTTCTTTGGCTTGTCAGATGCAGGACATGTGTGTTACACTCTTTATTCTTTGTGGCAATAAATGTTTCCTGGCAATGCTGTTAAAATGGCATGCCTTGACTTAATCCTGTCCTTGGTGCCTGTAAACTACAGTAGAATCTCTCAAGGCTGAAACATGCCTAGCCTGTTTTCAAGCACCTATTCTACCAGATTAGATGCTTTATCTATCCATGTTACCTGCTGCTTGTCCTAATAAGAAGTAATGCCAGGTTGACTAGATGATTTCTACAAATCCAAAGAGGTTTCATTAAATGTCAGCAATGAAATGCAGACACAACCTTAAGAAATGCCAACACATGATAGTTTTGATTATTAGATGCACAATATAGGTAAGAGGATTGAAAGGCATTTATATTTTCATTGCAGCCATTAAATCTTGTGGCTTGATTCACAATGCAGGATTAAGTCACTTGAACAACTGGTAAAGTTACTGGTACTCCAGCATCTGAGCAACACTGGGGTGTAAGGCTATGAATGTCTTTTCTGTATCTCCTGAAATTCTCCACAGAAGTGGAGAATTATATAGCTACATCCATCTATGCAGGAATAAATTTTCATTAGTCAATATTACATTGTCTTTCACAGTGCCACAAGGTGATGAAACTGGAAGAGAAAACAGTGCTTATACTGTTAATAGTAAAAGCATCAAGATGCAAAACTCTGATCAGTGTGTTATATTACACAGCTTAAAGACATGATGAATTCACTGACTGGGTTGGGAAACACAAGATGGTAAAATGCAATAGATTATTTATCCCAGAGTTTGTCAGTGTCCTCACTAAAATCATGTAGGTGAAGATAAATGTTAGTGATGGATTTAAGAAAGGAAGGAATAATTTTATGCATGGAATCTTCAGGGGGAATTTAGGCTTCTTATTCAAGGGTGTAAAGCAATCCAACATCAAAAAGCCTGGAAAGGGCTGTTCCATGGTCAAGAGTCCATGGTCATGAACAATTTTAAGTTGCTCATTCTTCCCCTTACACCCAACAACATTTGAGACAGCATCCCCTGCACATTCAGTGATCAGGGAGGAGTGGAGAACACAGGTCACAGCATTGGTAAAGTTAACTACAGCAGAGGTAGAGGTGTGGAAGATTAAACCAGTGGGACTTCAGCTGTCTCTGAACCATAGCACCTTACATTAATCTACAGGCAGGATACCAGGAGTGATATCTTAATGATCTGCACTGACGTGGCAGAATTCACATTGCTAGGGAAAACAAACAGCAGGGCAGGGACCCTTGAGGCAATAATGGGAATTTTCAAGAACAGTAAATCCACTTTCATCCAAAGGGATATTTCCATGTTATATGGAGCTCTCACCTTCCCCAACAGCTGCTGGCCATTCAGCTGGGGACCTTAGGAGACAAGAACATTGCACATTGTGTAACTGTTGAAATTTCATTATACCATTAGAGCTGATGACAGAATTCACAATTTATTATAGGGCTAGGACACCAATGCAAACTTTCTGTTATGAGCAAAGCTAAAATCAGACTGGAACTTTTCCCAGAGTATGGGATGAACAAGAGGAGCCTGAAGCTGAGTTGTCACCACCTTCAAATACAGATGACTTAATTAAAACAAAAAAGAACATATCTGATTTGACTTTTTCCCCCCCTTACCCCAAAGTTAGTACATTGGAAAGCTAACCTAATTTATCTTACTGAAGAAGTACATGTCCCGGTGAATCCATGGGAGGGGCTGAGACTGCGTAATAAGCTGGAGAGGCTTGGTAATGAACACTTCTTTGCACAAGTTGTGAGTCTTGTTCTTCTTTCCTCTCTGACTGCTCTCTGCTGTGTTAGGATTAAAGAGAAGCCTTCCGTGGGGTGTAAACAGCATTTATTCCCTCACTGTGGTTCCTCTATGCTGCCATAGCAGTGCAAGTCTCTTTACTGTTTGTCAGTACCAGAAAACCAGCAGCAGATGCACACCAATCCCAGCAAGGGTACAGCTATGCCAGTATCAGGGCATCTCACACATGTAGAACTTAATTCCCCTCCTGCAAACAGAATAAGATATCCCTGGAGAAGCACTTTCATCTCTGGACAGATCTGTCCACCATGTGTATACAATCCACACCACAGAGGTTGACCTCAAAGCCCTCTTCAAAACCAGCTTCATGACCATACAAGCAGCAAAGCAGAACCCAGAGATGCTGACACAGCTGAAACATGCAGACCTGAGCATGCCTGGACACATGGAGGAGGCTAGCGGACCGACAAACGTGTCTGACAGGCTGTCCACAAACCAGTCCTGTGGACACAAGATGAGCAGGAGACACGTGCTGCTATGGTTAAGATGGTGTGCAGGCAAACAGAGAGAAAACTGCAAAAATCAATTGGGATTAGGCAATACATACATCATGGATCATATTTTAAGTGATTTGCAAACAACCTTGAACAGCATCTCCTCACGGGAAATACCATTACCCAGCACAGAGAACCTATTTATTTAGAGTACCCAAAATCACAAAAGTCCCTCTTTGAGCTGTCAGTAATGCCTCAGAGATTCCCACTGGCCCCAAGCAGAGCAAAAGAGTCATACTCCATTACGAAAGATCCTTTTAATTTTCCCCTTAGAATTCTATACCTGGATCTAGCACAAGCCAGTTTTGTAATAAAAAAGTTAATGTGCCCATGCAAAGCACGCAGACTTAAAAAAAAAAAGAACCAAACCAAACATACTTCTATTTATACAGTATAGAGTTGCCATATGAACTGACAGTTAAGACAAAACCACTGAGCGAGTTAATGATTTTTTATCCCTTCTGTGAAGCATCTACAAGATGAAATCCCTTCTGAATCTTGGTTTTACTGCCTTGCCTTATTTAAACAATTCATCTCCTTTTGTCTCTCATTTGTACTGCGCTTTGTGCGTCATTCTGGGTTGTTTCACTGCATATTGCACAATTACAAGTATTCAAGCATACAGGAGGCAAGAATAGCTTAGCTTGTTTCGGTTGCCTTACAATCAATACCTTTGCCTCAGGCACCAAAGAACATATGAGAAAATGAGTTTTCTGTTTTTATAAACTTTGTCTATCTTCAAGCACACTTTGATCCATTCTTCTACAGAAATGAATAGGGTGGGGCCATTACAGAACAAGTAGAGGCAACAACAACCTTCTCTTAGACTGAATCTTAACAGAGGTGACCACACCAAAGGCCACCCGTTTTAATGATTGTGCTTTTATTCTCCAATTCATTTGGAATCTTTATTCTCCCTTCCTGAATTAAACAAATACAAGCTTTGTGATATCTGTTCCTTTTTATTTCATGGCATCAATGGCTTTTTTTAGCTTTAATCTGATCTAGTATTCAATGTTGTGAAGGTACTGTCTGCCAAAAAAGGAAAAACTATGCAGTTTATGATTACTGGAAGTGAAAGTTATTTGTGGGGGTGTTTTTGATAACATAGTAATTCAGACCATATCCTTACCCAAAACAACTGAGAGAGAAACAGCATATTACAAAGCTGAAAAACTCTTTTAGAGAACAGTTTCACCACAAAAGACTGTGGTTTACATAAATGAGGATTTACAAGCCTGAGGAAGAATTGCAGACATTTTAAAAGTAACACAACATATTTTGAGCAGTTTAGCTCCCTTTCAATCCACCCCAAAAGGTGGATTGGCATATCTTCAGTGTGCCAACCCTTTTGAAAATCCATCATTTTTATCAACTCTGCAGATTTTAAAAGAACTCCCTTTAAAAAATCAAAGCTTATTTTGATCACCTTTTGGCTGAGATAAGAAGAGTTTGCCAGAATATGTACAAAGAGGAGAACATCAAGGACAACCATAAAGAAATGGTACAGAATTCTTTTACACCACAAGATATTTCAAATACAGATCTCAGTCTTTAGCCTAGGTCTAAACATCAACACAGAGGGCTCCCATCTCGTCATCCTTCTCCAGCAAGGAAGTTTAAATTCTAAAAGATGGCAATATCATTATTGCAGTTTCTGTTGGCTCAGAGAAAGGCATCTTTTAGCTCAATCTGTGCAAGCACAGCTGAAAGCACTGCTGCCCTTATTCCCTCACAGAGACCTTTCCTACAGTTCATTTTGAGCTTGATCTTTCTCCCACTGATGTTGTGAAAAATCTAACTCTGATGTCAGGAGGGGTTGGCATGTTGAGAAATCTAATGAATTGTGAGTGATTGCTCTCTCTTTCATGCTTTGCTAGCTGTTTAGTAGGCATTTTTTGCTCTCTTGCCAGTTTCCAGTTTCAATAGGGTATTCTGCAGTTTTTAATGGAAAACAAAATTCTTGGTTTTGGGTTGTATTTTGTGAAATGCCCAAAGGCTTTCCCACACAAGAATCCTATAAAAATACATTTGTGTTTTATTATTTTTAATAATGATATACTTGATCAAGAGTAGTCTACATATGTCCCTGGCTAACTTGAACTACCCAATTTGGATGGTCTTTGCCTCTTTATTTACGATGTCAGGAGGCGGTAGTCTCTCCACTGCTAAATCTCTACCTGAATATTCCTGACTATGTAGTCTGGACTAGAAGCATCACTGTAATTATCTGTATGTTATCAGTGTGGAGATCATTATAATACTTAAGTCTATCCCAATGTCTTAAGTGAACATAAAGCTAGCATTCCAAGGATGTAAGGCGTAATCATAAACTTGTTACTGCCCAACATGCATTCACACTTAACTACACTTAACAAACAAAATTATATTAACAAAGTTCCAACCATTGAAAGTAATTCTTGGGTTAAAAGGAGATAACAGAACTAGTAGGATATTTGTTGATAAAGTTATTCAATATTTCAAATATATTTGTTAACTATAGTTATCAAAGACTCATGCAAACACAAGCATGTGCCTGAAAGCTGTTCACTAACTCAGAACTATAAGAATCACTAGAAAGAGGTGAGTTTGAGCCTTTGCCACAAGAGGAAGAAAGGTAGTGTATGTCTAATAATTTTGCTGGGAAATAAAAAATTTCAAATCAAGTCCAGACTGCTGGCTTCAGCTGAACAATGATTTGTGAGATTTCCTTACCCCTTTTTTTCTTCTCTTCCTAAGAGTATGTGGACAACTGCCAAGTATTTTTAAAAGGTTTCATGAATTTTAGCATGAATGACAGTTTCTCAGAAAATTTCCATCAGAACAGGCTCATTTGCTATTTGCTGTTATTCTTTAAAAAGAAATGGGCGGGGGGGAAAGTGGTGTGACCCAGCAGGGAATGCAAAGAGCAACAGTTTGAACAGCATCTTCATTAGTGGCCTGTAGTCTGATAATTGGTATGGTAAGTTGATGAGGTGGGCAGGATCATGGTGGTTTTAGGAGTGTTTTGCCAAGAGAAGATGACTTTGTAGTTACAATCTCATCTGTAATTGCAGTTATCTGTGATTTTGGTCGGTGAACACTTCCAGCTAGGAAACACAGTCCCTCCCTCTGACTGAGCTATTGGAGCCATAACAGCACCTACACCACGGGACAGGTACTTCTCCTTGGCTATGGAATAACAGTGAATAGGTATGGGGTAGGATCCATCTGAGACCACTTTGGACAGCTACACTTCTGGAGTCTGACCTATTTAAAAGCTTGCTAAAGATGAAATGAATGTCATTGTAGATATTAGTCTTTCTGTACGGTGAGTAAAAAGGATCCTGGAGTGACATACTGTTATGGTTTAGGAATGATACTCCCCAGTTCAGTGCTCCCACTGAGACTCTCCATATTCACATGCTGCCCATCCCCCTCTGCCAGCTGCTAGGGTGGGATGGAGAGGAGAACTAGAGGCACAAAAGGTAAGGATCATGGGTTAAGATAAGAACAATTTACTGGAGACAGCAATGATACAGGAAAATGAACAGCAACAATATCAATGACAGAGGGTACAAGAAATAAACAATTCAAACAGAAACTCCCCAAAAATTCAACACTACCCAACTGCTCCCTCCATCACACTATGCCAACTCAGAAAGGGATCCTTCCTCTATCCCTGGAAAATTATATGAGGTGGTACAGGACAACCTCTGGGTCATTAACCCTGTCCTGGCCAGAACTAGGACACATATTCAGGTGAGGTTGTCTATGTCAGAAGATCAGAAATTTAGTCAGTTGAATTCCACACAAATTAATGTGCTACAACTTCCTTGTATCATTTCAGGTCCTGAGAAATTGTAATTTCTTTACCAGCAACATAACATTTTGAACTGCAATTTCCTGGATCTTTCTGTTCCTTGAGAACTGAATACTTTTTTTTTGCCCCAGCTCTGACTAAATGTAAATTTTCACAAGGAGAAACCATTCTTATTTTTGCTTAGCCCTACTTTTAAAGGATTGTTTATCAGCTATGATTTAAAGGCTGTTTAAAAGCTTTATCTTATCAAATCAGTACAAATTTCTGCAAATGAAAAAACATTTCTTCCAGGTAGCACTGATATTTGTAACATCATCAAAATTTCTCCACTTCCCAAAATCCCACTGCACTAGGAAGTGAAATGCCTGATGACAGGTTAGCACAAAATGACAAACAGGGACAAAGGTGTGGATTTAGCTATTTGGTTCTATATATAACACTATTCAATATCAAATAGAATTCCCAGCCCATTCTCTTCAGAGATGTCATTGCCTTCACTCGGGTGGCATTCAGATACTGGATTGAAAGAAGTGGCAAGTGACCTAACGTAGCCAGGTGGTGAGGGATAGAATGCTAAATTCATAGCATCAGCTTGGTACAGCTTTCAGTGGACTTTTAGCTGAAAGTTTCTGAATCTGCTGAATTACAGACAAACATAATCATCCTGCTAAGACTGCCCAAAGACATGTCCATCTAGTAACACATGTGTTCACATTTACCACTGTCAGCACTGGCTGCTCTGAGTGTGTGTAGAAATGCATCACGAGCAAATGTTAGCTTACATTGCTTTACGTGCCCCAAATATCATGGTACAAATTCACTTGTGACATAATGGTTTTGTTTACACAGTAGTAAAGGTAACTAAAATTACCAGATGCAGGACAAGAATATAGATCCAAAAAGGACCAAAATGCCTAAGTTCCACTCATAGTCAAGTGGACCCATAACCCCCAATTCAGCTGTTACCTGTAGTTCTGCTTTTCCACGTGCCACAAAGCACTCCAGACTCAACAGCACTGAGTATCTCCCATCTACTCAAGAAAAATACAAAAATTGATCATTCTTCTGTTCCTCTTTCCTCACACCTGCTTTGTTTCATCAAGAGTCTGCAGGGTATCCCTACACACCAGGCACTACATAACACACAGTAGAAGCTACTGTTTTCTTTCTAGATGCAGCCACCATATCATGACAATTCTTAGTTCAATTGTCAGATCACCCTGCTAGCATGCAAGAAACTTGCCTGCCACCACCATGACCTAGAGAGTTCAAATGCACATTGAAAGCCCCCCACCCTTTGAAGTATATGCTACTCTCCTTTATTTCTCACTGGAGTTGTTCCGTTTGGAAGGGAAAGTACTTTCTTTTCACTTAACAGGGAGAGGAAAATTTTGAAGTCGACTTCCTACTTTATGCACAGCAAAGGCATTTTGATTGAAATGGCCCTTGGAGAGAGAAGTCTCTATGCTCCTTGGAAGCACTGTCTTATTTTTGGTTTCTAGCCTAGTTCACTTTCAGTTCTCTTTCATCCCACAGCAGGGTCAGTATCTGCACTGCAGAGAGCAGAGAGACACACTATTTAGGAAACTCTCTGGGAGGTGAGTTTGAGTTCCCTCAGGCGAAAGCAATAACAGAGAGATTTCCCACAACCCGGGGGAGTGCTTTAATCACTAGGCTCCTGTTCAAAAGGCCACCCCCACCTACTGTTCTGCCATGTTTTAGAAGAAGAGAGAGACAAGCTCTTTTTTTGGAATAATGGGTGTAACAGGTAGCTACGTGCTGGTGAAGATCCCACAGTATCCTCAGCATTTCCTAATAGAAAGCTGAGCACTTGTATCCTGATGCACCTCGCTCTTCCCACATACCTGTATGGGGCCAAGGCACTTAAGAGAGGTGTCTGCTTACCTTGGGCCAGCCACATAAAAGCTCAGCAATATAACACTCAGTGTTGCAGCATCAAAGTCCCACTTTGGATCGAGCCTGAGGCTGCTACCAGAGGTAATTTATAATGTCAGGATTTAAAACTGTATGTGATGCTCATTATTGTAACAACTGACTCTAGCCTAACAAAAGCAGCAATGCCACAATAGTTATTGTTAAGCAATTTAATTGATCCAGACATTTATGCAGAGCCATTTACCTGTCGGGGCTCTAGGCAGAGGCTAGGCTACCCTTCTTTTCATTCCCACATTAGATGACTTATAATTTCTTAACTCAACCTGAAGGGGTGTCCTCAGGTTTCAGGGCCTTCAGCAACTGTTCTGGTTGCTCACCTCCAAAACTGACTCTGCATGTATATTGGTATATTGTGCTAGTCACCACAGATGACACCCTTTATTTTTGGCTGCCAACACTTTACCTTAATTGTGTATGCAAGTCATTGGTCTGTGAGGTTCACCTTACTTCACCTCCAAACACTTAGTGAGGTAATACTGCACAGTGCACTGCAAAGATTTTTGTAAGGTACTGAAAAATAGTACAGTCTTCTGCCTTCTCGTTTCTTGTAGGTCCCACAGATCTACGAGCAAAACCAGTGAATTCACAAGACTAACAGGGACCACTAACAATAATCACCACTGAAGTTGTTCAACTTGCATTTTCCTCAAGGGAAATAGATGACAAACAGTAAACTGGTCTATGGGCCAGATAGGAAAACCTCTTGACCTTCTTAAATAAACCCAAATAAAATTTAGTTTTTATAAAATAATTTAAATCCCTATATTTGCTTCCTAATAAGTCCCCCCAGACTAGATACCTATAACCCCCTTTAGAGTCAATATGGAGAGCAGGTATGCAGCACCAGGAAAGGCTGCTGCATTTCCAGGTAGAAATCTGGCTGAGATAAAGAGGTCTTAGCCTGCCTAGCACTGATTTTGCAAACACTCATCCCTGCTGTATATAAAGGAGAATAGTTACTGAATGCATTACTCCTGTGAGCTAACTAGGTGAATTAACAAATTTTCAAAATGTAGGTACAAATTATAAGTTAGTGCCTTCAGAAGGGACTCAAGGGGTGAGACAAAAGTCTTGATTGCTTGACCTATGAACTGAGCAAGTGCTAGCAGAGCTGACTGCCCAAGGAAAGCAACAGGCATCGCTGCACATCTCGACAGTTCATAGAGTTCACACCCATTTGATTATACTTATTTTCCCCTTCTGGTCAGCATGGGATCCTACACAAGTATTTTACTTGTACATGGAAATAATAAAAAAGAATATTTAATGTGGTAATATTAATCAAATAATCTCTCCAAAGCTAAGAAGCATGTATGAAATGTTCTAACATCAGTTCAAGTTTCTGTTGTACCTACCACCTTACTAGGTATAAATAAATGTCTTTAGATCCATTTTTCATGTATGGGCTATTAATATCTCATGAAGCATCTCATCTTTCCTTCTAAAATGAATTAGGACTTATAGTTTTGTGGCTAAGGCAAAACTCATCTCTTTTGATGACCTATTTAAATTGTATTAATATCTTGCTACATTTCTATGTTCCTTCCTGCTTTTAATAGCTGCTTACACAGACATACTAATCAAAAAATACATATAGCTGAAAATCTGAAGTCATTTCCTCCCCTTGTCTATTGATGTAGTGGCAGAAGAACAGATGGTTGAAATTAAAGAGCTGCTTAGAATGTAGCAGAGCATATTAGAGAAGGAAAGCAGACAGCACTTCTTTTTGAAAAAAAACTTTCCTCTGAGCAAACCAATGAACAAACCTAGGTTACCAAGGATTTCTTCCTCTAAGAAATTAAATCCAAGTTAGTACCCACTAAAACCAAACCAGGCATTTGACTTATGTGGGTAGAGAATCGTGCTTTCCCTCCCCGTCAGGATCAGGTCGCTGCATTTTTTAGAAAAATAAGTCTAAAATAAACAAATAATTTCCTTCCAGTAGCTATACTGAATTAAGAACACCCATGCTGTAAATCACTTAATGTCAACCAGATTTATAGTTGGGGTGAATCGGATCCAGAATGTTTCATTCCCCATGTTCCAACAAAATAAACCATGTGCAAAGATGCGTCGGTGGAAAGCATGGTAAAAAAAAACCCTTCCAACCCTGCTGACTGATACCACATTCATCTTATTGTTAGCAATGATGTATTTGAAGGGAAAAACAAGGACACATTACATGTATTATTAGGGAAAGCATGAGATCATGCTATGGATGGACAAATTCATAATTCCCCTACCCGTTTTCTCTTGCATCTTCATATGAGGTGCCTCCTTCCATCCTTCTATTTAGCTCTGTTCCCACGTCTTGAACTTTCTGCTCAACTATGAATACTCCAGTTGATTCTAATTCAAAATAATATCCTGGTTATACTTGTCATGGAAATGTGACAAATTTGATACATTTTTTTAAATTTATAATAAGAATTTCACATATAGAATATAGAATTCAGTGTGCCAGTGAATTTATATAGAATTGAGTGTACCAATTTAAAAGCACAAGAAGTTCAACAAAATAATTATACTTTCTCACTTCCCATTCTCTCACATTACAATTAATTAAATTAGATTTTAAAAATTTATAAAAATCAGGCCTAATTTTGATTAAATGTAGTTCCCTTCTTTACCCTTTTCTTTTTCAGCCTCAAACAGGAGCACAAACCTATTTGCTTCAGCTCTCCTCCTACAGCCACTTTAAAAGATAATTTCTGCAGTGCTCCAGAAGTTAGGGTGTACGTCAAGTTGATAAAAGAATGTGCTGAAGGAACAAATTAATGCTTGTACAAGAGAACCCAATGATAGAAAGCATTGAGGAAGGGAAGTCTGGCCATCTTTGACATAAAATTTTTGAGACTGCTTATGGAACATTTAATCCATGTGCTCAGTTCACTCTTTGAGCCCGCAAGTCCACACACATTGGATTGAGAGTGATATCTTTTGGCACTCTGGTCGTTCTGATAACTCCACAGGCAGATGGGTGGTACAAACCACTTTCAGCAGCTCTAATGTTTTCTTTGCACAAGAAAACCATGTATGTATGGAACACAGAAGTAAATAAAACACAAACTTTTCCATAGGAGCACCTGAGTGTGTGGAAGTCATGAGATTGGCCACTGATTTCTGCAGAACAGAAGCAGGGCCAACCGAATTTATTATATTTACAAATACCTGCCAGTTCTCCTTGGTGCAGAAGAAGATGACAATCTCAGAATTACATAGGAAACTAAATCACCTTGACATTGGTAAGTGCTGAGTACCTAATACCTGACATGGGCCTGATTCACTCACACTATTCAAAACAGAGGAACAGTAAAAGAAGAGCTGGGGCCACAGAAAAAGGCCTGAGACTCCAAACAAACCATGTGGCTCAGGGTCAACTTCTAAAGCTAATGCTCATTAAAATTATTTAGAATACTTACAACTATTTCAGAGGAGATAAAGCAGGTGATTAGTCAAAAGAATAAATTCATCATCGCTTGAGACAATGACCAAAGGGGCTTTTCTGTCTGAAGGATAATCATATTAAAACCATGAAGAGGAATTGAAACAGTACTCAGAAGGTAAAAAATATTCACAGAGAATACCTGCAAAGGTATTCACTTGGAACATATGAATTCTTCACAGTTCCAAGTTTTGCAAGTTTCTGAGTAATGTCTGTGTCTGCAAAACTTGTTTGACTACAATAGACCTTATTTTTGTAACTTAATCTTGTATTTTTTGCAAAGGTGGTTCAATTTCATGGGGAAGAATCAACATTTTCCTACATGACTGAAAGACATCAAAGTAAACAGAATTAAATGTTCTACCTCTGTTGCCTCCAGAAGGTAATCTTCCACAAAACATGGTACTCTTTGAAGATCTGACACACTCCTTTTTCTCATAACACCTTCCCCATTATCTATCTTTGTTCCTTTTTCACATATTTTCTTGTTTTTTCCCTGCTTGCCACCTTTTTACAAACACTTCTTCATTCATCTTGGAACACAAATCAGTGGTGCACTGCCTAAAAACCGATAATGTTCAATGTCTGTCATATCATTGCTCCTGAAAAAGAGTGTCACTATTAGATGTTTTATACCAGCAGAAGGATTTCGCTTGCTGCAGCAAGATCAAATAATTCCAAAATGAAGTGGAAAAGAAGTTATTTCTCTCAGAGACCTCAGCTGTGAAATCTTCACCAGAGATTTCTCATCACGCTCATCATGCAGAAAGACTCTGCCTGCCATTAAACCAGGAGGCCAGACTCCATCATTGTACTCAGTTTTCAACCAGCAATTTAGGGCTTTCTCACTCTGTTGCATTTTCTAGGGGATCCCTTACATTTGTAATGGCTACCTCATTGTCCTTCTCCACAGCTGTCCTCTGCTCTTCACTTGCTGATCTGTGCCCACCTGTTGTCATTTGTCTTTTGTTTCTATTGTAGTATCTTTGAGAGGAGGACTGACTTGCACTGTTTTTCTACTGTGCACAGCACAAGCCATTGGAGCAAGCTGCAGTAATAAAGGCAAGGAGTAAAGAGACAACCTTTGGGTAGCTTTCCTAAAATTTCTGTGAGGCTTTTTGCTGATCTCACATACATGGATGGGAATTGGGAATCTACCTGTGGGTGCATTACAACCAAATAGGCATCTGATACATGGCACAATGGAACACAAAACAACTGCGTGAAACAGGTGGGATCAGTAGAGGCACTCCAAAAGTCCACTCCCTACCTCCCCATCACATGCAATTGAAACTGGAGTTTAGCCAGAGCTGGATCCCTTGTAGGCTGAAAAGCCACACTTGAGACTATATTAATATTATTCTATTAATCCTATATTAAATTAATCTATGAAACCATGGAGAGAACTTCTGGAGTTTTATTAAATTGTACAGGACCATGTTGAAAACTTCTCATAATCTCCCTACCATGAACAATAAAATGCATTAAAGAAAAAATGAAGGTGCAAAAATTAATAAGATTGAGAACATCTTAATGGTTCCTTGTGCAAATTCATGTCAGTCTTCCTTGCATGTCTGCATTCTGCAGTGACATGGTAGCTGATTTTCCCAAGGACCTCTGCCTCATTCAGCACCCAGAATTGCCAGCACAACCTCTTATAACAACACTAAACCAGCATTCATTAACGGATTCACAGGCTTCTTTATCATATTTGTCATTAGACCATCTAAGAGGAGAAAAGAAAAAAAGCAGCAACCAAATGTTGATGGATTAATAATCACAAAGCACCTTTCCTTTGAGAAAGGAAGAGTTGTCCTATATCCATCATAGAGCTGAAGTACTGGCGTATCTGAAAATTCCTTCCTAATGTTGCATTCCCTGCTGATAAACACTTTTTTTCCCCATGTTTTTGCAAGGTTTCCTATGTTTGAAGCTTAACTGCCACCGACTTATGCACTACTCCAGGGCAGCATTCAATTCCATGGACCTCTACACATCTTGTCTCATGTGATGGACACTCACTAGAAGAGAACAGCATGTGGTCATGTGATTAGAAATTACTTCAGAACACACCTATGTCACAGTAGTGCTGTAGCACTGCACTGATAACTCTTTCTCAAACATGCCCTAACACCTCAACTCTTAACTTTGCAACTCTTCATCTTTTCAATGCAACTTTTATTTTTTTGATACATTCCTCTCTTTGTACAGGCTGTGCTTCTGGAGACATAATATGAACTTCAACACTTTTACCCCACAAACCTGTTCTGTTTCTACAGCCTGCTGCTCCCTGCTTCCCTTTACAATTTTAGTAGGGAGTTATGGAAAACTGGTAGCTGGTTGCCGTCTTTGGTATGAGCTGATCAAGGCATCTCTCTGCAGGCACATTATACACCTACTGAAGGATAACAGAGCACAATGACAAGTTTGACTCTCTCCAATTTTTAAAAACTTTTCTTTCCATTTTTTCTTCAGACTCTCTAAGCTTCACATCCAGCTGCAGGTTGTCTTCATCCCTGTTCTTCTATCTGGTCTTCTTACAAGGCCAATTAAATGCATATGTCTCAGACACCTTTCCAAGTTAAGATTCAAGTCTTTGCTTAAAAGCAGTGAATTTTCCTCCTTACTTAATTCTCAGAAATGGCTGAATCATTATTTTTTACTAAATGTTACAAAAATTACAACAAAATTCTATCTTAGGCAAAGAGCTGGCACAGAAAATGTGACTCCCAGTGGTTTAAACTTTGGCAATCTTATCAGCAATTGCAACAAAAATCATATAATGAATAAAGTTAGTCAGTCTTAATTATCTGTGTCATTACCAGGTCTGCCTGTAATAACATGGTAGCTCAGTCTTCTGGCCTGTTCTAGATGACACTTGACTTACAATTCTGTGGGAATTTTTAATGTGTTACTATATGTTTATGTCTATCTGTCATCATTTCATTATGAGATTAAAATTATATTCTTATTCAGAAATAATGGCCTGAGAATACCCATTGTTGTTGCTGCAAATTGTAAATCATGCAAAGAAAAAAAAAAAGACCAATTATCAACTTGAAGTTGCTCTAAAAGAAGGATCCCATTTTGTCACATAGGTGAGTACAGTCCTCAAATATTTCCACTGTTTAGGTATCTATGTGCAATGTAGCAGTTTCAGGGGTACAAGTGAGATTTGCTAGTCATCACCCCATGACACACTCAGGTAATGATGATTGTGAGGAAACAAAGCTCTTATCCCATCTACAGATTGAGCACAGAGGCACAGAAAAATTGAACTCCTGACAAAGCTCACATGGGAAGCCTTTGGCAGAGCAGAGACTCTGAAGTCCTGCATTAGATCCGTAAGTATACATCAGCCTTTTTTCCCTCCCTCTATGTGTAAGTCTCAGATTTTATTTTAAAAATTCTTATATTATAATTGGTTTTCAAAAAGTCTAGACAAAAGCTAAAATATATGCTTTACCTCCACAGAAGTTTAGGGGGAAAATGAGAGAAAAACACATTTGACATGCTGTGATGTTTTGCCAAAACCTGTCTTTTGGGGAAAATGTGGATGTTTCTGCTGATTTTTGGCAAAATATGGTAAATTGGTTCATCTCAGCCCCATAGTGAAATTGTTTTAGAGAGGTTAAAATAGTAACAAAGCAGTAAATCTTTGCATTTAGCATCATAACCACTTAATTATAGAGCATAACATTATGACATTTCTGGTGTTTAATGTTTAGTTCAACTCCATTCTGCTATAGGAGTGGAAGCATACACACATCACTTTTCCTGGAATGCTTTTGCTTCCCTTTGGATAATTTTATGTTCAGAGCTCAGGTAATTTGGAAAGCTAGCGGTGTTGCTGTAGGTAAAAACTAAGCTCCCTTCTCCTTTTGCATGCAGAGAATTGCAAGACAAACTGTTTAATTAATAAAATAAAAAAAAATCTTAATTTTAAAAAGTTATTCTAATCTTTGAAAAAAACAAGAGTGTTTCAATATCTGGCATTTCCCAACTGTTTATTTAAAGGATAAGTTCTGCGGCAAGTTTTCTTTTGTCTCTGTAGTTTCATCATATCTGGAGCTTCCTCAAAATGCATTTCATATACACAAGTCTTAGTGAATAGATCTTTGGGTGCACGTTCAAGGCCTCTCCACCCACACCTCATCAAAAAAAAAAAGAAAAGAAAAGAAAAAAAATAAAAGAAAATAAAAGAAAAAAAAGGAAAAAATTAAAATGTGTAAGTAATTCTTCTTCGTATCCAATCTGGTTCTGGCTAGGATGGAGTTAATTTCCTTCACAGCTACTCCTGTGGTGCCATGCTCTGGAACCTTCACCACTGTGTTGGCTGTGCTCACAGCATCAAAGCTTTCTCTCTTCCCCACAAAGCAAGTGGGCTGTGAGTGAGCAGAAGGTTGGGAGGGAATGTAGACAGGACACCAAATGGGGATATTCCCTACATCTAACGCTGTGGTCAGCACGTAAAAGTTCAGGGAAAAGGAGGAGGAAGGGGGTCTTTGGCTATCACAGCATTTATCTTCTCAAGCAACTGTTACTTGTGCTGAGACACTGCTTCCCTGGAAGAAAGTGGATGGGAGGTAATGAATTAATTCCTCTCTCTCCTTTGATTGCACACTCAGCTTTTTCTTTCTGTATTAATCTACCATTATCTTGATCTACAAGTCTCTTCACCTTCTTTCTTTTTTCTTCCTATCATACATAAGAGAGGAACGAGCAAGAGGCAGGGTGAGTGCTGGGTTGCTGGCCAGGGTTCCCATGTGATGGGTGTGATCCATCTGGCATTTTCTGTTAGGCCAGGCAAATGCGTCAGCGCAGCAAAGCAGAGGCCTACAGGTGATACATAGTTATTTCCACTTTCAGTACTACATGATAGAGAATGATTTAGAAATTCGATACAATTAATAGCTCACTCTCACCCTTGTATGTTTTTCAAGATAAACAGAACAGTTGACAACTGCTGTGCAGCACTGTGCACATTTTACTGTCTCCCAAAGAAAAACAATTGGCCAGACACGCAGGAGAAGCCTTTTGCCCTACAAACCAGACATATTATCTTCACTTTTTCTTATCCTTTAGAGCTGGCCAGAGAATTGTTTTCCTTACAGGAAATAATATCTTTCAAAAAACTCCCAACTTAAGTCTGAACACTAAAGATTTTGACTTCTTGATGTAGAGCTTAATGGTTATACTTCCTGGTACATGTAAGCACTGTCCTTTAGCAATGGGACTGGCTGGCCAGGCTCCCTCTCTGGTAACACCTGGTGATCTCACTTTCTGTTGTCACACTGTAGTTCATCATAGAGCAGAAATATTTGTCCAAAAACCTGAACTCCAGTGTATGATAGAGTACACTGGAGTACCTATCCCTGCAGTTCCTGAAGACTATGGCATAACATTTTCCATGTTCAGATGATTTGCTGCTGTTATCTGAAAATGAGAACTCTAATAGATTCCTATTGAATCTTTTTTACAGTAAATTTTCAATTCTTCCTGTTGTAATCAAAACCTGACTTTTATAGCATTTTTCTTCCTCTTCTTAGCCCTAATATTGCAGCAAAAAAGAAGTGAAGGTAAGTTTCTAAGGCTGTTTAGTTTCAGGTTCTGCGTTTCCTTTATTTGCTGACACTAAGCATTGGTTTGATGGCTCTGTGCATTTCACACAAGTTCCTAGTAGCACTTGCAAGTAGCATATTATGCACAACATATGGCCAGTATCTAGTCAATCTCTTCTCCACCAGTTTCAATCAAATCCTTATCTATTTTCTTACAAGGAAAAAGAAAATCACTTAAATTACACCACATGGAGATGATCTAGACAAAACTGGCTGAGCTACAACATACTGAGACTAACCCAAACCACATCTTCTGTACTGTGCCAGGCACCACCCTGTGATACTCCTCCTTCACTGGCCCCTACAGACTGCTGGGTATATTGGAGAGAGAGGTCTGTGTGGACTGCCATTCTTTAATATGATGATGAAGCTGTCTGTAAACATGGCACTGTGTTAGAAATGCATCTTAAAATTTGCACAAATCATCATAAGCCTTTAGAGTCTTGTTATCGTCGCTGTTGTTTCCCATAAAATAATAGCGCAAACAGCACTAAAACCAACCTAACAAACTCCTTTTGGTGCTCCTAGGCAAAAGCATCTGCTCTTACATCCTTCTTCAAAGATATTTACCCACCTTTTCTGAACTATTTCTTTCCACTTACAGAAACTCTGCTACTACTCCAGGTAATCACTATCCTTATTGCTACAAAGTATATCTAAATATCTACTCTACCATTTAATAAATGAAATTAGAGCCTGATATGAACAATAACAGCATAGGATTATGCTAGATAAAATTATATTCCAATTAGTCCCCAATTTGCTAGAGCTTTTCATATGTTTGAGGACCCTTATTAAATTCTCTCTCCCTTTGAGATCCTCCATTCTTTGGGTGGCAACCCCAATTCATTCAATCTCTTCTTACCATTGGGTTTTGCAGATTTTTGATAATTCCCTTGTTCACTTTGGATTCTCTCCAATTAGCTCACATCCTATTAGGAAGGCACAGCCCAAAGTCAGTTCCAGTGCTCCAGCTGATGCCTTATCAGCATTGAGTGAAGCAGGATTACTTCACGTGCCTTGTCAGCGGTATTGCTGTTTGTATGTCCTAAATTGGCAATTTTTTTTTCCTTTTAAAACAGCATTCCCAGCTCATGTTCATACATGTGATCCACTACAAGCTGCAAGGTTTTATTCTGGAGAAGTATTTCCCAGACACTTACTTACATCAGCTGATGACTTGGTGGTGTTCTTCACTTACAAACAGTGCTAGAGTAACACAACTGAAGGGTAAACTCCCCCTGGTCAAAACCTTGATGCATAGATCTAACACGTTACTTCTGTGTGTCCTGGGAGGTTTCTTTGTTTGCTTTTGTTATTGTGCTTTTAGTTTTATTGGGGTCTTTTTGTTCATTTTGAACAAAGCTGTTGGGCAGGGAGAAGGTACATACAGAAGAAGGATCATGCCATCAGTAAGTGCTCTTGCTGACTATAACATACTTGCATATCTGCTATGGGTTCTGTCACCAACTCTTTCAAGGGGACTTTGTCCCTCAGCTCATCTTTTGTGGCTGCTCCCTCTGCCCTGACAGAGTTCCCTCTTGCTGACCATTTGCATACAAATTGCTCCTACTTTGTACAGTCCGTGTACTTCCACTGGGCATGAATGTATGACCCAACAGAATCATCATACATGATTTTAAAGTGATAGTCCTGTGGTGACCAGCTTCCTAGATCTGAAGAGAAAGTCCCCTTTTTCCTAGACTGACCAACATCATCTTAGGTGATAGTCCTCTTCATTTATACCAACTGACCAATATAACTACTGTATACTAACAGGTTCATTGTTTAAGAATTCCATGGGTTGATGACCCAGAGATTTAAGATAAAATTTGGGTTCTGTGAACATTCCTGAATTTCAATGCACAGGGCCACTGAACAGGAAAGACAGAAGCCTAGGGAGAGATGCCTTATGCTTGCAAGCAGAAACCTATTCTACAAAACCAATTGCCACTCTTAATCAAAGTTACTGGACTGACTGAAGTTAACACAGTATCATTTCACTCAGTTCTGTAGGTTTCAGGCTGAACCTGTGCTTACTAAATGCATCTCCGGGGCTTCAGTTCTTCCTGTGGCTTTGATTCCTCTATAAGCCTTGTACCTCTGTTACTGGATACTTTAAACACCTGGGTCTTAAATGGAGTCTTCACACCATTTTTCAGTTAGAGAAGTTTAAGGTCCTCAGGATTTATGAGGCTGGTATTTGCATGGTGGATACCTTTGGATATTATTGAAGAGGCCTGAGAGACAACAAATGGCTTCAAGAAATTTTCAGTAGCCCTGCTCCATAGTAGAGTTACAGAAGATGAAACCATGATTTATAACCATGAAGATGAGGAGAAAAAAAACCTTTTTCATAACAGGAAAATCTTCTCAGTCTTAGGCGGCCTTCCTGTGTCAGAATGAATACCAAGAAGTTTTTTCTTTTTAAGAGAACTGTGCCATGAAACCAAAAGAATCTCCCCTGTTTATCAAGCAGCAAAAAGTAACCAATGACTTCAAATACTTCTTTAATCTCTACCATCCCTACAGAAGACTTTTCTTTTTACACATTTCAGCTGGTTTATTGCATAAATATTATGTTAGCAGTCATTCTTCAGTGTGTAGGTGGGATTGCCAGTAGGCAGAGACAGTGATAAATGAGTCTCCAGGTGTTGCTGCTCTTTTTAGAAAATCCTTTAACAAGCATTTGTGAAGATTGAGGTCATTTTGCAAACGTGTAAGAGTTACAGTAAGTTGTTTCACAGACACTTCTTTTTTTAAGAAGTGCTGTCAGAGTTGGTGAACCCAAAGTGGGTTGTATCTTTCTACTTAGCTCTGTTTACAAAACCCAGGTGATTATTTATATGCATTTAGTTTTGAGGATGCATTAAAGAGGTCAGGGATGGGGGATTATTAGAGCAATGTTTTCATTAATTTCTTTTCTGGCTGCAAGAAAGCAGATCTTGCAGTCCTGAACTCTCCAACAAACATTTTGTGCGCTCAATAACAGCACAGAGATGATGGTCTATGTCATTAAGGTAATTATTGCAAACACCAAGAAGCCAGGAGAGAAGTTGCACAGCTCAAAAGATGAGAGTCTAAAGCCTTCCACCTTCAGACTGCACCAACAACCGGGCTGAACAGGTTCATTCAAGTATCAAACCTACACTGAAGGGTCCTCCTACCCTCAGCACCCATCAGACCCCGTAGCTACTCACTGGCTGACAGGGCTCCATGGAAAAGGGGAGGATCACACAGGGTGGAGCGCCGCGATCCATTGAGCCCAACACAGGCGCTGGGAACTGTGCTGGGCTGAAACTCTCCTTGCTGTGATAGTTCTTCACACAAGATTGCTGGCAGATTTCCTGAGGACCAAATGGATGCAAACTATTCTCTGGAGCACACCAAAGGAAGATGAGGAAGGACCACATTTCAAAGCATCACACCACTGTCTTTAACACCATCCTCTGGCATGGGGAGACGCATTGGGAGTGGGTAATTCCAGGCAAACATCACCCAAAATACCACTCTGAATGCCCTTGTGCCAGCACTTGATACCAGGCAGCAAAGAGAAGTGTTTTGCAGTGAGGATTAGCACTGAAGGCCTCAGCTCTAAGGATGCAATAAACACCACATGGAGGGAGCACAGCCGTGGAAAACCGTTTGGCATTTCATAATCAAGTCCCCCACCTTCACACTTAAGTAATATTTTATCGTCTAGCATCGTGTCTTGGCACAGAATTCCACAGGCTGAGACTCTTTTGTAATTCTGTACTCTACAATGTTGTTCCCCCCCGCCACAAAGAGACCTCTGTCCAAAGGTGGAACACAAACAAGCTCCATTCTGAGTCATAAAAACATAACACATGCGTAAGTGCATGCAATAATCTTTGTATAATTTGCCCCTTAGTCATTGTCTAGTCCTATTATGTAAATCTGAAGCATGCATTTTTGAAAATAAAGGGTTTCAGTAAAATAATTACTGTTGTAATCCTGGAACCACACCCAATAAACAGTTTAGCAATCAACTGGCTCCATATATTTGAAAGCTATAAACAGATTAGTATGAAATTAAACCAGTAAGGGCCAAAATCTCAGCTGCTGGTATAAATTAGTACTGTTTGACTAAATCAAATTAGCAGTTTGATTGACTTCAATTAAGCTACGCTAATTTACAGAAAGCCATCATCTCTTCTTTCTTTATGCATATTCATCTCAGAGTATGTGCATGTGTGTAAGTTATCTTTGTGTTCTACAGAGACAGTGATCTTTAGCACAATAATCTCATTTCTCTCTCTGAGTATGTAGATTCATGACACTTTATTATGGCTTCAGGCACTGTGGGGAGAGGAATTGAAGGACTACCAGAAAAGACCTGATGACTCCAATATAATAATTTCAATAAACTCCTATTCATTTTCTTAATAAGAAATTTGCTTAACTACAGAAGACAGCCTGAGACTTCCCTTAGCAAGCTTCTTTCCAAAGAACTCTAGAAACCATCCATTAACAGTTTTTCCACAATTTGGAATAATAGCCTTTTTTTTTCAAAAACAAATATTGTTAATTTCACAATATTCCAGGGCAAGAACTGCACCTGACTTTTCATGCATCTCCCTACAATTCATGATGTGACTTTGATCTCATAGTAAAAATAATACTAATTTCAATGGTTTTTAATGTCACAACATTGGTCACAATAGGATCTAAAATTGGCCATAAAAGGATCAGATGATTGGGACCTCCTTCTCATTTGGAAAGGGAGCCATTTATATTGCACTTTCATTCTAAGCCTTGTGAAACATATGAATCCTTACCACTATGCTCAGGTTGCGTGTTGGAAAAGTGGGGCACAGAGTCAAGCTATGTGCTCAGCTCACAGAGTAGGCGAAACAAGAAGTCAAGTTTAAGAAACAGATTCTTGTGCCTTAGCCATGTTCCAAAGCGACGCTTTTCCCTTGGGTCATCCGCACACCATCACACTGCCAAACTAAAAATTGTTTCACCACTACAATTCTGGTGCTCTGCTTAAACAAACCTTTCTATCACAGGGGCAGGAAGGAACACAAGGGGAGAGGAGAACTGTGGAAAAAGATTCTGGTGTCTGAAACACACATTATATCTGGGTGACAGGAGTGGGATTGTCCTCTTAAATATCCTTTAAGCAAAAAGCAACAGCATGCTGATGGAGAAAACACATAAGGAAAAGGAACAAATCCCACACAGCTAAAAAAAAAGGCAGAATGGAGGACTGAGGAAATGAAACCTTGATTTAATTTATTCCCAAGCCAATTAGACAAAAATGGTTAAACAGATATAAGCTACAAGGAAAGAATATAAATGTATCTGGAGAAATTTGGGAATCAAGTGGACCCGAAGAATTAAGGGGTATCTCCTCTCCAGGGCTGAGAACAAGTAGAACAGGGATAGATATGTCAATATAGCCAATAAAACTGCCAAAATAGTGGCAGACCATGGGTGCCACTTTTCTGTCAGGCACAACGTAAAATATCTTCCATCTTGAATTTCCACTGTATAGTCTCCTCTGGAGCACCAACCAAGAAAGAGGAACATCATAGCCAGAAGTATATTGGAGAGAGATGGATTCAACAGGTGGACTGTTAGGTGGATAAGGAATTGGTTGCCCAGTTGCATCCAGAGGGTTGTGGTAAATGGCCCAGGGTCCCAAAGGACATCAGTGTCCCTTAGGGGTCCATACTGGGACCACTACTGTTTAATATGTTTCCTGATGACATTGTCAGTGGGACCAAGTGCACCCTCAGCAAGTTTGCAGATGATACCAAGCTTGGTGGTGCAACTGACACACCTGAAGGATGGCATGCCAGCCCAGAGGGATTTGGACAAGCTGAAGAAGAGAGCCCATGGGAACCTCGTGGTTTAACAAGACCAGGTGCAATATGCTGCACCTGGGTCAGGGCAACCCTAGTAGGCTGGGAGAGGAACAGATTGAGAGCAGCCTTGCCTAGAAGGATTTGGGGGTGCTGGTGGATGAGGGGCTGGACATGACCCCGCCATGGGCACTCACAGCCCAGAAAGCCAAATGTGTCCTGGGCTGCATCCAAAGCAGCGTGGGCAGCAGGGCAAGGGAGGGGATTCTGATTCTGTCCCTCTGCTCTGGGGAGACCCCGCCTGGAACACTGCTTCCAGCTCTGAGGTCCCAGCACAGGAAGGACATGGAACTGTTGGAGCAAGTCCAAAGGAGAGACATGAAGATGACCACAGGGATGGAGCACTTCTGCTATGAGTAAAGCCTAAGAGAACCATGTTTTTTCAAGCTGGAGTTAGGGTGACCTAATTGCAGCCTCCAGTACCTGAAGGGAGCTACAAGACAGATGGAGAGGGACTTATCACAAGAGCATGTAGTGATTGGACAAGGGGGAATGGCTTCAAACTGAAAGAGAGCAGGTTTAAAGCTTAGATACTAGGGGAAAACTCTTTACTGAGAGGGTGGCAAAGCACTGCAACAGATTGTCCAGACAAGTTGTAGATGACCCATCCCTGGAAGTGTTCAAGGTCAGGTTGGATGGAGCTTTGAGCTACCTAGTTTAATGGAAAGCGTCCCTGCCTATGGCAGTGGGGTTGAAACTAGATGATCTTTAAGGTCCCTTCCAACAAAAGCCGCTCTATGATTCTATTATATTCTATTCTAAGATTCACAAGGACAGAAAGAAACAACCCCTCACATGCTGAAGGTTACCTGAAAACAGAAACAGAGCACAACAGCCACCATGCTGTTGCATTAGTATTGATCCCACACTACTGAGTGTAAAGCCTGACAACACACACAGCCAACGTGCCAGCAGCAGGTGGGAATTTGGTTCAGCAGCCTTCATCTCTGGCTCATTTCACCCCTTTGATCTGCTGTAAATACATAGGTTTGACTGCAATGCCCCAATAATATCTGACACCTTGAGGCACGTGGAGGAACACTACTCTCTTTTTCATCATTTTTTCTTTACAGAAATAAGCCTAAGGAGGGGGTCTCCCTATACAGCATCTGTCATTTCCCAATTGCTGCTGAGTAGCATGTTAACAAACATGAAAAGCTTTGTTTGGGAGAGCAGCATAGGAGAGAGGATTGTTCTGCATGTTCTTGTTACTGTGATATTTTCCATATACTGCAAAGTTCCTGCCTGGGAAGGCAGGCAAAAGAAGCACATACTTAGCAGCATGTGGCAGGACAGCAAAGAAAATGCTGTCTGTGCTGCTTTCCCACTCTAAGCTCATCCTTCAAAGCTTGGGCTATACTATACTATTAACTACGAGGATCAAGTAAATGTTAATATCAAAAGGAATTCAACAATATATTTTGTAAATGCACATTTTCTATATGGTTTTACTCATTTTATGGTATCTGTAACAAATCCTAATAAGTTTAAGGGCAGGAACATTTGCAGAAACAAATAATTCTTATGCAAAGCTTCATAAATGCTCAAAGAATGAGAACTGAATTAATACATGTGACAATATGATCATGAATTTCTGAAGGGTTATTTCCATCTTTCAAGGAACACAACTGAACCATAAGATTGCCCATAAATGGTCAAACTTGGACTAGGTATGTCATATTTAGGTGACATTACAGAGCTGCTGGCCACATCATTAAGCATTTCTATGATCTTTCAGCTTTACTTTTGAGGTTAAGATTTTTTTTCCCTTTTCCTTTTTACTTCGTCACAGAACTTCATGTTTTGAAAAGCAATATAAAAAAAATATTGCTGAGTTTTAGGGTTTTCAGGAAAAGGTCAACAGACATATCTATCTAAGTCTTAACTCCCACATAGCACTGAAGAGTAGGGATAGATTTTTTAAGTCATCTAGATGTCTGAATAGACTGAGAAATACATGTTAGGACTGTCAACATTCCTGGCTACTTCTTCCTAAAATCAACAGGTGATGCTTGCTTAGGAATACATGAAAAATCTCATCATTTTATAACCAATATTTTAAGCTCTTAAATTATTTTCCTAGAAAACAGAGCCCTCACAGAGTCTCACCTCTGGCACTCGCTCACTGGGTGCTGAGCAAACCTCATCACTTTTGGTGCTTGTTTGTCCCCTACAACCACAGTAAGGATTCTGACAGCCAGAGCAGATGTGCTTTTCATCACAACCCATCTCAAAGTGTACCATACAAGCTGGGTAATCTTTGGAAACTGGCTTCTGCAGGGTAATTCAATTAGGCAGCAAGGGAACTCTTTGAAGCTGATGGAACAATTTCCATTGGCTCCAGTGGAGACCAAATCAGGTCTAACAAGTAGATTGCCTTGAAACAATATGTGCCTTTGAAATACCTATATATAAATACACACAGGTCCCTGTGTGTATTTATATATGAAACAGCCCATCTGTGTCTGAATTTCCTCATCTCAGAAATATGGATAACAACAGCTATTTATTCATCGTTATAGAAGGCTGATAGTATTTAAAGCAATTGGTGTGATGACGAATTAGCTAATATTTGAAATTTTAAAGCACTACATAACTGCTAAGTACTACTACTAAATTAAGCCAACTCTCAGTAAAGGCAGAAGCCTGATCTTCACTGCTTGTTGATACAAGACCAATTATAAATAACGAGTTCCATAATGTCTAAAATATATCATACATGGAGAAATTAATGAAAATTAAGATGACTAAAATGGTACATTATCATCATTCAATAATGAAGTTTATTGGATTTCAGACTTTTAATCAGCAATGTCTACAGTAATTTCCCATTCTTTAGGGGCTATACAGCTAAATAAAGCACACATGCCTTTCTGACTGAAAATAAGGCCTGTGTTAGCCTTGTGCCATCATACTAACATTAATACTGTTAACTTCTGAATCAAGAGCCCTGTTCATCAGTTCATGAAGGCCCAGTTAGGTTTGCTGCTCTTCCTACTCCAGCTGTGAGATTATAACAGAATCTCACTTTTAGTCACTTCCTAATTGCAAACCTAATCCATTAATGACCACTCTGTTTCCATTTGGCTCTTCCCAGATTGCACCAGAAGCTCACAGTTATTCTGTAGTCAATTAGCATATGCAAATCTTTCTCTGCCACTTTCTTTCCCACCTTGTGCTGCATTTTTTCCTAGGGAACAACCATTTCCACTAAAGACAGAAACCTTCAGCTATTAAACATTTTGTCTGTTTTTATTGTTCCTGCCCTCACACTTCCTGTATGGGAAGAATTGGACATTATCTCTACCTTGAGAATGCCTCCCTGTCTTATGTCAGCAAAGAATTTCATAAGTCAGGTCCAACCTTCTATACCCAAGGCATTAAGGAAAATGTTAAGAAAGATCAGTCCCAAGCTGGTCTGTTAGGATTTCCACCAACAAGCTTCCACCAAACTGGCAGAACCTGTGCCATCTCCCTGGTCCCTGCCCACCTTCCTACCCACTTTCTCAGCTTAAGAAGGAAGGTGTAGTCTACCTTTTCTATCCTAGAATTTCACTCCTGCCAGAGCAGTTTAGCAGACAAAATCTAACATTTAAGGTTAGAACACTTTATGCAGACATTCCTTGTCATGATCAGGGATATAGTCCAGTTTTTCCAATTCCAGAATCATACAAAACAAGTACAGTACTCTATGCCCAGCTTCAGAAATGTAGAGGTAAGTATAGGTTCTTCATAAAAATTCAACCAAAACATTACCTACTGTGTTTCAAAAAATGTGGGGAATTATTCCTTTTCAACTGAATAAACAATTACTGGTATTTATTGTCTCTATTTTGACAGAACTGGTTGAACACATTCTTAAACACAACTTATTCTTTTTGATCATCACAAGTGTCATCAGCCTACCACAAATATTGTATTAAATAACTCTGCACCACAAAGAAACATGATCCTCTAAACGTTGAATCAACATATTTGCTAAGGAGGTGTGTATCCAGTCAAGCTATCTCAACATATAACTGATCCCCCAGTGGGAAGCAAATAAACAAACAAGAAAACAGAATATCTCACCTTTGAAATGCCAGTTAACACAGCTCCACAGGCCAAGTTCTTCTCTAGCATTTACCCCCTGAGAGGCAGCTGCTGCAGGCACAGAGCTGTTCTTGCAAATGGCCTGATCTACAGCTCTAAGCAAGGGTTTTTAGGGTGCTGCAAGGGTGCTGCTCACACAGTCACCAGGGACCCCACAACGCTCCCCACCAAGACAGGAACAGCCAGGCACTTCCTCCTCTCCTTTTCCTTCTTGTTTTCAAGGTCACACACAACTCGTTTCTCTTCCTCTCCCTCTGGGAAGATGGATTATTTTATGATGGCAGTGGTCATTTTGTCCCTGATCCTCCCTGACATCGACAGCGTACAGACTCCTGTGTTTCAGAGGAATGTGAGTAAAACTGCTTTGTAAGGACAAAGTCTCTCCCTTGTAAGAAAAATCCCCTCCCTTAAGACAAAGAATTTTGACTGAAAATCACATTTTGCCTGAAGGCATCCTGTTTTTTAAAGTCTTGTCCTTTCCTTCCCAGAAAAACATGAAATCAGCCAAATGGCTCTTGCTGACCCTCCACTGGAAGGAAGGAAAGCAGCACCCAGAGAATAAAATACAGGAGGTAAAACATGACTGGTGAAAAAAGAAGTGGTAGCACTGACCTCTTGACTCAAGGGCAGTGTGGGGAGGAAGGCAGCTCAGAGTGGGAGGGAAGTGGCAGAGGGAAAATAGTATGCATATGTGCGGACACGCTTGCAGATACTGATTTACCAAAGCCTAGTGAGGAGGCGTCAGCCTCCCTGTTGGCACCAGTTTGTGTAGCCTGCCTTCCTGCATCTTGTGGAACAGCCACACAGCAGCATGGCTCAGCAGCCTCCCACCCAATCTGGGAAAGGGCATCGCGTGTCCTCAACAAATGCATCGGCATCTACATCTTCCCATGGGAATGGGCCAGTACCCTTGGAGAACATTGTACTGCATGTGCACTGCTTATAAGCTTACATAAGGAACATGCTCTAATCCTGCATTTGTTCCACATCCGTAGCTCCTGGAGACTTGTATGCAGACCGACTTTAAAGCTACAAGCTTGGTTTCCCTGCAAAAGGGAAAAACAATTAGAAAACCTTTGTATTCTTTGCACTTAAAAGGGCAGGTCCCCTTACACCAGATACTGCTCTTTCAGCAGATCTTTGTGGGTGGAGATTTCATATCAGCATGTCTGCCAATTCCTGCCAGAGTTTCATCCAAGCCACAATATATAGAGTCAACATTAATTAGCATTAATTATTATTTATAAGAAGCCGTATTATCTGCATTGCTATCATTCACACTTATTTTTATGCCTTACGTAGGGTACATATACATGGCACCTCACTGCTCAAATAGAACGAGGTCCCATGGAATCTGCAGACTAATGCACACTATTGCCATCCTTAAACCATTTTGAAGAGGTCATTGTAAAAGCTAGGAGATCCCCTTTTCTGTGCTCCCATCAGTTTGCCTTCTACTTTCTTTTTATAGCTAGGTCAAGATTTTTCTTCTCTTTTTTTTTTTTTAACAGGAAAGAATAATAAAAAACACAGACAAACAACTGCCTAGAGATCATAAAATCATTTTCTTTCTAACCAGAAAAACAGAAAAGAACCAACACAAGAAGGGCATTCCCCCACACCATTTGGAACCATCTAAACAAAGTGTTTACAGTACAAAACTTTTAAGAGAGCCTTCTGCACTTCACCAGAATGAACTGGTTTCATACTAACAGAGAAAACATGCTCAATGAATTTGTGTTGTATTTATTCCTCTATCTATTTTGTTGCAGGAACTTTCTTAAGCACCACTTAATTCTGCTTCAAATCATGTTTCCAAAACCAGAATTGTCCTGTATGAAATGGAGTTGTGTTAAGCAATGGGGGTGATTTTATTTAGTTCCCATAAAAGTGAGAAAAATTGCAAATATTACAAAATTCAATTTAAAACAGTTAATTAGCCCAGATAGCTATTATTAGTATTATAGAAGTTATTAGTATTGTTGATAATAACTGCTCATAAATAATGATTTGCATACATTAAATTTAGTTAGAAGAACTTATGAGCATTAGCAAATCCTATAATAAGCATGGTCCATATTCTCCTTCTAATGAATTCTGCCTCACTTCCAGTTTAAATAATATTTTTTACCACTCTGTTTCTTGCTTATTTTGTTGCTTGATGCAATACACAATAGCAAAGGCACCAAGATTAGTTCAGTGAATTCAATTTAGAAAGCCACTTTTACATAGGCCAAGTTTAATGAAAATACTCTTCAGTGTGTTAAAGTGAATTCCCTTAGCCAATCCAGGCTGGTTGGAGAAACTACTAATAACCAGCTGGAACTGCTGAGTCAAAATTATGAATGAGATGGAAACACATTTTATGTGCTCCCATTGCTTATACTCAATTTGAGATTGTTGCAATCACAAATTATGCACTGCTCTGAAACACTGCATACTTTGACCAATATGAATTGCAACATTTTGCTGAGGAGTCACAACATGTTGTGTCACACTGCATACACCTTTCAGCCAGAAGTATGAACTGAAAAGAGCAGGAAAACTTTGCATTGCCATTTGCTGTTGAAAGCCAACCTCTATCTGAAAACATTTGTGAGCAGTTTGATTTCTACTGAAATGTACACTTTATTTGCTTTACTAAGAAATCAGACTAGGCTTATTTAAATTTCCAGACACTTAAGAAAAACAACTTTAAAACTAGATATTGTTGGCAATAGTTTATTTTGTAATTTTCCCTATTATTCACATATGCATTGATTTAATTTGGTCCACAAGTTATCTAATAAGAGGAAAGAAACCACACCATTTTGCTTATACAAATAGCAAATATGCATATTACAGACATTATAAAGGGGTTCTTTGGCTGTTGTTGATTTTTAGCTAAAATAAGTCATGAATAAGTTGTACAGAAGGGCACCTGAGAATACTGTTTACAGCACATGGGCAATTAATACATATAAAAATATTTGCAGAAATTAATCATTATTCTTGTCTTATTTCACTCAGTTTTCTAACTCTGAAACACTGTACTTTGGTTATATATATGAAAAGAAGACAGGAAAAATGCTTCCAGGAGAATAAAAGCATTCTGGATGAGGAAAAAAAAAAAAGTTTGATCTTCATTTTATCTATAACCAGTAATTACCATGCCATTATATTTATACCAACAGTCAAGCACTTTGCTGGCATAAACAGCCACACCTCTTTCAGCAGCAGGGTTGCAATCACACATGCTCGTAGTGATCTTCATCCAAAATGCACTGACAGTTAAATGCGAAGAATGTATAAATTATTGTCCAGATCTTTAGCTGGTTCATCACACAACACTTCACTGAAGTTAATAATGCTGTACCATCTGATAACACATCCCATTATTCACAGCTTAATTAAATTGTTCATGGAAAGTTAACAGAAGGAGGTAACCAACCAATGCAACACAAACAACACAAAACTCAGCGCGGCAAGCTTAAGCTGGCTCTGTTAAGCAACACATCAGTAATGGTGGAAAGAGCACTTTTGAAAAGTACTCGGTTTCGATAAAGACATCCTTTTTAGTATTGATGAAGCAAGGCAGCTATCAGGACACATAAAATCGCATCTTAACTCACCTTTTCCTGGAACAAGCATTAATGTTCAAGCACTTTGCAGAAAGATGTTACAAAATAGCCTGATGGGAAACGTTCTTCTGCACAAGTCATATCAGAAAGGATTCTAAGCAAGTGGCAGTCATGTAAAGGAAGAAAATATGCTTGAGGTGGAATGCTTGAGGTTGAACACAGTGTGCAGCTTTTAAGCAGCAAATAAATTTTGAGGGGCAATCCCTCTCACCTTACACAATGTTTTTGTCTAGCTCAGTATGTTAAATCCTATCTTAACGTCAGGGTGAAGTTTGATTTAATGATGAAAGCAGCTTTTCTTTTCAAAATCAATTACCTTACATAAATAATCTCTTCATAAATAATCTTAATAAATGAGCAGAGTAGCTCAAGCATTAAAAACTGAAGAACCTCCATTTTACGTGCTTCCTAAGAGAAGGCAGACCAACTGGAATTGATGTTAAATGCTTTTCAGAGCTCTGTAATACATCCCAGATGGTAACCT
Source organism: Chloebia gouldiae (assembly GCA_003676055.1). Lineage (NCBI taxonomy): Eukaryota > Metazoa > Chordata > Aves > Passeriformes > Passeridae > Chloebia > Chloebia gouldiae. The sequence continues at coordinate 6,455,260 of QUSF01000013.1, read as the reverse complement.
GGGAAGTCTTAGACTTCCTTTCAGCTAACAGAAATAGGTACTACAGGGTGAAAATCACTTCATATACTACAGTCACCTGTTTTGGGATGAGATTATAACAATTCCCTGGTGTGACAACATTCAAATTTCAGGCAGCAGCACTAAGAATCTACTATCTGCAAAGCAGAACCTACATGCTTAGAAATGTTAAAGGGATAAATTTTCAGTTCAAACTGACTAATATATATTTGGGTTTTTGGTTTTATTTTCTTGTTGCCTGTGAAATTATCAGTGTTCTCCACTGTTTAAAATAAAACCACTCTTCCTAGTGCTATAACTTTTGAATACTATAATAACTTAGCCAATAGTTTCCTTGTAACAAACTGAAATGGTGTTTATTAAAAAAAAAATTAGGATGAATCAAATCTTACCTCTGAAAAGGAAGACTCACAACATGCAGAAAAAGACTGTTTCCCTGCAATGTTCTTGAGCCAAACTCTTCAGCATCACTGGGACAGAAACCCAGCCAATACACCCCCAAAAATACACTGTTGAAGGGAACAACAGTGCTTCTCTTTCCTGTCAAGAGCAGATGCAAGCAATAATACCTTATCAAAGCTTCAAGGTATAAAATGAACACAAATATTAATTTAAACTACATTTTGCATTTGCAAATTAAAAAGAGCCAGGACATGCCTTCAAGAAGCTGGCATGTGATTGTCCACACTATTTAACTAGAAACAAGCTTCCTGACAAGGGCTGTCCCTCTAACCCAGTACTTTCTCATGCCACACAGAGGACTCTGGTCAGAAGATAACACAAAGACCAGTTCCGTCTCGACAGCACAGATGAGGACGCTTCTTTGTAAGGAAGAGAATTTAGCCATATTAAAGCCCTCAGGGGAAGGACTGGGTGCTGGCCAGTTTTCATTAGAGCTAAGGTAACCCTAAAGACCAGAAGGGACATTGTGGGCACCTTTAAGTGTAAGATCAAGATGGTATCTAGAAGACTTACCATACCGTGGTGTTTCAAATACTAATGAGTGCATTCATGCACAAGAGTAATTTTCCCAAATTAATTAGGATTACTCCTAAGTATAAAAGTATGCCAGCGTAGGTGTGCACAGAAGAGGCTCTGGAATGTCAGTCATCATATACCCATCAGTTACAGCACATTCATAAATGTTTTTGTTTGAAAGATTGTACTAACCTTAATATAAAATACATGTTTTCTGGGTCTGATGACTCAAGAAGAACTTGCAAGTCCATACTTTAACTTATTCATCTTATATAAATAAACTTTCCCCTTGTGAAAGGGAGTCCTATGGCATTAATAAATAAGGATCTTTCTCAACCAGACTCAGATTCTGTAAGAATCACTTAGGAACATTTAGACTAATTATTTGTTGCGAATTATTCACTTGACTCTGTCTCTTCAATCAAGAAGCAGAGCATTATTTCTTTCAGCAGCACAAGCCAGTATAATAGAATACTCTCATATCCAGCACCATTTAATTAAACTGGGAATAGTCATGAGTCTTGACAAAGTTTTGAAGGTTTGAATGCTGGCCCACTGGAGTGAGCGCCCCACCTATTCAGTTTGCCTTTGCACCTGACTGCACCTACCTTCCTCATGGGGCCAAACTTTAATGATAGTACTTTAAAAGGCCAGAATAAGGGTAAGAGGGTACTGGGTGTTACATCCTGCCTTCAAAATAAACTCTCCAAGTCACCCAGATTTACTTACTGAGATGACTATTTTTTAAAGTATCACTGGAGGAGGCCATTTTTCCCACAACACTTATATAACTCTTAAAAATAATCTTTAGTCTGTGTTGGCCTTGTTGAGTTTCTTCGTACTGACTGCGTGTCCAATGGAAAAGGTAAAAATGGACTGCCTTCCAAACCCTTATGGCATAAATAAATTAAACTATGAATAAGAACTCTCATAAGTGATGAGTAAATATCTTCATTGTCTGATCCATCAATGTCAGGTTCCAGAGCTTACACTTCTCATATATGAATACTGAAGTCTCCAAATCTTTGAATCCCTTTGTGTATCAGTCATGCTCTGTTTCTCATTCATAATCTCCTATTCTTAACAGTTGCTAGAGATTTTCACTAAGAAAAAAAATAAGAGCGGGAAATATTTTGTACAAAGATTGCAAGTGGAAAGAACTTTCAAATCGATGCACCCCAGCCCCTTTAGGAATTACATACTGATGTTCAACCTTCACTTTTGCTTTTTTTCTTTTTAATTTTTATTCAGTGTAAAACAAAGGAAAACCAAAATCAACCACAAAAGAAAAAATAAACCCTCCACTCCTCAACCACCCCTAGCCATGAAAGACTGGAAAAATATACTCCAAGAGAGAAAATGTAGATGAAAGACAATCACTTCCAAAAGCACCATGGGAAACAAAAATCCAGAGAACTCCCTAGCCTGAGGAAAGCTGTAGAGGTGAGCAGTCCAAAAAATTACACCAGCAGAAGCAGTCAAATTGGAGATTGTTGGGCATCCTGAAAATTTTCTGCAGTCTAGGTGGAAGTGCTCTGCAACGTTCTCAGTTGGAGCTCTCTACTCCAACTTTCTCCTCATCTTCACCTCTTCATCTCAGCTTTGCTCCCTTCCCTTTTTCCTCTGCTACCTTTAACCTGCCTGATTCCCTCCCCCCTTTCCATTTCCATTAAATGATTTTTACAGTAAAAATAAAAAGGTTCTAAAATTCCATTTCCATCACGAAAAAATGTCAAAACCTCCCAATATTTTTAAGGAAAATGATCCATGTAAAAATAAACCCAAAGAAGCCACAGTAGCAATTACAATCCCAGAGAAGTTAGGATCCTGTTTGTGCTAGACTCCTCTGTGCACACATAATCACTCCCTCCTCACAGTCCTGACTGATTTAGAGGGAAGGAGCCATTGCATTCAAGCAGATTTGGAGATGTTTAGTAAGACTTGGTCATAAGCAAAGAAATCAGGACTACTGACAGGTTTACAGGGCAGAAGATACTGGGTGTGACACACCAGAAAGTCACTTGTAGACATTAAACTGGCACAAGTCTCTGGACTATGTTTTAATTACCAGTCTTGGGTGTTAGCCCAAGACTTTTCTCTCCTTGCAAAGGTATGACGTCAGGTACATGGCAGTTCCTGAGATTCTGTATAAGCCAGCATTGCCAGAGGCTCTGTGCAGGTGTGGTTAACAGTTATTTAATGATTCTTCACAATTGCATGTATCTGTCTGAACATAAATACAGTCTGATCGTAATCTTTCTTTTCACACCATGAATTTGCCCTAGTGTTTCCACCCTTGCAGGTTCCCAAATGCCCAATGTCTGTTATTATAGACCTGAGATTCCCTTCATCATTTTGAACCATTCACGAGCACTTTGCTGTCCTGTTGGCTTGGTAAGGTGAAGAGAATGAGGGCAGTGTATTTAATACAAATGCTCCAGTTCTTCACTTAAATTCTTATGTTTGACTCCTTGATGACTCACGGGACTCTCCTCCCTTCCCCATGTTAACACAGTGATGACAAGTACTGTTAACTTTCTAAAAGCAAAATTATCAAAAAACCCCCAGAACACTGGCAATTCCTGGGAAAAGCTCTCTGTCTTTCTCCTTTCCTAGGAGTTGCACGAGCCTGAGCAGTTGCACAGTTCAATTAGTTAAAATAATTTTGAGTGATAGTTCAACTGTTTCTTTTCCAAAAGGTAATAGTTTTCCTAATTAGTCACTTGCTTTGATAAGGCACTGACTTTTACTCTAATCTAAATTAACAAGACTTTATCTACCTGCATCATTTAAACACACCCTACTTGCAAATCTGGTATGACTAAAAACCATGACAAGTGTTTGGTTTCATTTTACATTTGCTTCAAAGTGCCCCACTTGGAGGTTAATTATTAATCTACTAAAGTATATGTAAAGGTTCAGGGAAACAACAGGGTTAGTAGGTAGAGCAGTAGTGGAGGAATCAGGAAGTCCATGTCCTATTCTCATATTAGATCATGTAAGTTTGGCCAAGACATTGAGAACCCATGAACCAAAATAGCAACACTTTGCACAAAGCACTTTGACATCTGTAGGGAAGAAATTTCATGGGTGTGAGGCAGCAGGATGTTTATGTACACCTGAAGAGACTGAAACTCAGCTAATCCCTTAAGAACTCACCTAGGAACTGGAAACCAAATACACCGTGCATGCAACTCAACAAAGTAATGACTTTATTACATCTGCAGCAACAGAAGGACCAGGTCCCCAGACTTTTGTTACATTTCTCTGCCATCTGAAAGGTGGTGAAAACATGCTCTGTTTCTAGAACCAGTCTGCAGGACATAAAAACCCATCTCCCACCACCTGAGGTACTGTAGTGGATGTAGCCTCGGTATAACTCTGGTCTCTGTTCCAGGAGTAAGCCAGCAGGAGCATGGACCAGATTTTCAAAGATATCAATGGTTCTGGAGCTGTGCAGGGAGGTTGCAGAGAAGGAAAACAGAACACAGCAGAGGACAGAAAATGCACCAGAGAGGTACAATACAGGGGTAGTACTGCCTACCTCAGCAGTCTGACTGTCAGCAGCCTGCTCCCAAATTGCTCCATTATAATTCATTTCACTTGGTCTTGGAAAAAATAAGAATCAACAAGGTTTTTCCACCATTATTTATTTATATATTTAGCTAATGCGTATATAAGTCATGGGATTCCACCCAGAAATAGCTTTTTGAAAACAAAGAAACAACAAAAAAAAATCCAACCCAGAAGTAAGAATGTTAAATACTTATTGCTGTTCAACTGGAATATTATTGGCAAGGTGATTAATTTGTTGATCCACAGTGCTATAAATAGTACTTAAACTTAGTTGAATTGAAACATATCCTTCATATCTCTAGTCACTGTTTACCCATGTAAAATATATGTGGGTTTGATTTGGCTTAAGTGTACTCCAGCAAGGGCTAGCAAAGTTCAGTGAGTCTCCATCACATATTCAAAGTCCTTCATCCCTCGGTTAATTTTGCTGTAATTCTCTTAAGGTTGTTCAGTTTCCTCCATCGATGCATGGACTTGAATTGTAACAGCTCAGCTGGTGTTTCCTCATATCATGGGCCAGTGACAGCAAGCCTCTGGCATCAATACCAAGTTTGATGCCAACAGATATTTGGTCCGGCACCAGCAAAAACAAGCTATGATGGTTTCTTTTTAAGTTTGTTTGGCACCAGTAGCAAAAACCATTCACTATGCTTGGCAGAGAGCCATAGAATTTCACCAAATGGCTTCTGCATCATAACTTCATAACAAGCATAACACAGCGTAACTTCTAATTGCAGTGGAGCCTGCCCCTTAGCAAGCAATTCTCTCCTGACAATTATATCCAGGGTATCAATACATGTGCTGCTTTCCAATACCAGTTTCTTCCTTACTGTAAGAAAAATTTCCTTGAAGAGATCCAAAAGCCCCTAAGTCCATCACCATTTGGGTTTTGTCTCTCGTGGTGCAGTTCCATGAAACCAGGTAATCAGCCATGAGAAAAGCCTATGGGGACAGTTACCAAATTAAGTCATCACAAAATATGTTGTAAATACTGTGTTGATTTAACCTCACCCTGCACTCTTTTATGTCACGTATTTCTCAGACTGCAAACCTGCAATATATTCCAGAGAGGTTCGTTCACCTTATGCCAGTGTGGAACATCATTCAAGCCCTGGAGGCTTAACACAGCACTAGTAAAAAGAGAGAATTAGCTATAAATTATCTGAGTCTCGAGACAGAGCAATCTCCATTTTGACAGATCCTTGCTAAACAGTACAGCACTTTCCATTGAGGCTTTGTGGTGGATACCTCAGTGGACACAGCGCAGGACAAGGGCTCCAGAGAGCTCAGTTCTGCAGGCAGTGTTGCAACTGATTTACCAAATCATTTTCAGCAGAACTCACCTTCACTCCTTGTCGCCTGTAAAATGGGAGAGCTCTGATATTTGTCAGTGAAAAGGATGGTGTAAGAATATGGAATTTTTTCTCCAGCACTAAGCATTAATAACAAGAACAATAATGTCACTTCCTTCACAGGAGAAAATCTGTGCCTGCCCATTCTGTCACAATCCAGGGCTCTGAAGAAAAAAAAAAAATTTGCTTAGATGCAGATATTTTTTTATGGAACATGAAGTGGGCACAGGGAGGAAGTGATACTAAGCTCTCAGCATGGGAAAATTTCATTCTGAGTAATGTCTCCCAAGAAAATAAAGAATGCATGAAACAAAGTTGAAATGGAACTCCCCATTGTAAATTCAGCTCTTAGTACTTGCCAAAAACACCAGAAAATCTCTACCCACAGGGAATGGATGTCCTTCTGAAAAAGTGCCAGTCTTTCCCAATGAGGGAATTCACGCAGACATGCATTGTGCTTCAGTGATCAAACTCTTCCTCTCAAGGTCTAAAGGAATTTCCACTAACCTCCTTTCTTACACCTCAGCCTCTAGCTGGATTTCCTTCAACTACAAAAATATACCTAGTGCAATTAGCCAGCCTTCACAGACTGTAGTTCATTTATGCATGCTAGGCACATGTCCTGCTGTGAGCAGCCCATCCAGAGCGAACTCTTTGAACTGCTCCATTGTTTCTCATGCAGTGTATTGCATTGTCCGGTCTGATCACCCCTAGCAAGGCAGTGGAGTCCTGCAGGAGGAGAAGAGATGATGGAACACTTTGTCCAGCTGGTGTGCTGGACATCTCAGGTGCACAAAAAAGCTTGCCTACCACTAGCTATAAGAATTTCTCAGACACCACAGAGACATTTATTGACCAGTTGTTCTTCTATGACCTTACCTGGAAACCCTCTCTAATCAACAATTAGTGGTCTGGAGAGACAGAAGGCAGAAAAGAGAAGAAAGAAATTGGGTGAAAAAAAAACCTAGAAGAAATAATTTTTTTAAAAAAATTTGAACCAAGAACATATGAAGACACACCTTTGAATGATGTTTGCTGAACTAAAAAACATATGTCTCTATGGTTTAAAATGCCATGGAGACAACATAACTGGATCAACTAAAAATACACTCACAACTACCAGACAGTGTAGCATTTTTCTACATTCAGTAAGGAATATTTTTGCAATTGGTAGCTTGAGCAAACTGCAAAGGACTATACAACCTTATTTCCAAATACCCATTGGCAGACTATTTCTGAATTAAGTGAGTGAAATACTACAGAAAATGGGAAGCAAAGCTGATTGTGTGATTTTCAAGCAACCATTCACATTTCTCATTTGTCTTTGACTGGATACTGTTTTGGGTAGGAAAAGAGGGGATCGTACATCAAAAAAAGTCCTGCTCTGCTGATCTAAAGAGGAAGAGACATTTCATTTTAGAACAAAGAATTAGATTTTTTTACCTTGCTTCACTGGAGGTTTTTGGAGGTTTTTCTTGGGGTGATGGGGGTGGGGTGTTTGTCTTTGCTATAATACAGCACATCAAAGTGCTTTTGATGTGAAGTTTACTTAACAGAATCAGTTTTTCCGATGATTGTGTTAATCTTTATAAACCTGAAGGCGATACTGTGCCTTTTTAAAAACTATAGCAGGAAAAGACTTGAGGTTACATATACTCTCAGTGGTGAGAGATGGGAGTAGTTGGATTATATCACCACTTCTTACAACTTTGCTTGTGTTTCATGGGCAGTGTTAGCAATGGGTTTGATATTGCTCTCACTCAGGCCAGGAAAGCTCTATTTAAACCCTGCACAGACCTTTCGTAAGCGCCTTTCATACATTTTCTCAGGTCAAAGCCACCAGAGATTTCAAGGGACAGTTTACAACAGGCACTGGCTCAGCAATAACAAAGGGGCCTTGAGCCACAACAAGAATCAGTGCTGATCTTAGAAAGGTTCCCTGCTCCCACCCATTAATAGCTATCTTTGTATTATTTTGAGTACAAGCTTCTGTCCCCTCTTGAATCTTGCAAAACCAGCTTTGCCATCCACTCCTAGTCTTGAAGTATGGCTGTGAAAAAGCTTCTGTTATGTCTGATGTGTTTACCTACAGCATTTGAATGACTTTTTAAGTTCTTTGACTAAAGATAAGAGACAATGTGTACATTTTCCACACAAATAGTGGAACGGTAATAAAATAAACATCAAAGGCAAGCTAGCAAATCATCGCTACTTCACTGCTATTTACAACAAAAGCAGGAAGAGGAACAAACCTACCCTTGCCATTGGCATCATCGTAGAAAATATGAGTTTTGGAAGGAACGATACCTTTTTCCCATACCCTTAAACACAAACATTGGCACCTACAGCTAACGCAACACTTAAACTGAAGGATTTCAGTTTACATTTTGTGGAGACAACAACAACAATGAACCAAGAGAGGTCTCCCTCCTCTTATTTTTGTCTTTCTGAATTGCCTGCTTTTCTCAACTGGTACAGCTTTTGTGAGAAGAGCAAGACATCCAGTGTATTATTATTTCTATTAAAGTTGTCAAGAACGCAATGAGAGGGACAGAAGAACTTCTCTTCAGTATTTACCATGTAAACCCATACAGACTGAAGAAATGGCAAAGCTTTGAAACAAAATGCAGGTGTGTGTGGGGGAACATAAATTCTATTCAAGAGAGATCAAGATATAAAGTAGAGCTGTTTGTTTCTCCTCTCAGTCTTTTAAACCTGTCTTTTTTCATCTTTGTCTCCAATACTCCTTGAGAGCCAGACCACAGTGGAACAGATCTAACCAGAGTGGCTCTGCATTATGTATTTATTCTAAAATAAGGTCCGACTTAGAAAGACTGCTTTTGGAAAATATGGAGCAATCCAACTCCTACTCCAGGACACAAAATTTGAAGCATACATATGAGAAATAAAACATAAGCACCACACAGGATTTCTGCTGATGCTTTTGTTATTGTTTTGCAGACGCCAGCGCTACTGCCATATGAAGTGAAATGGCATTTTGCAATGGACTCTGAACAGTGAGCAGAACAGGGAGTTTTTAGAGAAGGTACTACCAGCTAGCTCTCTTCATTGAGTTGTTCTATCTAGCATAATGTTGAAGGAGAAAAAAAAACTCTGAAGGAAGGCAAGACCCTGACAACTTAAACCTAAAAAAAACAACCACCAAAAAAAGGATGACTAATTTTTTTAGAAAGAAGAATGTCTAGGTAAAATTGCAGAACACATTGTCCCAAGATTTGTGGGGAGAAAAAAAAAAGAAACAAAACCAAAAAAAAAACCCAAGCAAACAAACAAACAAAAAAAAAGCACCCAAGCAAATCCAAAACCTACACAATAAAATATTTTACTAGAGACTGGCAGTTGTAAGAGAGAGGTTACAAACACACCAACTAGAAGAGCTTAAGCAATGCTACTACAGAAACAGTAGCACATGTAAAACTGAGGTTAAGGTTTTGACTAACTTTCTCATAACAAAACTCCAAAGCATTGCCTACCTTCCCATTCTACCTCTGCACCAGGTGTGCTTATGACAGAAGGAAAGAGAAGACCAGGATTAAAACTGTTTTGTCAGGCTACATAAATCATTAGGAATTCACAACTGCAAAGCCAGGTATTATTTTCCAACATGTTGTTGAGCTGTCATATTACAACTTGTTGCTTTATACAGCGCTATTAAAATAAATCACTGCACGTAACAGGTTCAGCTCTGCCACCTATAAGTCATTCTGCATTTTACACCTGGGAGGCGGGCCGGCTCTGGTTAGTCGCGCCGAACTGCGGCTTCGTTCGAAATACCCGGGAAGGGGAGGGACCTGGCAGGAGAAAATACAAACAAGTTTCGTAAAATAACTTTCCAACAAGACCTTGCTGTCATCTTGGCTAATTACGGCTCTGATACGGCTTATTAGGGCATACCCACCTTTGCTACCTTGCTTCTCCACCCACCATCCTTTCAGATCTTTGTCCTGGCTCCGCCTCTCGCCGGCGTTATAATGGGCTGGTCTGAAAGTGGTGGAGAGACACACAACCACAGGGGAAGGGAGAGATAATGACAATAACACTAATAACTCTAATAACCCGTCTGCTGCCCGCCTCGCAGCGAGGAGCCAGCCCGGCGTCCCGGCACTGACAAGGGGTCGAAGCCGGAGAGAGCGGAGTAACCCCGACGGCCCTCGAGAGCTTCTCCCCGCGCCCGGGGAGCGCCGAACGGTAACAGCGGCAGCGCCCCGAGGAGGACCGAACCCGGCCGGACACGAAGTGCCGGCTCCGGCAGCCGCCCTCCCGTCCGCCCTCTACTCACACCGGCTCACGGGGACCGCCTCTCTCCTTCGGCCCTATGGAGCAGCAAGAGTAAAGAGCGAGAAGGAGAAAAAGGCGGGCGAAAGGAGACCGAGCACCCCAGTGGGGGAAGAAGAAGGTAGAAGCCCGGAGGAATCGCCCCGTCCCGAGGGCGGCAGGGCACCGCAGCCCGTCCTCGGCGCCCACCGGCCGCGAAGGGTGGTGCTAGCGACCCCGGGCCGGCGGGCAGAGGCGGGCGCCGAGCCCCGCTGCCGTGCCCTGACGGCCTCGCCTGCCGCCGCGGAGCTGTCCAAGCCGGAGAGGGGACAGAAAGCCCCTGGGTCGCCTCGCTGCCTCCCGCCTCCCTTGAGGCCGCGCCGAGGGGCGGGGGTCGCGCCCGCCCAGCGGAGCAGCGGGGTGCGGGGGGGCCGGCGGCGCCGCCGCCATGAAGCTGGAGGTGTTCTCGCAGCACTACGAAGACAAGCTGAGCACCGGCAGCGACCAGGAAGGCAGCGGCTCGCTCTCCCCGGCTCCGGCGGAGAGCGAGCTGGGCTCGGACGGTGACTGCGCGGCCAACAGCCCGGGCGGCGGAGCCGGGCGGCCGGGGCATCCCCCGCCGCCGCCCCCCACGCCGCAGCCCCCTCCACCGCCGCCTGCCGAGAGCGCCAAGGGGAAACCCTACACGCGGCGGCCGAAACCGCCCTACTCCTACATCGCGCTGATCGCCATGGCCATCCGCGACTCGGCCGGCGGCCGCCTGACCCTGGCCGAGATCAATGACTACCTGATGAGCCGCTTCCCCTTCTTCCGCGGCGCCTATACGGGCTGGCGCAACTCGGTGCGCCACAACCTCTCCCTCAACGACTGCTTCGTCAAGGTGCTGCGCGACCCGGCGCGGCCCTGGGGCAAGGACAACTACTGGATGCTGAACCCCAGCAGCGAGTACACCTTCGCCGACGGCGTCTTCCGCCGCCGCCGCAAGCGCCTCAGCCGCGCCGCCCCGCCGCCGCAGCCCGCCCGCCCCGCCGCCGGCGTCCCGCCGCAAGTGCCGCAGGAGGCGGCCGGAGCGGGCGCCGCGTCCCCCGGCGCTTCGCCGCGGTGCTGCTGCGCCTCCTCGCCCTGTCGCTGCGCGCCGGGCGCCAAGGAGGCAGCGGCGGGGGGCGGCGGGGCGCGGCCGGCGGGCGGCGGCGCTGCCAAGTTCTCCAGCTCCTTCGCCATCGAGAGCCTCCTGCAGCGGCCGGCAGGACCCCGCGCCGCCCCGCAGCCGCCGCCGACACCGCACGCCCGCCTGCTGTGGCCGGCGCCGCCCGCGCCCCCGCACCTGCTGCCCGGCCCCTACCCGCTGCTGCCCTACCCACCTGCCGCGCAGCCCCCGCCCGCCGCCGCCCTCTACGGCGGGGGTCTCCTGCAGCTCTGCGCCTACGGGCTGGGGGAGCCGCCGCCGCCGCCGCTGCTGCTGGGGGGCGGGCGGCCCGCGCTGGCCCCGGGGGAGGCGCCGCCGCTGGCGGAGCGGCCGCGGGCGCCGCCGTTCCACGCCGGCCTCCCCAAGGGCGGGCGGGGGCCGCCGTCCGGCTCCCCCCTCTACGGGCCCCTCCGGCTCACCGGGCCGCTGCCGCCGCCGGCGGGGGGCTCGGCCTCGTTCCAGCCGTACGCCGTGGAGACCCCGCTGGCTTAATGGAGCCCCCCTCCTCCCCTGCGAAGGACCTGCCCGGGGAGGCGTGGAGGGGGAAAGGAGGAGGCTCTGGATCCCGCACTTTAACTCCAGAGGCGACCACAGCCTCCAAGCAAACGCCTCGGTGACTGTGCCTTAGTGAAATGACCGTGGGTTTAACTTAAGCCAAAAAAAAAAAAAAAAAAAAAAAGGGAAAAAAAAAAGAAAAAAAATCAAACAACTGTCAGTTTGGACATAGCCATGACCCTCAAGTGCTTCTTACTGTTCGTTGAGACTACTTGACTTAAGCTAGTCCCTCGCCATCTCTTTGTATGCCCCTCTCTTGTCCGCACATCTCCTGCTACCGAAGCCTGGGGCAGCAGAGCGGGGGTGCCCCGCGGAGGGGCGCGGTGGCGGCCGCTGGGGGATGCGCTGTGCGCTTGGGAGGGCGGGGAGGAGGGAGGGGGCCGGGAGGAGCAGGGAGAGAGGATGGGAAGGGGCAGGGGTCTGCTGTGGAGCCGTAGGTCTGTACTGCAAACCAATGCATCACTGTGCCAAAAGAAACCTTTTCTCCTGTCCGGCAACTAGCTTTTCCTGGGAAGGGAGGATATTAAATTATTTATAACACGAAGAGAGTGCAGCTTTTTTAATTCATTATTGGAGGGGGCGGGAGAGGGGAAAGGGATCAAGGAAATGTCAGGCGTTGTCTCCTGTACTGGCTGGCATTCTAAATTCATGGCCAAGACCATTGCTACTGGAAAGAAAAGAGAAATTTTTCCCGCATTTTATTTTTGTGTTTGTATGTAATATATGTGCGTGTGCATTTCATTGACGTTCGGCCACCATGTTTTTTTTTTTTCCTTTCTCCTTTCCCCCGAATAAAAGCTGCCCCTTAAATAAAGGCGGTAATAAGGAGAAGAGCGTGATGTCTGTGCTGGCGTGAGGGAGGGAAGCTTGCCGTGGGACAACCTTGACCGAGAATCTTGGCTAGGGCCGCGGGGGCAGCAGGGCTGCCCGCCCTTTCAACCCCATCCCTGCCGGCGGGTAGAGTTGCTACCTATGGACCCGCCTTATTTTAGTCACAGGAGATGAGAGGTTCTCCTCTTGGGCTGCCGCCAGGTATGAAAGTCCTCTGCAATTCCTCGGGTCAAATCAGAATTTTTCTCTGGGGCTCATCCCTGCAGAAATGCTGGCGATTTGCAGGCGAAGAGCTTTGAAGACAAACCCCCTGACGTAGGGGAAGCCTGTGAAAATCCTGTACATCTGCCTGCCTTTTTTTATCCTACCCCGCCTTTTTGGGTTTTTTGGGTTTTTTTGTTTTTTGGTTTTTTTTGTATTTTTTTGGTTGGTTGGTTGATTTTTTTGGGTCGGTTTTTTTTTTTTTTGGTTGTTGTTGTTGTTTTTCCCACGAAGGAAAGCAGGCGAAATGTAATCCTGTTGTCATCTCTCGGTCCAAGGAAAATTCACTTCAGGAAGGTCTTTGGCACTACCGGGCTCTGGCTGCTTCTGGTAGAGATATGCCCGGTGGCACTTAGAGCAGGGGAATCCGCAGCGGGGTGAAAGCTGGGGAGTATCTGCTGGTAATAAAAAGTTCGCATCGTTGCCTTCTCCCGACAGGCGTTATGTTAAGGCTGATTTGTATTGTCAGAAGTGACCAGCAAAGCCTCAGAAAGGCTAAGTCGGAAAAAGGAAAGGTTGGGAGGGCTAACTGCTTGTGCTGCTGAATTACAAATCAGTGTCGTCCCCGAACTCGAAGGGTTTATACAAATGCTGAAATGATCATTCGGGGTTCGTTTGTTCGGTTGTTTGTTCTAATTAATACTTTTAAAAGTATGAAAATCGGCGGGCTTTTTTCCCCTCCAAGTCCTCTGTAAGCACTAAAAAAACGATGTCAAAGAGAATTTTTAATTACACCTATTTCGGACCTTGGAATTTCTCTCCCACCTCTTTTTCCCTCACCGCCGAGATGGAGTGGCTGACTAGCTTCTACCCTACTCGCAGAAATTATTCCGAATAGCAGAGGTGTGTTGTGAAAGGAAAGCTTCAAACAAAAAAATCTGCGGCCGAAAACACCGACTCGTTTCAATACAGCTCAAACAGATTACACGGTGTGTTAAGCTCAGACCATAACATCCATCAGAACGTTGCGAGAGATTAGTGACTAATGTATGAAGTAATCCAACCCTTGAAGGAATTGGTTTTTATGTACACACGGGCACGCACGCACACATACACACACACTACTTCACTATCATTCTGCCTTCAAGGCTCTGTGCAAATATTAATCTACCCTTCCATAATCTGCTCTTTCCTTTGTCTTGTATTTTACCATCTCTTTTTTATAGGAGTCCATACAACCTGTTAGCATGCAACACCTAGGATCTTTTGCTTTTGTCCGTGTGTAAAGGTCCTATTTCAGGGTATGTTAAAAGTATCGTGATGGAAAGTGTAATTTGTTGTTATAGGCACAAGTGTTTATTTTAATCTGATGTATTTAAGCGTGAATAGGGATGAATTGTGTGCAAAGGTGTGCTTAACTGGATAACATGAGCTTTTTAGTTACGAAAAAAACAAAAAAAAAAAAAAGAAAAAAAAAGGAAAAAAAAGCCCGCAGAGTTCTATATATCCCTTGTTAATAAGTATTCTACTCTGTATTTATCTTATATGAAACTACATTTTTTGGTATGTCGAGAAACATATGTCAACAGTACATAACAGGGATATCCGTGTCCTCGCGGTCCTTAGCCCTTGTTTGAATTTCCTCAGACGGTCGAGATGAGGGTTTAAAAGTGGTCCCCGGTGCGGGGCGATGGGAGCAGGGGGCGGGTATCGCCTGCTGTCCGGAGCCCGCTCGGCGGCGGGGCTGTGCGGCTTTCGCTCGCTGAAGGGTCGGGTGGGTCTTTCTCCCCGCTCCTGCTTGAGCATCATCCTCCGAAGAGGAGGCAAGAGACGAATTTCGCCCTGTTGACCTTTGGGTGGAAATTGTCCCATTCGCGCTACTTCTCAGAGCACGCCGGCTGATTAGCTTCCGAGGGAATGAACGCGGGGGCAGGAAAAAGGCGCAGTGCCGGGGCTGTCAGGCGGCCCCGCGCACACGGCGGAGGCACCGCAGCAGCCCCGCCGGGCGGGCAGAGGCACCGGCCCGCCGCCCCCGCCCGGCACTCGGGGCGGACTCGGCCAAGGGGGACGGCCGGCCCCGGCGCACAGCCATAAATCCGAGCTGTCAGCTGTGACAGACGGCTGGTGAAACACGGCACCTGTCCAAACACTTTCCAGCAGCAGGTAATCAGAGAACGGACACTTTACATTTTTGTGTGGAACAAGCGCATTAACCATTTCACAGACCTTCCCAAAACAGCGATGTTTGTATGTCTGGGTACTTTGTCTTTCTTAACGTCTAATAAATCAGGATGACAGAAGAGAGACAAAGCCTTTTGCCTTGTGATATTTGACACATCAGCAGCGAGCCAACACTTTGGCGCCATGGCCTTTTAGCCCGACCAGTGCCTGCATCACCCACAGCATGTTTGTTGGATGGGTGCAGTTTGTGATGACACTTGCGGGATTTTTACACACTGCACAGGCAAAAATTAGGTCAATAGCAAAGAAAGCCTGACAGGACCAGGGAGCAAAACAAGTCTCTATCAGCATGGGAGAGGACCTGAAAACATCCCATGCTGACTTCTCCAACCCCGCTGCAGTTTCTTCATATGCCTGGTGGAAACACCAGCCTGAGCAGAATTGCGTGCGAATTCAGATTTAAACTGGGTTCTGGTTTGAAGCATTTTTTTTAGGAGAGATCTAGCTTTCCAAATGCATCTATTTTGTTCCTGAGACTTCCCTCCCCCCACTATAACTGATTCATCTCTTTCAGGCTTTGAATGTTTAAACTTGCTTTAAAGCAGAAAAAAAATCATGCCTGACAATCAAAATATTTTCAACAAATATTTTGGGCATCTTCTCCATATCCCACCCCAGCTATGGTAGATAGTAATTAAAATGGTTACCTGAATAATGTTAGTCCTAGCCACTTTCCTAAATCTGTTCAAATTTTAACCTGGCGAGCAGCAGAGCTGCATAAATTTCTCTTGAATGGAATAAGACCAAATTAATGCAAAGGAGAGGTTTAAGCAGAATTTTGTGCACTTGAGGAATTATTGGCTGCCAAACATGAACTCACAGAAGAAATAAGCTTGCAAAAGTGATCTGTAGATAACAGCTTGCATTTGTTACATAGAGTCCATGCAGCAGGATAATACAATAATACTGTGCCTAGTCTCCTCTACAGAAGAGGCAAAGTGTTTAACTCTTGTATCTCAGGGGAAGCATGCCAGCAGGACAACCTTTTGATTGTTATTTTCACATCAGATTAATTAACCCAAATTTTCACCAAGCAGATCCGATGAAGCCCAGAATTTGCTTTCAGCTTACCTTCCAAATCACCCATAAGATAGCATAAGTATCCCATCAGCATCCATAATGCTACTCAAGAAGGAATCCCCTGAAATCAATCATTTTATTCAACAGCCAGCTCAGCACAGTAGTGCTAGCTACAAAACCCAGTTCAACACAGATCTTTAGTGAAAACTTATAAAAAAACCCAGTGCAGCCATTTGTATCATACTAGATGCTGAGAAGACCAAAAAAAGTTGGATGGAATTTTGTCTTAAGAACTTGCAGGTTTTTCTACCCCAATTTTCAAAAGGGTAATTCTTAAGGGCTGGATGTTTCAGGAACAGAAGAGCCTCAGAAAAAGAATTTCCACCCCAGAAAAGGCACATACAAAGGACTCAGATTCATACAGCCTTCATTTTTTACACTTTGCCTTAAGAAGCACCCAAGGTGAAACTCCTACACAAGAGCAAGGAGAACGACCAGAGCCTTACATAGAAGGGTAGTGCTTCTAACCAAACTCCACATTTTGCACAACTCTTCCCTGGGCTGGGGGAGGTGTTTCTTTTAATAACAGACCAGAGAGCCTTTTGTTGAGCCAGGCTTTTTACCTTTTAAGTCTGAAGAAGAGAAAAACAAAGTTGAAATCCACCTCCAGCCAAATTCGCGGCACTAAGTTGTGATTTTGGCAAGAGTGCTTGTTGCAACTTTGCTGAGCACTACAGTAGCTCTTTAATGATAGGGTGAATATGGTTCCATCTTTCATTTACATCCCAAAGAGGAAATAGTTTTTCTTGACTAAATTCTTCTATCTTCATTGACTCTCAAAACCACCTTCAGAGAAGACTTCTACAGAGTGCAAACACCCTATCATAAAATCAGACAAATGGCTACAGAACACATAGTCCCTTCTAAATATCCAAACATATTAATGATCATTTTTCAGGTCATCTATTGACAGCTTCAGAAAGTCACTAATTCACATAGTCTCCAGCCTTGCATAGGAGGTAAACATTGCTGTTGCCTTCAGGAAGTTATACCTCCTTTCATCTGGATGCACTAGGCCTTTGCCCTCTATTCCAGGGCCAGAGGGGAGAGTATGAGGAAGGATTGAGAGAACATAGTCATTACACATTTGTGCTCTTGCACCATGCTATTGTTTTCTTTGTTATGACTGGTTTCAAAATGTCAGAGCTCTTTCAAGCAGCGTGGCACACTAATAGCCTCCTCTTCTATGGGGAAAAGCAATGTTTTTGTAGGTTCTTTCCCATTCTTAATAGCAGAGAATATTCAATATGGAGCAATACAACTCTAGTCCTCAGTACAAAGTCTTGAGCTGAGAATGTGGGATCCAGGACCACAAGGTTAAAAAAAACATGTAAGAGGAAAAAACAGGAAAAATAGGCCAACATCCAGTTCCCCAAATTCCCCTGTAGTTGTTTCCTGATCATAACTATTTATAGAACACATGTTTATATTCAGTGTGTGTTCATAAATGTTTTAATAAGTATAATTTAGCTGGTTTAGTGTCCAATGGGTTTATTTTAGCTGTGTTTGAATTGCTGTTATTGTTTTAAGTCATAATTTGGTACTGGAGTATAATTCCAATAACATCTGACAGTCTAGTAACCCCTCACAGAAATAGTACACTTCTTGTTTATCCTTAATATTGCTAAAGTATTTTTAGTCCACTGTAGAGAAATAATGTTAATGAATAGCACACCTGAGCCAAACTGGGCTTAACTACAGGTGCTCTGTGGTTCTGTGAGGTATCCCAGGATACTTTACTAGGAGGACTCTTCAACAAGACTGCTTCTGTGAAATTAATTTTTTATTTGGTAGATCTTTAAGTTACCTGTCTTAAAGATCTCAAGAGTCTCAGGTTTCAGCAGAAACCTGGGACTCTATTTTCCTGGCCTATTACTTTATTCAGTAGCTGTTACAAACAGGCAGATGTACTTCAATATTCCAAGCAAAAGTTGTCAATCTTACTTGAATTTTTGAAAAGTCAATTTTCTGTAAAACCTCCGATATTACCTATGGTCTTTCAAAGAAGACATACGACACCAAACTATCCATTTCAGTTCTTTCCACAATGTGTACTGTTTAAAATCACAGGATCTTACTACAGAAATAGCTTCACTAGATTTCTAATAAGAAAGTATAAATATGTGGACATAAAAGTCTTCTGGAATCCCCTAGTTATTTTCCCTCCTGTGCAGTTTCTTTCAGTTTATTTTTAATAACTTATGAAGCAAGGCATTACTTAGTAGCTATGTTTAAAGCATCCTAAGCAAGGAAGAAGAAACCCTACACAGATATGGTTTTCTTAAGTTAAGTTGCATAACCAGGTGACAGCAGATTTTTTAGTATTATTCCTAAAACAAGAGTATAACTAGTTCTTTTTCATCAGCTAGCAACTGCTGTTGCTCTGGGTACTTCACAGAGCCATCTCCAATACCGTGGTAAGTGCTCAGTATTCATCCTCATACAACACCAGAGTAATTCCCCTTACTTTGGCATACACAAGCCTCAATTAGTTGTATGTTATCATCACATTCCCCATTAATCACTTAGCAGAACTGCAGAGATGCACAGCAGCAACTTTCCCAATTCTTTCCTCGTAAGTCAGTCCAGGAAGCCCCCAAGTCATTTCTGTGTTTCTCTGAACTTCTCTGGATCATCTCTTTCTGACTAATTGTAAGAACATGGTAAAGGCATAGCTTTCTATGTCACAATACCTGGAGTCATACCAGGCTCTTCCCATGCCCCCCAGCTCCAGAAGAAACAGGTTAAAAAAGGACAAAGAAGTTATAAATTATATTTAAAGCAGCCAGGCTCACACATGACAACAGAGTACAGACTGCAATTACTCAACCTTCTCAGCAATAATCATCAAAAAAACCCAATTCACTGTAACATTTCAGCAACCTGTTCAGTCAGAGCAACAGCCTTCCCCTTTCACTTCCCTCTGCTCCCTTATCTTGCTTGCCCTTATGCAAAGCTGTCCTTAAGGAAACAGAACAATTTTGCCCTTGAATCTAGTCTATAAAACACTGAGCAAAAAATGACAAAACTTGCTGTAAACTTTCCTGATGTCTTAGCATCCTCTGCTAAGAGGACTTTACCCCAAGTCTCTTACAGACAGCTTCTCTCCTTCCAGACCCTAAATTGGGGGAAAAAAAAGCATATAAACTGTATTTTGTCTGGTCAGAGCTCCTCAACCAAAGCCCACTCATCCTGTAGCAAAGTCACTGCTGAGACCTTGGCCAAAGCAAAATTACAGTATAGCACAGTTCATGCCATTTCCCAAGGAAAGTGGGAAATTCTTGGGTCTTCCACAGCTAACAGGATAAAATACTTGTCAGAGCTCACAAGAAGAATTCAGGTTAGAATTTTCCTGTTCCACAGGAACTAAGTACTGCTCCCCATTTCTTTATTCCATACAAACAAGATTGGTTTCATTCTTTGCTGGGAATAAGTTTCCCCCATCCCATGCTGTCACCAGTGCATGCAAGGGAGAATACTCTTTTTGCATTATTATTTCTAGCGCCGCAGGTGAGAGGTTAAAATCTGAGCAGGTGACTTGACACAATCAACATATACTATCATTTTGTTGTTATAATACCTTCCTCTCCACTACAGACAGCCAGAACAAGGACTATAAGATTACCCAAACTTTAATTAATATTTGCACCAGGAAAATTTGTTAGACACCTTTTTGTTCCTTGCCCAACCGAAATCTCAAGACCAAGAGATCCTCTGTATGAAAAGAAGTGAAAGTTATAAATTTTCATAACTTGATTTAAATGTTGGGGAATTATGCTGGGGTTTCCTACAGGGTGGAGATGACTCAAACTAGGAAACAGCTGAAGCAGCTAGAGGTCAGTCAGGTCACCCACAGGTTTGTGAACACTACAGTGCTGTCAAAGGCCTATTAGTTGGAGGAGTAAATCTGTGTAACAGAAGAGCATGGAATATAGTTCTAGGGCTAGTACGTGTGCTAATTAGCCAAAGCTGTAGTTTACTGTCTTATTCTAAGATGCCATAAAAGCCTTTTTGTTCAGGTGACAGTGTGGTATCAGCAATTAGGAATTATTTTCACATTTATATGTATTACATTAAAAAAAAAAACCCTACAATAAAACATCTTAAAGCACATAAATGTAAAAATTTGACCAGTGTACAACATTATTTTAGCACCTTTTAATTCAGTGCACATATCATTATGTGAACTATTTAAATTAAAGAATCATACTCCTTCTCTTCCTATAGGATTGCTGCACCATCCAATATAATTAGTTGTTGTGGAAAGGAAGCTGTCTGGTGGAACTAAAAGGAATACTATTTTCAGGGTCCTGACTCAGTGGAAGTCAGGAGGTTTATTCCAAGTGAGAATAAAAACCTCTGGAAAAGAATGAATGTTTTAAATATTTCAGTCATAGTATTATAGATGTGCATGCATATGGGAGAACTGAAGTCTTTCATTTCTTTTCAGACAGCTTGGTGTCAGAATATATAGAAATCTGTTGTAAACAAAGACCTTTCTTAGTTAGCTTTATCATGAGCACAGACAGTTGTGTTACTTTACCAGAATCCATTCTAATACAGGGGACACTGCAATGGAAAAGCAGGGCTCCTCATGGACTTGTACACTCTGTCATAATATCCTTTAAGAAAGGAGGTTTTGCAATTTCTGAGAAGTCACATACACCCAGACTTGAATCTAACTCAGATAATAATCTGAGCCGTGGGACCCTTCCCTTTGGCACAGTTCTGCTCTTCCCTACCAGAACAAGAAGTCTGACTTAACAGGCTGGTGCCTACAGGTCTCCTAGATTTCATGAGGGCTGACAAAACCATATCATCATATTCATTCTTATTTAATTGCTTGCAAAACAGGATTGAACACTGCTTGAGTTCGATTTATTTTGGTTGGCTGCTTCTGTAAGCACGATCCATCCACATCCCCTGACATGAGGCCAGCAAGTAACATCCTATGATCAGAGATTGTGCCAATAGCCTGGATCTATCAGCCATCACTACACAAAGTGCAGCACAGGACTATCACAGGGATCTCCATCACACAAATAATTTTGGTGTTGTACACTTATTATTAGAGTATGTTCCTCTAAGTGGCACATGGAGCACTCAGACCATGCCTACACAATTTCTACTAATACAGTCACATCCTAGCCACAAAAGCTTGCTGACACTAAAGAAAACCTCACCAATCACTGCATTTCATCACTTCATAACAACTTTAAAATACTTGAACTGTATGGATATTTCCTCTCAAAAGAGCCGGGCTAGGATTGGATGCACATAGTGAGCTCACTTCAATTTATTTGATAAATTTTCCATTCAATGACAAGAACAGACTGAGAAAAATTGAAAACATATTTCCATAGATTGGCTGAGAAGTATGTTCTA
Organism: Chloebia gouldiae; assembly: GCA_003676055.1. Taxonomy (NCBI): domain Eukaryota; kingdom Metazoa; phylum Chordata; class Aves; order Passeriformes; family Passeridae; genus Chloebia; species Chloebia gouldiae. Next base: position 6,433,582 of record QUSF01000013.1, on the reverse strand, counting down.
TTTGACTTCAGCCTCAAAATTTCATTTCACAATGGTGAAAAAAGTAAAAAAACACCACTGGTTTTCAAGATATGCACATATCTACCTACATGACAGATGGCTCCAGCTGATTTCACAGGAGTTCTCATGGACATTAAATACCCCAGTCACTCAGCTCTTGTTGGGAGTGGCTCAAAACACAGCTGAGCCAGGAACTAAATGTGAGCAGCTATACATTAATCTTAATTGCTATTCTATAAATAGTCTGGGAAAGAAGGTAATGGGAAACCCCAGCCAAATTGAGCAACCAGAGGCATGAAGGGGTATTTTTGTGTCCCCTGCATTATTAAAAGGCCAAATAGGTGTTCAAATTAGAAGGCTCAAACACTGACATCAAACTCTGTTTTAAGTAAGAGGCTTATTTTGGCATAAAACCAAAAGATCCTAAAACTAAATTTCATCTGATAGTTTGTTATATATTTTCATATTTCTCTGTTGCATTTCTTTAAACACCTTATAACAGCTGAATTTGAGATCTTAAGATGCTGAACAGAATGATTACTTGCACAGTAACTGATTTCCTGGATTTTCAACTTATTTCAAAGAGCTTTATGGCCACAACCTTATGGCAGTAAGTTGGGAGGAACCAGAGGGATTTTAGGGTGCTGAGCTCACCATAGGCCAGGCTGCATCCAGTTCTTCTGAGATTCTCAGCATGGAAGAGAGAATTCCACCTCATACACTGCCACCCAGAAATACATGCAGTGCCATCCTTACCATAGATAGAAGAAGAATTTTTACTCCAGTGGGAGGTGAAATCAATGAGCAATACCTGGAATGTCTGACAGACCCGGTCTTGCAAGGGCACATCCCCTTAATGGGCAGAACAAAACCACTTAAGCCTTCAAAATACACACTAATTCTTCAGGGAGAGTCATGATAGGCAGGAGTTAGTCAGATACTCATGGACAAGGACACACCATTTTTTAACAAAGTTGGGGAAAGTTGCTCCCACATCTACAAGAACTAGGACCTTGGAGACAACCATGAGGTCCAGAGGGTCATTCATTCATGTTCCAACTAAAACTACTCCACAGGATGTCTGCAGAGATGGAAGCTTTGTCCAAGCCCTGCCAACCACTGCTGCCTCTCAGGACAATCAACTGCCAAACAGCAGCAACTGGAAGGAGCCTGGGCAAGGAGAAGGAAACAACTCAGTCTCCTGAAGGCCTTGCTGCAGCTCTGCCTGACACCATATCAGTCACAAGTCTAGAGGTTTATAAGAGTCCAACCTAAACACTCTTATCACCATGTATAGCTCTGAGCCCTGGGGGTTCCTTTCTGCCTATCAATACATAGATTTGTTATCATCATTGTCTATCATGTAAACTCAGCTACTGTTCCAGTTGCACTGATGCGTGATAACAGTACAGTGTTGATCGTCCATATCAGGCTGAAAGCATACCTGAACCCTGAGGTGTTTATATGTACAGACTGGTGGAGAAGCTTGACTGGTGGCCCTGCTTGCATAAGGCTCTCTCCTTGCTCTACAAACTGAACATACAGGGAAAACTAAATATTTAAGTAGAATTCTTTTTTTTTTTTCATTAAAATAAAGTTATAGTGAGAACAAAACCAGAATCTGATTTTCAGTCAGGAAGAGGAAAAAGCATCCTATTTGAAATTATTCACAGTTCAACTTTGGTTTGTTTTTCAGAGATCTGAACAATACTATCAAACATAGTACTGCTTTTCATTTGCTTGATTTACTCCAGTACTTGATTTACTTAGTAACTCCACACAAAATAAGGAGGGAAAAAAAACTAATATTCTTTTTAAAATATCTTCCAATAAAAGTAATAGCAAAGGGCCTATCAATGCACAATCTGAATAACACATCAAAATATTATCTACAAATAAAACCCTCAATTATTTGGCAAATCACCATTTACACTTATATAAAAAAGAAAGCATAACATTTTTATGGCTGCAGAGATAAATATATATTGACATTCACTGAAATAACAAATTTGTCTTGATGAAAAGCTGTCTAATATGACAGAGCAGAAATATAGATTAAATGTGGCTATATTTGCACTATGAACACAGAGCTCAAAGCTAGAAAAAAACACCAGATCTTAAAACTCCAAGTTTCACTGATGTAAATGGGAGCATGAAAAAATGAAGGTTTCGTATGAAAAGACTTGCAGAGCCAGTTTCTTATTCTGCAATCAGAGCAAGACCCACATGTTACAGAGAAGAAGGGATCCATCTTTTTGATGTGGGCAAGCAAAGGAATGTCTCCTTCTAGACAGCAGCATGCACCTGTACCACAAGTGGCACAGGTGACACTGCTGTTCATCCCCCCAGGGGCCCACATGCTTCACTTGAATCTGTGAGTTCTGGCAACATCTCCCAGCCCATTCCTGAACGGGATGCTGAAAGACCCAAGCAGGGTAAACAGGCTTGCTGGACTACCACCAGCATGGCCTGCCAGGTGAATTACCTTTTTCCTGGCTGCTCTGTCCAGGAGAACTCCAGCACATTCCATACAGCTGAAATATATCTTACTAGAAGTCCAAATTTACTACCAAACTGTATAGAGCTTTCCAATTGACCTATAATTGGCGGGAAAATGTCATAAGGAACACCAAGCTAGATTGTGAGAATTGTTATGTGTCTTTTCATAGAAAGGCATGTAATTCCAAAATCCCTTCAGATATGTCCAAAAATCTGCCTGTCCTACATCAAAGAGAAGCTTTGGTTAGCCCAAGGTCCTGTCTCCAGTACACCTATTCCCTCTAGCTTAGGGAATGGTCAACAGCAGGTAAACTTAGTCCCATGTATTACTTAATTTTACATGAATATTAGGATATTCCTAAATGAAAACAGGATGTTTGTGCTTAGTAGCCCTGAAAAATTTTTCTTTAGCAAATATGTCCTGTCACTTTTTGAGCCCATTCCAATTTGAGCCCATTCCAGTCAGATTCATGCCATGTGAAAAAGCATCTCTTGTTATTTTGTTACAAAAGTGCCTCCTGATAACAGGCCACCTGATCAACTGTAGCTGCTATCTGGGAGAAATGTGCAACCACTGCCCAAAGCTCTTCACTCACAACTTCAGACTTGCATTAAATCCACTTACAATAAATCTCTTCAAGAGTTTTGATAAATTCATCCCTCACCCTGATCATACATGTGAACCTTTACTGTACCATGCTTTGAGAGGTAGAGGTGGTTGGGCAAAGGTTCAGGGCTAGGAGGCCTCCAGCCACAGACAGGATTTGAGAGCTGAGTATCCCAAGGACCCATATTATGCAAACACAAATGGACTGGTAGTCATGAACAAAATACCTTTACTGGTTGCTACTGTTTTCTCCAGTTGCAGCTCAATCTGAACTTTTGTTTTACATTAGGAAAATCAAAGCAGCCCTCCTGTGTGGTGTTGTTTCAGAGCCTACCTGAAGCTCCTTTTTTCCCACCATTAAAATTTCTCTCTTTCAAAGAGCCAGGCACACTTCAGCTTTGGTAGGGAGGATTGGGCCTACCTACATCACCAGTATTGGGCTGTCCAGCTCTGTCCTTGCTCTTTGAGCAAGGAGCATGTAGACCATGCAGCATGTGCTGTCCTCAGGTCCCTGTGAAGACTACAAAAGCTGGTGGGGGAGGATGAGGTTAACAATAAATCATACTTGAAATCCCTCTAGGTGATCCCCACCTTCCATGCATACCAGGATCTTTCATATTGCATATTCCATTCTTGAAGCCTTTTCTACCATATATATAAGCAGAAGCTCTGGCCTTCCAAAGACCAACTCCAATTCTCCATAAAAGTTTTCTGGTTTTGATTTGTTCTTCTGACCCTGAAGATAGACCACAAGTGTCTTGAATAAATAACTAGAAAGTTCTTGGGTTTTGACTAGAGTTGTCAAAGAAAGATCTCATGGTTAAGCAGGATGGGGCAAAATTAGCAGGAACAAGAGCTATCTTGTCCACCTTTTTCACAGCAAAGGTTGACCAGATTCTCTGTGTCCTTTCTATGAGCCTGGATACTTTCTGTAGTTGGAAGACTTCCTCTGTTTTAATAGCCATTGTCTAGATCTTTAGTCTTTGTAGGCAAAACCACCATCTTTAAGAGTGATCTATATTTTACACAAAAGTATTCTTTATGTCAAACATTCATGCCCACCACTACCCAATCTGCTAAGAAGCAGCAGTGCTGTGTGTTCCTGATTAGCTACAGAAGCACACAAAGGAGGTTTTGGAAGAGCTTTCTATTTCACATTTGTATCTGTGAATGAGTCAAAAAGGTATTAAAACAAGGAAAAGGATTTTCAGAAGAACAAATCATCCATCACACCTTTCCCCCTTTCCTCCAAAAACTACTTTTATTTAATACTAGCTTCAGTAATAACAACAGCAACAAAAAAATCATTACAAATTACCCAAGCTACAAGATAGCTTAAATATTAACAAGCATGTAAAGCCACCAGGAGCAAGAGCCTGAAGCTGCATAATAATAAAGCAAGACTCAGCAAGATTCCATAATTATTTGTTACACAACCCAAGAAGCTAGCTAGAGCATTTCTAAGATTACACACCTTGCTTATGATGCCTAACCATGCCAGAAATTACATAATGCTTTTTATAACATAATCATTTATCATTAAAAAGGCAAAAGAAAGGGTCATTATGACCAGAGGTGACAATGCAAGAATTAGTTTACTTAGGACCTGATCTAAAGCCCATGACAGTGATTTGCATATGTTTCAACATGCTTTGGATCAGACATGATGGATCATGTTTTCCATGATGTTCCCTTTTTTTGCTTCTGTAGAACTAAAGGACTAGAACTGTAGAGGAAATTAAAGTGTACATACGTTCCTATCAGAACTGAGAAATCAGAGCTGGCACTGATTTTGGTGGTGGTAGCATCTATTTTACATCCTTCCAGAGGAAAAAAAAAAAAAAAAAGGAAGCTGGCCACCAATTCAGATTCCCAAATATAGGTTTGGATCCTTTCTAGGTATTTCACTTCTGGAAATGCTGACCATGCAGACAGCCCTAGCAAGTGTTGCAGGAAGCATCTGAAGCAATTGAGATACAAGTGGATATATCTATTCCTAGGCACTTTTATGACAAGAAAAATGCAAAACACATGACCAGCTATACTGTTATAACAGGAAAATTACATCTGCAGTATGGAAATGGAGTCCTCAGCTGTAAGTCTAGCTCTATCCATTGAGAAGTCCTTTCAGATAAGAGCAGATACTCTAGTGAGACAGTTTACCTGCAAAGCTGCAGGTGAGGACTCTACTTGTTCTCTTCCTCCAGACATGTTAAGGACTGTGGAGAGTACACGACTCAGTGTGGAAATACTATGAGAAAAAAAATTCTCACACATACAGTCATATATATTGACTTAGAAAACATAAGACTCCTGCATAAGAAGCAAAATAAAGACTTTGAATTGACTTGATGAGTAACAATCTGCAAGATAAGGTTCAAAAAAATATCTCATTGTCCAAGTGCTGCTCTGCAGCAGTTAAATATAATCAACTCAGAGGCCACAAATGGGGGCAGGGAAGAAGAAAAGTCACATCAGAATACAACAGAAATCTACAGTCTTGAGTATTGGGGTGAATGCAGATAAGGCCCAGTTTTGTTAGTTGCTAAATTTCCTAAAAACTTAACTACCATTAAATGAGACTTGCAGGATCTAGATGTTGTTTTTTTTTGTTACAGGAAAAAAAAAGTTTAATAGCTCCCAGAGAAGTCTTCTTGCAACTGGGCAGGCCAGCCCACATGGGCACACTAATCTGTTACTTTCACAGAAACCAGAGGCACAATGGCTTCTGTGCCCCTCACTTATTTGTGATATCCACATCTCCAGATCCCTGTCTGACAGTCACACCACTCAGGACCAACAGAGCACCCCTGGTCTCTCCAGATTCAAAACTTCTCCTTTAGCCCACAGCTCTCTCAGTGTAGTTTGCAAGCCCTAAGCCTGGCATCAACCAAGAGCTGCACAGTGCTCCAACATATATTTTGCCTTTCCACAGACAGACTGTCTGGTAATTTAATCAGGTCAACACAACAGTGGGTACCTCTCAGTGGGGCACAATTTCTTGTTGTTAACTGCTTTCTAGATGGAAGGATTCATGGTGCTGAACAGCCAAGGGTCCCACCAAAGCATCCAAACTCCATTTCTAAATCCTTTTGAGTTTCACTCAGCAGAGCAGAGACCTGTAGCACAAGGAGGTGCTGGTCTGCATGCCTTGACTTATGTCTGCAGTAGGTCTGGGGACTGAATCTACCAAGGACTTGCCCAGGAGCTCACCTCCATAGGGGTACTGGAGATACCCCATCTTCTGTTTCTGTGGTGTCTAAATCTGATCCAGCAAGTGTGACACCTGTGCTATGCACTAGGCAAAGTCACTTTGCAATCAAGGATCAGAACAAAAAACTTGACACCACACAACCCTCAGTGAAGAGGGGATTCTTCTCTTCATGCTACCCAAATGATAATTGTGTCAATTTGCCTTTCCCAAGATAGTCAGTCTTCCATGTTCTTCAGCAACAGCCCCGGGACACACTAACCCTTTTCTACACAGACTGAAAAATCTGATTCAAAACTTTCCCTTTTCTAACATCCACTGTTACAAAAGGAGGAACTATTCCTGTGGAACATATTTGGCCCTCATTCTATTCTTGAGACACGTGCTTTCAAATAAGACAGAATTTGATATTACTTCTTGGACACAAAGCTAAGCATCTTTTAATATGAAGGAATTTGCGGGTACTTGTAGGAAAATGCATTTTCTAAGCCAAGATGGGTTTAGCTTTCAGCAGGAACATCAGCAGCCCTTACAAACCTTGCATCTTTTAGATTTGCTTGGTAGGAACAGACACATTACTATTAGAACTGACAAAACACCCACATTATTCTTTCTCCCCCATTAGCCTGAGCAGCACCAATCAAAACATCTAACTAGTATTGTCTTTGCTTGGATCCAGTTTGCTGGCTTACTCTCAACTCCAGGTTCTACAGCTGGTGATTGGCATACCATTAATAACAAAAACAAAGCAGAGCCTCTGTGGAGGTGCAGATAATCAAGGCAACACTGCAGCCTGCAGGTGTGTTTTAAGATAACACCAGGACACACCTGGATGCTCCTCTGTTCTCCACTCCCAGAGGATAGCACACTGGCAGTGACAGACTAGAAGATGTTCTGAAGTCACTTCAATAGGCTATGTATTAAGTAGACCAAAATAAATAATTCAGGCTGTGTCCATACCTAGAAGGAAATAACGATTTACCTTTCCTTCCCTCTCCACCCCCAACCCCTGCCCTTCTCAATAACTGAAGGACTTGGTGAAGGTTAGTAGAATTCTTGACTTATCCATGGATATTTATGTGCATGGGAAACTAAAAATCTCAAGATGAGCAATAAATGTAATTATACACAGAACTGGGAACATAAGAGAGAAATAGAGACTTGGAACTGAAAAGGAAGACACAAGTGGGGACCAAATCAGATAACACTCATTCTCTTATTTGATTCAAGTCTATTATCCCCCTCCATTGCTTTAACATATTCGTCTCCTTGGAGTTCTTTACCACCGTAATTTTCAAGCCATTTCAGATGATCCTCTGCACTTAAATTACCTCAGAACTTCAGACCCTTTGTCAGCTTCTTCAAATAAGAGCCAGAAATAATACCTTTTACTGCTTTCTCCACATTCCTACAAGTAAAAGTTCTCAGCACACTCCAAAATTTTGATTAGTTTTGTCCTGTTATATTTTTTATTAAAACTCCACCATTACCTGCCTTTTAAATCTGACTAATAGTTACTTTAAACCAGATTCTGCTCTAATTCCTCCATTCAGCTTTGTGACCTCAGAAGGCTTATGGATCTTTACTGCTATTTCCCAGAAGCATCCAATAAACTCATCTTTTCTGTAGAAAGTCTAAAATTCTTGGCATGTACTGCAATTTCTCTCCTTTGTTTCCCTGTCTCCCTTCCATGGCAATTAATTCTGATATAGCAGTCATAGAATCCACCTCCCAAGTTTCTACAATACCTGTTATAACTTATCTTTGGCTGTGATATAATGCTTTGGATTAATTTTTTTTAATTGCCATACCCTTAGTACTAGTGTAGAGAGATTCCAGTTCACTGCCCTATTATTCTCAGTTCTCTTTCTGTGATGCCTTTTATAAGGCTCCCCATTCTACCCCCAACAGGCATCAGGATACTAATTTAGCTGTGGACTCCTACCAAAAGTATTTTCAAGCCTAGTTCTGTCTCCTGTCAAGAAATCCTTTCTTCCTGCTTAACTAACTGGACATCATCTTTTATTGCTTCTTTCTCAGAGTACACAAAGTTCATGATCAGCAGACACAGAGACTCTATCTTCTCCCTTTGCTCAGCCAGACACTCCCCTCTGGCACTTACCTGTTCTTGCCTGACTCTCTACTTACAAGGACAGGAGCTGTGACTCTCCTAAGCCCCACACTGATTCCCTTTTTGGCTAGGGCCACACCTGGCTGTGGCTCCTCTGCACGAATATAAGAAAAACCAGAGAAACACTATTACAATTCATCTTCCCATTATGTCTCCAACTTAAGTACTTCCTACTGCACAGAACAGTGGAAGCAGTGTGAAGACCATTTCTGTGCCCTTCTGAAGCCTGCCACTAATCATCAACAACCTCTCTGACCACCAATGGTCTTTCATCTCTTAATATTTTAGACATTGCACTCACGGCACCTTCTGCCTTTCCTTCTAGAAAGAGCCTATCACAGGCTCACATACAACATTACAACTTGTCTTACCCACAACCTCTGCCTCAACTACTTTTAATTAACAGCATATCAATAAAGAGTCAGACAACTTGAACTTCAAAGACACCAAAACCAACCCATGTGTTACTAAAGCCAAATAGCAAAAAGGTTCAAGCATACATTGGATCACTTTCTGTTGCAGGTGACAGATCCTTTTCTCCTGTCTCTCCCAGGTTACCCAAAGGGGATTGGAACAACTCACCCTGCAACAACTCATCAAATATTTAGCTGTTCTAAAAACCACATAGCAAGTACTATATCAACTTCCCTGTTTGTAAACTACAGAGAATGCCCAGTTATGACCCCTAGCCCAGCCTGTGAGCCACCCTTGTTTTTATAGTTGCCTTAATCAGCAGTATATTAAAAAGAACTGCGCTGCTCAGGTTCAGAGCATTTGCATGCACTCAGCCTGGCCTTACATTCCCTCAGAACAGCAGGCAGGTGATAGTCATCATCCTTCAAGTGGTCTCTCATGTTTATACAAATATGGGTTTGGGATGGATGTTAGGTCCATTGTCCCCAGTGTAGTTCCTGGTGCCATGGTATCTCTCCTGCAGCTCTCTGACACAGCCACAATTGAAAGTGATGGGCACTAGCCATTGGAATGGCTCCTACTTTGTCATTTTGTCCACTTTTTCTACATGTAGATGGATCCTTCACACTACTTGCTGCTCACCCGCGTGGGGGTTTCCAGGATGGGTGCCAGGCATGCACAGAAGAAGGGAGACAATATGAAGCCATGACAAAAAGACAATGATGTGAACCTCATAAGTTCAGTTTGTTATATAAGTTTTAATATTCTAGTAAGAGTTCCTAAACTTTCTGCACCCTTAAGGTAGACATAGGTGTTTTCTAAATCTGTGTGATTTTTCAGCCTCTCCAAAATTGTCCTCTTCTGGCCCAAAATTTCACTATGCACCTAAGGCCTTTCTAATTTATGATGTTTGAGTGTCAATCTGTAAACAAAGTAATGTGTGATTTCTAACATTATCTACATGACACAAATGGGCAAGAAAACATAGTAGGAATATTAAGTGTTTGTGCTACACTATATGTTCAGTGAATAGCAGCCAAAGTTAAGATTGAGTTTGAATATTGTGTTTAAGAAGACCAAAAAGCCATAGAAATGTTACTCACTTCAGTCAGAACCAGGACTTTTTAATGATTATTACTACTTTGAAAGTTAAAAAAATATTGTTGGAGATTCTTCCTTATTTCTCATACTCAGCCTAAAGCTGTTGACATTACTGGAAAGTTTCCAGTTTAGAATATGAATTGGGTCTCTCTTTTACAGGTATATTTTTATTGAGAAAAAACAGAAGGTAAAATACCTGTGAAGACAGTGAAATTATCTCAGTGGAAGTACATTAGGGTAAATAGAAATAATGTAGTTCTTAATGAAGCCCCAAAAAGGCCCTCAATAATTCAAGTGAGTTCTTGCAAAGGGGCATTTTTACTGATCTAGAAAGAGCAGAATGTAACACTCACTCCTATACTTCATAATAAAATCCTCTTGAACCACAAAACAGCAGAAGAAAACAGAGATATTGTCTGTCTTTTGACAGAGTAATGCTGGCACCTTAAACAGCCACATGGATACTGTTAGCTAGCTAGAGAGATAGGTTCTGTCCTGAAGGACTCACAGTCCAAACAGGTAAGATAAAATGCAATAAAATAAAAGCAATCTTCTTATCCCTGTTTTATGGGTAGGAAACAGAGCTCCAGAAATTAAGTGCCTTGCTGCTCAAAGCCATACAGGAAATCAGTGTCAGAGGAAACAAATTCAAACCTTAGTGTCATGGTAGTTCCTTCCTCTTGATACCACTTTGACCATCAAGGCTGCTTTCAATTAAGCCTTTTATTGAGGACATCTCTTTCCAGCTATGCAATTTTTTTTATTGCATATCCCACATGGTGGACCTGTAGAATTACAAGTGTCTCCAGCCAGGTCCTTTACTGCATTTTATGAACCTTAATGAGCCCCCCCACGGAAATCCCTCCAGGGAGGGGGTAGGGAGCAGGGAAGCAGAAATTGCAGCATTGTATGAGGCTTTTAGTGTGCGGTCCAGGCTCACGGAGTGGTGTGTAAACAATCCCATTTGCCACGTTTAAGGACAAGCACAATTTTAGGAAATCCAAACACCCTGTTAGCCTACTGACCTTTAGATAACCTACTTCAGCAACAATGAAACTTACAGTGTGCTGGGGAGGCGGAGGGGCAATGTTGGGAAGATGCTTTGCTGCCATAGGAAATGGGCCAAGGAAAACTCTGTCATCATTTTGATGTTCGTATGATGAGTCTGTAAACGGAGAAGAGTATCAGCTTGCTAAAAAAACTGCTTCCTGACAGATATCTGCAGTGAATTTTTCTGCCCTAGCAGCACCACCTGAGTGGTGCTGTCTCCACTTGCCTTGATCCTCTTACCTGAGAACTCTGCTTTTCCACAGACCAAGGTGAAATGGAATCCAAATAAAAACTAGCTCCACATTGTCCACAGGTTTTCAACTAGAAGGCACAGAGGGAGTGTGCAAATCAAGCTCTTCTGCCTTACATATATAGTCTCAGTGTGGATTTTGGTAATTCATACCAAACATATGTGCAGACACACAATTGTAAGTGAAGGGGAAACTCGGGTCAAAAGCAGGAATGGGGGTTGTTTGCATGGCCATTTGGCAGCAGCACACATTCAGTAAGCAGCTGATTGTATAAATACCTTCAGTTCACCTTGCCTAGGTTTCTTTTTCCTATGCACAGTCAGGTGTTGGTCCCACTGTCACAAAGTCCTTTCTGCACAGGAAGGGCTGGGAAGGGATGTTACACAGTGAGGATGCACTACCATTTGCATTTTTCACCTAGGAATAATGTCTTCTTGCATCTTTTGAAGTGCTTTCTTGGCTAATTCAACTGTCCCCACCCTTTAGCTAATCTACTGCGCAGAAATCTACCTTGGAGTGGCTTGCCCAGTGGCAATGCAGAGGACAGAAGGGATGTTTCTTTATTTTCTCTAACCATGGTCACTTTTAACTGTTAGGAATAGCTCTAGTGATTAAAAGGAGAGTGCATGTGTCAGTTTAATATCTAGTTTATATATGTAGTTTAATTTGTTTGAGTTTTTAAAGCCTGGACTTACTGTGGGAAAACTGAGAAGGACTTTTACAGCTGCATCAGCTTTGTGGTGGAATATGAAGGAACCTAGAACAGCACTGTTAGGTGGGCTCGCCACAGCACTGAGTGAAGAGAAACACAGTCAGGTTACACGGAATAGTTTCATTGCAAACCTGTCTCTATTCACTCTTTTGAAAAAATCATTTGACTCTTTCTCCTCCCAGTCCTTGCTTGTGACATACTGGAGCTTTGTTACACCCAAGCACTTGGATAAATACAATCACTGCACATGGTTCATGTAGGAATAGCAACGGCCTTGAGTACAGTATTGTAAGAGCAAGAGATTTTGTTCTTTATCACCTTGTTACATTGGTCCTGCAAGCCTAGCCATAAAAAACACCTTGTAACCATACCTAATATCCAATATGTCTGCAGCAAAACACATTTTTCATGTATCGAATCTGTGCGCGGCACAGAAAGAATGACTTGGAACGGGAAGAAAGACGGAACATTGAGCTCTAGGAAAACTCAAAGGAACATTTTATTGTAACATTTATAATAGAAGTTGGGGGGTTTAGTTTTGCCTCAAGGTGTAACTTGCTCATAAAAGTTCTGGAAAACCTGCTGTGTATAAGAACCCTGGCCTATGATGTCAGAATTCATTATGCACACAGGGGCTATTTACAGCCTTGTAAAGTTGTAGACAAGGAAATTGTTGCTGAAATATTGTTTCCAAAGTTTAAAGGTAATCATTCTACTGATGTATACACCTCAGCTATTGAACACATCTTTTAAACAGTTCCTGTAAACTGAAAAAATCATATGGCTTGAGTTGTAAACATCCACTCATTTTTCTTCATATGTGCTACATATAGAATTATATATATGTACAGGGGTAACGGTGAGATATTTATTTTTATGCAAAAGTTATCTGCTAAATTATAAATTAAACATCTGCATAAGGTGTTCAGAAATAATACAAACTGAAACCAATTTTCACTGCCCTCTTTTCACTCCCTGTTCAGACTCTTAAAAAAAAAAAAAAAAAAAAGAGGAAGCAAATCAAGAAAAGAGGCACAGCAAAGAATTAAACCCAGAAAGGAGCAAAAGCATTTTCACCTTCTAAATCTAGAGGTATTTTAGAGAGACTGAAGAGACCGAAGAGACTGAAGCATTAATTGAAATATGTATTTCTTAACAGAACAACTGTGGATGCATGAAGCCCCATCTAGGATCAAGCATAATTTGATGCAAAAGTGCTGGTTAGTTTAATGTGTCAGGAAAGTCTGCAGAAACCACTTGAGAAAGCAGTGAGTCTGTGTCTGTTACAACCAGGACTGGCACTATTGTGTTTAAAACTGAGGGAGAAAAACTGTTGACTGTAGAGTATACTCTGTTTCTTTTGATTGCTGCATGCTGTTTTATTCTTTGGCTCTAAACATTTTAATTGCTGCTATAGTGATTTTTCCGTCACCCTGAACAGGCTTTGTGACCAGATGTTATTTGTCAATTGTCCCACAGTAGCTGACAATAATATAATTGCAGAAATATAGAAAAATATGTTTAGCACTGGGGATTAATAGCCAATCCAAGCATTTTCCTACTGCATAATCTTTTTTCAAATATTCCTTCTCGCAGCAGTCCAAATTATTTTCTAGTTCTGGATGAGGTAACTTCCCAAGCATTCCAGTTATATTTATTTTTTCTAATGCACTTGTCAGCTACTTCAAACTCCACCCCAGCTCCTGACAGCAAGGCCAATTGAACACCCTCTCATGGTGGTTTCATGGGGAACCAGCTCACAGCCTCAGAAATGGACTGCACCCAATGGCAGGAGCCCAAAAATAACCCCACCACTTCCACTTTTTTTCAATGTGCCTGCATTGTTCCAATCACACTGAGATATTACTACTGATTAATTCTGCTGTATAAAAACATGCAAAATGGAGGAAAGCTGTAAACTTGATTTTTTTTTTCCCCTGCTTTTACTCATGTTCACAGTAAAATTTCCATTGGCTTCATTTAGCTCTGTATACAGACTAGCACTAACACAGTCTCATTAACTTATCTAAATTACTCCTTGTTTATTGCAGTGGAAGTGAGCGGAAAATCAAGGCCAATGGGATAAGAACCAATCCTATTATCCTGTCCATCAAGATTGCTCTGGTTTTAGAACTGAGGCTTAGTTTTATCACTGGTTTTTTTGGTCACATAAGATTTTACACCTTTCCTTGCTTTCTACAGCCATTTTGGTAAGTTCACTCTTGTCTCAGTCTTTCAACTCTCCTCCCTCCTTCTGCTGCTGGGCTTCCTTCTTTGCCAGATTTACCCAGGGGCAGCAGACAATTTGTCAGCAATTCAAGGTACTTATTGATCCACTCAGATGGCAACAGAAAATTAATGTCTAGTTAACAATAGTCCTCGAGACCTGAGAATTTCTCTGTGCCATCAAAGCATGCAAGTCCCAAAAGGCAACAGTATGCACAGAGAAGGTGGTCAAGGCACAAACCAGGCAAATTTCTATCACATCCCTCCAACTCTGTAAACCAAAGGCATCACCCAGTCACTTTCACGGAAAATACTTATGTTGCTACATCTTATTCACCTATATCAGAGATCACCAATACATCCAGACAAACACAGTGATATCAGATCTACCTCATGCATAAATGCCATTTTCAAATGGGATGCCTAAGATTTCACCCTTGTTGGTCACCCTAACATTACTCAGTAGTTCTGTTGGAATTGGAGCAAGCCAAAGTGAGAGAAACATACTGGAAAGAAAGGTGATTGTACATGGATACATGAATTGTACATGGATACATGAATTGTACATGGATAATTGTTCCTTTAACACACAGCCTATCTGGACTGCACTTGCTGGTGAGTTTATGCAGACGCTTTAGGTACATGACATATATATGCCTATATAAAGATACAAAAACAAAAGTTGTATGTGTGTGCAAACCTGTGTTTATACCAATATATAAAAAACCTTCTATGGTTTTCCATTTTGGAGCTAAGTAACTGATGACAATCTTGTTGCCCCTAACTTTCAGCTGGGAATGTGCCACTTTTCAGGGCTAGGTCCAGCCTTTGGGAAGAAATAACTTTAAAATAAAATTATTTTATTGTTATTCAGAGATTTGAAAAGACAGACAGCCATTGAAATGTAATCTGGATGTGCACAAATATCACTTCTAGTTATTTCTACCATCCAGATATCCTGGTGAGATAAATGTGCATGAGTGGTAAGAGTGTTCAAATGTTAAAGAAAATGACACATCTTCATCCTCAGGACCAGGTTCACATTTATATTTGAAGCTCAGAGACTTGAACCTGCTAACTCCTGTGAGCCAATTTCCCCTTGGATCCACACTGCAGATTTCAAGACCTGGAATAAGTTATGCTTTGGAGAATAAATTAGTTACTGGCAGGACAACTTTGGCAACAAATACATCTCCCAATCAGTTGCTTCACTAACATTCTTCTAGCTGGGAGAAAAGGCCATGTCCTCTTCCTCTTGAGTCTGGTGTTTCTTGGAGTGAGTTGGTAATAAGATTCAATTTGGAGAGTGAAAGATGTGGTGTTTTCTGTTAAACAGATATGGTCCTGCTCTATTAAGGCCCATGGGATTTTTTTCCCTTTTCTTTCTGTCTCCTTCATGAGAACAAAAAAAGTAGAAGGGTTAGTAGTAGAAGAGGGGGGAAAAGCCTAATTAAAATTAAGCAGGATTTGAGTAGCTGAATTTGAATAAATACAGGACTTTCAATCTTCAGTACCATCAGAAGCAGCAAAGCTGCCTTCCCTGGGGGAAATCTCTACCTCTCATCCTCTTCAAGGCTGTTGTTTCACTTATTTCTTGGCTCTCTCTTAGGTGTCTTCAGACTCCAAGCCAGCATGTCTGATCTGTTCAAATAATCAGATGCATGGTTAGCCATAAGACACTTTAGCTGATGTCTTCTCAGAATGCAGGAAATTAAGCCTCTATCCCATGAAGATGATCACTTGTTCCAGTGCAGAACTCCTGGAAAAGACGGGGACAGGACAAATTTCTGTTTTTTATGTGCAGCCTGAATCAGGCACTCCTCACAATTTCCCTCACTCTGTGTTTGCTGTGCTACAAGAGGATCTGTCAATTCCCACTGCACACCGCAGCTGCATTGCCTGCACACACAGCCAGGAGAGGACTCCTGAACACAGTAAGAATAGAACATGTTTCCTTGGACATGGCTTGGGAAGTGCTGTGATGAGATCCAGAAAGCTGTAAACTCCCAGGGCATTAATTTGCTCCCCTCACATCTATCGTGCATGATGCTGTATTTCTGGGGTGACAGCTGGAGGTGGAGCCAGATTCTAACCACAGGAGCTACCCCTCCATCCTGAGGTCTGCTGGCCAGACCTCCTTCCCACACCTCTGGCCACCTCCCTGTGTCACTCAGCCTGACATATTCCCTCAGCATGCTTATGGGTGGGCCCACCCTGCTGCCTTTGTCTGACTCCACAGCAGCTCCCTTCTGATGCAGACCCTGCTTTGCTTCTGAGGAGGTCTGTCTTCCTCATCTGCAGGCTTCTTCATCAGCAACACTCAGCCAGGGTGGGAAGATGAAAATATTTTCATTTCTTTTCATTTCTTTTCATGAAGAAGAAAGAGGACAAGGGAAAGGAAATAAAGAAAGGCTAAAGAAAAATTGTCCCTCAAATCCATTTTATCCTATTTTTATTTGCCTTTTTGTTTTTCTGAAGACTGAAGACAGGGAAGAGAAGGGAATTTAACTGTATCTGGTGCTGGAAGAGATCCATTGCTTTGCATGTAACATGCAGCTTTAAAGACTGTCTGGATTTGCAGAAGAGGCAGACTAAAATGCCTTCATGACTGCATTGACTTGAACATTTTTCTACCTCTTTTCTGGTGCCATTCAAATGGCTTTTCGCACCCAAGCAGCCTCAAGTGTTTTTTCCTTCCAGCCAGAGTCGGTGCCAAGCTGTCCTTGAGAGACTTTGGGGAAGAAGCAGCCTGTGCCCAGGCCATGTGCTGCCCGGGGTGCCTGGCATCCAGGTTTCCCTCTGGTGATGGCAGAGGGAGCCCCGGGCTTCCTGCTCACCACCCAGACACAGAGCAAGAGGTTTATTTAGGCCCACATAACCAGCACCATCCCTCCCAGCAAATCTCACCCTTCCTCTCCCTTCGGTCCAAACAATAAAAACTTCTCTCAAAGTTTTAATAACGACGAACATATAATGTATGTGTGATGTCAGCCTCGTGTTTAAAAGGCATAGCAGGTCTTTATAAGCAGAGGATATTGCTCTGCCCTGGGACAAATCCGAGGCGAGAGTTTTCGCTTGTGGAGTGATGTGGGATGTTCCAACCCAGCCTGGCGGCGAGGAGGACCGGGACCCGGGTGGGGGCCGCCCCTCTCCGCCTGTCAGCTTGGGAATTTATTTTCGTGGCAAGAAGCAGGCATGGCTGGCGTTATCGCTAGGGATGACATGAGAGCCAAACAAGGGGGCCTTTGAAATCGGAGGGGTCCCTCCTCTTCCTCTCCACGCAGTGGCGTAATTCATCTGAATAGCGGGAGAAAAATATCGATATAGACGTACCTTTAAAACTGGGCGGCTCAGGCGCTGTTGCGGGAAGGCGCTCGGGGGGGCGAGGCTGGAGCCTTGTGCTGGGGGTGGCGGGGGTCCCCGGGCCCCTGTCCCGGCAGGTGAGGATGCCCGAGCCCCCATTCCCAGGATCCCAGCGCCACCCAGCGGAAAGGCCGGGCCGCCGCCGCGGGGCCGGGTCCCCTCCCGGGGCAGATCGGGCGTCCCGGTGGTCCCCCGGTCCCTCCCTCCTCGCCCGGACTCACTGCGAGGAGAAGGTGGACAGCTTGCAAGGACACGGGTTTTAAAACCTCACGTCGTATTTTCGGGTTTTGTACTCCTCTACTGCGGTGGAGGAGCTGGATCTGCCGAGTTGCAAAGCCTTAATGAATTTGGGAAAGCAAGCTAATAATGGTGTAAACGGTGTGGTAGTGAAAGTCAAAAAAAAAAAAAAAGTGGGAAAAAAAAAAGGAAATATTAATCATGAGGAGGGTTTTTTGGTCGGGACTTCATGATTCCGAAAGGTCAGTGGTATCATTTTGACGTTGATTATGTAGCTGTTCTGGTCTCAAGTCGGCTCCCCTCCCCTCCCAGAGTGGTGTGCGAGGATGGTATTTGAAAGGGAGGAAGCAGATACCGAAAGTGATGGCTGATGAATTGTCTAAACCCTTCAGGGACATTTCGTGCAGGGGCTCGAAGGCAGCTCATCAATAAAAGCCTCCCGGATGGAGGAGGGAAAGCGAGAAAGGGTGATGGGAGTGGAGGGGACATGGATCCCAGAGGCACAATTGCTCCCCCATTCCCTTTGATCTGGTGAGGGATCGTAGCAGACACAGGGCTTTGGAGGTATCAACGTAAAAAGGTGTGTATGGAGGGTGGAGAGGTGGGGAGATGCAACCTCTAAACCCACACCCCAAAAAAAAAAAAAAAAAAACAAAAAAACAAAAACCAAAACAAACAAACAAAAAATTTTCAATTTAAAATTGGTTTTACGGTTTCCTGCTCTCGCACCTTAAGCCGGCTCTACTGAGTGTCGCGAGGTCGGAGGTAGCGGGACCGCGGCCACAGCAGCCGTGCCCGGCCCTGGCAGGCTCGCTCCTGAGGTGCGATCTTGGATTATTACTTTTTTCCAAACTATGTTCGTAAATCATGTAATAATCCGGCACTCAGTAACTCTGCCCTACCTTTGAGTGGGTCGTTATGTTTTATGGGCTTTACTTAAAAATTAATGCAAACCTCTCACGAAAGGAGAGGGGGTTACGGAGGGGGAGGCGGCGAGGAGGAAAGGAGAGAACGGGAAAACCTGCTCCTGATTAGTGCCTTCCCCAGCAGCGGGGCCGCGGCTGCGGGCACCGCCGCGGTGCTGGTGAGGGGCGCGCAGAGTCGCCCGCAGGGGCCGCGTTGGCGGCTGCGCGCATCGCTCCGAACCCTTCTTCCTCCGAAATTAAAACATCTTCACACACCCTGCGATGCTACCGATACGCCAGCCGTCCCAGCCGGCCCCCGAGGGCTCCCCCCTCGCTGCCCACCCGACGTGCCCCGCTGCCTGGAGCCGGGGGCGTCCCGCGGAGCTTTTCACGCGGGTTTCTGCGGGAAGAGGATGCCGTCCCGCCGGGGGCGGCGGCGGCCGGAGGGCTCGGGGCTCGGGGGGAGGTCCTGGGGGGGACGGCGGGGAACGGGGAAAAAATCGCAGCCCTCCGCCAGGGCCGGGGGCACCGCTGGCTCCCTCGCCCCACTGAAACTATTTGTCTGCTGCAAATGGTATGGAAAGTAATTAAGGTCGGCGCGCGTATGAAAATTATTGACAATGTGTAAAGTTAGAAATCTCATTTGATCGGAATGTAAACTTGGGCGGGGGAGAAGCCAGTCAAAAAGGTGCCGTGCGTTCAGATCTCGGGCCAAAGCCTGTTTGCCCTTATTCAGGGCTGTCAACGGGGTATGCAGAGCAGGATAGGGAGACGAGAGGGCTTTTCCTACAGCCTTGCAGAGACACGATGAATCTCTACAAGGGCTGCCGCTAAGGTTTTTTTTTTGCACTGGCGCTGCTGGCACTTGCGCGACCTTTACCACTGAGAACCCAGCAGGATGTGGACGGGTGGAGGGCATCGGATCCCACACCCGTGTCTTTTGCAGCCTTCCCTCGGAGGTCTGGCGAGCCCTCAGCCTGACTCCTTCCCGGGAGCGCGGTAGAGCCTCCACCTGCCCGGAGCCGCCTGCTCTGCTACCGCCGCCCGTCTGCCCGCACTGCGCCGGGACCTCGCCTCTCCTGTGATCTCGAAACATCCCGCTTCTTATTTTACCCCGCGCCTGTCACGTTTTATTTACACCGACAGAGGATGCTCGGAGACAAAAGAGTATTTTTTTTTTTCTACGTCAAAGATGTTTTATATTTTTGGAAGGGTTGTGTTTCCTTTTAGAGAGGTGACCTATATCCTGACCACTGTAGGGGGTTTATTTTGATGCTCCGGGAAGTTCAGTTGGAGCTGTGCAGAGATGGGAGGGGATAAAATCTTTAACATTGTCATCTGGTATAGGAAACTCAAAGTCTACGCACAAAAACACTCGGTTGGAAGTACTCCGGGGCTGACACAAAACCAGAGCTGTTACTACACGAGGAGCGTGTCTCTGTGCAGGTTTATTCACTGAGATGTCCGCGCAGCTCCGGCCGGCTGTTGAAACACCCGTGTTATTTGCAGGGCCAGGTCCCCTCCATCTGTCGGAGCCCCTGCTCTATCCCACGTCTGGGTACCTCCCTTTCTCCCGTGTCCCACCATCCCGGGAAAGCACAGAAGGGCGTGCGGGACAGGTTGCCCAGCTGGTCCCCTGGCAGACCCCGCAGCTCGGTGGAATTCGACGTGGCTGAACCGTGGGTTTAGGGAGCTCAGCCGGAGCGCGGGCACCTCAGACTCGCAGGGTGTCTGTCTGCCACGGCTCCCGGGCAGTGAGGAGGCTGGGGTGGGATGCAGGGGATGCAGGCAGTCGTGGAGGGGGAGAGCTGGGGAGTTAACGCAACAAAATCTTAGGCGTAGGTGTCCCCCAGAAAGTCTAAACGCTGAGGAACTCTTTTTCAGCCCGCTGAAGAGACCAAATGCCTGTGAAAGAAGGACCTGTCCGGAGGGGGAGGATGGGATGGGCGGCGGGGGGCGGATATTTCTGGTCCCCGATGTTCAATGCTCTCACTTCCCCTCCGCGGGGTCCTCCGGCCCTTGAGGCCCGCGGAGCCTCGGCTCCCTGCGGGATGCCCCCAGGAGCCAGGGTCCTGCGGGTCCAGCGTGGGAGAGTTGAGTAGAGCCTCTTCTCCCACCTGCTGAGGCCGATTTTCCCCTGGAACACACTTCCCTAAAGGCAAATAGATTCTGCTCTTCGGCTGGCTTCTCGCCCAAACTTTGTTTCCCGCCTGGTCTTTCTCTCCGTCCTCGGGCACTGAACAAAGCTGCCCGGCCCTGAGAGCTGTGTAGCAGGGAGGAAAGGGAAAGGTGCGGCCCTACGATTTTACGATTACCACACATGTAAGTGTCCTGCGCCAGCTTAGCTTTCTGCCACATTCGGACACTGATGAAAAATTTCTTAAGGTATCTTCACGGAAAACCAGCCAAACCCACGTGGCGACACCCCAGGAGATGCCCTGTAAAATTCTACGAGATATGCCCGCTCTTTGCAAGGAGGGTGTCTCGTGATGTTTCTGGAGTTAGGCTGGTTTTTTGAGTGTTTTTTTCCCAACACGGGAAAATGCAGTGCATTTGTGCTGAATGTCCTTGTCTGCCCTTGAGATATGAGATGTCTCAACCCCTCGGATTGTCGTGATCATCTCCCCTTTTCCTCTCCTTCGGGAAAGGAGGGAGAGACCGACTCTTCAGCAGGAGCTGGGAGGAAAGGTCCTGATGGCAGCCTTCGGGGATACTTCTATAAAAAGAGTCGAGCCTGCTGCACATTGCGTATGCAAAGAAAAAGAAAAGGAAGGGGGGGGGGGGGCGTTAAAAAAAAAAAAAAGCGGAAAAACCTCTCTAAACAAACATCGGGTCGCACGGCTACTGCCAGAGGTCCCGAGATGTCAAGAGGTCCCGGGAGCAGCACAAAGGACGGGACAAGACCTCTGGGAGTCCCTTCCCATCCTGGCCTTTTTGCTCCCTCCGCCGCGGTGGGATCGCCCCCATCCACCCCCTCCAGGTGGTCTCCCCGGGCCGCCGGGGCCGGGAATTGGGCGCTCCACTGTGGCAGCAAGGCTCCTTCCAGCTCGTTAAAATGCCCGCATGCCCCTCATGCGGAAAGGGATCTCTGTCAGTCGCTGTAGATCGAGATCTAAATCCAGGCACCCTGAAACTGACAGTTGGAGGAAAATCCTCCAGGGCTTAAGGAAACACACTTTTACAATACTGGAGGGATTTGTTTAAGTTTCAGTCTCGGCTTTAATTGAAAAAACGCTTCTCATCTGCAGAACCTCAGAGGAGAGGAAAGAGCCCGAAGCACACAGTTAAAAAAGGGAGGAAAAGAACAGAAAAAGAACAAAAAGAGGCAGGGGGAAAGAACTCCAACATAACCGTAAACATTTATCTTTCATATTTGTCTTCCATTTTCTTAACTGGTTTAGTCTAACTTATTTCATTTAGCTCACGAAGCAGAGGGGTCTGTGTTATGAACGTGAAACTGAAACCGCAATAATGAAGAGATTTCCTAGAATAAAAACTATGATTATACAACAACATCTGAGTAACCAAATCTGCCAAAAAGTTTAATTTCCGTATACTTTGGTAAAACAAACCAGTTGTGCTCCGAAACTAGGATCAGCTCAGAAATGGATACACCAACCAAAATAAACATCTCCACAAAATAGCAAATGCACTTCTGTTTAATCATAGGCAATTCAAATCATCTTTCAAAGTATCAAGATCATGTCTTGGAGACTTTTTAATGCTGTATTTCAAACAAGTATCTGCTGCGAAGAAGAGGAGGTTGCTAACAGGTAGAAGATTGAATGTGTTAGCCCCGATTTCCGTATCAGAACTGTGTCAAGTCAGGATTGAAGCAGCACGCGGCTCTGCCACTGGGCTGCCTTTCCCGGCTTTGCTTCACTCTCTGTCCTGTCTCGCACCGCCGAGACACCAATGACACCCCGGTACACCGTGACATCTTGTGTTGGGGGTAAAAGATTCTTCTCACTCGACTAAAAGTAATGATCAAAACGAACAGTCTGAATCGGGGGCAGGTTAGAGTGATTTATAGGCAATGATCCTCCCCTCCGCGCCTTTAATTCCTTTGGTCTCCTGAAGATTGGACACGTCATCCGAGAATGACGCTGAGACAGACATCCCGCCGATGAAGGTGAGAAAGCACCTTCGCTTGCCGATCTAGAGCAAGGAAAGATGTTTATATATAAAACCACATATATTAAAAAAAAAAAAAAAAAAAAAAAAAAAAAAAAAAAGGTCGTTACAACTAAATGAGGAATCTCACATCAGCCCTGCTGCCTTCCCGGGAAACAACAAGAAAAAAAAAAAAAGGACAGATAGATTGATACATAGAGTTCAATTATATGTTTTTATTATTATTATTATTATGCGAACAATATTGATGCCTCAGGAAACGTAAATGTGGGTCTATGGACCGACCGATTGTTTTTTCTATTAAAAATGTGTCGTAAACATTGCCAGGCTTGGTAGTGTTTTTCTTAGCTTATCCTCAGATACAATCAAGCCATTTTCGGACACATTCCCATGTATGTAACAGTGGTGATCTGGAGGAAGCTGTCGACGCCTGTTCAGTTAATTTAGGTTTTCTTTGTCTAATTACTGTGGAGCTTAGGGAAAAGGAGCTGGGCTCAGGGCAGTAAACTGACACTTGGGCTCTGTGTGTGGTATCCAGGCAGAGTTTGATGGAAAAAGCCTGCTTCCACTCAACTGCAGGTCACTGTCTGGGACCAGCCCCACCCCCTCCCTGCCCGTACCCACCAGCGCGCTCTCAGCACGGAGCTGCACTGGAGACAGACGGACACACAGACACACACAGAGAACTGCCGGCACACCGCTGACACGGCGTCCTGCTCTGCCCGCGTCCTTCCCACCCCCGTTCCTTTGCTCCAGCATCCCTGTCTGCTCTGCCTCTTGCCCTGCCGCCGTCCTCCTTGCGTCTCCAGTTTGATTCTGGAGCCTCCTCCATCATTCGTGAGCAGGCCTGTGCCTTCGCCGGCCCCTCTCCTCCCTGCCCCCTCCGGCGCCCCGTTTCCTCCGGCAAACGCCGCTTGCCAGAACGCGTGACCCACGCGTTGCACGGGTGGAACGTCCCCGGGGCGTGGAGGGAGGGCGCATCCCTGGTACTCGGACTCTACCCCTGCCGCTCTATAAAATGAATGATATTTTGTAGGGCCATGGGAGGTGGCAAGGGGTAGAGAAAACTCTTAAAAAACAAACGTCTTGCTAGCTTGAGGAGCAGTAAACACTGCTGCCTCGGGCTCCAGGGGTGGGCGATCCCCTCACACGCGTGTCCTGCAGCAGCACCCGTGTGTCACGGGGCGCACAGACAGAACCCAGGGCTGGCGGCCGCTCGTCTCGCCCCGGGGCCGTGTCGGGAGGGCAAAGCGGTGCCTGCGGGGCCGAGGGAGCCCTGCGAAGGCGGTAAGCGGGACCGGTGCTAGTCCGGTAGCGGGAGCGAGCCGGGGATGGTGCCGCAGCAGCAGCGGCAGCAGCAGCAGCAGTAGAAGCAGCAGCAGCAGTGTCTCTTGCCCAGATGACGGGTGGACAGAGGCCAGCTGGAAAAGGGGTGGTCTCTTTCTTCCCCCTCTCGCTCCCCCTCTCTATCTCTGCTGATTTCTCGGCCGGATTTAGGGGGGGTCTGAGGGAAAGGGGAAAAAAATAGTGAGATTTAAGGAACTGATAGGCGATCGCGCTGTGCCTTTTACGAAAAAATAAATATATATATATGAAAGAGTAACAGTGCGGAAGAGATTGCGGGGCGGGGGGCAGGCTTTTGCGCTTCCTCTCCTTGCCGGATTAGGCAGCGGGATGGTCCCCAGGTGGGGGGCAGAGGAGGAAGCGGAGCGGCGCTGAGCGGAGCCTCCGCGGGCTGCGCGGCGCAGGGAGGGAGGGGGCCGGACCAGGGCCAGGGCCGGGGCTGGGCCGGTCCATCCCGCCTAGAGCTGGCTCCGGCGGAAAGCAGAGGAGCCATTGCGCAAGGGACCGCGGGGAGGGATGCGCAGGGCGCTGCCGCCGCCCCACCACCGCCCGCCGCGCTGAGGAGGTGCCCGGAGGACAGCGACTCCCACCGCCCCCCACCCGCTCTCCCCCTTCAGGGCACCCCCCGCCCCGGTACCCACCCCGCCCGGCTCCCCCCCTTCCCTCCCAGCCTCACCCCACCCTGCCCCATTCCCCTCCCTCCGCCAGATGACCACCGAGAGCGGGCAGCAGCGGCTGGAGCCCCCCGTCCCTCTCCGCTCCTGCAGCCCGGCTCCCGGAGCTCTCCAGATGAGCCGGCCGCCCTCCTCCGCCCTGGAGACCTCCACCTCCTCTTCCTCCACCTCCACCTCCTCCTCCTCCTCCTCGGCGGCGGCGGCGTCCTCCAAGAGCAAGAAAGCCAGCTCGGGGCTGCGGCGGCCCGAGAAGCCCCCCTACTCCTACATCGCCCTCATCGTCATGGCCATCCAGAGCTCTCCCTCCAAGCGCCTAACCCTCAGCGAGATCTACCAGTTCCTGCAGGCCCGCTTTCCCTTCTTTCGCGGCTCCTATCAGGGCTGGAAGAACTCCGTGCGCCACAACCTCTCTCTCAACGAGTGCTTCATCAAGCTGCCCAAGGGCCTGGGCCGCCCGGGCAAGGGCCACTACTGGACCATCGACCCGGCCAGCGAGTTCATGTTCGAGGAGGGCTCCTTCCGACGGCGGCCCCGCGGCTTCAGGAGGAAATGCCAGGCGCTGAAGCCCATGTACCGCATGATGAACGGGCTGGGCTTCGGCGCCTCCATCCTCCCGCAGGGCTTCGACTTCCAGGCGCCCCCCGCCTCCCTCGCCTGCCACTCCAACGGCTACAACCTCGACATGATGCCCAACGCCATGGCCAGCGGCTACGAGGGACTCAGCGGCGGCCACCACGTCCCACACATGTCTCCCAACCCCGGCTCGACCTACATGGCCAGCTGCCCGGTGACTGCCAACGGGGACTACGGCCCCGACAGCAGCAGCAGCCCCGTGCCCTCCTCGCCGGCCATGGCGAGCGCCATCGAGTGCCACTCGCCTTACACGAGCCCTTCGGCTCACTGGACAGCCTCGGGGGCCTCGCCCTACATAAAGCAGCAGGGCCTCCCCGCCGCCAACGCCGCCTCCTCCGGCATCCACTCCAGCGTGCCCTCCTACTCCCTGGAGCAGGGATACCTGCACCAGAGCCCCCGCGACGACCTCTCAGGTAGGGGCGCGGAGGGGCGGCGGGGGCGGCGGGGAGAGCTGCGCCGGAGGGGGTTTTCGCCGGCGACAAAGATTTCTCGCGGGGGAACCCCGGACCACCACGGTGTCGGAAAAAAAGACGTGCATTGTCTGCGAGAGGGGAAAAGAATACGCGTGGGTTGGAGCTGTTCTGTTTCGGGACAGGGGGGCTGTGTGAAGGGGCGGCTGTGGGCACGGCTGCGAGCATCACTCCCGCTTGCTCAGTGCCAAGAAGGAGCATTCCCGAGGAAAGCCTGGCTTCGTCCCGGCTCTGTCCCGGTTCGGGCGACCCCCTCCCAGTGCTGGTGACATGTGCGCGCGGCGGTGGCAGCGGGGTTGGCCCCTCCGCCCCGTGCTGCGGCTTCACTTCGCGGGCAGCGCCGCCGGGCACCGCCGCCGCCTCGGTAAACCGCGCTCCGCGGAGACGCGCCGCGGGAGTAACCAAAAAAAGGCGTCAAATATTACCTCTAAACCCTACCGGGAAAAAAAAAAAAAAAAAAGAAAGAAAGAAAAATAAATAATTAAAAAGAAAATAAAAAACCCTCTAACGCCAAACCACCCGCTTATCTCAAAAAATGCTAGAAAGATTAAAGCGGATCGAATATAATTCTGCAACCGGAGGGAAAAAGTTTTCTGGTTGCTGTCTCCCATCCCCTCACCCCCTCCCCGGCCGGTGATTACAGACAATGTCTGCTCAGAAAAATCCGAGCACAAAAATGGGTAAAAGATGTTGGGCTCTTACGGGGAATTTTTCCAAATAGCCCTTTTAAACGTGGGTCCCAGAGGTTAAGCAAACAAAGACAGTCTGGGCTGGACCACACCGAAGAGGATTTTAGCCTGACTTAACCCCTATGAGAGCGGGGTCTTGTTCAATTTTATGGGAATTTCAACAAGTAACAAATACTGGCGACCCTCAGCCCTGGGTCCCCTCCCGCCCCCTCCCTGGGCGCCTGTCAATCATTCTCCTGCCCTTCTGCGAGCGCCGCAGCCTGCCCTGGCCTCCCCTCAGCCCGCTGTCGCCGTGGGGAGGGCAGCCGCCTCGCAAGTCGCTTTGCCGTCACCGCAGAAGGGACGTGGGCTGTCAGGGGAGAACAAGCGGTTGCAAATTTTCCTCCCTTAAAAACAAAAGGGCCAAGCCCCTAAACAGCCCTGATGTGCCTTCCGGGGAGAGGCGGCTGCAAAGGGGGTCGCCGTCTTACCGGCTTTTCCGCGCAGGGGAGAGAGCGGACGAGATGCGTCCCCAGCTGGGCTCCTCTGTGCCCACAGGGTTCTGCTGCTGAGGTTTAAACCAACTTCTCGGAGCTACAGGGCGTCCTTCCACGTGCCTTTTAGAGCCGGGGCGAGAGGCCGGCGGGTTCACAAGGGCATCCCCCGCCGAACTACGTACCTTCTCCGTTAGGAATTTCTGCTTTGGTTTGTTGTTTTTGCTTGGATTTTTGTTTTCTTTTCTTCTTCTTTCTTTGGCTGTTCTCCCCTCTCTGTTTGTGGGCGCACAGTCCGTCACGCAGGGCCCATGGCGCCACGCGTGGTGCAGGAGTGGGACTGGCCCGGGAATCGAGGCTGGGAGGCAGCTGCCCCCTCCTCCTGCTAGACACCTGAGGTAAGAAAGCTGATTCCTGGAAGAGGAATTTTCATCCAGAAACAGCCCAAGAATACCTCTACAAAACAAAAAGCAGAGGGAGAGAAAGCAAGGGTCCTGGTCCTCCCGGAGTTCCACTTCTGTTTCCGAGGCTGGGTGGTTTAAATCCAAATTGTTTCTGTTCAAGAACGGATACAAATGCATATGAACTAGTGGACGCTGTATTAATGTCGACCACCAGCGTCTGTTTCCAGCAGCTCAGATTTAATGCCATCACTTTGCAAAACGTTGTTTCTCCGCTTATTTTCTACAGCTTCAGTATCTGGGCCCAAGCCTTTAGTGCAAACCATACGCAGTCCTTGATTAACTGAACAAAATATTCAAAACAAATTATTTGTTTTATTTATTTTTTAACTTTATTTTTTTTAGTGGATCCAATCCTTATTTGCGCGTGATATGTAAAATCTCTCTGGCACAAATATTCAGAAGAGTGAAAGGAGATGGGGGAAAAGGATCAGAGCTTTTTTTATTTGTACCTATAATCAGCAATAATCTTTCTCCTCCTGTCCCCGCGAAAGCAGTAGCAAGTGAAATTTGCCTTTCCCTTTCTCTTAGTCAAATGAAAAGCAAATTCGGTGGCTAATCGCTGTTGGTCGGTGTATAATTCTCTAGCCATGACAGCGTCAGGGAGGACTTAAAACCGTGAGTTTATATCAGACTCAGGAATAAGAGAGGTAAAAATTGGAAACAGGAGTCTTGGTCCTGCTAAAAGGATTCTGAAGCTGGGGGGCGGGGGGAGCCGGATTTTTTTCGCAGACTATTAAATCCTGCTAAATGATTGAATCAGGATTGTAATAAAGTGCCCCAGTTTATGGTAAGCATACCAGCAGGGTTATTAGAAAGCCGAGGAAATCCAGCGAAATAATCACTTTTATAAAGTGAGCTCTGCGGGGTGAAGGAGGGGACAACGCCGGAGGAGAACGGGCTGTGCGCGCCGCCGGCCGACGCTGCCAAAGGGTTCGGCTCCGCCATCCTGAGGAAAACCGGGGAGATTTCCCTCCTGTTTATTTATTTTTCTTTTTTTTTTCTTTCCTTCCCCCCCCCCCGCCCCCCCCCCACTCATCCTCACTCTCTTGCTGTGTCTTTTTCTACGCCTCGCTTTTTTTTTTTTTTTCCCCTTGACCCTCGGTCATATTTGACAGGATCCCGTTAGCCGAGTTTGACATCCACACGCCAAACCAAAATCCTCCCCGGGTGTACCCTGCGGGCCTTGCTCGGGCAATGCTCCCCTCCCCGCCGGATCCAGTAGGAACTCTGCCAGACCAAAGATCCCAGCACGATCCTACGGCTCGGTGCTGGGGGTGGGGTGACCGTCTCCCATGCGGCCCCCGAAAGGCTGCCTTAGACTGTGGGAAATTACAATGGGAATTTGCGAGGTCATTTGCATGTCGGTGCCACGGATGTACTTGGATTGTTGTTGTTGATGAGCCGTGGGGTGTATCTTATGTTTATGAAAGCACGCACGCGAAAAGGCGTGAACGCTCTTACACACACACACACACATAAATAAATACATACTGTATCAACACACAAGCGGATCCTGACTGGAATTCAACCTGCAGCCGCTCAAGTCAGAAGCAAAATCCTCCCAGGAACGGGGTAGGGAGAGGGAAGAGGAAAGATGGGAATCGGGTTCAAATGGTTGTAGTGCACGCAGGAAAACACGCCAAGTGGCATCGGCTCCTCTTTCCCTCTCACACACACGCACAAAACACACACCCCTTCATCTACCCCCCACGCGGAAGCGGAACATCATTTATAACATACCCCTCCACGTTAAGTACCGAGGCAGGGCGCAGACAGACAGCCGTGCGTGTGTGCCCACACATGAGGGATGCTCCGAGATGCCCGCGAGCCCGGGATGCGGCGGGGCACGTGTCCGTGGGCATCCACCTCCGCATGCCTTCCTCTCCTCAGCCTGATGCCGCACGGCTGTGTAGCCTAGAACCTCCCCGCAGAGCAGGCTCGGGGGCTCGTACGAGCACGGCTGCAGCTCCGAGCCGACCTGCGGGCGATGAGGGGCTCCGGGGAATCCACTTCCCCTCCTCGCTCGGGGCAATGGAACACCCGGTCTATCTGCCCTGCAGCAGGTCAGGATCTGCCCCTGGGGGAGAGTCCAAGTCCTCTGCCAGGAAAGCCAAAGATGAGTTACCAAACCCTGGTAACTCCTGGGGGAGCCGAGACCGGGGTTAAGGGAACGGTGTGCCAGCTCTGCGCAGGCAGCCTCATCCCTGCGGGTGAGGGAGGAAGGACTGCTCCACCCGGGCAAAGCTCTCCGACTTCTGAGCAGCTCTTGTTATTTCCTTCTCTTGCAGTGGGACTGCCTCGCTACCAGCATCATCCCTCCCCGGTGTGTGACAGGAAAGATTTTGTCCTCAATTTTAATGGCATTTCTTCGTTTCACCCGTCTGCTAGTGGATCTTACTACCACCATCACCACCACCAAAGCGTCTGTCAAGACATCAAGCCCTGCGTGATGTGAAGGCCGCGCCACAGCAGAGACAATCAGGTGTCACCGAACAGAGCCGAGGTGTAGATGGACCCACGCAGATTAAATATAATGTGCACTCTGATAGCATTGGTAGTACACGAGTCACTTAGCAAATTTGCCTAAGGAAGCAGTGTTTTCGGTCCCACTCCACCCCCTGAAGGACACGTACAGCCAAATGCTCCAAAGGTCTTACTAAAAGAAAAATGCCATGCGTGATGTTTTGGCTTAGGGGGGACGTAAGCGTCCTTATGCCAAGTCTGACCACCTTAAATAACAAACCGCCTTTCTGCAACCTCCTAAAGAACTGAGCTTTGGGAAAGGGAACAATTCGACATATTTTTATACGAGAAAGTGTCTTTGTATAAGAAAAATAAATGTCTCTGCACCTGCGAGGACTCCCCCTTCTGTTACTGCGTTGGCGGGAAATGTACATTTATTTTATTGTGTTCTCTCCCCGAGCCCCACCAAGGACACTTTGTATGGACTTCAGCACCGACCAATTGATATTATTAAAACAGTATGGTTTAGCCCTTTCGTGTATAGACCGTAAGAAAAGTTCGATTTTTTTTTCCAGTATTGCCGCAATACAGTGTTCTGGTTTTTATTTTTACAAAAGTTGTTTTCTACCACAGTATTTTTTAAAAAATTATTTTAAATAAATCTCGTGTATACTCACACACTATTGCTTTAAAAGGAGAATATATTTGCACTTATGTATACTTTTTACGGTTTGCCAAAATATTTTGATGTAAAAAATCTTTTTCCAATAAAATGTATATAACGACTATCACTAGACAGGCGGTTTTTTTCCCTTGGCTCCTGAGAAAACTCTTCCAACCCCAGAGTCCGAGAGAGTTAAGGATGTAACCCCAAATCCTCCAGTCGCTGCAGGCGGAGGAGGGGAGGAGAGATTGACCCGAGCAGGCCAGTGCCATGCCCGCTGGGCTGCACCTCCCGCCGTCACCCACTTCCCACCCTGCTTTCCACCGCTGCTGGATAGACTTTGAAATAACCGAGGCAGAGGACACAAAAGCCGGAGGGTCGGGACTGCACGATTCTCTCTTCGAGGGCCCTTCCAGGTCTGAAACGCCCTCCCCGCTCTTTGGGGATGCGTCTGGGTGTCCCCGTGTCCTCTTTCCCCATAGTCCCCTCGGAGTCCCTTTGTGCCCCGAGGGGACTTGGCCAGGTAGGGGCGGGAACCCCTGTGCAATGCGGGCTTGGACCCGAGAGGGCATGTCACGGCTGGGAGGCTTGATAAGGTCTGGGGCAAGCACCGGCAAAGGTGAGGGCAGCGAACCGAGCCGGAGGGGAGAAAAAGTGAAAAAAATGTACGAAAGAAAACAAAAAGGGGTCCCCGAAGCACCCCAAGCAAAGCGACTCCTGTCCCCACGGTGTCCCTTGGATGGCGAGCAGCTAAGAGTCGGAGCCGGGCGCCAGGAGCTGCTCGTCTGGGCATCCTGCAGAGCCCGGCGCCGTGCCAGCCCCACGGCCGGGGGATGAGCTCCGAGCCCACCCCGCAGGGCCCGGCCCGGGGGCAGCTCGGCACGGCCACCACCGCCAGCGCAGCCCGTCCGGTCGGACGGGGACACAGAATTGTCCCCGAAACTCAGCGCGCACCGACTCTGCCCAGCCCCGCGCCCGAGCGCTGGAAAAGGGGAGAGAGTTTCAGCAAAATGCTCTGTGCATGTGTGCACACATATAAGTGTGTATATATGTGTGTGTACATATATATATATATATATATATATATATGCATGTATGTATGTATGTATGCATGTATGTATGTATTTACACACACATATATATGAGTGCACGCACACACACACCCACACCCATGTATATATATATATATATATATATAAATTATATCGATGTAATTATACATAGACATAAAACTCTTCATCTTTAAAATACATATTTATGCTCAGACATGCCCTTTTCTTCCCTGAGCTTCTCAGGGCCTGTGATAAATTATAAAGTCAGTTTCAGCGTTTGCTCCGACCACAGTGCTGTGTTTACATTCTTTCCGAGGCAAGCCTGCATGGTCGTAATTTATATCCTAAACACTTGAACGTAACTTGTTTACACAGGAATGACAGGACCTCAAAGAGAAAAAAACTGCCTTTCCCTGCCGGCGGCCGGGCGCGGGGCGCCAGTGCCCTCCAGCGGCCCCGGCCCGCAGCACGCCGCGCTCCGGCGGCTCCGCAGCCCCGCAGCTTCGTACAATGTTTCCACAGAGAATATTTTTTAAAATTCGTATTATTTTTTTCCCCCACCTTCTGAGTGCTGTTATGCACCGGAAGATGTGAGCAATGCTCCCAGTGGCTGGTGTCCCAAGAAAGTGGAAGGATTTGCTAAGGCATCCTTTAGTTTTGGGCTTCTGTGTTCTCCCTTGGTGATGTAAGACTATTAAGGTTCCCTTTTGCCCGTTAAAGCCTCTCAAACAAAGGACGTTTCAGGAGCTGTACTCTTTAAACATCAGTATGTTTCTGGGTGCTGTCAGTAAAACAAGCTCAAACTCTTTCTTCTGAATTTAAGGGTGACTTAAATGACAGGGAGGGAAAAAAGTGGACAGATTTTTAAGTTAATTTGATCTGATTTTGTTTTGATATTTGATTTTATTGCAGTACCTTCTACCCTAGGAATCCAGCCCTTGTTTAGTCTAAAGAACTCCAGTGGCTGCAGAGCCAGTGAGAGTCAGGACCAAGAGCTATGCCACTGTGAGGACAAGGTATTTACATTTTAGCCATACAGTTAAAAATTCCCTGCATCTTTTAACATTTGTTAACAGCCATTGAACATACCCAAATATTTCACATTTCAGAAAACGAAATTCTCTGTTAGATATCCAGCACACTGAGACTTCTAATCACAGCAGCAGTGACGCAGTACTGATCTCTGAGACTTGTGGGGACTTACAGTGTCAGAGAAAGTGCCAGAGAAAGCTGTAGTTTCTAGCATTAGAACAAAACCCGAAATCTAGATGTGTACATTTAGTCCCAGTACTGTGAAAGGGTCCAGGAAGGCAGACCCAAAATTGAGCAAGCATAATCTGGTTGATCTGTAGGAAAACCTGCAGCTGCTCTGCTAAAGTGAGCACCAGTGGGTAAAGAACATGGGAAGGTCTGTGTCTCTGCAGCTCTCCATTACTGCTCTTTTCTTTGACAACAGTCTATTCTCTTCTTCCTCTTTTTCTCTTAATTCCTTGCCTGCCAACATGTCCCTGACTGCTTTGTTTCCTATGATTTGATTGTAAGGAGTTACAAGATACTTTTTTCCTCCTTTAGCATTATTATAACCTAAGTAGCATCCAGCAACAGTCTCACACCTCTGCTGTGTCTGAAAATAAAGTTACTGCCAACTTTTAGCCTAGGATTTCAGCCCTCACAGTGACTTTGTCCTTTCAGGTGGACTCAAAGGAGGGTGTGAGCAGAGAACTTCTAGGTACACTTCTGGTCTGTCCTAGTGAACAGCTTGCATATCCAGAAAGCTGCATGAGCTTTTCCAACCAGATCAGTCAGTCTAATGCATTAGTAATGCAAACTGTGTCTCCCTAATGACCCCAGGCCGCCACAGCTACAAGAAAGCTACAACTAAATTACAAATAGTTAGTCATCTAGACTGATGGCATAGCTCACATTTGGTGAGGTGCTGAGGTAAATGGATTGAACATAGTCTAATCCAAACATTTCCATTATTAGAACACGCTAGGCAGAGTCTCCGTGGGATGGGAATGAAATCACGCTGGAGTGCCTCAAACAGTTTGCGTGTGATCCACTATAATCTTACATATATATTTTCTCCATTCTCTGGTTTCATCACAATCTTACTGCCTCAGTGGAGGGATTTTGCTTGTGAGGGTGTTTATATTACACAGAAAAAAAACCCCACTCAACCACTTGAAAGCTGGGATCATTTGAGTAATCATTTTAACTTTGGCAAAATTAGCCAGATGCTGAGATATCTTATGTGGGATGTTGAATTTCTAGCTGGTATTGGAGCAAAGCATTCTTTAAAACAGTAAGTTTATCAATCCCATTAAATCTTCTTGCCCATTTTTCTATTAAAACCAACAGTAGATGAACATCTTGCTGCATTTTGTCTCAGCTGGCAAAATACCTGTAGCCAACACAATATTTTCAGTTTAGTGTGAGTTTTAGCCTGCTTTGGATGCAAAAAAAAAGTAAAGATCTTTTTTAACTCAATAACAATAAGACTGATTTTATTGAACTAGAAAGATTTGCTCATAACATATACATGAGGTAATATTTAAATAAGACTGTTCAATAAAATGCTAGGTATGTCACTTAGAGAAAGGAAGGTGCTGATTTCAATTATAATTTTAATATATTTTTATATATTTTAATAATTTTGAGCACTCCCATTAAAGTCAATGGGATTATGCTGATGCTTAGAGTTAAAAGTGCTTTGCTGAAGAAGGATGATGGGACTAGAATTAAACACTACAGGTTCCTCCTATGTGCTGGAGCTGAGGTCTGTATAAGAAAAAGAGTAGAATATACCTGATTCATACACAGGATGAAAATTAATTCAAAACATACTCCAGCTTTGAATAGAGATGTACTCTACAAAACCTGCTGGCATTAATCTGCATGAAATACTGCCTTAGCTAGTAAGAACACCCGGGCTTTATTTATATATTGAGCCATTTGATAGATATAAATGAAGAAAGAGGTAAATAGAAGCCAACATATTTTTGAATAAAAGCCCAGAGGTTCTTTCAGAGTTCAATGATCTTTGTGTCTAGATTATAAAGAATTCAGAGCAGCTTCATGTGACTTGCCAACTACTGAATAGAGCTCCAAAACATCTGTAATATTAAACAACTTCAAGCCTCCTTTTTATGCTTGTTTTCATCCAGCAGTGATTTATAGAAATCTATTGGCTTCTCCACTGGTCTTTTCTAAAAAGAAATATGCAGGGAGGAGGAGGAGGTTTTAAAATATGTTGGGACACCGCTACCAAACTGCAGCTGGAAATTAGAGATATTTTAACAGTGGATTTAGATTTATTTAGAAGATTATGAAAAAATGCTAACTGCATTACATTGATTATTTTAAGCATTGCAAAATGAATTTGTGGTGGTGTGCAAAGTACCACTGAGTTCACAGGTAATTTGATGTTTTTAGGGTGATACAAAGAGACTGTGCTGCTCTTGAGGAACAGGATTTCTTGGACTGGATCCCCACTGGTAACATTTTCCTTGCAGTAGAGTTGCAGCCCATTAATTCTTACTGTCCAAATATAGGTAGCATTAGTTTAAATTGGAAGTTTTATAACTGATTTAGTTGAGCTACTGAAATCCCTTATGTACACAATCTTATCTCATTTGCAGAGATCCTCTTTGGACTGGTTTATACCTGTCTCTATTAACATATACCAAACACATTTTACTTGATGAAAAATCTCTCTAACTAGTTTAAAATTATTCCTTGAGACAGTGTCTCATGCGCAACAATTTTCTGATATGATGAAAAGTGTGATTTAGTTCAAACTGCATAACTGGTGTTTATGGACACTCCATTACTGTAATCCCTCTTTTAGACATGTACAGCTGCAAGTTGCAGCAATATGACCAACTTTAAGCTGGAATCATCTCCCCAAAGCTGATTGAAACTAAACAAGGCAGTGTCTGTGACTAGGTATCCTTGTGTTAAAGGGCTGCAGTTTTTCCCTATGAAATAGCTGAATGTTAGAAACTGGATCTAAAGCATGATAAATACTATAAATTTCTGGATAATCTTGCTTGTGGAACAAAGACCTTAAAATCAGAAATCAGGCCTTGGGACTTCTTGAATTTATATTTTTTTGAGTTTGTTTCTTTCAGGGGGAGGGGAATTTTTTTTTAATCTGGATTTTTCCTTGAGATTTGTTGGCCACTGGTGGCTTGCAGAGCATTTTCTGGTGGCTTAAGAAAGTTATTGGGTTATAGGACAGTGTTTCTCATCCTTTATGCTGGAGAGAATATGAACAATTGAGAGGGGGAAGATACAGTGAAGATTAGAGTCAGCAATAGGATTCCCTCTTCCTTTAAAAAAGGAATAAAGAGCCTTCAACAGGCTCAAATTAAAGATAAATTGAAGTTACACAACACAGAAATGTTTCTGGGTTCTTCCACTTGTCTTTTGGCACTTGGTCTCTTAATGTCAGATGGTCTCTTGGCCATTAATGAGGGCAAAGCAGAGTTGTTCACCACAGAGGAAAAGGGAGCATCAGAAAAGCACTGAAGGGGTGTACTTTGACTCCAGGTGACTTAACAGGCAGGGCCATAATAGAGACGGTGAAGATTCCAGGGAGCAATGTGAATGTTATCAAGTTGGGGCAATCATTGATAAAAAAGGTTCAAGAATGGGAGAAACATCTGCAGCCATGATGGGAAGATCCACTATGTCATAATGAAAGGTGGAATTATTAAGCACCTAAAAAACAGCTATCAAGTTCTACTCTTCATATCATGTGCTAAATTCTGCTTTCCTTGTAGTGCACCCCCTTTTACTTTCTGAAGCAGAAACAAATCTGCACTAGCAAGTGGGAACATTTCAATACATCAGTATATTGGTTTTGCTTAGTGTGAGGCAGCAAGGACTAGTGGACAGGAAAAAAGCAATAGCTGAAATAAGTGACCTCCAGTAAACAAACATAAGCTTGTTCCAGGGCAGCAGAGGAGTAGGGGGTAGGAGGATTCTGGCTTGACTACTCATTGAAGGTGTCCAGCGTAGTCTGAACAAGCACAACCGGAGTGCAGGACTCAGCCAAGTTGCTCAGCAGGCTCAGAGGCTCTGTCAATAAAGCAGTAGAAACTGTTTGATGAAGCTTATCTTAGACACAGGCACATCTGAAGCAATCCAGCTTGCTCAAGCTTCCAGCAGTAGGCAGTATGGAAAGACATGCAGGGATGGTAGCTCTTCAAATTTCATTTTTAAAAGCATTACTTCTTCCATGGAAATCAACCAACAGTCTGAATTACAGAAGACTACTTTATCCCTGGATATGTGCCATTTCAGGCCTTCTCAAAGATGGCACATGCTCAGCCCTGACAACATCCTGGGAAGTGCAACTGGCACATTGCAGCCCACTGCAGCCTCCAGACAGTGAAGCCAGATCTAGCACCCAGGAGAGAAAAGGACCACAGCTCTGTGCTTGCCTTCAGCAAGACCATGATGAGGACAAGGATGGACCTCAGCTGGAGCACTTTATGCCTGATGTCAATCTGTTTGTGGTGGCAACAATGGTGAATATCCAAGAAGGTGGTGACAGCAGCTAGAGTCTAATCTTTTGCTGTCCCCTTTCACTTTTCCATGCCTGTTGATTACCCCAGAAGATTTCTATGTCTGCCAAATGAGCTTCATTTCAATCCTAGGACATAAACCTTGCTCCCATACTACTTCAGACAATGGCCTTTTTTACCAAAACCATGGGGCAAGGAATGACTGTGAGTGATTCATACACTACTGTTTCTGTATTATATCTATATTATTCTATTATATTATTCTATATTATATCACCAGATACACAGACCTCTGCAAGCGCTTGAAATTTCCTCTACTTTTCCCACTGATTTCCTCCTTGTTGTTACTGGTGAATTGCTTGCACTGCAGTCCTACTACAGGATCAGGGTTTAATGATACCCCTTGGTAAAAGAAAAGACATCCACGTGTACTTGTTTCCCAGATCTGAAGAGAAGAGCCAGAATTATAAAAACTTTTTTTTTTTTCTTTTACTGTAGCCTTCTGATTATGAGTTCTGAGCTTCTAAGTTCCCACCTGTGGGAGGAAACTTCCGCTAACACAGCATTTGAAGGAAGGGGTCAAGAGACAAAATGACCAGAACAGATGAGGGCAGGCTTATAGCAACTCAGCATATCAGACCCACAGGAGATGTAGGGAGGAGCAAGAGAGGACACACATGGGATTTAGCCCAGCAGAAGTGGGCTACGTCTTCTACCAGCCATTACTGTATTTGGTTAGATCCTTGGCCCCATCCTTCAGACTTCGAGGGAAATATGATCAAAAGTCCATGTTCTCATGGAGTGGAAGAGCATCTACTGTAAGCAGCTGACTTTCGTCTGTTCCAGGAAAGCTCTGCTGGCTGCCTCTTCAGGGATCTATCTAAGAGAAGTACAGAAATTCAGACATCTGAGTTGTTTCCACCTGCCCACAGTTGTTTCTGGCTTTAAGTACCCCCAGGGTCCCCAGGCAGGAGCCACACTCCAGGGGTGAGGAACAGAAAACAGATGGTCATATGAAACAGACCATCCCATCTAGGGGCATTTCAGGACATATTAATTAGTCAGGAGCATGAACCACAACAAAACATGGCGCTCCTTCTATATGGAAAAGCCTTTGATGGTTGGCTAGTAATGGCTAGAAATGAGACAAATCCATAGTGTAGATAGGCTCTAAGTATGCCAAAAAGACCCATGTGCTGGCAAACATGCTATTCAGCTTGTTCATTTCCTGTACACTGTTTGAAGCAGACAGAGCCCTTTCTCACTATTTAGTTCTTTGAATGCAGAGTAAAATAAAAACAGAAGAAGAAACATGCAAAAGTTCCAAGCTCAGCACTTTAGGAGGCACTTGAGCACAGGGAGAGCAGACAGAGGACCCCCCAGAGCTGGGAAAGCCTCCACTTATAGCATATGTTCTGCATAGTCTGCTCTGTGGAGATGTTAATAAATTTGTGTCTTGCCCACACAGCTGTCATTCACAAGGTCACTTTTTTTTCCACCAGCAAGAGGACCTGACAGCTCTCTCATGTCCCTACAGACACAGACAGTATGTAGAAGCCTATAAAAAACCCCATCTGTCTGTGAAGTGCACACACTTTTATGTTCTTTCAGGTGGACTCATGTCATTAAGAAAATGTAGCAAGTTCCTCATCAGTCCAGTCTCAAAGCCCACGTGCTCTAGGAACCTGTATTTGGAAGGGGAACAGAAAATTGGTGGACTTTAAAAAAAAAATTAACAGTCTAACATCCCCTGCTTGCTCATGGTGAAATGTCTCTGGAGGGTGTAATCTACATCCTGAATGTCCTTCCTTGTTTTAAAAAGACAGTCATCACCTGTAATTTTGCCAGGACATTCATTTCCCAAGATATCCACTTGGCAGTCTAAGAACTTCCGATTGAACTCAGAATTTACTTCTTTTCCAAGCCCATAGGTGAATTCTGCACATACATAAGATATTCTTTCAACCTGCTCAGCCTATTCCACCCCAGGTGCTTCAGGAGATGCCAGAAATTTTGCAGCAGGCAAGTCTGTCTCCACACCAAGCTCTCTTAGGGTGAGATTTGCATTCATATTTGAACTCAGCTCTTGGCCTCTCTAGCATCCTGTTCTGGGGGATACCAGAAGCTGCTAGTTAGTATTTTTAAAACACACTTCTTTCTGTGCATTTTGTCTGTGTTTATTTTGTCTTAAATGCCAAGACAGAAGCTCTTGATTAGTCTTAATTAGTTTTTTTTTATTTTTAAGCTATTTTACCACATCTGCCCTTGTCCCCTTCCTGAGGCAGCTCAGCACCATCTTCAGATATCCTGGCCCCTGGCTTCTTACTGTGATACCTTTAATTCCCACAACACATAAAATGAAAACTGCTTGGGTAGGAGACTGCATTTTTCTGTAGCATACATATTATGTATATATATATATATATATATCTCTTAACAGAAAAAGTCAAAATAGGCATCTGAGGAAGGGTGATGTGATGTCTTGGAGGTGCCGTTTTTAGAAGAACATGACTCAACCTCTGCATGCACACTTCTCTCCATCGGCTGTAAAAGAGCTCAGATGACAGGCTCGGGTGAGGATGTCTGCTCTGTGGTTAAGGGACACAAATCCTGGCCAAGATGCCAAATCCTGAACAAGTAATAGACAAAATCGCACTGCAGGATTCAAGTGTGACGCTGTGTAGTCCCCACCACTCTCCACAGGAAGCAGAAGTTTCTGTCAAGCTGCCTTCAGTAAGACCCAACTCTTTTTCAGAGTTCATATCAAGTTCTCCCTGACACATATTTTGTCTTCCCCTCTACTGTATCTTTTCCTGCATGTGCCACCAATTTACCTCTGTCTGCCATTGTATTGGGCCATTGCCTGCTTTGCTGAAGTCTCACTGACATGCTGCCCCCAGTGAAGCACTGGGCTTTGACTAAAATAAATAACTTCATCAATTTCACTTCCTTACTCCTATTCCCCTCTCCAAACTGCCAATATACTTGTTAAACAATACTAGGCATTAGCACTTCCATGCCAACATTTTTTCAGAGACAAAAATTTGCTATTTTTTCATGTCTGTTGTCTCCAATTTCTTAGATATCTTTCAGTTCATGGTTTCTCATCATGTGACAGCCTTAATTTCTTTAGTGAACACTTAACCAAGATCTTATCAAAGTTCTTTAATAGAAGGATGTAGGATGCTGGAATTTTGGTTTGGTGTGTTTTATTTGTTTGGTTGGGATTTTTAAAATTTTTTTTATACAATAACCAGGCTGGAAACATATAGATGCAATTGAAAGAGCAATTCCCAGAGTGTATGCATTGCTTTTCAGGCCCATGGATAAACTTCTCAGTTACACCAGTGAGAACTAAGAAATCAAGAAAAAGCTTTGTTAGTTTGGGCTGATTACTTGGGCATACTTAGCTAAATTGAAAGAAAAATCTGCTAAAAATGTTTTGGGAAATTTACAGTCTGATCAGATATAGTATTATAAATATAATAAGCTAGTATTTTCAATAACAATGTCATTTATAAAATGTCCAATGCACCAGAAACACTACATACTTGCAAATACCAGTATTTTGCCACTGAATGCACATGCTAATGCAGTAACAGTGATCTGGAGAACCCAGTAAGAGATGAGAATGAGAAAGAAAGCCAACAGAAATGAAGAACCCATAGAAAATTAAGAATTAAAATTATTATGAGGTATGCCACCATTGTCTTTCCTCGGTGTTATTTTCTGTACAGTGAAAAGCAAAGGAGGTGGGTAGGAGGAAATGCACAGGAAATTAAATAAGGGGGTTCTCAGGTTCCCCCAGAAAGCAGTGCCCAGAGCATTGGGAAGCAGCTGATCATCCCAGTGCCAGCCTGTTTAGCCCATGAGCTGGCATGTCACCAGCCCCATCCGGACCCAGCGCTGACAGACATTCCAGTCTAACACCATTTCCGACAGAAAGACACAGAGCTGTGTCCTGCCTCTCCCAGCCCAAGAGCAGAGGTGCCAAGATGATATGGAACTTGCCCAAAATTTGGGAGGGAAGAATGAAGCTTAAGTCATATTCACGTGTGCAGGCCTTCTTTTGTTATTTTAACCCAGTTGCCGAAGCAATGTGTTCCTGTTGATTTTTAAACCCTATTTTGTTTTGAAAAGACCAGACTGCGTCACTGGATGGATTCATTGTCTGGTTTCAGAGGTCCCAGGAGTGGGGAACTTTCAGCCAGCTTCCAAATCAGCTCAGCAAAATGAGGAGACAAAGGGATTTGAAACTAGAGATCTAGTCTGAAAGGGATGGTCCCCATCTGAAATGAGGGAGAGCATGGGGAAGGGGTGCCCAAGGAGAGGCTGCAGAGGCAAGGGAGAGCAGCAAGCACGTTGGCCATGGAGGGGCTGTGTTGATATTGCAGATGGATACTTGCTCTCATCGTAATCTGGGGCTGTGGCATGCTGATGTGAGCAAGCCTTTCACAGCTGTCAGGGTTTTTCCTTCTTTCATTTGTGATTCTACATTTTGCAGACCCAAAATTGCCTGGGAAATAGGTCTGGGGAAAGCATGACATCTCCTTGGCCCTGAGAGGTGCCACTGAGGAGATGTATCACCAATAATGTGTCTGGAAAACAGGGAAACCCAGAGGAATGACTGCAGGAGAAGGATGGCTTTACAAAAAGCTAGACTACAAAGAAAGACTTTTAACCTATGGATGGGGAAACACATATGGGATTAGGTCTGGGAATTAGGTATGAATAAAGAAAAAGACAAAAGAGAAGTGATCAGCGTCATTCTGACAGAGAAAGAGAATGGGAAACCCAAAGAAAGGAAAGCATTATGCAAAAGG
The DNA here is from genome assembly GCA_003676055.1 of Chloebia gouldiae. Classification (NCBI taxonomy): domain Eukaryota; kingdom Metazoa; phylum Chordata; class Aves; order Passeriformes; family Passeridae; genus Chloebia; species Chloebia gouldiae. Next base: position 6,391,458 of record QUSF01000013.1, on the reverse strand, counting down.
CAGGGTAGGACAGAGGGAAGCTGAGGAGGCTGGAAGGAGTGAATAAAATTGTGATGCTGGGAAGGCCTTCCCAAATGAAAAAGGGAAGATAAGATGGCTAACCTGCAGAAGGGGAAGTCCTACACTGCAGGAGAGAAACAGCTGCCAGTCCCTGAAAACTCAGTCCAGGGAAGGAAACACAGAAATGCATGCAATGGATAGGCATGAGGGGATGGGGAAAAGACAAATCTGAATGGAGGTGAAAATGATCTTTCATTTATCCTGGATAAGTCATTTGCTGCTCATCCCTTTGGAGGTTTTATTTCCCTCTCTCCAAGACATATCTAGGTGACTAAAGGCATATCAGATCCTTACTGAAGTGCATGTGGTTTCTGTGCTCAGAGGGACATGGAGATCTCAATATATGGTATCTCCTATTAAAAATGGGTTTTGCTACCACATGAAAATGCATTTAGTTTGCATATGGATTACATTTGTGGCTTCCTTCAAAGATGAGCTGTCATAACTGTCTCAGTATTCCTGTTTCCCTTATACCTGTAGTCTGGTCATAGAGATAAAGTCACTGAGAAAGAATATAGATTTTCTTCTTCAGAAAAGCCTTACTTTTGTCTTATCAGTGAAATAAGTACATCCTGTGCACAGAGACTAAAAAAAATTAAAGAATCCAAGCTGCTTGAGACCTCAGCATTGGCTTAGCATGCCAGATTATTATAAAATGGCTTAAGTAAATAAATAAAATTGCATTGTCCAAAAACTCCTTTCTTGGAAAGCTTTATATCCAAGCTCTTTATGCAGTGAAGGTAACATTAACATCTTCCTGGTCCTTTAAAAAGTAGTCTGTTACATTGCCATAAAAAATGTGGAGAAAAGATACTCCAAAATTATTCCAAATAAGGAAAATCTGAAGTATAATTTATTACAGCCATAAATTCTCATGTAAATGTCAGCAACCAGTAGGTCCTGGATTTCAGTGATGGCAGCTCTCCTAGTAGGAAAGATACAGTGTTTAGTTTGAGACTGTAAAAATGCTGATCTGTAGCCTTTGGACAGCCAGTATTCAGAAACTGCCTCCTAGCCAACGAAAGAGACTCCAGTGTGACAGATTCCCATTAGGATTTGTGTCATGGCAACAAAAGCATTGGCAAAGCAGGGTGGTTGGCGTGGGACACTGTGTGTTGTCTCAGACCAACCTCAGCTTTCATCTGGGGAACCCTAGATGCCTGTACTAGGGAAGCCATGTGCCACTTCAGCAAGACAATAAGTCTAGTGGCTAAAATTGGAAGCTGTTTGTCACTCATTGCTCCCAGGGCTTTTGGGATCTGCAATATCTTGAGGCACCCAGTTTGGAGAAGATTTGAATTCAAGTGCTGGTAGTGGAGGTGCAGAAGTAACAGCAGGACAAAGGCAAGCAGAGTGCTGAAGCCTGTTTCTGCCCTTGGGCTAACCTCTTGTGTGCTTTTTATTTCATTAGACCAACATATTTCACCCATGCTTTCTTCAGCCCAGGGGAGCAGAGTCTTTGTGTCCATGGCCACTTGCATGCCCTTCTCTGTAGTTCTGTCTCTGCCCTTACCTCAGCCTGCTCCCTGGCATGCCTGAAACAGACTTTGCCTTTGCAGCAGGGTAATTCAGATGCAAGGCAGGAGGTTATTTGCAACAAAAAGCAACACCAAGGTTAGTCCAGCTTGTACAGCACTCAGTTGTAATACAACCTGCCAAGGTAGAGATGCTTTTTACTATCAGAAATAAAAATAATTTATTTACAGGTTGACATTCTCAAGGTGAAGAAACAGCACGCATTCAATGGGAGGAGTGCATCTGGAGCAAGTAACAAGGATGCTCTTCTTTTCCTCATTTTCTTGCTTCTCATCTCCTTTGTTTCAGGATTATTCTCTTTCTATCAATACCTCACTCCCAGCAAATTTGAAACCCTTCCCTGTTCCCTTTCTTTGCAAGACCTGTACTCAGTCCCAAACCCACAGTTCCCAGCAGTGGTGGGAAGGAACAATGGGGCTGGCTCACACACTCAGCCCTCAGCCCTTTCCCTGACACTGGTAGTGGCTCTGTGACTGCAGCTGGCCCAGCTCACAGGTTGTGGCTAACCTGCCTTATAGGTGAGAGGATGTCTTTAGAACAAACATTCTGGAGATGCTTACCAGACACTTTGCAGCAGCATGGCACAGTCCCTCCCTCCAGGGCTACTCAGCTGGCTTTGGAGAATGCAGCCTGACCATACAGTATCGTGCCATTGACTTTGAAGCCAAATTTCTCACTGATTACTCTTTTCTTCCTCAAAGCTGAATGTTTACAGGCAGTAAGTACAAGGTGCTCAAACACTCTTGCAGTTCCTTCCCCCCACCCTAAAAATGATTGGGAATTTTTCAGTGAGTACCCTTTCATGGTGGTGGGTGCACAAGACCATTAAAGAATGGAGAAAGCTGTATTTTAATTTGGTGCAAAGATGTCCAAAAATTAAAGCAAAAATCCAGGGAGTATTAGGTACAGGAAGTGACACTGTGAAGGTAGGTGATGCAGGGAGCACCCTTTAGAAGGTCCTCCTCATTCTGGGGTGGGGCTTTGATGACATTTGGCACTCACTGAAAAAAGTCTTGTCTGCATCAGCCTATTGCTCATGTCAGCAGCTTGCTCATCACGTCAGCCTCAGGCCCTGCTGGGGCCCCAGGGTCATAGAGGCAAAAGAGTTGCTGGCTCAGATCTTCCTATGGGAAAGCAAATGCAAAGGTACAACTTTAGGGAAGAATTAGCCCCTAAACTCTAGAGGAATGATCAGATACTTACAAAGTGGTCACCACTATTTTTGCAAGATCAGCCTTCCTGTACATTTTAAATCTATGCGCTTAGAGGTGACAGCTTTTTAATTCATAATTTTCATTTCCAATCACCATATTTTAAAGCTGGTGTCCTTAAAAAGCGAGGTGTGCTTGAGTGAAGGTCTCAAATCTTTCTTGTTGCTTCTCCACTTCCCCTTTCTGCTCCTGTCAAGGATGGCTCTGACTGCTTCAGCCTTTCTTTTGAATTTAAAAACACAGATGTAAGCAGATAATGAGGCCACAGGAGGAGAATCCTTCAGGATGTCTTGTTTGGTTTGGAAATATTTAAATGTCTGCTGCATTTCCTTTGAGCACAAGGCAGGAGTCTGTGAAAGGGCACTGCTCCTTCTGCTACCCACAGTACTGCTAGGGGTGGGAGAGCGTGCGTGCATGCAAGCATATGTGTGCATGTGCACATGAGATGGTTTCTAATCTTTTCAGCATGGTTCTTTTGCCTGGGATAATGCAAAACATTTCTGTAGGTTGCATTTCCCTGGAGGAAAAGATTTTAACTCTAGCAATTCAGGTGAAGGTTGTTCTGTCTAAATAGTCTGCCAGTTTTGCATTATTGCACTGAATTAATAACTTTCTAAATCACAGTGAAGAATTATTTTTTTTTGTGGTATCGATAGGTTTAAGTGCTTGTGGCCATTATGAATGATAGTTGGTTGTTTTAGATTAAGGTATCATAATCAAGGGGAAAATTTGGTAATTGTGTCATATATAAAACAGTGAATGGCAGCTGGATGAACCGCAGGATGATTCCTAGAATCAGCGTCAATCACCTTTACAGTGTGGGCGATGCAGTTGCCCAAGAAATGCTAACACAGAAAGAGAAACCTTCCTCATTTTTCTCCATGAAGTTAAAACTGTGTTAGAGGCTGCTCTTGACTTCCTACTGACAAAAACCTTGTGGTCTGACTACCACCGATGAGCCCTGGGCAGAAGTGGAATATAACTCTAATTAAAAGGCAAGGCCACTTCATGGCAGACAAATGTGTACAGAAGATCAATGGGTTATACCACAAATGAATAAATTAATTTAATATCCATGGACTTTTCATAAGATTTGAAAAGTCAGCCACATGCAAGCCATGGCTTTATCCAAAGACAGCTGAGATCTATAGAAACTATTCATAATAAAATGTTGTATACAGAAATATTCAAAAGAATTGGCAGTATTCATGCTAGAAAGAGTTGTGCCATTGCCAAACATGAAAGATCACTTGTTGGCTTCACTGTCCTGTTTAGGCCCTGCAGTTCAAATTTAGAATATAACTATCAATATATAAAGAGCAATAGAATAAATTTGCAATACATAAATAAGAGAAAATTACAGTCTGATCCAAGAAATCTAATGATTTTGAGAATTCCCTGACCATGACAAATGTTTGTGACATTTTGAAGTGATTTGTTTGGGCTTTCAGAAACAAGATTGTTTCAAAGAAGCATAAGTTACAAATACCATTGCACACCGGTTGTGTCCACATACACTATCCCAACATGTGCTTTTAAGCCTCATCTTAATTATGATTTTTTCACATATGCTTGAAAGTAACTGTCTTTTATTGCCTATGCCATTGTATGTAATCCTTGCGCACTGACATATCAATGTTTTTTACTTATCGTAAAAAAATTCTCAGCTTCCTTTTTTAGCTCATACATTTTTGAAAACAAACTAGTGGAAGGATGAAAACCTTCAAATGTTTTATTTCAATTTCTAAGGAGACAATAACTGTGAGGAAATGTTTTTAATGTAACTTATTGTATTAGTGGAGACTGGATTGTAAAGAGCATTTTTTTCTACTTCAGTTCATTGTGCCAATAGCTGAGTGATGCAGCTACTCTGCTGTTAAAAATAGCAGTACTATTGCAAGTTTAAAGCAGGATACCACAAAATGCACTCTACAACCACAAATACATTCCAAAGTATTGTTGCTAGTAAATAAGTGTCCTGGGCTTGTTTTGTGGGCAAGTCAGGGATAAAACCATCTGCTGAGGATGGACATTGGATGTGAACTCAGTGAAGATACATAGGCACGCAAGCCTGCACACACACACACACACACACACACACACACACACACATACATGCACTCACACACACATATAAAAGTAAATATTTATTAAATGGATGTCTCAGTGTCAGCCCTGCTCAGTATGGTGACATGATCCAAGTCTAGAAGCCACAGCTCAAAACAAAACAACCTGTGAATACTTGACCTGGAAGCAGTGAGAAATTCTTCTGCAATTCACTGATCTTCTAATCTTTAACCCTTACCAGCTCCACTGCTGGCATCTGCATGAATGTTTGAGACAGAGCTTGAGTGGCAGAAAGTGAGATATGATATAATTATGTATCTCCAATGGATTAACTGCCTTAAGAAAGAGGGCCAGATGCAATAAGATGTGCTCTGAACAAGTGGAGAAAAAAACCTCATACAGTACGTGCTGCTCCCAGAAGGGTAAAAGAGAAAGAAAACCTTTGAAACAGCAAAGATTGTTACATTCAAATTGCTCCTTTCCAAGCCTGTAATTTCTCAGCTAGGTCAAAACAGAAAATGAGTGATTACTGTTACAACTGGCATACACTCTGCACTTTGGCTGCATTTAAGATACACAACATTTTCCAGAGAATCATGTTGGATAATTTGTCTTGTGTATTTTAAGCCTTTTTCACATGTCCTGAAAGACATAAGCAATAAAATACCTTAAGGAGTGCAGTGGCTGCAGGGCGGGGGGAGGCTTGGGCCCGGTGTCAGGGCACCTGGGTGCTTTCCTGACTGTGTTCCCATCTATCATACAGCTCCAGATGGATTGCTGACACCAGTACTCCCCAGCTTGGCTGCCTAAGGCTCAAACTCTCTTTGGCAAGAGTAATTTCCATTGTCAATAGTAATGTTTATCTTCACACAGAAGAAAAAGTAAGTGCACCTAGACACCCAAGTCCAGATTGACAGGCAGAAATAAGCACTGTGGGTTGCAGAGCTGAGCTCCCACGGGGTCAGTGTGTGGTGCTGTACTCGTTTGCATATCTGTGCTGCCTAACTGGCATGGTAAAAAGAGAAGGTCCTCAAAGGAGTCTCACAGCAGGAAATGCACTCTGGTTCCAGGAGGGCCCCACATTTGCAGTGCCCTTATGATCCAGGCTGGTCATCTGCTGTAATGGGCTCTCACTTCTCCTTGCCTAGGCTACTTTCTTATGGAAAACATATGAGGAGAAGGAAGCATTGAGGATTAGAGGGGCTCTCACCTTGTGTTCAATGAGTGATCACACACATACATAGGAAACCAAATACTGAGTTGCCCAGACCAGACCCAAATCTGACTTCTCCCAAGGGGAATCCTGTCTGTCCCCACTGTCTTCATACATGGGCTGGGGACATTGGGCTTCCACCTTTGGCAACTATCCAGTATTTTCCTTACCCCAAATTATGTGGTATATTCTATAAATTTCTTTGAGCAACATTTCCCTGACTTCTTTTATTATATTAAAATCCCCCAAATTCATTTAGATAACCCCTAGTTTAACACTAAAGAAGCAATCATGTACAAATATTACACCATTCAGACATCTTTACACACTTGTCAAACTTGAAATACATGCTCTGGCCACATTAAATTCAGCACCTTCCCACTTTGCCATAAATAAATAATTTTTCTTAAGAGAATTTCTCTTTAAATTCCTGGTCACAGATGTATTCCTTGGCTCAAATTTAGTTACTGCTATTAACTTGGAAATGGATAGAAAATTTTAATTCTGCTTTGTGAAACAGAATTCTTCAAGTGTGATTCTAGCCAGAAGAATGAATGTAAAAGTAGAATTCTAGGTTTCACTGTCTTTTTTTTCTCTCCATGAATTCTGATTAGCTTGCTGGTAGACATCTTTTTACCTATCACTAATATGGAGAATTCAGACAAGTGCTGAGAATCAGCTTCCCTGTTCAGGGAGTCATGAATCTATAAGGTCAGAAAGGACTGCCTGACACAGGTGAGGGGGGGACTAATGAGGAGAAATGTTCTTTTGGACCTGTTACTTACAAATGAAGATGGATTTGAAAATCTGGGGCAGTAGAAATTTACCCTCACTGGAGAAGCACACAGTTAGGTAATATTTAAGCAGATTGAATCCACACAAATCTATGGACTCTGATGGGCTGCAGCCACGAGTGCTGAAGCATCACCGAGGGATCATGAATGTTGAGCACATATCATTATGAGACCACTTTTGATAATATTTGGAAGGTCATGGCAACTGGGGAAGTTCTCAGGACTGCATAAAAGGGTCACTGCTAGCTTCAAGAGGGGCATTAAGGATCACCTGGAGAACCACAGTCGCACCTTGATCCCTGCGAACATGATGAAGCAAAATATCCTGGAAATCATTTCCAAACACACAAGAAACAAAATTCAGGGTATTCACTGCGAATTTATGCAGGGGAAATCATGCCTGGCTGACCCGATGGCCTTCTAAATGAAGCAACTCAGCTGATGATATAAAGTGATTGGTGACACACCAGGTGGGTGAGGTGCCTTTCAGAGGGACCTCAATAGGCTGCATAAATTGGTCAACCTGAGCCTCATGATGTTCAGCAAAGGGAATTGCAAAGTCCTGCATATGAACAGAATAACCCCATGCACCAGTAGAGGCTGGAGCCTGGACAGATGGATATCAGCTTTGCAGAAAAGGATCCAGGGGATCCTGGTGGCCATCCAGCTGCCCATGAACCAGCAATGAACCTGCACAGTGAAGAAGGTCAACAACACCCTGGGTTGCACTAGGAAAAGCATTACTGGCAGGCCAAGGGGTATGATCCTTCTCCCCTATTCAGCACTGGTGAGACCCATATGCAGTGCTGGGTCTGGATCTGAGATACATGAAAATTCCAGAACAAGTTCATCAGGGAGCCACAAAGTTGGTGAAGGACTGGAGCATTTCTCATATGAGGAGAAGCTGGGAGAGCTGTGACTATACATTCTAGAGTAAAGAAGTCTCAGAGGAATCTCATCAATCTGGAAAAATACCTGAAAGGAGGGGAGATGGAACCAGATCCTTCTCAGTGGCACCCAGGTATGGGATAAGAGAAAATGGGCACAAACCGAAATACAGGAAATTCCATTGAAATATAAGAATAAAAAAAATGTATTTATTTTTTTACTGTGAAGGTGGTCAGGTACTATCACAGGCTATCCAGTGAAATAGCAGAGTGTCCCTCTTTAGAGATACTCAAAACCCAGCAGGACATAGGCCTGAGAAGTTTTCTGTAGCTGAAACTGCTTTGAACTAGATGGTGTCCGGATCTACCTTCCCACTTTTGCTTTTCTGTGAGCCTGTGACCCCTGCAATCCTTTTGTCTAGTCTCATGCTGCACACAGCCATAGTTTCATTCATGGCTTCTTCATACACACAAATTAGACCTGTTAACTGAACAAACTCACTTTCAGAGAAGTGTGTGCATGTGGCTATAAGATTTCAACTGATGGCAAACCTGTTATGCCCTTGATGGAGTTATACGCCAGTAATTTCCTTTGCCATTAAGAAAACACCCTTCACCTTACCTAGTCATCATCTTCCTCCATTAATATTTAACAGCTAATAATTTAAAATTTCAATCAACTAAATGAAGCCCTCATTTCTGCTTGTGCAAAAATACTGCATGCACTGAGTTGAAACATGGTACAGCTGACTTAAACTTTCCAGATGTTTCTGAGGGTGAAACATGACCAAGAATTGGGGCCAACTATCTCTTTCAGACTGAGACAAGTAAAGGAGGGGACAATGGACAGCCAGTCTAAAGAGAGAAGTGGATTGGCTGAGAGAGAACATAATATTTTTAAGATGTTTTTCAAAGTAAAATTATTCCCTCACTAACAAAATTACCACCCATTTGTTGGAAAAGGTTTCCAGTTTGATATGCACTTCAGGAGCTGATGACTGCCCCTGTCCCTTCCAGTTTCTCCTGCAAGTCCTCTCTCCCTCTCCTTAAAGCCACCAAACATTTCCTCTGCTCAGTTATCAGTCTCTTGCAGAGAGTGCAATGCAAGTTATACCCTGTGCTGTTGTGATGTTCTTGAAGATTAAAAAATAACTGTATAGATTGTGAAATCCACAAGCCATTTAATCTGCCTTGAGAACACATATAGCTTCCCACCCATCAGAAAGGAGGGCATCTCTGTTAATTGGAACCCTGATGTTTCAACCTATTTTTGTGAAACAAAGGCACACATAATCCACTGCTGAAATTATTTCAATAGCAAACTCACATTTTCACTTCTAATAGTTCACTTTGCAAGCAAGACTTTGTATTCCTAGTCCTCTGCCATGCTGGTTTGGCTGGTATCTAATCCCTACCACAATACTTATTTTAGTTAATCATCATTGTTTTTCTTTAAACAAACCCACACTAACCAGAGAGGGCATTAAGTACATTATTTCTTTTGTAGCCCAATATCTCCATCTTATGGTCATAGCATGTATAAGGACTCAGCTTCTCAGTATTCATTCTACCATGAATTGTAGTGCAGACTATGTAGCAGTTAAAACACAGTTTATTATTTTATCTGAAATAGGTGGGATCTTTGTGCATTTTTTCAACTTTTAGGATTTTTAAACTGAATGCTACTATTAATTTTTTTTCTTAGGGAAGGGCTAGTAGAAATTACTAGTGATTAATAAACCACATCAACCTACACTTGACTACAAGTACATCTATAGGTACTGACCAGAAAACCATGAATTGTCACCACTGTGCTTTTCTTCCACAGAATTTCAAAGGAAGAATTAAGTCATGCCATATTTGCAGTATATTTGCATTAGTGTCTGGAACCAAGGCCACAAGGGCAAAATCAGGAATGGATGCATTGCTAAAGCTTGTTTAGTGAATGGCTTAGTGCTGTCCTAGGTTTGCTACTCATGATCTACACAGACTAGAAAGGCCCAATTGAGCAGAGATCAGAGGAGACCTGGAGGAAATGAGCTTGTCAGGAAACAGCTGGTAGTAGAGAGATGTGATAGACAGCAGCACTGATTGCTCTCTCAAAAATGCTCTCCACCATGTATTTCCATGGTGATATGGCACACTGTGCCTCACTGAGAGAAATTTTATTTGTATGAGATTAGAATATCAGCTCCTATCTCCACCAGAAAAAAAGGACATAAATATGCTGAGACCTCAAGATCACATAGGAATCCTGAAATCAGACTAGCATACCAGCCAGGTGAGGGAATTTGCCCTACATCCATTAATGATGCAATTGATAGTACATCTTTTCTGTCACATGGTGTTCCTGTTCTGTCTCTGAATGGCAGCACAATTTGATTTTCTGGAGAGAAGGAAAAAACCCCAGTGATATTGGGCCTAGCTAGCCTCAAAACATAAACTGTTTTATTTACCCATCTATGCCAGTCTCAGCAGAGAGCAGGTCAGAGAATGTGCAAACAAATTATCCTTTCAGGAATGTGAAAGAAAATCTATTTCTGCCTCAAAGGTTTACTCTAATCAGACAATCAGGCAAGAAGAAAACACTGTTTTGTTTACCTTGTCCACTTTGGACTGCTGCCTCTTCACATAATTCTGAACAGCAGAACCTTCTAACCACACATTAGACCAAAAGTTTCTTCATACACTAGAGAAATTAATCAAAAGTTTATATTTATAAACACCATTTGGCTAAATCTGCAGCAATAGCGCATTTTGATGTGGGAAAACGAATAATTTTGACATATGAGTTAAGCACTTTCTGCCAGTCTTAATGCAGTCTAATGAAAATGGCAAACCCACACTAACCTAAGAGGTGAGGGAACTAAGTACAGGTGAGGGAATTAAGTAGACCATCCAGCTTGTCTACCCACCACAGCTCTTCTCTTTGGTCAAGTAAACGTCTGTCACCAAATATGTTGCCAGGACTGCTTCTAATAATTTAGGATGTATGTTATGTTCCCATACTACTCAGCAGTTTTGTTTTGAAATAAGGTCTAAACTTTTTCCAAGGTTAATTTTAATCCAAATATCATTGCAAAAGGAGCATTGAGGGAAATTGTATCATAAGGAAGCACACAGATTCCTGCTGTCATACAGTGCCTGTGTGGGCCCAGGAATAGGAAAGACTCTGTAAGTGGGATGTAATACATGTGCTTGTTTATTTAAAATATCATCCAGCTACTGAAAATCTACACAGTATGGATTACATTGAATTGAATCATTCCCAATCCCACATAAGTAGGAGAGACTCCAGAATGGCTGGGTTCCATGATGCATACCATGAGGTATGCATGATTGACCACTTCTAAAAGATGCAAGCAGCATATTCCTGTTTTCAGCAATGCAGATTTTCCTTAAAATGAAACCTCTCTACCTGAGCTTTATAAAGAGAATGATGAGAAAATCAAGCAATGGGAAGCCACTACTTCATACTTTGCTTTGGCCAGTATTTTTCAAGCAAAATTGAATCCCGGAAATCTTAATTTAGTCCAATATTTACAAGAAAACCCATTTTTGATTTGCTGGTTAGAGCAAAGTTGTGGCAGGTGCCAGACTCACAGTTTTCCCAGCTCTCTGCAGAGCAACTTGGGTCCACACTGCTTTGAATGCCAGTGCAGGACCATGCAGGCAGCCCAGCATGACAGCCCAGATGGGACCTTCTCACTTAAGTCTGTATTCTTCATGTGTCTGTGGCTGACAAACAATTTAAATGATCTGTGAGTTATTTCTGGTTATGGGGCCTAGAGTGACTCATACCATATCTAAATCTGTGCTTGACAACAGGCAGGAATAAAGTTGAACCATTTCAAGGCTCATTCTTGAATGAAAACGAAACAAGAGAATAAAATAACATCAAGTGTAATAGCAAGAAAGAAAGGTGGATCTAAAAGAAGTATGAGGGAAGGAGAGTTGCCATTACAAGTATTCCTTAATTGTAATGTGGTAAGTTACAACATGGTGCTAAGTTCCAAAATCACTTGCTTCCATGTATATTCCACACATACACATCACAGAATAGCTGCTATACCTACCAAAAAAAAAAAGCTTTTTTTTTTTTCCTAGTATATAAGTTGCTAAAAGTAGTCAGTGGCCATTTACCACTGTCAGAAAAGCTGAAACATCTTTTGCTTAAGCTACAATGCTTTGAACCAAGATGCTAACCAGCTTTCTTTGATTGCGTCAGTAAAAACAGACAGCTGATCTTCCTAAAAGACTGTGGGAATCATCATCCCTTTCCCAATTTAAATCTTATTTTCTCAGTTTGCTATAGAGAAGTCACATATGGGAGAGATCCCATAGCACAGAGTCTGGAATTCTCCCTGCAAAGTCAGGAAGGACTTGCAAAGGGTGGATAATACAGGCACACTTCTCTGCAAGACAGACTTTTAACCTGACATAACTCCAAACTTCCTGGGCATTTCTTTGGTGATATTCACCTTTGTCTTGTGATGCTAAAAAAAGGTAAATAATAAAAAATAAATAATATAGAAAATAAATAATAATAAAAACTAATATAGAAAAATCTGTTTTAAAGTAAGTTTGTAACAAAATTTCAAACTCTTACAAGCTCTTGGTGTTATAGAGAGCACATTTCTCTTCTACATATAAATAAGGGATCCAGGGAAAGTGCAGTCGATTTATTGAGATGGCTTTCTTTGAAGAGGTGAAGAGAAAAACATATTAATGGAATGAGATAAAAACTGAGCCTTCAGCTTACAGTATGTTTTAGAGAATGCTTCATACTTAGAGAAAATGTGAAGGATACAAACCAAAAGTAAATCTAAGGAGTGTGTGCATGGAGCAAAGCACACTTAGAGCTGTGAGTGTGAGAAAGCAGTGCTTTGACAACTGGTGAAGCAGTGTTTACATAAAAGCCTTTTCCCGAGGAAATGCAACAACATCAAATAACTGAAGGGCAGGGGCCAAGGCCACACACTGGATCCTCACAGGTGTGCAGCTCAGAGTTTACAGGTTTCTTAGCCACCCTCACAATGAGGGCCAAGAAGGATTTCCAAAGGCAGGTATTGCCAAGCGCTGTGGTATGTCTGGAGCTGAATCTTTTCACATGACAACTGCTTTTGAAATCTCAGCATTGCACTGGCTCCAGGACAGAGGGGACCTGTGGTGGCTCCAAGCATTGCTGAGGCAGACACCCAGCACAACTGGGCTGCCTGAGCAGTTGCAGTGCTTACACATCCACAGGGCACTGGGTCCAGTAAGGAGCTGCCTTTCTGAAGGGGCCCCGAGAGCAGCAGGGACAAGCTGCAGAAGGACTGGTTCCATAAGTCCTTGTCTTGCCTTCATCCTCAGCAGGTAAATGGGCCTCTTTGCCCTCCCACGTGAGTAAATCACCTTGCATTCCCCTGGCTAATTCAGCTGGAAGTGAGCTGTTGGCAGGGCAGTCTCTTCTTTTTATTCCCGCTGTCTCCATCCCCAGGTGCATTTTCCCAAGGGTGACTGACTCGTGGGCGGGGGAGTGGGCAAAAAGGCAGAGTGCTTGACACTGGGAGACTTAGAGCAAGCAAGCAGTAAAGAAACACAAATAGCCCAGGAGGTATACAAAGGGTTTTCCAGGAATATCATTAAATGTGGATTCTGAGGTTCTTTAATAGGACCTAAAGCAACCAGTATTCCATTTCCATGCACCTCATGTGTGTTTTGCATTAAGCATTAGTCATGATCATTCAATATTTAAGCACAAAGATTTCATGTATTTTCTGACACACGTGTTGATGTTGGATGTATAGTTAAGATATTCTAAAGATTAAGTGCTCCTGTTAGTGTTAGCAATTTAGAAGGCACACAGCTATTTCCTCTTGTCTAAATATGTGATGATGCAACAGCCAAAATAAATACCCCCAAACACAATCAGGTTGAAGTGCCCATAATATCAACAAGAGACAGCTCTTATATTAGAAAAATACTGCTTATAACTGTTTGGCTGGATTAGAGAGAAGAAAAAAATGTAAGAGTAGATCCAATATACACTCATAAACCATTGCATAGGAAAAGGGATAACTGCAATTTAATTTGAAGAATTAAAGAAATGTCTTTAAAGATCAAAGAGATGTCTTTAAATTACTAAATACAAGCAAAATATTTACACTTATATAAATAAATTCATTCAAAAAGGCATTATTATAACTGAGTTATTAGAGCTAATTATAGTTATAAAGCTCTGAAACTTTGTCTGCTGCCTTTAGAGAAACACAATACTAAGCAAAAATCTAAAGTGATGCCTTGGCCCAAAAACACATTCCCTAGCTTGGGCCATCTGGGGCTTCTTTTGTGTGAGGGAAATGCCTGCTTGGTGCAGGGCATGTGTGGTGGGAAGAATTCACACACTTTAAATTGTTCTGCTATGGAGCATGACTGGCATATTTGGGAGAGAAGTAGGCAGCATGGGAAGAAATTATGGCATCTGGGGTGGTGACCCATGTGGTAGAAAACCTCAGCAAACCAATTGCATGCACCCTTCCCCGTGCAAGACCAGGAAATTAGGGAAGCACAGAAGCCATCAAGCCATTTTTCCACCCTTGATTCTCTATGTTTTAAGCAATGTCTATGGCACAGGTGAAAATCAGCACCACAGAGCCTGGTGGTGCAAAGCAAGAAGGGTTACAGTGGTTACACCAAGTGTGAAAGCAATTTTGTATTGACCTGTCAAATAAGGTGGAACTGCTCCTTGCCAGCCCCAGTGAGCACCTTTCAAATAGTTGCATTTTATAAAATAGGAGGGCTTTCAAGAAGTGATTTGAAGAAGGAAATGGAGGGCATTGACATACATTAATCAGGAGGCAGCATGGAAAGAGGCCCCGAGGCAGGACTGGGAAAGCAGAACAAAAGGAACAGTCATGGCAGATCACCAAGGGCAGGAAAGAACACAGCAGAAATAAAAGCACGATTTTCAGTAAGGTAAGACATGCAAGGGGCTTAAGGAGTTCAACCACTTCTGGAGGGGAAAGAAGAGATGAAGACAGCATAGAGGTGAAGAGCCAAGGAGACAGGGAATGAATGGTATGAGGTGGTGAGCTTGCTGGAGGGATTTGGAACACACCAAAGGACTGTGAGCAAAATGGGGTCAGCCCAGAGACTTGGATGTGATAACTGGAGGCAGAAATTACCAGAGAAATTCTTCAAGCGTTGGCAGAGGGAACAGTGGGAGACTATTCCTGTTGGAGCACTTGGGAAAGAAAGCAAACACAATTTAAGGCAGTCCAGGATTAAGTGAAAAGAGAAAACTCCCACTGAATTATGTCACTTAACCTTTAAAGAGAAGGAAAAAAAGAAAACAGGAATGTCAGGGTAAGAAGAGCTCAAATCAAGTACAGAAAGGGGCTAAGGGTAAAAAAGATACACACATACATGGAAAAAATCTTAGAAAAAAGCCTTTTGAATGTCAGGAACAGAGCTACTGGAAGAGGCTTATGGGACCTGTGACATTCCTGCATCCCCTCTGCCACATGGAGGTAGCCCATGTTTTTAGTTGCATGGGCATGGGGCTGTTGAGTGGCTGCACACACACGTGCATTCCCTTCCCACCCCATCCTCTGTAAGGGGTGTCTGCATCCAATGTTACTGGGGACCTGAGATGTGGCAGGGGCTCCGCATCCTAAATGCCCACCAAGGTTACCCAAGAAAGCTGCCAAGCACTGGGAAAACAAAATACAGCAAAACTGGTCCCAGCACAGCCCCTCAGTTGGCTGGTAACTCTAGGCCATGTCTTCAGCCCATATAAGCTGGCATTGCTCCACAGACACCACTGGAAATGCTTCGACTTTCAGCAGTGCTGAGGAGCTGACCCTGTGTTCCCATCATTTGCAGGGAAGAGTATGTGTATCTCTTTTCTGTGAGCAGAGTCTGAGCTCAAACCCTTCACTGAGAGGCAAGCTGAGCACTGTGCTAACAAAAGTAACCACTCACCAGTAATTTAGTAATATGAAATTCCTTATATTTTCTTTTAAAATATTTAAAATAACTACTGGATACAAGACTCTTCAAAACCTGCTTTATCTCCCTCCATCCCTGCTTTGCATTTCTCCTCCCAGCTGGTGATGAGGTCCCAACAGTATTTTTCATTTTCTTTTTTTTCTGGTTTCAACACTTACTACTTATTTCGGAAGTAACCTTTTTTGGCATCCTCCTCTAATCAGGTCATTAAACCTGTTTATTCTTTCATTTAAAACAATCCCCTAACTTAAATAAGCATGATAGATAGCTCTGTTGTACAATTTCTTCATTTTACAGCAGCTTTGTGTCACTTTTTATCAGTGGAAACACAGATATACCCTTTCTTTAGGAGTTTGAAAGCTAAATAGCTGGTGCACATCTGCTTAAATTTAATTTGAACCTATAAGCTCCAAACTGAAAGTAAAATGAGAGTGAGGGGGAATTGCTGTTTTTAAAAGAAAGTAGAACAGCAAAGTTCTCTCTTATTTCTTATTCTCCTATGTAATTATTAATTCCCCCAGACTTTCATGAAAGTCTCTGGAATCTGTTACTTTCATTCCACTCTTTCAGTTTCTTTTATCTTCTTCTCTACAGCTCCTTAGAGCTCTGTTACACCATATATTCTTTTCCCACTGTGTATTACATTAATCCCCCCATCCAATGAACACCTGTAAAATGTAATTACCCCTTTCTAAAAAAAATACAGTTGAATTTTAAAAGTCAAAACCCTGTCTAGTTAACAACAAAGCTTGTTTCCAATGTGATGACTTAGAAGAAGCCCAATAACATTACTGTTAGTTCCTGCAGCTCCAGCAGTGACTGAGAGCTCCACAGGGCTTGTGAGCAATTGGAAGACAAGAAGGTCACTCAAATCCTTGTAAAAGCCACCTACATGACCAGAAGGAGCACAACTGTGAACACAGGCTCTGCAGAGAAAGTGTGAAAAAGAGGTGCACAGGGGAAGGTTGAATCCCCACCCCTCAGCAGGTCTGCTGTGAAGAGACCAGGCATGCAGCAAGGCATTTTCTTACACTTGGAACAGCAGCAGGTCAAAAGCCTAGCTGCTGTGCCCACAGCAGATATTTTCCCCTATTCCTTCTCCCTCACTGAGGATAAGTGAGCAACCTGAAATGTGATTAGGACACTTATCAGCAATCAAAAGTACCCCTTGAAAACCATGAGCTGAAACAACCCCAGGCCTTTTCTAGCATGGGACGTTCCAGCTGGATTCCCAAGTTCAGGCTGTCCAGCTTTGTGTGTGAATAAGAACAACCAAGTCTCAGACAACCTAAATATCCTCCTATAGAAACGAACACCCTACTCCCCTGTGGGGAGAGGCTGAACAAAGCTTTCATGACCCTTTCTAACAAAACCAGCTTCTGACTCAGTTTTTGGCAGATGAGGAAGAAAGGAGCAATCCTTCTCAGTGGGAGGGCTCTGTCGGGGGAACATCAGAAGGACCCACCAGATGGACTCTTGGACTACATCTAAAGCTTTCTCACATTTCTTTTCCTTCCTCCCCGCCCTCCTTCCCCTCACGCACGCACACTCAGTTTACCTCTTCCCTCCTCATCTACAAAGTGGCTGTTCAAAGCTCCGGGGACGGTGAAGGATGCCCACACGTGCACGCAGGAGCGCGGCGGCTGCCACTCTGAACATGCCGGCTGCGGCAGGAAAGGTCTCGGAGACCGGCCGGCACAGCAGGCAGCAGACACATCTTCCTCCTCCAGCCCAGACCCACACTGCCCATTAATCCCTTTGGACCAGGATGGCCCGTGTGCCCTACAGCCAAGCCTCCTCCAAAGCCTCTTCAGGCACAGCCTGGGTGGAATGGGACCTTGCGTGAATGTGCTCCTTCCAATAGGCAAGACATCATGCAGGCAAGGCACAGAGCATGCTGTTCCTACAGACCCTCCTATGCCACCATTTTAATGCAGTGAAAATGGCAGAGGAGAAGGAGAAAGGAGGACTGAAAGAACAGCTCTGAGTTGATTGCAGCAGGATTTGAGGCTTATTTAATGAGCAAAATTACTCCCGGATCCTAAATTATTATGGTTTCCTCTTTGATTGAATGCTGGTATTCCTTTAAGCTTTTAGAAGAACAAATATGATTACAATATGCATTTGATAAGTCAGAATTTCTGGTTCTTTTCCACGCAATTTACCTTGTTAATCTTTATTCTCTCTCAAAACAAACAATGGTTTGATTCTTCCTCATATTGAGGGCATTAGCTTGCTAACAGACTGAAAAGCATCAGTTCACCATTTTGAGCAGATCTATTTTCTTCAAGTTCTTGGCAAGAGAAATCCCTTTGCTTTAGAAGACAGTGAAGTGCCCTGTCTTGTCTTGTTATTCCACTGGGAACAAATCATTCTTTTATGTATGCTTTGATGTTGAAATAAAAGGGGTTTTAAATACCATTTCACTGGACTGGTTATAAAAATGCTGTAATTTCCTTGTTATTTGTCTTATTGGAAGCAAGTCAGCAACAAAAGCACAAATACCATATACACAGAAACTTCCTAAAGACCCCTTTTATCCACAGTACTGTGCTTTATTGAAAGGCTCCCAAACCTATTGTCTGTGAATGAAATGTCATTGTTATTGTCTACATGTTGTTATTCTTGCTCCAAGCCTGAGTATGGACATACACATTAACCTGGTCATTCTGCAATAAATCACACCCTCACTCAGGCACAAATTTAACAGGAGAGGTTGAATGTGGTGCAGATTGCGTGTTTCTAGTCATGTTTTGCACTAGGGGCTGTACAAGGCTCCTGTATTTGGCCTTGCCAACACTAATAGTCCTAGAAAGCACCTTGGTTCACAGATACTAACGTCCTGTTTGCAACTCCAGTGGCACCTGCATAGCAGAGGTCAATGGACACATGTGTGAACATTTACAAGTCATGCATTAAATCCCACTTGGATGAAACTGGCGCACGGCATAAATTCAGCCCACCGCAGATGTCTTGAGTCATGAGCACAGTTCATGCCAAGAAAACTGAAGGCTATTAAAAACACCTTTTATGCAAAATTCAAAACACCAAGTCTTACAACTTGCATGCACTCGTACAACTGCATTGACTCCTACAAGGTTTCTTCCCACTTAGTCCAGCAGAAGCAAGGGAAGTGTCAGACCTTTCTATTTATCTTCATTGCAGAGTTGTACAGAGATGTGTACAGACTTGTGTTCAGATGCAGTGCAACAGAAGGCATTGTTCTGTTACCTCTGTGACACTGCTCTTAGAATGTGTTAGCACTTCCACTGCCAAAGCCAGCATGACTCCCCACTGAGACATAAAGTGCATGACATTATGCAAAGGAAGGTAATCAGACTGCTAATTCTTAAATAGATCTTGATGAAACGCAACAAAAAATCAGTGTCAGGAAGAACAATAGCCACAAAAGGAAGAGGAAGATGCAACTTTTATTAACTTTTTCTCACAACCACAAAGAGTTCCTCTTCTATAATCTGCTACTATTCATAGCAAATAGGGTAACTCCTCAGACACTTATGAAACACCACAATCTAATTGTACTGTTGACAGTACAAGTCAGTAAATCTTGGACAAGATTCATAGTGAAATTTCAAATAAATTGTGGTTAAGGATGTGTATTGGTCATGGACTTAAAACAGTCATTGAGAAACAATGACTACCTTAAAACACAGAAACAGGCCTGCACATGCTCCTGCAAGACTAAACTGTGATAAATTCAAACAATCCTTTTGCTTTGTTTTGCAGCAAAACTTGTGCCAGAATCACTATGGAATTAACTGAAATAATCTCACATTCATATTCAGTAAATCTATGGATTGACATCCACAGAGGGGGCAGGAAGGTATGGCTGTAAGAAGATAAAGAGAGGGAGTGGAGAAGGGAGTGTGACAGATTAAAAATATCTCGGAATGCTTTGTTTCACCTTTAGAAACCACATGCTGAAAAGAAAACTTATAGGCAGTTATGCAGTCCGGGCTATAGGGGGCTGTCAAGAAACATACAGAATCAACCACTTTTCATCAAATCTGCATTTGCGATCAGTAGACACAAGATCAGTGAATCAAGGCAGAAAGACAATTTATTTTTGGATTTTCAAAGGCTTCTTGATGAAAGACCAAATAGTAAAAGCTTAGCTATATAACAAGTAACTCTGTATTTTACAGGTCTTTAAAAAATGCTTCATAATTTTTAGCTCGTAACATAAGCGTGGTCCAAACCAGGCTTAATTGTATTAAGAGTACAACAATTGCAGAGCCAATTTTAAACACAAGAAGCTGAAATACAAAAGAAGTCCAACAAATTTTAAATGGAGAGCAGTGCTTCATTGTCAGGGACCTCACTTAACAGGTGTTTTTGGTATTTGGTATCCCAATATCTACACGTCCATTGGCTTCTCTGAGAGGTTGAGCTGCATCTGAGGCATGTAGAGACTTCCCAGCTTGTGGTAGAGCAGAAAATTCTAGATTTCCAGGTTCTTTAGCTCACTGAATAATACTGTCTCTTCTAGCTCATGCAGTTCTTCTCTCCTTGGGAGGCATCTTCTAATTTGAGAGGAGAAACAATTTTCCTGGTCTCTATCCAGTCTGGGCTGATTTTGCCTCAGCCTTGACCTCTGCTTTCTTCATTTCCTACCTACAAAAGGGAACACCAGACTCTTGCACACAGCTACCATCATACCACTCAAAAGGTGTAAATTTGAAATGGGTAACATGTTAGTGCCTGTAAGTTGCAGTATGGGATGGAGCTGGGCAGCTTGTCTCCAGTATGGTCCTTTCTCTTCTGCTGATATTTATCTCAGTTGGCTGACTCATGGCGGCCCACAAGAGAGCCAGAGAGGGACTTTTTACAAAAGCATGTAGTGGCATGACAAGGGAAAATTGCTCTAAACTGACAGAGGTTGGGTTTAGAATAGATAATGGTAAACAATTCTTTACCTTGGGGGTGGTGAAACTCAGAACAGGCGGACCAGAAAAATCTGTAGACATTCCCATCTGTGGAAATGTTCAAAGACTGTTTAGAAGTGGCTTTGAGAAACATGGTCTAGTGGCAGGTGTCTTGGGGGGATGGAATGGGATGATCTTTAAGGTCACTTCCAACACAAACCATTTTATGATCCTTTATATATCCTAAGTGCCTTATTCTATACATAGCATTGATACATAGATTAATGTTCTTTTGGAGTGCTTGAGGTATCTTCTGGTACCTCTGCAGGTACTGTTAACTTCTTCCAGAACTTTTACAGTTTTCCAGGTTGAGAAAAGCATGACAAGATCTGCAAGGAACATTGCAGTAGATTCCAGTAAAGTGAGGATCAGGCCCAGAAACACAGTGCATTTCCTCTGGAAAGGAAAGCCCCCCACCTCTTTCACTATTAATATACCAGACTTGTGTGCTTTGTTTTGAGCCCAGTTTCCTAAGGAAGCCAGGCCTATGCAGTCATGCTGTGTCTGTCTGTTTCTGTTCCCCACTCCTAACTCTCATTAGTTGTCTTGACCAGATTTTTCACTGGGGGCCAGAGTCTCCAGTACTTCAAGGTTTGCTCTGCCTCACTGACCAAGAGGAGAAAGGTGTTTGTTGTCCTTTATGTCTCCCCTAAGGGAAAAGCATTATCATATGCTTTTTCTGAGACAGAATCCAGAGGGGAAGAGACCTTGTGAGGCAGGTTAGCAGGAAACCAGGTTGTGTTAGTTCCTCTGCTCCAGGAACTACTTATTTAGTTTACAGCCTCCACAGGAAGTAGCCAGCAGGACAGATACCATGCAGGCAGTGCCCCAATATACCTTTTTGAAGTTGTACATGTCAAAAGTTACAGATCTTTTTAGAGATCTGAGAGGGTACTCTGTTAGCCTTTGAAGTCTGAAGATCATCTGATGTTTCTCTGCCAACCACCTCTCCATCTGTGCAATGTCTTTATCTTCTTGTGGCAAGAAGACTTTGGGGTGCACTGGAGGACCTCCCTTGCCCAGGTCCACCCTGCCTATACAAATCAGGCCTTGCAGATCATGCAGGCATTTGCCTTTTTGCAGATTCAGCAGATGGCAGGGGTCCCCAGTCATGGTAGCAATTTGTATTCACCTGCTCGTGTGTATTCAGCACAAATTAAAGGAAAATGAAACCTTAAGGATCCAATAAGAGAGCATTTTATAGCCAGCCTGCATAGAGTGAAAAATGCACACAGAAAAATGCAGGAAGTCTACTCTCAAGAGACCCTTACTTGTTTTACAGCCCTCTATTAATCACAGCAGAGTATTGTCCTCTGATGTATATGCAAAAAATCATCAGTCTTTTTTTGTGGTGTAATGATGCTGCTTTATCTACTGCCTCTGCAGCTACATATAACAAGGACATATATCCATGCTTAAAGAATGAAACACGTATTAACAAGAAAAAACCAACAACCCATAATTCAGAAGTGCATTACAGGTTCCTTACAGGATCATATCTCGTCTGCTTTGCTTAACAAACATATCACGTAGACGTATCTATCTTAAGACAGACATGATTATTCATTGCAAAAATGAGAGCTATTTTTATGTAAAGCAGAAACTAATGAAGAAAGAAAATGTATTGAGAGATTTTTGGCTATGAATTTTTGGGTTGGGAATATGGTGTTTACATGGCAGTTGCTTTGCTGGATACTGCCTCACTGATGGCTTGTGGCATTGATTTATTGACATTCCTGAACTAGAAATTAAGGTAGCCTCAGGGGAGGATATCAACTGACCTGTAAATTGGAACATGTGTTTTGGGTTCTTTCATTGTGTATTTTTTTTTTTTTAAACAGGACTTCTGAGACTGACTTCAACTTTTTCCATATAACACAAAAATTTCTTCCACATCCCAGATGTATTCAGACCATTACAATAAATTAGGACAATGGACTCATGCTGACTTCTGTCAGCGGAAGATCTAGCTTCTGTGCTTGAAATTTTTTTTCCTATACAGCATTAGAAAGAAGAGCTACCTTTTCTTTTTCAACAACTTTTTCCAAAATCAAGATTAATCTCAAGTAACGAAATGTGAGGTCAGTGAATACTGTATTCTAGCCAGGGTATTAGCGAGCTGGTGAAAGAGCATTCTCACGGAGCTGTCTGCCACATCTGCTGATGTTCCACAACAGAAGAGACTCTCCAAAGTCCCTGTCTTGAATTACCCCTACACCAGGTTTCTACCAGTCTGTCAAATTTTATCTGAGTCATTTACCCGCCCACTCTGACAGGAGCGTGGGAGCAGTGAACAAAGGGCAGGCATCCACTGGGAACACAGCCAGAGTGAAGACTGACAGGCCATGCTGGGCCCTGATGATTTGATACTGCATTTTCATAACCAAATTGTGAGGCAAGGATGCTGCCTGTTTTTACACTGGCAGAATTCATCCCATGATGGGGCCTGATACTGCAGGGAAAGAAAATTATGATGGTAATTCTGTCATCCAGGCTACTTATGAATCATCTGCTAGGCATTTTTGAGGCAGAAATGGTATTTCTGGAGCAGCAGAAACCTAAAGCCAGGAGAAATTCAAGGGAACAGTTCACATTTAGGATAATTTCCAGTGGATATCAGTGCCTGGCCACACTTCAGCCACCAACCATGGCAGATAGCATGAGCACTTCATGGTGTGGCCAGCCCTGATCTCAGCATGGTTTGGCAGATCTCCTGTGAATCCCGCCCAGGCTCCACACCTCCTCCTGCAGGGTCAGATACCAGTGCTGGTCACTGACACTGCCCCTGCAGCATCACTCCTGTGCCTGCACTGCAGCTTTTGGCTTGTGTGTGATGCTGGCAGCTCATCAACAATGTAGTGCCTGGGATATAGCTGAGAAAGACCCATGTCCAGTGGCAAAACACCAGTGTCACAACAGCCAATTATCCCAGAGAAGGGCTCCACAGTACCTTCACTCTGTTTTTATCCTTCCCTCCGGCCTCATCATCAGGGTCACTTCCTGTGCACTCATACCAACAGGACAACACAGAGAAAGCCACCTTTCAGTTTCAATTTTCCTCGCTAATGAAAAGGAGGCAAAACAAACCCTAACCACTGTATTCTCCTTATAATTTTTGCAATAAACCATTTTCACACATTACAACACTGCCTGACTACTCTCAATCATCTTAATCTGATTTCCCATCTCTATATTAGCAATCTTTGTTTTACAGAAAGACCAAGTTCCAGTGTTGTTTTAGCATTTTTTGGGCTGGTGGATGTGGTACTTGTTCCTCATCCCTCTCCAGTCCTGCAAGATCTGAAACAAAGTGTTTTCCCCTGTGAGACCTTTGCATTAATCACAGTGCAGCATAGGGGAAGCATGAACTGCTCCAAACAACAGCTAGACCTGTCTTGGAGTCCTTATGATAAATACCTCACTGGCCTTGAGTTTCTCTTCTCACTGTAGATTTACCGTGTCTCTGCAACAAGGAAATTAAAATAGCTTTAATGTGCAAAACCATATTCAGTCAATATAAGAGTTTCTTCTTTTTCCTTTGGCTTTACAGATATCTACAGCTGTACCAATACCAGGTATTTTTTGCTTCCACTGGTGTGGATTGTTCTGAAAAGCACCTGTTTGAACAAGCACTGGAAATTAAAATTTTTGTTTACTCAGTAAACTGAATGCATTTGCACTGAAACTAGAGCAAAAGGAAAATAGTGGTCTTGATCTCTTCCTCACCACCAATACTAGAAGGTGAAGGAAATCACAGCCTGTCTCTAGATCTCCACCTCCAACATCAGACAAAAGAAAACAATTGCTTTCCTTGGAGACCTCACAAAGAATAAAGCTGTAACTAAATAGACATCTCAGGCCAGGAACTTTGGGAATAACTCTGTTATTGTTACAGCAAAATCTTCCTTGATGCTGAAGGAATTTCATGTGAATGGAAAAGACTCTGAAAAAGCAGCTGAGATAACAGCAGGACACAATTCCTAGGTTGCTTCCACTGCTGCATCTCCAGGGCTTGCTGGTTCAACCAATGCTTTCTTCAGCCTGATGACAACAGCCAGCCTTTCCTTGCTGTTTTTTCTTGGTTTTCTTAAGTGACTATGGCTGAGAGCCTCCAAGGCTGGGCATGGGAGAGCGCTCGTGGCTTGAGTTATGGACATCAGGATAGGAAGAAAATCTTGTGATAAGAATCACATGCCAGCATTTATTCAGTCATTATATATCACTAAAAAAGCAAAGAGAAAGTGAATTTCACAAATATTCATATCTTAGTATTTTAAAAGCAGCAACACTTTTACTCAAGTGGTTGCACTCAGAGAAAATGCATAGGTCTAAATTTTGCCTCCAAATGCATAATTTCTAAATATCCGGAATAAGCCTGGCTGTCTACTCTTTACAGTTCTCTAAACCAGTCATCAGGGCCCCTTTCAAAGACCTGCACCCTCTCCAGCTCTTCTTCAAGCCAGTCAGGTTTTGCCAACTCCAGCCCAAGGTGCCCTGAGTTTGCATGGATACTCCCTACCTCCTCTAAATGGTGTGTGAATGGATCCAGAGTGCCTCACAGGAAGAGGATGAGGAAAGCAGTTGTAACTTCCTCCTTCCAAAAAAGAAACTGCAGATATTTATTATAAGCTGATGTATGTGGAAGTACTGGTATCACAGTGATAGGTTTGCTGCTGAGCTGGAAGGCAAAATACTGTGAAGGGATGTGATGGGGAATGTTCTAATTAAAGTACTTATAATTTGTAGGTCTACAATAAAGATGTTTTATTTGTTTAGAGCATCAGCAGGAGTCTAGAGACTGAAGCTCTACCCATGATTTGCTATGTAACTTACAAATATTTACCTTCTCCAACACTCAGTTTGGATACTTAGAAAAGAAAGAATTAAGAGCAGTAGGAGACACAATACATTAGTGCTTGTGAAGTTCCTTCTGATATTGGCTCTACAGTAAATTAAAATATAAATTTTAATGATCTCTTACTTATTGTGAGTGAGATAGATGGAAGCAAGGCCTCTGGGTAACCTTAAGGTATTGCTTTCATTTCATACTAACAATTTATTAATGTTCTTCCATTTTCATTTCCCAAATCCAATGTAATCTACTCTGAAACATTTCTGAGTATGCACAGTCTTTTATTCAAAGAAAGGTGTCCTCTTCCCAGAAGGCCCAGAAACACTGGCCCATGACTACAGGAGTAGGTTTTTAACGATTTATAAAACATTTTTCTACAGTTTTAAAGAGATTTCTCAGTCACCTCTGCTTAGAAATTTCTCCCCACTGGAGCAGCGGAAGGTCCCTGGCTGCACCTCCCGGCACAAGCCTGGCAGGCGTGTGTTTGTTTATGTGCTCAGGCTCCGCCGCCGAGCAGAGGCTGCCAATTGTACTGAGCTGTACTTCATTAAGCAGCAGTTTTACGAGGTGGGCTGCAGCACACGGGGGACAGGCACGAGACCACCAGATTTATGGCATCTCGGTGTCGAGCTGACAGCGTGGCAGTATTCACACAACAAAAACCATATTACACGAATGTGAAAGTCGCGAGAGAGCCCTGCCAAAAAAACACCCAGTAACCCAGTGAGGTAGGAAGTTCAGAGTTAGGCATTAAAAATCCAGTACCCAGTATGGCAACGTTCAGATGGCACACCTCCCCCTCTGCCTGTCTCCTGGGGTCTTTAATCCTTGGCTGTGAGTTTAAAAGCCTGACTTTTAGCATGGCTCCACCATGCACAGAAGGCAGGTACCCATCCCAACAACACCAGCTCCTCACCACCATCTCTGTGCCAGCCATACTGACTTCTTGGAGCAATAGCTCATAGAGGTTATGAATCATCTAGTATCCACAGGGACATCTGTCAAATGGGAAAAGAAAAACAGAATGGCTTCAAACCTGCTTTTAAAAAAATATTTGTCTCTCTTGCCTACATCTCCTAGCAATGATTGGGTTCTTGTTTGTCTTAGTGAAAACTAACATTTCAGAGGTATTTTTCAGAAAAAGCATGGAATTATTAAGAATAGTAGGAATGAAATTACTATAGTAGATGTGAACTGATAATGGAGTTTTTGTGTGGAGTCAAACTTAGAAAGATCTGGATCACAGGGAAACTCAGTCAACACACACACACACATGCACACACATAACTTTTTAGACCAATTACAGGAAGCGTTCTCTTTAGCCCAACATTATACCCATCCTGGCATCTACAGGACAGTGGTGCCACATGTATCTGTCACTGATTCTTAGGCCCACAGAGGATAGGAGAGCAGATATTTCAAGGACATTTCTCTACTGGACCTTTTTCAGGAAGAACTGATCATGAATCTACTTGGAGAATGCTAACCAGAACAAGGAACCATGTCCAGAATTAAATGTACAGTTAATTCATATTGCACTTTACCTTGACATCTTTGCATTAACTTGTAATGTAGATGAACTCAAAATTCTGATTGACACCTACTCAAAGCCAGCTCAGGTGCCTATAACAAGTCACTCCACCCAGGTGCAGCTCCAGAGCTCATCCAACAGGCAGCTGTTTCACACTGAGAACACCAGGCTGCCATGATTTCCAGAACAGACCCGTGGTGAGGAACAGTCCTGAAGCTGCTGCCTGCTGTGCCTGTCTCAAAAAGCAGCACTTGAGCTAGGAAGAAGGTTAGGGTGGTACTGAACACAGAAAGTACTGTGGAGGAGCACGGGCTGCTAACATAAGCTGGAGTCACTGTGGGTGATGTCCACGTACACACCATACACCCAACTGCTCCCACCATTCACTCAGAGTTTCAGCAGAGCTTGAAACTATGCTCCAGCTCATGGAAAGACTTCCAGGACCATCTAGTGAAAGCTCACTACCATAATGATAATAGAGATAAGTGTTACAAATAAGCAGTTCACTGGCAGAATCTGGCCAGAGCACAACATGGACAATTTACCTACTGTGGAAAAAAATGGACAGAAGAGGACTTTTGTGAGATTTACAGCTGAAATCTACCGTTTAACCATTCAAAATACTTTTCCCTAACTACCAAAAGTGACTTTGATCAAAAAAGTTTGCTTCCTGTAAAAACATGTCAGTAACTTTCGTTCCCTCCATATCCTTCAGGATAAAATCTTCTTGTAAGAATTGGAAGGCCAATGTCCTGCACTCAGTATGATATTTTGGGATACATTTGGAGCTGACTCTCAGTGCAATCTTGAACCTCTCAGCCTTTGGGCTTTTTATAGCTGGAGTGCAAGTCAGTCCCATCCACAGTGAAAGGAAGTTCAGCCATGAAGTTTGATGTAGATAGGGAGTCACGGGTGGATCAAGCCAATCCAGCAGTATGATGAACTTTTAGAGATAGATTTTAGTTGTTTCACATCACAAGACAGAATTTTCAGATCAAAACCCTCCGAAGTATTTTAGGTACCTATCAGTGACAATTTCCATACTACTAATTTGTGAAAAAGAAAGGTTTAGTGAAGCTCAGCCTTGAGAAAGACAGGCTCAGGAGAAATCTCATCATTGATTTTAAATACCTGATAGCAGTATACAAAGAGGATTGAGCCAGGCTCGTCTCAGTGCAGTCCAGTGATAGGACCAGGGATATTGGCACAAACTGAAACACTTGAGATTCCCTCTGAACTTTAGGAAACACTTTCTTACTGAGGGGTAGCTGAACATGGGAATGGTGAGTTTGTGGTGTGTCCAGCCTTAAAGGTATTCAAAAGCCATCTGGATATGCTTCTGGGCAACTGGCTCAAGGTGGTCCCAATGAGCAAGTGGGTTGGACAAGATGATCTCTAGAGCTCCCTTCCAACTTCAGCCACTCTGATTCTATGAAAAGTTATAGCCTGGAAAATAAAATTCACCTGAGGCATGAAATAGAGCAGGATCAGCTGCTCTCTACAGTGAAAGAGTTCAAAATAAACCCAGATAAACTTAAATCAGCTAAATCGCTGCACGGACACAGACATGGGAAAAGGACATATCCACTGAGGGAAGAGCAGCAGCACCATGAATGCAAATGAAAACTGAGGGTCGTTGGTATGCAGAAGTTCACCCCCACCACCACCACCCCAAAGCAAGCAGATACAGACCAAAAATCATCTCTCTGCTCCCTGGCAGGCAGCTCCGGAGCGCGGTGGCTGCAGGCAGAGAGCGCAGCACTAGAGGGCACCAGCAGGATGTGGCCGCTCCCGGCTGCTGGAGCTCACCAACCTGCTTCGCTAAGGATCCAGCTCTTCTCTTTTTTCTTCTTTTGTTTAAGAAAAATTAAATATATTTGACCCATTACTGGAAAGCAGCACGCACCTCTCTTCTGCACAGTCACGAGGAACCTTCTGTTAAAGAGAAAAGTCGGGGGCTAAGACCCTGACAGAGTTTTTGCAAGTCCTCACAGCTCTGCAGAGTGGCACAAAATATCCCAGGCACAGACATGTGGGGAACTTCAGACAGTCTGGGCAGCACGGCTTCCTTACAAATAGGAAAACTGCTTATGTAGCAAAATTTGAAATTCGTTATATTTGGGACTTTATGTAAGGAAATGCAACCAAGGAAACAAAGGAAGATAAAAGATTGAACTCTGTTAGGATTCTTCAGCATCTGCAGCAGGTGCTGCTCTGACACCCTTGGGATCCGGGGCCATCACTCTGCAATAGCGCTGGCTGTTCCACCATACCCACACGCAGGCAGCAGGACTGATCACTTTCCCAGAAAGTCCTGTGCCAGCACTCAGCTCACCACAGGGACCTCCCAGAGTGTCACCTGCCCGAGGCAGCTGCTCACCACTCCAGGTTCATGCCAGGGGGCCACCCCAGTCAGCACGAAGCACCCCTGATTTGTCACTGTCAGCCAACATACAGCCCCAGCCAAATCACCCTCACCAGGCTGCCTCCACTCCTCTGCAGGCATCACCTGCTCTGTCAAGTCTCATCTTTTCCTTCTCTGCACATATGCACTCCGGGGGTGTATCAGCACCAGGAATGCCATCTCCCCCATCCCCACAGGAAGGCAGGAGAGCTGCGCTGGCAGCCAGAGCTGTTCCCCACCTCCCTGTCACCTCCAGCCTCCGCCTTCGGGGACCAGGAGTGGGTTTATGTGCTTGCTGCTAGGCCTGGGCTAAGCAGAGACTGCCAATTGTACTGCACTGTACTTAATTATGTAGTAGTTTTATGAGGTGGACTGCAGCACACAGGGGACCAACATGAGACCACCAGATTTATTGCACTTTAACTTTGAGCTGACAGTATAACAGGCTCTAAGAGGTAAGTACTCAGTGCTTTATTCACTGATCTTTTGCCCTCTCCCTGCATTTTCATACAATGTTCTGGAACCTGTCTGGGATGATGGGAAAGATCTGGAATAGTGAATAAAATAAGAGAAAGGTAGGCAAACAGACAGACATAGAGAGCCAAAATATAGGAGAAGGATGAAAAAGGAGGAGAGGCAGCTTTTTGCACAGACCAAGTGCTCCAGGCCCTGAGTTACAACGTTGTTTTCTTTGCCATGAAATCGCAAACCGGCCTTGTCAGCAAAGGCAATTCCCCTGGAGATGCTGGTGGCTGCAGCCCTGTGGGACTCCTAGCTCAGTACCCATTTCTTAACAGCAACATTTATATTTCAAGAAAATAGCAAGAGTAATATCTTCAGGCTTTTCAATTGAGAACAGGTCCCTGTCACTGCCATTCCAATGAGAAGTGGCTGACAGAGTTACTTCAACAGGACATTTTCACTGACATGCTTTGGTGACATAGACTGGATTTAGCCACATGTGCTCAGGGTTTGAGGAAAAGAAATACTGCCTAGCTTTGGAACGTGGTTGGCTATATGCACCAGGAGAATGGAAAAACCATCACACTTTTTTTTTTTTTAATCTGCACTTGTTCAATACTTAAAATATTGCTTTGAATCTGTACAAATTTTCAGTTATTGGACCACTTGGATTTTTAAACCTCACTGACTCTCAGCCAGACTGCCTCCGTCTGCATTGAAAGAAGCCATTCTTCTTCTCTTTTTTTTTTTTTCTTTCCTTCAGTGAAACTGGAGCCTTTCCCTTCCCGTAACTTTCAGCTGGCTGAGCCATTCCTAGATCTCTGCATTTTTCACTTTCCAGCCTGACCCCCAGGACTTCGGGAGACGCGTAAGAGAAGTTATGTGACACATTGGCTGCAGTGAAAAGCTGTGCAGCTGAAGGGAAAATGCTACAGATGTCAAAATAAAATAAAACAAAATTTTACATCTATAGGGAAAAAGTAGGGTGAAAATGTTCTGTGAGGAATGGCACTAGCTACAGACTAGTGGAAAAGCACAGAAACAGAGCAAACTTGTACTGTGTAAGAAAGTGCATGTACCACTTTTCATTATACTTGCTTTTTCTAGAAGACCATTAGGAACTGTGTTTTACCTGTTTCAAATACAATTATAAAGAAATAATCACATTATTAGAAAATAATCTATTTGGGTTAAAATTGTAGTTCTAAACTAGTTCAAATTAACAGATGTAAATTGTAACAGGCACTTTATGGGAAACTGCACATTTTGCTTGGAAAAGCAAATATATACCATTAATGCAGTGGGGATAAAATTATTAGACTGCTTAAGGGGCTTAAAAACAGTCCCAGAGCATGCTATCAAATATGAGATCACACAGACCATCAAATTTTTCATGAGCCTTAATGTTTGAGAAAGTTTACTAAAATCCCTGGATTTCTTATGATTTTTAGTACTGATTCATTGCAAAAATACTATCAAAAAAGGAGCTATTAGTTTATCTGTTGCTATGTAGAAGAGATACATAAAATTAATTTCTCAACTGAACTTGATGAATAGATTGTATTGAGCCCTACACAGCCCAAATATGGAAACTCACATTTT
The DNA here is from genome assembly GCA_003676055.1 of Chloebia gouldiae. NCBI lineage: Eukaryota > Metazoa > Chordata > Aves > Passeriformes > Passeridae > Chloebia > Chloebia gouldiae. The sequence continues at coordinate 6,359,898 of QUSF01000013.1, read as the reverse complement.
TCTTTTTCCTTTTCAAAGAGCAAATATTCTTAGATGCTCTATCATCTAGAATAAAGATAAATCTCTCCATTGCACCAGCTTAGTAAAAAGATATAGTACTGGAATTCTCTTTAATGAAAAAGAGTTTTGAAACACTTCTGCAGTAAAACACCAGTACACCATCCTGTAATTTTATTTCTGGAATTACCTGCGTCCATTACTGACCTTATCACAAAAGTAAAAGAGGTATTTTGAGGTTACAGAGAACTGCTGGCCAATTATTGCCCAGATATTTATATTGTAATGTGTTTGGGCCTGGAGATGCCTCTCACCATGTATTTTTATCATTTATAGACCAAAAGAACCCTGATTTGTGTGGGGCACCTGGCTGGTATAGGAATATGAATAATGAATAGTAAAAAAGTCCTAAATTCCTTGACAGGTGATCCTATGTCACTGTAAAGGTTTATGGGAAAGCTTTTAATACTCTGCTGCCTCATCTGATATGATTTCCCCCCTGCCACCCCAGATCTGCTAATACTGAAATTTAGGAAGGAAAAAGAAGAAAAAAAAAATTTAATTATTTACATTAGTTATATAAAAATTTGGTAAACAAGATAGTCTTCAGTCTTTGCAGGATTCCTGTTTTATTCAACTTTACACAGACCACAGTGACAGACATGGTTTCAAAGAAAAAAATTTAAGATAGAGATGACTGTAATAATTAAAGAGAAAAATGTTTTTAACCAAAGTTCATTAATGAGACCTTACTTAACTTATCAGTATGCAACAGATGAGAAGGAGAATCTTTTAAATGGTGGCTAAAAAATCTTAAAAGTTTCCATTTAGCACTTTCACGTGTGAAAAATGTTGGACTGCCCCTTGCTAGACCCTTCTGTCAATAACACACATTAACATTGCCAGAGCACAGAGAAGTCCTGTTGGATCAGCTCTGCATACCAACCCACATACGCAGCACTCCAGCCCATCGTGGCTGGAAGATTTTACCTATCCATCAGTGGCTAGGAAATGTGAGATAAGCGGACAAAGGAAAATGCCAAGGCACAATTAGGTAATCTCTTTCCTTTACGAAATGGTTTCTCATTCTGGGAAGATGAATGGGACTCCAAAAAGCACGTGCCCTCTCCTGTCAGTGGAAAAACTTTTTTTTTTTTTCCGAAAGCAGGCATCCCACAGCTCTCAAATTCCTGGGCACAGAGGACGTGCTTCCCGCTGAGAGAATCCCGGTGATAACCATCCCCATCACCCAATAGCTACTTGGTGTCCCTCCTACGCTCGTCTGATACAGTGACATGTTGTTTCTCATCTTCCACTTGTCCTGTTGCACTCACTGGGGCATTTGTGAACAATTTGGATCTGCATCTCAATGATATCTTTCAGCACCACCTGTAAAAATTAAATGGATGAATCATGCACACAGGCTGGGTTTAAGGCATGGGTGCTTGTGACTCCCTAGTAATTTTACAACCTGTTTTCCAGTTTCAGCCAAGTTTGACAGAGGGGCAAACACCTCCTGAGACACAAAGTTCTCACAAGTTCTGGAAAACAGACATCCACATAGAAGAAATTGGCAATGCAATTGCAGAAAAGGCAGCAGGACCAGTTCTGCTCTCACAAGAACAGAGTACACCCTACAGACATAAGGAAACCATGTTTCACTGGTCTGCAGTTCATGGAGATACTTGACTGAATGCCCTGTGTCCCTGCATGAGTGGTGGGAGGTGTGCCCTGTGCTTTCATTCCTATATGTGCATGACCAACAGGGTCAGGCTCACACTTTCCATTCCCCAGAGGTATCCTACCCAGTTCAGGGGTGGAAAATTGGTGTGGTTAGTGTGATCTAGAGGTGTGATTTAGGGGAAGCTCAAGGTGAAACTAGGCATGCATCCCTTCCTCCTCCTACCCTCATGTAACTTAACTTGTACTGCTGCCCAACTTAGCCCACCAGGACCTCAAATTTAGGTTGTTCCTCCCTAAGTCCCGCATTTGCTGCATAACTAAGTCCCAAAGCTTCACCTGAACACAAAGCCACCTTAAATGGGCTAAGAAATGGAAAATGCTCCTGTAAATATCAGTTAAATCCAGACCTGTTCACAGGAATTCAGTAGACATCACCAGTAGGAAGAAAACACAGCAGACACCCAACAGACACAGTTCTCTGAGAGAAGGATACACAGCTCTGTGCAAGCACCACATGGGCCAGAACATCAGCGTGCAAGTCTGTCAGTGACATCTTACAGTTCTACATGCACATGGATACACCTGAGAGTCTCCCTGGAAAAGAAACAGAAATATGTGGATCATCACTCACAAATTCAGCTTTTCAAAGGTCAGACCTCTTCTGAGAGGTTCTTCCTCCCCACTCTTCTCAGGACTGTTTTTAATACACATCACTTAACAGAACTTTGTTTTTATGCCCATGCTCCTGAGAACCTTTCTCCTGGTTTTCTGCCAGAGAAATTAAAATCTTTGCTAGTGGACAAAACATCCATTAGCAAAACTTCTCTGCACATGGAAACCAACTCATCCCTTTATTTTGGACAGTATCTGTTTTTGGGAAGGACATGGCTATTACTTCAGCCAGTGCATTTTGTGATGGAGTCTAACTCGCTAGGGTTTTTGCTTTTTTAAAGAGCTATGGAGAAGTGATCAGGCTGAGCCACAAGACCACATTGTGTGTTTCCCTTGGAAAACCCAGCTTCACAGCTGTCAGCTAATTGCATGTGCAGAATAAGTGGATTTTGTATACAGCTATGGTATAGAGAAATAGACAATTTGCACAACTACACTAATTTTCTCCAAAACTGCCTAAAGTTTTTCTACCACCCTGACAATGACTCTGTGATTGCGCAGAAGGCAAATACATGCAACAAAACAGAATTCACATGCTGTGCAAACTTCTGTGACTATGAGTATCACCTCTACCATGCCCCTATACCACAAGAAGAACAGATCTTGGTATTGTTGCGTATTCACCAACAAACCCACAAATTTTTCATCCCTTACCTAAAGAGGCATCTCTGCTAGTGGTACAAGTTGTGTGGCTAAGCCAGCGACCAGGGACAAGTGCAGATGGCAGCAGGTCTGACATTCCACCAAGCAGGAGGCAGCAGTGACCTATATACCCTTGTCAATACATTTCACAAGAAACTGCAAGTTGTTTCAGCAAAATATGACCCCTTTGATACTTTTCCTGTTTAATTTAATACAGGCTTTTAGTATTCAAAGCACCCCACTGCTTTGAAATGAAGAAACTTGGTCAAAGACATCGGCAGTCAGCCCACAGCTGGCAAGCACAGTTCACGGACCTAAAACACAACTGCTCACTAGGTTTGCACTCAAAGACAATGGAGCTTTTAAATTAAGGCTTGTATACACAGGCAAATTTAGCAGCCTGATTATACTGACATAATTAGACTGATAAATTTCCCTGTGTAGACAAGTTCTGAGACTCTCAAACTCATAACCAGGCAGGTCTTTCAGAGAGAGAGAAAGAGAGAGAGAAAAAAAGAAGGAAAGTTAGCAACTCCTGAAATATATGAGGAACAATTTTTTTTATCGATCTCTCATTTTTCTTTCTTAAGATACTTTTTTCCCCTACTAATGAAGGGGTATTTAATTTATAAATTAAGATTTGGATGAGACATTGGTACATATTTTTAGCCAAATTAGAAATAATATAATCATCATTCTCTCGATAGAGAGGGGTCTATATCCAGTGTCAGAAAAACCCATGGGCATTGACAGAGCCCTGTCAGGCAGGCCAGTCTCAGAATTCCAGTTTAGAGCACAGACTGGAGTGGGTTGTTCATTTTTTAGGGCCATGCATCTGACATAAGACTCTCAGACACCCCTGCCTCTCCAAAAGCACTGTGTGAAGCCATGCTGTGGTGAACAGCAATTCAGAGACAGACCAGAAGCACCTCCATGGTTAATTTTCTTCCTTTCCATCCCTCCTTCACCAATCTTTTCACACCAGAGTATCACAGAACACCCTTCTGAAACTGCCAAATCCACATTGAAATAGATCAAGCCTGGACTGGAAATAACCCAGGACAAACACCTGACCAGGATAAAACCCCTCTGGTGTCTTTGTGGATGGGAAGATTCTCTCATCCCATTCTGGATGTCTTCACTCTGCCTCACTGTCCTGGTGCACTGAAGCACTACTTCTGTAAAAATAAGCATCATATCAGGGGAAAGAGCTGTGGCAGGACAACCACACTGAGCCTAGCCTTAAGACCATTCCTAACCAAGAATGCTGCCTGTGCCCTCCTGGCTTCCCTCAGGGTGTGATCCCATCCTTGTACCATTAATATAAAGTGACAAGAGCTCCATGAGCTATGCCAACACAGCTGTTACCAAACTTTGTCTACAAGGGCTGACTTCGGATTCTCATAATCTCCCTCAAAATAATCCCTCAATGGACTTGGAAGATTCAGCCTTCCACTTCAGCTACTTCTCCATCCCAGCCTTTTATCTCCTACCTATGATCAACATCCACCTTCTTCCATATCCCTCTTTGTCAGAAACACAGGTCTCTGCCTCACCAGAGGCAAAGGCTCTGTTGATAACCTAGCTCTGTTCCCTCTCTCCCTCCCCTTTATGCACTGTTATCAACATCACACGGAGCAGCTCGAAGGAGAAGGGGAGCCCTCATCACGCTGGGCGCTGAGCATGCACACACTGGAAGAGCGTCTTGTCTTCTTGCTCTTACAACCAAAACAAATAAGGCCAAAAGAAATGTTCTTCCCTTTTTACGGATGGGAAACCAGGACCAAAGATATTAAATGTCTAGCCCTAGGAAGCCTGCAGCCAAGGCAGGAACTGACCCCCTGTTTCCTGAGAGCCAGCATTTGGTGTCTAATCACACATGATCAGTTTTTCCTCTCTACCTCCCTGAAGGCACGAGGAATTTGTGCTCTACATCTCCACATGTTTCTTTTGCTCTGTACTACATACAGCCATACACACCTAGATGGGACTCCTTAATAAATAATCATATGTGGATTCCTGCACTTCTCTTGTACTTGTCAACTTGTGCCTGCCTTATAGCACAGGAATTAGTCTTTCCTTCCTGTATTCCCAGTGTAATTATCAAACAAACTTTCCTCTGGCATAGACTTCCCACACCAAGGACACTTTAAATCTCACACATAAATCTTTTTCAGTTTAGCAGGTCTCTCTCCTGGAGAATGGCATTTAATGGTGATCTCTTTTTAATCAGGTTCAGTCCCCTGTTTCCCACCCCGTCTGGTGAAAGTGACTTTCCACTTAGAAAGGAAGTCAGTCTTTGATTTCATAAATGATTATAAGAAGATTTAACATCCTCAGGAGCACAACTATTTTGATTAGAATGTATTTGCTCCAATACCTTTTCCATCTGTCCTCCTTCTTGATACAAACCCCAAAATACAGAAATCTTTCTGTATTCACTCGCAGACACTACAGTGTGGAGAAAAGCTGCTCACCCTCCCATCATTTGAATTCTGTTCCCATGTAATGCAGCAGAATAAAGCAGGGAATTGTCAGCACACCAACTGTGTGCTGGTCTCTGCCTCAAGCCCTGGCAGGCGGTTTGCTGAGCATGGATGTGTGCAGGCTTGTTTGCTTTACCTCGCTGACCTCCCCTTTGTTGCAGCAGCCCTGCAGCTTGTGTGGAAAGGCAGGGGTGCTGGACAGGTCAAGGCTTCAGAGGAGTGTGCGTCCACTGCCACTGTTGCAGGCAAGCTAGCATGAGTGTAACTTTTACAGGCAAGTGTAATTTTGTAGGCAATACCCATTTATGCACAATTTGTCCCTCTTCATGCTATGGTAGGCCAGCTGAAGGATAACATCAGATGCCATTTGCACAGTGCCATAGTGGGTCGGAGTTTTCTGGCTTCAAAGATAAAACTGTAAGATAAAATTTTTCTGCAGCTTTGCTTTCAAAGACTGTACCATTTTTTCTTTCAAATACTACCCCTCTGAGGATATGTGTATATGTAAGATGAGATGGTAACCTGAGGGCCACAGTCCCAAGCCACCCTCCAGTGCTCTCACAGGCTGTCAGAAGCTCAAAAAGTTCTCCTTAGAAAATAGTAAATGAGATTCTGGCTCAGAAAGACAAGCTAGGCAGAAATTTCCTGCCTAGGTCTCCTTAAAAGTGTTTCTGACTCCACTACCAGGTCCAAAGGAGTGGGACCTAAATGTGAAATTGTTTTTTGATCAAAGTCTTCATCATTCCGTCCTGCCTGTCAGCAGCTGCACAGCTTCATTTCAGCAGCACTAGCTTTGTGAAACAGAGCACGAACTGTGCAAAGTCAACTTCACTTCTGAGGGCTTCACTCCTTTTCCTAACAGTCTTCAAGACTAAACCTATGCTCCTAGTACCAAAGACACTCTTTAGAGATCTTAATAACACAGCTCCAGATTGCAGGTAGCACACCCACCCAGGAATATGATGATTAAGTGCAGTTTTTCTCTTTCAAGGCCACATTCAATACAGTCCCCCTCAGACCTGGTTGGTCTGTTTGGATTTGAGGTGCTTGGAGACTCAAACCCTTGCAAGTCTTTGCTTTCTGTAGCACCAGCAGCAGCCACGTCAGCACCTGTGGCAGTTGTTCTAGGATGCAGAAATAAACTTCCCTATCCTACACAAATGCTTGGATGTTGAGGCCAGAGGGACTTACTGAGATAATTTTGTCTGGTATCTAGAGCAACATGGACCATAAGATTATGCTAAGTAGTTCTTACTTGAAGTTCCATAGCTGTGGTTGAACAACCATAACAAACATGCAATCGTGGAAAATCTACCACAATCCCTAGTAAGCTATTCCAATGGTAAATCACCCTCACTGTGGAAAATGTGGACATGATTTTTAGTCTGAAGGTGCTTAGCTTCAGCTCCTGTCGTTGCTACAGTTCTGCTGAACTGCAGAACCCTTCCTATTGCATCGCTGATCCTACTGAGGTATCTTTAACTTGTGTCAAGGGACTGGTTTTAAAGCTAAATAAGTAGAACTCCCCTCCCATATTTTGCTGTTGTGAGGGACTTTTTTTGGTTTGTTTCTTTTCACCGGGTTGCTTTTGTAACTTTCCCCTGAACCTTCTCAAATTTTTTAATATCCCCCTTGAAACCAGTTGTGAAGCTTTCTGAAATGTAAGTGGCTCTCTCAACATTCACAGAGCTAAACTACCTCAGGCTTTGTTCCAAAAATTTCCAAATGCATTCATGAAGTCCTTCCAGGCTGTATTTTAACCAGACCTGAAAGCTACAACAACATTTCCAAATCTCTGAGACCAAAGTCATATTAAGTGACATTAAGATGAAGCAACAAGCCCTTGAGCCCCCACATCAAAAAATTTAGAAAGAAGCACTCTCACAGCAGGAACAGTGAGTGAGCAGAATGATCTGTCAACTTCTCCCATTTTTATGTGTGGGCAAGGGCTTTGTAGCTACTGTCTACTCATTCATGCTGATGGCTGCAAGTCCACAGGGGCTTTGCTGTTGTTGTTTTAGACTTTTAGCCCATTTCTTTCTATCTGCCACTTTTAGGGCCTGAGAAGATGCAACATACTCCAGACCAGCTTTCTTTTTTAATCAAAAAGCAAGCAAGTCTTCATACACATAGGTTGTTCATGCCTAAAACATTGACTCGGCCAAGCAGAGTCAGCAGAAATGGCAGCTACATTTGCAGCTGCACTACCCTTAGAGTGACACATTAAAGAAAGGCCAGTACTTTTCTAAAACCATGCATCTAAATGCTATGCTTTGCAGCAGAAACAGATGCTCTTGTCTCAGCTTATTTTGTGGCAGAGCTTCGTGGACATATGACTAGCAATATAACCCAACCTTCTGCTTTGAATGTCAGGATTTTGGTCCAGAACTCAAAGAGCTTTTCCCCTCTTTTCCCCTAAGAAGTATTTCTGTATTGTAGCAGCACATCCACCTGGTACAGTCAATCCCTACATGCAACTTCATAGCCTGCAATGGTGCAACTAAAAACCCTTCCACAGCTGCCTCTTAAGCTGAAGATCTGTACTGATCTGGTTACATGGGACATCTATGCTTAAGGAAGGAAGAAGAGAAGATCACCACCACACCCCAAACCCAGTCTTTCCCCATACACAGCACCACTGCTCTCTGAGTGTTAATAAACCAGGTGTTGAAAGTGAGGCTCAGCCTGAGGCATGCTCAGTGCTACATTTGTCGCTTGACCCACCTCCTCATCCTAGAGATTAATTAGGCCTGGCCCCTCCCTGCTAAATTGCCTCTCAGGCACATTGCTCAGTCTTCCTCCTCTTGCCTCTGGCATATTCACTCACTAACTTTTTATTTCAATGTTCATGTTTTCCAGTTTGTAAGGCCCTCCACTCATTTTCAGTAGTCTGCCCCAAGAACTCTGTTCCAATAATGGGACGTGGGAGAGGAAAAATGCCTGGAATGAGGGAGGATGAGCGCAGCTGGGTTGAGATGGGGAGCTGGAACTTCCAATCTCCTTGCTCTTTGCTCTCCAAATCTTCCTCATTATGCTGTCCTAGATGAAATGCACTAGCTGAGCTGAGACAACATCACTTCTCATCTCCTGCACATGGCGTCTCACCCCTGGGTGCTCATTTGACTGAGACAAGTTCAGAGGTTCTCCAGCAGTGGCAGTGCATGCCACCAGCTGTCCCCTAACCTTGACTGGAACTTACATCTAGGGACACAGCTGTGATATTTGGCTGCAGGAAAGGTCTCTAGGCTCTAAATCCTGCCTGGGAAAGAGGATACTCTGAGGAATAAACCTGACCCACATTTTAGCAGCTAGCTGGCATAGTGCTATGTAACTGCTGCCATTCCTTGCCTTAAATGCCTTATTCTTTCTGTGTATCACCTATGAAGTTCAGACACCTCACCCAGACCTGAGGATCATGCTTTCAGCTTGGCACACCCTTGGCACACACTTGGCTAAGCTTAAATTTTTGCTCCTGTCTCCATCCCTGTTCATTTATGCCATCTGGAAAGACTGGAAGCTGTTTGGGCCAATGCCTGCTTTTTGCTACATGTGTACTGCAAGTAGCTCAGCTGAACCTTAATTGAGATCTCTGGATGCTGTTGTAATACAAAAACGTAAATATTAATTAGTAGGATCAGCAGATCCAGTACCAGACATATTGCAAGTCACGCCCCCACTGTATTTATACATGCTGATATGTGAAAGTGCCTGCAATGGTTAATACCCCCATATATTTGTCTGTACACTGTGTTTTTCAGGTTATATCCATTCCTTTCATAATCATGTGTCACTTAATATCCTGACTAAGAAAAAACATTCTGTAACACAGTAACACGTGTTTGGGCAGAATAGTGAAATTATCTTTGAAATGCAGCACAGATTGAAAGATCAGATGATGAGTCTCCTTTCCATTTCTCTAAATTTCTACTGTGGCTACTGTGTTTTAATATTCTAAGCCATCAACGGGTTCATTCTTCATGCCTGTGACGAACCAAGTTATGCTCACTGCTATCTGATTCTTGTGTGCGAGTTGCACATTCCAAAGAAAATCCATAATGGAAAACATAATTGCAGTAACAAGCACCCTACAGGGATGCAAAATTCCTCCAGAGGATCATCGAGGGTTAATTGGGCTCTTCTTTGCACAGTTCCACAGAGCCATTCCTATTCATATCAACTGAGCACTAGAGGAAAAGCAATAAAATTACCAGCTAAAATCCAGGTTCCTGCCTGTTCAGTATGCCATGCTAACTCGTAAGACAGAGCTCTGATTGTATGGCTGAGCCAAAAAGGACGGCTGTTTTTAACACCCTTCTAACTTATGGTAACCATTAACTACAACCTAACTTCCCATTACAACATACCACTGTGAACACCTATTAGCAACTAATTGAATCATCTAAAAATGATCATAATTCAAACCTGTGTTTGTGTTATCATAATAGTTTTCTCGTAGCTTTTGCTGTAGTACAGGAGAATATGCAAATCAAGGCTCTGTTTTAAAGCTCATGCTAAGATGGAAGTTTAAATGGAAATCTAATGGAGTGACAAAGCAGAATAAAACCATATTGTATTTTTGATGTTACCCATGAGACATGATAGGAGAAACTAATAACAAGGCTCCCTATCTCTAAACGTTTTCCAGCTGTGAGCCACTAAAAGCCAAAAGACCTCTCTGAGTCAACACCAACAAATGCATACACTCACATCATAACTTTCTGCAATTTCTATTCACAATTTCAAGCTGTACAGCATTTTTATTCTCTCTTTTATTTAAAGAAAAAGAAGTACTTCCTCTCAGAGCCATCATGGATTGTTTTCAAACCCACTATATCCTGAAGCCTTCAATTTTGGTGTAGTTCTTTAAACATTATTATGTTTTTATTGTATTATGAAAGGCAACAAAGTACTTGTTTGCACAGTGCAAACAAGCACAGTGTTATTGACAGGTTTGTGCATATTTGCTGCCACGGATTTTTAATTTGACTTACAGCCTTATTTTATAAAGTGTTTTCATTAAACCCAGGAAGAAGTGGCTAGGTGCTATTTTGTGTAGAAATATGACTACTTCAGATTAGCATAAACTATCCCAAACAGGCAAGTCACTTTAAACCATTAACTTAAACTGAAAGCAAAATATTGTTCACCAATTGTAAGGGAACTGTTCAGAGCAGAGAAAAAAGATATTACGCCTCAGATAGAGGCTATTGAGTCTCCAGGGAATTGACCTGCTCCCTTTTGCTTAGTTATGGAATCATGGTGCTTTCAGGCCTTGCAATGCAAAGTAAGGTGCAATCACTTAAAGCTCACTCAAGGTGTCTTTGAGGTTTGCATCAGTTAAATAAATCCAAACTCAGTGGGAGGGTGGCGGAGGATGAAGGGATTTAGGTAAAACTATGGCAGCTCCCTCCTACAGTGAAGCTCCCAACCACAATCAAGCCTGTCTAATGTAGATACCTATTTGTGCACAGAGTGAATGTCCTCAGTATGTGTGAAGCACTGTCTCACCACACCCTTTTTATGCTGGTCACCCCAGAAAAGGGCTGCTCAGATCTGCAGGCTTGGCTTTATTGTGGGACACCCCCGGCATGAGGTGTGACCCACAATCTGCATTCACTCTGCCAGCTCACACATCACGTTCTTTTCATCTTTATAAGATAGGTCATGTACTTATGTCTTGCATCAGTGTCTGATGCACACTGTAGCATTCTTGGAATAGCCATCAATTTTCAACCAAAGAAATTTTAAATCACCTGCCATTTGTCAGAGTTCTTCCCACCACTTAGCACAAAACATTTTGATGGATAGGGAATGGTGGATTGTCTCTCCAGTGAATGTACAAAAATTATGTGTTTTACTTGGGAGATGGGAATTCTTTCCCACAGACACATATGTGCAGCCCTGCTGCCTTTCTTGGAAGCTGCATACATACTTGTGAGCAAACAACCACCACATTACTTCTTGCATGCTCAGAGATTGGGCTAGATTACTCCAGCAAGATTAATAATGTGCCAAAAAAAAGCAGCTGAACCCTTATTTAGGCAATTCAAACAACAGTATTTTGAATGTCCAGTCCCCAGACCTTTGTTTCAATTCTCACTTCAAACATTATAAAATCTGCATTTGTTAAAAACCACCAGAATTTGCTGGAGCAAGTAGCACGTGGAAGGCAATGGCTGGGACACCTATGACAATTGCTCTCTGGCTGCCAGATGGGCTCACAACGTGTGTGTGTGTGTGTGTGTGTGTGTGTGTGTTTGTCTCCCCAGTTTTGGGAAGCCCTTACTGCCCTTATTTCCACCAGAGCTCTAAGAATTTCATTTCTTCCACTGATCAAGCTGTGGGGACTTCATTTGTTTTTGAAGCAGAAGATCTTGTGTAGTTGTCCTTCTTGTGCCAAAAGAGTCAATGACCAAGGCATCAGTGCTGCACAGCAAAGTAATGACAGGGTTGGCAGCACTGAGCTGTGGAGGGGCACAGCTGCACTTTGAAGCATGTTTCAAGAACCAACCTGTTTGCCATATAGAAAGGCTCCTGCTATTGTGAAAAATGCCCTCATTGCGTCTCCTAAACTGTAATGAGCTACTAGGTATCACATTTTTCATTCTTGCATACACAGTAAAAAAACCCTCCTGAGAACAGGAAAATCAAGGGCAGAAGCAGACTGTGTGCCAGCCATTCTTTCATTCGTCCTCATACCATGGAAGAAAGGAAATGTTTTTTAAATTTTCAACTCTGACCTACTAAGCCTTAGGGTCACGACCCACATTTGGGAAAATCTGCACTTTCCCCTCTTCCTACTCTCTCTCTCTCTGTGTCTCTATCACACACACACACACACACACACACACACACACACTTCCATGCCATGAAACATTGTCATAATGTCTGCTGACAAAACAATGGCTGAAGATATGTGTCGAACGCAAGCATCCAAATAACAGAGCCAACAAAACATTAATTTCAATTTCAAATATAGTTCATACAAAAAAAAAAACCAAAAGCTGTACATTTTTACTAGACAGGCAGTGCAGCATTACATAAATAGACTGAAAATGACTGAAAATGAAATAAAATGACAGCACCCAAGAGTAACCATTAATGCTTTCCTTTCCAAGTCTTTGTTCATTTTTCTTCCCCTTGACTTAATACTTGTATTTTTCTTCTCTCCTTTAGATACAATCTTTGGCTATTTCTTTACCTCTCTTTTCCATCTTTGCTTGACTTTCCTCTCATTTTTTGTGGAGCCTAGCTCTGGGTTCCCTATGGAGTTCATTCACAGTCGAATGTTTCTTAGTCAGCAAAACCTTCCACATCATCACGTTTTTCAGTGCAGTTCCTCCAGCTTTCATTATACCCTTGGGCTAAGGACCATGTGAGCCCCCAGCCCAGGGAAAGGAAGTTCACTTTTCCTGCCGTCCATGACAGCTGCCTTCAAGCACCCCAGCTGGCTTTCTTGAACCCAGAGCGGGAAAACTCCTGTCTAGGTTCAGTCCATGAGCAAATTTCTTTCTCCCTTCCAGACATGCCACACTGTACAAAATTTCTGTCCTGGGTCCATTACTAGGAAGGCCCTGGTTATCATTTGCAGAGACCTTCTTTTCACTGGGACACAGCAACAAATAGAGATGTACTCAGCTCAGTCCTAGTACACCCAGGCAGACCATAAATCTGATGCAGAGATCCTACTTATGGATGTGTTTCTCCCTCCCCTTTCAGCATCTGTGTGTAGCTGCCCCTCCTACTTTGAAAAGGAACAAAATGTTAGATGGCATCCCTGAAGAGCAATTCCAATTCCTGAGCTGCACTTGAGGAAAAATGTCCCTGCTTATCATGTTACCGAAATCCCCTGGCTCCATGCAAATTCTCAATTAACTAATATTGATTCCATAATATTTACTGTTTATGACTTTCAGGTCTTGCTGCTTTCCATCACTACTGATGGTAGAAAAGTAGTGTTTTTCTAGCATGTTAATATTAGTCTTCAGTGTGCTGTTCTCTATCTTATTTTGGAAGGCCTTTTTCATAGAAAGCAATTCATGTTGTTTTCGGCTCCAGAACTCAAGAAACATGGTGTTTGCTAGCCCAGAAAATATCCACTGGCCCTTGAAAAGTCATGGCCATGCAGCATCACACATGCTAGGAATGTATTCATGCCAGTCCCAGCAGGGGCTCATGTGCAGGTGCAAGTTAAAAGTTCATTTTGGTCCTTTTCACCATAAAGCATTAAATCTCTGGATCCCTTAATACTCCCACCCAGCCTCACAGCAGGCATGTCTGAGGAGACATTAGTGTAAGCATCTTGTAGTGCTGCTGAGGTACTTAGTTAAGTGTTCCCCTTTTGGGCCTCATTTTTGCTACTATGCACAATAACGCTCAAGGCTATGCAGCTGCACTCCAGTTCATGCAGGATCAGGTTCCCCTGCCCTCTTTCTTGTAGCTTAGCAAATCTTTTTTTTTTCTTTTTCCTTTTCTGCCCTACACTCATACGTGAAAATTTCAGAGCACAGAGCACCATTAAGCTCAAAGAGAACATGCACAAGCATTTCATAGCTCTCTGCACAGCCCTTTTGCCAGCCTTTCCTTTCAAAGAGGCTGCTCCAAAAGTTGCCTGGAGCCAGCGAAAGTCTTCCCATTTGCCTTGGATCAGGCCCAAAGCAAGGGACACGTTTAGATGGGAATGGAGGCACTAACGAAAGGCAGCTTGCCTGCCAGCAGGCTAAATGCAGGGAGACCTACATGGAGAAAGGAGTATTTGAGGGTCAGACTTGTGAGACGAGCCTCTGTGTGCTGGATGCTCTGCCAAGCAATCTGTGCTCTCCGTGACTTCCATTCGAGCAGCCTGTTGACGCACTCAGCTCTGGCTTTGAACTGCGAGGTGAAGACAGAGTATGGGCACTGCCCCACTTTTTTTAATCTACCAGATTTATTTGTTTAATATACTTTTGCTGTCTTGTTTATTCTTTTTAGAAATCTTACTATAACAAAGCAAGATTTTTAAATTGCAATGGAAAATATGTCAATTGATGATGTTTGAGGGAGTCAAAAGGAAACCCAAGTAAAAGCCTGTATTCAAATGTTGTGAATGGGCAAATGAGTATTGTTCTTCTCACTCCCTGTTTTCTTTTGGATGCACCAGTTAGCCCAGGAAGAGACATCCCAGAGCAATTATTTCCATCTCTTTACCAACAAACAGGGAAATACAGGAGTCTTCACAGTTCAGCAGTTTCTACTTCAATAGCCTGCAAACACACACTGTTGTAGCACCACCCAAGTCAAAACGGAGTCCTCAATCAATGCAGATTGCCCATAGCTCTCTATTTTTCTTAATGCTCTTTCTTGAAAATAGCTTCATTGGAATGATTTATCTACTTTGTTTAGGTCTCAGTGCTTTCTAGTCACATTAACATGCAGCAAATACAAATGAACTATCTCATCCAAAAGAAAATCCAACAGATCCTTTTATCAGAGTTGTATGATGATGCGTTTGGATGAATTGTCTAGCAGGGTCCTGACAGAGCTCTGGTCTGTTTAATATTTTTGGCTGTTATCTGGAAGCAGAAGTAGAAAAAATCATTAGTTATATTAGCAGTTGACACGCAGACTGGGGGAGACAAAAGAAAACAAGAAATTTATAGGGAAAATGGAAATCAATTTTAAAGGAATTGAGAATTAGATAAGCATTATCCAAATTATACAGATTTATACTTACATGTGTCAACAAGCAGACTGGTTACTTATCAAGTCAGGATGACCTAATGCTATCTTGGGAGATACTCTGCATGGAATGACAATGGTAATACCTTGTACCCAGAAAATGGGTTGTCCGTTCTTTATACAGTATTTCAAATGTTGTAGAAATTCATAGAGACATGGAGATCACAGCAGGGAAAAGCACCTACCACTGAACAGGAAAGAAGACAAATGACTGAAAGACTTAAAGCACTATTGCATGTTCATTTTGCCCCTCCAGGCTAATGAGAGGAATTGAGTTCAACTACTTAATGACCACAAATCTTCTGCAATGCTCTGTTCTGGTTCATTGTGTATATAAATCATGGCTTTCTGAATGGTACATAAAGTACAGTGCACTGAAACCCATGTGCATGTGCAAAAGAAGAGGAAATATCTAGACAAAGGAAGCTGTCATGTGTGAGACAGCTCAGGAGCATCGCTCCGTGGTGGAGTCCATGTGTGACACAGGCTGGGCTGTGTATGTGCTGGAGGCAGAACTGAGCCTCCCTGCTGGAAAGGCTTTCCTCAGCACTTCAAGCTCTTGCACTGTGAGCCATTGCAAAGCCTCAGAGACCTGCAGAGGTTGGGTAAGAGGCAGTGAGCCTTGTGAGCACCACTGCCTAGCTGGAGAGAATCTGGCATATCACAGCTGGTGTGCATGGGCAATGGATTCTGTCCCATATCCAGCTTGAAGGCCATCAGAGAGACATCAAATGAATATCTGAGCCTTAAATGGCCTATGAAACTTCCTTACTCTGGCTGCAGTCTACTATTTGTCCCTGGCTCACCCTCACCAGCTCATAGTCTCCTGTCTTCCCTGTCCTCCACTTCCAGTGTCAATGCTGCAGTGGCTCCTGTCCCACGCTCATTCCCTTTGCCTTTTGTTTCACCCTCACAGGCTCCCTGCCTCTATCACAATCCCTGGGCACATCCTGGTCTTTCCTCTTCTGCTCTCTGAGTCTGTGAGACAAAAATTTTAGTCTTTTCTAAAACACCTCCAGATTCCTGTCTTAGACATTCAATTCACAATCAGCCAAGCACTCCTGGAAACCATCACACCTCTGAATACTACAGGGTTTTTTATCTTGCAGCCCTAAAGATACTCTCTATAGTAAATATAGCAATACAAATCTATGTTAAGATGATGAATGTACAAAAGTCATTCAAAATCTCAGAATGCTGCCATGAGGGTCAAGGCACGATTTGAGTTCCTCAAGCACATTTTGGACATAAATCTTGAGCTTAACCTCCCTAGGTGGATATTCTCCACAAACTGTCTCGAGCTGCTTAAGCAGAGGTGACACAGTCTAACTTCCAACTTGGTGCCATGGGCAAAGTATTACATGCCTGTAGAACAGCCACTGGGAATGAGATGGTACCATGGAAAACTCACTTTTTGTGGTTTTCCCTTCTCATCATTTAGTGAATAATTTAAAATTTGTACTCATTTGCAAGAGTCTTAGGTTGACAATGGCCAACTGGACACACTGGGCCTTTGGACACCTCCACCCTTGCCCCATAATTGTATTCCCAAGATGCAACTCAGCAGGATTTGCCCCCTTTATCTCATTTCTTCCTCCTCCAATGTAAGAAAACATAAATGTCCAGGAGCTTTACTGAGGTATCTGCACAGGCCATTAAATAGCTAACACCCTCCATGCTGAATTACAGTATGGCCCCCATGCTGGGTTATAGTCAGGTTGTGTCTGTAATAGTGAACTAGACTGTCATGGCATTGGGACCAAATGTCCAGGCCAGTTGGAGGGAGGTCAGAGAGCAGTGGGCTAGTGAATGAGCCTCCTAAAGAAGCTGTCAGCCAGGAAACCATCACTGGGTATGGTGCCTGGAACACTCGTATTGCCAGACCAGACCCAAAATTTGTTCAGAGAGAGCATCAGTTGCAATGGGCCATGCTCATGCCAGAGTGTGTGCTAGCAGTGTACTAGCACAGACTGTCATCTTCCAGGGCCAAAAAAGGCTGCCAGGCCTTGGACACACTAGCATGGGCTGAGTCTCAGAGTCTGACTTTTCTCCCTCTGAATAATGATACAACAGCATCCTAGAATGTGGCAACCACAGAACTAGAAAAGGTTTGGTCTGCATCCTCTCCCTGGGAAGGTGGGAAGGTATATACTGAGTATTTCCTTCCCACTTAGTCTCCCTAAGGTGAGATGAAATCCATCAACACTTCTGCCTTCATCCAATCTGCTTGGGATAGGTATGGAAATATACCAGATTACTTTCTTCATTAAAATTTCTTTGGTTTTAAGGTGACTTTTGAAGTTTGTTCCGATTCTTCAAGACTGCTTCACCCACACATCTTTCTCAGTGTAAATATGTTTTTGCTAACATGCCTTGGCAAATGACACTCAGAATTTGCTTCCCTGACACCACTGAAGTTTAGAAGTAGCTGAGTGCAGCTTTGGATATATATATATATGCTACAGACAAAAAGCTTTCCTCTCAGGCCTGCAGAGTTAAACATGGAGCAAAATATATGGCAGATAGAAATATCTCACTTTGTTGTAATTCATGAGTGATTCTCTCAAAAGCAGAGCTGTCTACCTGCATAAGACTAGTATCACAAGAAAAGCAGTACATCCAAAACTGAGTCTGACTTCACAGCCATACAGCCATTCTGGCCAAATGTCCTCTTCCAACCCCTCAATGTTATCCACAAAAGCTGCAACCTCCACTCCTCCTTATCTACATGCCACTGCTATCAGCCACTGGTCTTTTAGTTCAAGAGAGTCCTCAGGCATTCTTAGCACATTGCACCCAAGTAACTCAAATTATTTAAATTACAGGGTTTTTCTAAATCAGCTCATTTGACTGAAATGGTTCGAGAAGCTTTTATTTCAGCAAATCTTCCAGGAGATTGAGAGGGACATTCAGAAGATAGATAGCAATCTGCAGTTGAAAATTGCAACATCTCCCATAGATGTAGTTCTTTGCTCAGCATCCTAGTTATTAATTGACACAGTATGTTCCCAGCTGGAGGATAGCTTTCCTGGGGCACCACCTCTTGCACCCTCCCACCACACGTGGGTGGAGGTTGCAAGGAGAGGAAATGAATGGCAGGCAGCTATGCCTGAACTCTCTTGCTCTCACACATATCCTTTGCCATTTTTTAGAGCCTCATCTGGCTTTTTAGAGAGGCTACAGAGGTAGAAAGGTAGAGAACCTTACCTGACACTACTGAGCCTCCTTAGACCATTGCAGCTGCTCCCAAAGGAGCTGAGGCTGTGAAGGATGTGGGAAGGACAAGAGCTCACCCTAGAAAAGCATGGTTCATCCTTCCCCTTCCTCCCCGTTCCTGCCCAGGACTGGCAGCACAAATAACACAGTCCTGACCTGCTCATTCCCACAGCTGGAGCAGTGTCTCAGGCAGTGGCAATGACTGAAGAAAAGGCTTTAAGACAGAGGAGGAGGAGGAAAATGTACCTAGGATCTGGCACTTTCTGCTTCCAACTCAGACTGTCCTCAGGTTGCTCACAGCAGTCCTGGCATCTGCTGAGCCTGGCAGGGCAAGTGAGGCACACAGAGGTGGTGGCAGTGGGGGCAAGGAGTGTAACCTCCTTTAAGAGACCCAAAGAAAGGGGAAAGGGGAAGATGAGCAAGCCTGAGACCTCAAAGCAGCACCTTACACATCTGTCTTCTTCCACATTTATTTCTAAACATTGCCCTTGTGCTGAGCCCACCTCTTAGAGAGGGAATTGGCTGAGGTAAGTGTGAAATGAAGTGCCCATGCTACATCTGGGGCTCTGTGACTTGTTTCCCCCTGCAGTTTATCTGTGCACTCACTGCTTTGCCACTTATTGTTATTGCACTACTTACATTTCAGGATATCTCTATCACTCTCCTAGCTTATAAGCCCAGGAAAGCTGTTGCTGTGCTGCCAGGACCCTATTTGCTTGTTTTTGTCTATTTCCAATACAACTGGCACGAATGAATAAAGAGAAATGACACAATACTCCTAGTCACTGGTATCCTCCTTTTCTGCTGAAGATCACTGTACATTTTTAGGTGATGGAAGACATTTTGGTATCTGGAACAGAGTCATACTCATCTCTATTTCAGACTAACCTGACATCAGTGAAATTGCAGCCCAGACTGCAGTTTGGGTTTGTCTGCATGCTGCTGGCAACAGGATCAGTGAGGAGTTACCTAACCAAGGGCCAAACACTGCATTGCTCAGGCACAGAATGGGGTTTTCAAAGTGCCTGGGGAACCTGAGTTCCTAATGAAAATAGCACTTGTACCCACAGCCTCACAGCCTCCTCAGAGTTGTCTTTGGCTTCAAGAGCAGATAGGGACAGAAGGACCTAGAGTTTTCTCTGACTCACGTGTCTGTCCTGTCCTGTAGACACTTTAATGAAGGAAAAAGTCACACAGAGCCCTAACATGCAACCAAAAACAGACAATACTTTATAACCACACAGCAGTCACTCTGATTCCTGAGCATTTCTCAAAGGTAACTATATTTTGTCTTGAAAAAGATGTCAAGAGATAGAGGAGGTATTATCAAAAGGTGGGTTTCTGGAGCACAGACAAACATCTAATGCATCAGGCTGAAAGATCACAACCCACCTAGGGTTTTATGGGTCAAAAGGAGAAAATAAAAGGGAGAGGTCTGCAGGTACAAATGAGCATAGCTCCATTAAGTTATCACTAGATACTATATCTGTAGACTTGACCCAGTTGAAAAATCAACTACAAGTTCATCATGGAGTTTAAAAAAATCTTGATCTATCAGTTTTAATACATGAAACTGAAAATACTTTCCTCATTTTCTTTGTGTTATTTTTTAACTCAAAATTGATGTTATTTTTTAACTCAAAATTTGAGCTATCATTCAAACTATGAATTCAAAGATGACAAGAGACAGAGTAACAGCCAAAGAGGTTCAGCCATGAAATCAAGTCCTGTAGGACTACTGAAAAGAACAGGACTAGAGGGTTGACTGGTTCAAAGTCCCTTCAACCTTTTCAAGCTGCTGACTTCCACCTTCTGAGGTATTCTTGTTCAAGCCCCTCATCAACTCTTGGGAACCTTACTGCCAAGATCACAAAAAGTTCCTGGCCCTAACTGGAACTCCTATGTAGCATTGAAAAACCAAACAAATAAAATGTAGAGGAAACTTTTTTGTCTTGTGAAATGCAGAGAAGTCAGAGAAAGGGAATAAGAAATAGCTTTTGTACACCATTAAAAGAGAAGGCTGAGACCTCCACTTGTGTGACAGCTGAAGACTCTAAGACATGTAAAATATGTTGTGGCAACAGCCTAAAAGTGTCTTGCAATATCATGTCCTCATTTTGCCTGGACAGATGATGAAACCGCATTGCACTAACTCGGCGCTCACTGCGGGCATTGTGCTGCAGCTCCACAGACTGTCATTATGTGGGGTGCTGCCTCCTGCCTCTGCTGCCTACACCTCCAGGGCTGAGTACAGGGCACAGGCAAGGGACAAACTTTCCACTGGTGTAAAATGGCAGAGCCCCACCAGATTCCCTGAGACTTCGTGATTTACAGCAGCTGAAACTATGGCCCCTGCTATGTTTAAAATCTGAGACAGGCTTTCATTGGACACAAAAGAATACGCTTTGAGACACTTTGAAACCAGTGCTGTGCGCAAGCAAGGAGCTAAACGATTCCCAAGATTTTCTGTGGGCCATGTACAAGCACACATTGTGCACCGAGTGCAAGCAGGCTTCACCAGACACACAGACACAGAATATGCTCCCTGGGATGTGCCAGGGTGAAGAAGAGATTTCTAAGTCACTTCATTTTTACTGGAAACTCTGCGCCAGTCCTCCCACATACAGTGCAGTGTGCACTCCTCGTAACCAGCATTGTCTGAACTTGTGGTATTTTAATAAACCTTCCTGCCAAGCCAAAGATGCTCTAAGACACATCACCTTTGTCCAGAGGAGGATCCCAGCTGCAGTGAAGTCCAGAGAGTGTGAGCTCTGCTACAAACCAACACATAGGTATGTTAAACGAGTTCTATTAAAAATAACTGCTCTCTGTACTGCCTGGAGTGGAAGGGGGCACAGGGTGTTTAGAGAGTGCACATGAGAGTGACAGATTGCAACAAAAAAATCCTTTCACTGTACACAGAGGAAAATGAGACAGTACAAATGAATGCCTCTTTTTTATTTCATAGGGACAGGTTGGCAAAAGCAGATTATTGGGATTGGGCTGCAGAGAAGAGAGGAATTTTCTTTTTTTTCTGGATTCACGATTCATCTTCATTATTCAGTCACTCAAGCTTCCTTGGAAACAGAGTGCCACTGAGTTATGGCAGTCATATACTAATTCAGCTGAAAAATATATGTATAATAACGAAAGAAAGTAAAGCTGGTCTTCTTGTGCAGCCCTACCAAGAGACAGCCAGACAAAAGTATGAAAAAATTGACTGTCTGGCCAAGAATGAAATTGCTGGCAAGTCTGGTTTCAACCCTGCTATTAGCTTTCTTGCAGCTGCTTCAACTACCCAAGCAGTACTGAGATAAGTGCATTGTCTGAAGTCCTTTTTCTTTCTAACTGGGAGTAGTATATTGATTTGCATATAGCCTATTTCTGATTAAAACCTCATCTGAAAGAACTTAGGAGCTGACACTCAGCACCTTAAACAAAACAAAATAAAAATTAAACAAAACCCAAGGGTTTTGATTCCAAACAAGGCACTCAGAAGCGTTCCTGCATTTCAGGATGAGCGTTGTGCTTCCTCTGTGGGCAGAGGCTCTTCTGCTGCATCGCACATGGGGCAGTCCTGCAGGGCCAAAGGGGCAGGACGCAGGTGGCTGCACAGGGAGGTGGCTGGGGGAGGCCATGTGCTCTTGCAATCTCTTTCCCTTGTGCAATAGATGGATGGGCAGAAAAGAGTGGCAGGGGTGGATCTGCATCCTCGATGCTCCTGTCCTGGCACTGCAGCCACCTCCATGACACAAGGAGCTCTGAGCTCAAACATTATGTGTTTCTGGGGAGAGACAGGGGGCTGGGATAAAGGCTGGCTTGCATCTTGCCCCTGTCCCAGGAAGATCGTGACTGAGTGCTGATGGATCGGGACAAGAGAGGTCATGCTCAGGGTCTGGCCCTCAGGAATATATTTTGGACCTGATCTAATGATAAAGTGTGACATTATGCCAGTCTTCAGGCTCACTCAGCTCACAGGCATGCCATTAAGGTTTCCTCTCTTCAGAGGTGCAAAGCACTTCTGTTGCAAGCACAGTAAAAGAAGGTACTGTCTCAGGGTGGAACAGAAAAGGTTATGGAAGATTTGCCAAGAAAGTGCCTGTGCTCTTCTCGTTCCAAAACACGGCAGGGCTTAAAAAAAAAATTGAGAAGTTTCAAAAGGCATCCAGCGATTGTTTTTTAGGAAACAAAAGAGGCACTTATGGGTTAGGTTTTCCAAGTTAACTGCATTAGTAGATACACTAAACAGACAGCTTGATCTGGATGAGTCACACAGCAGCAGAGGAACAATGACCTGTGTGTTCCCCCAGTAAAAATCGTTCGGTTTTTTGCTGTCAATGAAGACTTTTTTTAATATAATTGCATTTGGGCAATCAATTGGGAGGGTGTGGCTACTAGAAGATCACCCCCTCCCCCAGGGAGTTAAGTATTTGGCAGGGTGTCAGAATTTCAGGATACCCTAAGGCAGGTCACATCACCTTAAAATAACTTCAACACACCTCATACCATGCCTGGATGTTGAATCAGCCCAGAGATGTCAATCACATACTGCCATTCATGGCAGAATCACCTCAGTTGCTCTGAACCTCACTTCTGAACTCACAACTTCCCTTCACAGGAATCAGAGGAGGTGTGGGTATATGTGTGTGTGCTTGTGTGTGCCCTTTTGTGTGTGTAATTCCCCAGTCTTCACAATAACAATTCCACCCTTTCAGCCTCCTTGTTGGGAAATAGCCCTTGTAGAACAGCGAGTTCCTCTTTCACAACAGCTGCTGAAAGGAGGCAGCACAGCTTGGCAATGTCAGTAGGAGACAGCGAACCTGAGCCTTCCCCTTAGAAGTTTATAGGGCTTTTTCTACCAACAGACCTGTCAGTGTGATTTAACCCCACCTAGTAATCCTCAACTTGGCCCCTTTAACTTCTTCAGAAGTATCTGTTCATGAGATGAGCAAGTCTCAGTTCCCTGAGAGCTTTTCTTGAGACACTAGGTCTGGTTTTCAGGGGGTCTAAGGTTCCCCTGGTATTACATTGCACGCTGCTGTGGCTGTTGCTGTGGTGGTTATTTATCTGCACTGGAACACTATCCCACAGGCCAGGATTCTGCCATGCTGAATCCATATGTGCTCTAAATCCTTACTGACTTCAGTTGACTGCTCCGCTTCCCTCGAGAGCAGTGTCCACATGCAGTGCCCAAAAACAATGATACAAAAGAGATACTACTTGTTGAAGTATCTGCAATAGTCCCTCATATCTTGTTTGTTCCAGCTGTAAACCAAGGGTGAATACGGACATGTAAAGTGCTGTGGGATGCATAGGTGGGTGCCAAGCACTTTGTACACGCAACACACTATGCATTGCATTGCTTTTCAGTTTAGGAACAGATGGTTTTCCATGCTTCGCCTCGCTGTCATACCATCCCAGAAGTTGTCGTCTAACAAATCGTCAGTTCCGTGGAACTAAGTCCAAAGAATTACTTGCACACACAAATAAAACCCGGATTACTGTATTATTCTTTCTAGAATGTAAACAACTCACTTCATATTAGGTTTCAGAAATTAAAGATTTTGTTGCGGACTAAGAAGTCCCGAGGTTGGAGAGATTGCCTTAATTTGTGCAGACCACTAGGTGGAAGTGCTGCTCCATCTCAGCCTTGACGTCCTCAAGGCCTCTGGAAGCGGCAGCCAGGGCTAGAGCAGCCCTTGACAAAATCTTGTTCCTAAGGAACCAAAAGATGAGGAACCAGAAGCCTCGGTCTTCCTTTTTTGCTAAGCAGTGATTTGGTTCCAATGCACTCAAGTATCTCAGGAAATATATATCAAAATCAACATATAATGAAATCACAACAGCAAGGCTTGTGACAATGAGGCATAAATCCCAGAGTGTGCCTTCAGAAGGATAGACAGATGAAATTATCAAGCATGCCATAACACAAGCCCTTTATGAATTATTATTATTTTATAATGCATTTTTAGGAGAGCAGGCAGAACCTGAGGGAACGAATGGGCTTTCTTGACTTTTCTCTAAAATAATAAATGTCTTTTCTATCCCATTTGCCCTCTCCCAGTGCCCAGCTTCTAGCCTCTGCTATAAGCCTGCTCAGCATGAGGTAACACTATAGCTCCTTCTTCTCTTCTCCCCAAAACAAATTATCTCTTATAGCAGCTGGCCAGGGCAGCGTGTGCCAGAAGTCAAGTTCCAGGGGTAAAGTCCTGCCCTAAGTTTGTCTGCTCAAAGCCATGTGCCCTACAGTCTCACCCAAAGCTGACCTAGTAAAACCAGACAAACAACTCATCTCCCTCCTCTCTATCTGCCTTCTGTGCTCTCGCTCTCTCACCTCAGCAATTTCATTTTGCTCACTCTGAAATCCTGGGACCACCAGGCACTTCATATGTTCCTCACAGGGTAATCCTGAAGGGAAACACAAGAATAATACCAACACAGGAGAGTTAAAGGCAGGCTGAGCCTAGCAAGCATTGTCTAGACTTTCAGTCTCATGATTCAGTGTGTCTGATGTAAAAGTATTTAAATAAGAGTTATGTAAATAACATGGCAGACAGATAGATTATTTAATATAATCAAAATGAGATAAGGCCCAGGCCCCAATCCTTCCCTGAAGTAATGCTGCTTTGTGCCATCCTCACAATGCAAACAGCCCTGAGGCTGGAAGACCCAGCCAAGGGAGGATCACCCCAGTGCAAGGAGATCATCTCCTGGCCTGCCACCAGCACAGCAGCTCCTGCATAGCTCCTCCATCCCTAAAGCAAAGGGGCATTCGTGAGAAACCTCCATATCCAGCTGGTCTCCACTGCTATATTAGCACCTCTGAGACACTGTCATTTGGGATCATTTGGAGCAGACTTCCTCTGAGCTACACTGGAGGCTTTTGACTGCAACTGAGATAGCTGGAGACTGCAACAAGTGATACTAAAATGAGCAAACTTATTCCTCACCTCTTCACCTTCCAGCAAGGTTAGCCCCAAAAACAGAGTTGAAAATGGCCCATCAGGTAGAATGGAACTTCCCTCTCATTATCCTGTTACCACCTTTAGCATATTCATCTGAGTTTTACCTACTTTTTAATGTCCCAGGGCATGTCTGCACCACAGAAGCTGCATGTAGGATGGGCCCTGCTGAGTTAGTTTCCAATCCCCTTACTGGTTGACTGATAGCAGTGTAAACACAGAAGCAGAGGGTTGCTATAGTCTGCAAAACCTGCTGAAGAAGCCAGCAGAAGCAGCCAGGACCCACAGCATGGCACACAAGAGCAAGACTCACTCAAGATTGCTGACAAGGAGCAGGAGCTGCTGCAGTGTAAAGGTGCACTGAAGTGCAAAGGTGCACTGCAGCAGCATGAGGGTGTGATTCAATTGCCATTGACTCCCCTAGGACACAAGGCTTCCCACTAACTTGGCTTGTTTTAATTTCACAGTGAGGTGACACCACTTCCTTGACGTTGCCCCTCCATTTCCCGTTAAATGTGTAGGCCTGACTTGACCGTCCCTATGCTGAAATCAGCACACAGGCTTAGTAAACTTAGGTAAAGTTTAAGTAAGGACTGTGCTGCTGGCACTTTCCACAGCACCACACCCTCTTACCTCTTCTTCCCATTCAGGTCACTCCTAACTCTTCTGACTACATCTTTTTTTTTCTGCTTTTTCTTAAGTTACTTGGTATCTGCTCCATCTAATCTTTTCATCCACTTTGAATGGGACCAACCAGTTCTGCTTCCAGACACAGCCTGACCCACAGATAATCCTTGCATGATTATGTCAGTAAAAGACAGTTAATTTGTTTTTTTAAGACAGGAGAGTAAAACCTATCAGGCACAGGTGCACTGAGGTGTAAATGTGCTTTGTGCAGGTACACTGTAGACTCCCTCCCACGAGGAATGCAGGGGAGTTGGAGCAGTGCAATTGAAGTCAATGCTGGTCTTTTTTACATATGCACATCAAGCCTGCATGGCTTTTGCACACACACAAAACCAAGATGAGCACACGTGGGGCCTCTCGCTCTCTGCCACACTCAATGGTGGGCAGCAACTGAATGCTCCTTCTTCCAGCCGCCAGACAATGGTAACCATCTAGAGGCAGCTTGAAAGGGGAACAGATTTGCTCAGACTTCCTTCACTCCTACCTTCTACCCAAATTAATGTTGGAGTAGATAAGGTTGGAAAGCACTTTCCTTCCCTTTTTTAAACCTTTCCTTAATTTAAATGGTCTGACTCATCAGCAACACAAAGATGACAAAATGTCTATTCTCTCTCCCTCTCCCCCGCCTCCCCCAAATATTTTGGCATGATTTTGCTATCAAATTAGGGTATTAAATCCATGCCAGTTGGAAAAAAAAAATATATGGGCTCCCAGCACACTCATTGTATATGATTAGGATTTGGGGAGGGTGCGGAGCATAACATCATCATAGGCAGAAAGTGAAAACAGCCAAAGGAAACGCCTACACTCTTCCTTTACAAAAGCTGCTTGTTGTGTCTGTCTGAACAATTGTTAAAAAACCTGGAGGGGAATTAGAAGGAAAAAGATAACTGACTTTATTAAGAGCAAAAGATTGATTGAGCAATTGATTGCACTTAATTGGAATGTTGCGAGCAAGGGAGATGATTTCAGGGTTGGTTGTTTTTTTATTTTTCCTCGTCTTGTAGACAGTCCTGCCACAGAACAGTAAGGAGACTGAATTACCAAGCTGAGAGCTTAGGTCTGCTCCTTCTCCCAGGGCATTTCTTGCCTGGAAGCAGCTGTCTGGAAGAGCTACCCCTTCCACAGCACTGCCAATTGCAATAGTTGAGGCCTCAGAAAGAAGGAGGAACTTGAGAGTCACAAGGTTAAAGTACAGAGATTGGTTTGTTCATATGTTTCTTCCCAGAGCTTTTATTTTTGCTTCTGAGATATGCTCACACTCATAGAATGCTTTCCTCTCAAACAATAAGGTCTAGAAACTCTTTTTTTTTTTTTTAACAGAATGGAAAAATTCTCTTCTTGTCAGTCCATTTCAGGAGTGAGTTCTTAGAAGAAAAAAAATGTTATCCAATTCATAATAATAAAACCTGAAAGAATTATACTACACACTAACCAAAGGGGGACAGAGACAAAATTCTTATGAGGAATATTTTCATGAAGTAGATCTTCATTTTCTGGAACTATGCACATATTAATGAAGCTGCAGCACAAGCGAGAACTAGCTCAGGGTTTCACAATCTTTTTCCCCAAAACAGTCCTCAGGGGGAAAATGATTATGTGCATAAACAGTTAAAATAAAAGCAAACCCTGGGACCCTTTGAATGAGCTGATTCCTGTTAATGTATTTTTATTACCTTACTATATATCACCTTCATTTTCTTCTTAAGCAGCAGGAAGGACAGACATTCATACTGCACAAATAAGAGTGTGATTTCCAGTGAAAAGTGAAAACAAAGGTTTCAGCAGTTAGGTTTGTATTTGCTTTGTTTAAAATCAAATTGCAAGGTAAGTGGGCCCCAAACTTATCTAAACAGGGCTGTCAGTATGCAGACTCACAGGGTCATTGGAGCTGGAAGAGACCGAATCAACACCACCTTGTTTTGTGATCACCTCGTGTTAATAAATACAAAGCCCTCTTGCTTGTGAAGGCAGGGAGTAAAACTGGATGGTCAGGATGCCCTGTGTGAGGTTATTTTCTACCCTGCCAGGTGCTGGCAGCTGGTACTCTGTAGAGCTGCATGCTCTGAGGATGCATTTCACATCCACTAAGCTCATTTGCCTACTCTAAGCAACAACAGAGGCATTACCCAAGTACTTGTGGATGAGCAATCTTAGTAAGAAAGCAAATCAAGAAAGAACAGAGGGGCACCATTGCAAGAGCAAATGGCCAATGTTGCAGTTTGAGGCAATAATGAATAGACAGGCAGCCACAGAAACGGTAGGACTGAACAGCTGTCTTGTGATCTTCCTGCTCAAAAAAAAATGAAGAGCTGTCTTCTGTCCTTCTGCTTCACCAAAAAAACATCTGAAAGCAAAAACATTAAAAGCAGCACCAATTTCTCCACTACCCTTTCTCATTTTCCACTGAGAGCCAAGAGCTACATGGTTACAGCAAGAAGACTAAGGAAACAAATACAGTGACATTTTTCATATCAAATTGATCAAGGGGCAAACCAAAATGGGGATGAACCAGCATGAACTTTTCTCTCCTGGTCAGATAGACACCTCCTGTGCTAGCTACCACCATTGCCATCCTCCTATAGGCTTCCTGCAAGCCTCTCCACAGCCACCTTCTTTTCTGCCACGAGTTACCATTTTCCCGGGTCTGATGGCTGAGCTGCTCATGCAAGCACTCCCTCATCCATTCCAGTGAGAACACGCCAGGTCAGCTAACATGGTTTACCATATAGGTCTTTCCTAACCAAATTCATTGGGACTAAGGTGGGTTGGGAAAGCAGAGGGAGTAATTCCACCAACAGACCTGAGAAGTCACTGACCTGCGGCAGGGGGACAGTGATCAGTTATAGGAAAAAAACAACCCTGACTGCCAAGGGATTTCGTGTCATTGGGCCTCTATAGCCCTATGTGCTCTGTGCCCACCCTGTACAGGACCACTGGAGCACTCATGCACACAATTTTCTTTTTCTTGCAGATGGCCACATCACTCTGCAGCTACAATTACCTGTACCTAGTGCTCGTTAAGTGCTTTGAAGATTAAAAGCACAGATACAAGTGTTAAATATTGTAATTATTCATGCTACGTAACATTGCTGCACTGAAAGCAGGGAGGGGTTGTTTTTATGTGTTTGTATGTGGGAATACCATGACAGCTGCTCCTTTCCGTATGTGAATTGCTGCCAAGAACCTTGATAAGGGATTGTGCTTGAAGGAAAAGAACTGAGTCTGGGAGTTTTCTTGGAGTGCTGCATACCATAGTGAAATTAAACTGCTCTCTTACCAGGCTTCCACAGTCAGAGCTTATTTCTGCATGGGCTGATTACCCTGAGCTGCATCTGGCTCCAGGAGGAGCAGAGGTGACTCTCTGCAGCACAGCAGGGCTTGGTCCTACCAGCGGCGTGCAGAGGGAAACACGCTCAGGTCAGACAAACAACTTCAGAGCAGCCCTGCAAGCATCAAATCCTGAAGTCCATGTTTCTGATGTATTCAGTTCACACTCGGGGCTTTAGGGAAGAGCTATCCCTGAAAGAATCCAGGGCAGATAGGAGTTTAGTATCTTCTTTCCATTAAGGACACTTTCTCACCTTTCAGCACAGCAAAAAAAACTTGAGCCGGACCATGGTTTTCCCACACACTGCACTCTTCTCCTGCTGTCTTCCTGGCACTGACTCACCCAAATGCCCGGGGGAACAGACAGGCCAAAACCCCTGGCTTTACTCCGTTCTTCTTTACTGTCAGAAATAGGTGGGAGGATGATGTTGTGAGACCAGCACATAGTTCATTATTACCTTGCTACTGCTCCAAATTATGTCAGGAGCTGGGCTGACACGTACCTGGCTCTCTGTAGCCAAATACAAATCAGACTGGTCTGAATTTGGGTCATGTCTGAGGACAAAGCCATGAGTGACCTCTTCAGTGTCATAGTGTTAAGTGTATTTCCGTGCACTCCTGGTTACTGTAATATAGCATATACAGCCAAGGATGGTAGCATTTAATCAGGCAGTGCTTCTCTAAGTGCACTGGGACTTCATCTGAGCTAAGATCGAAAAGAAATCCTTTGAACTGCTGTTTATATGCCTCATACCTTTTCTTCCCTGCTCTGCAACAGCCCTGACCAGATCTGAGCCTCTCTGCATGACGAGGCAAGTAGATCCCATGGCCCAAGACGAAATGGTGCTATGACCCATCTCCTTCACACTGTCAGGCAGCTTTTGGGAAGAGATGGGAACTCTGAAAGGCTGGGGAGTAACTTTGCCTCCCCCTTCTGCACTCTCACACACACATATGCAATTCTGAAGACGTAAAGCCACAAAAAGGTTGGGCTGTTCGCACTGGAAGAGAAAAATATCAAAGTAAAGTAAGCACCTGAAAACTTACCCTCTCAAAGAGGATAAACATAAGTACAGGCAGCTGCTGATGGTATGGGCAGGCATCAAGATGATAAGACCCAGCTAAGAGGTGTTCAAGAATCTGCAGCTTCCCCCGACTCTCATAGGGCTTGAAGGTGTGCTAAGAAATCCAAGCCATGTTTCAGTCCCACAAAAAGCCCATGTTTTAATCTGAAACCTACTGACAGCACCAGCACTGGATTTGGGATTAGGTATTTGGGATTGTACCTTCAGTATTTTGCACAAAAAGTATATTTTTCTGTCTTTTAAAAGGGGTGAGTAGGACAAAAAAAAAGAAGTATTAAAATATATATTCACTTTAGAACACTTTTAAGCTCATAGGGCAGCTTGGGAGAAGGCAGGAAGGTAGCAGAGGATGAAGGACTAGCAAAAAGAAGCCTGGGTGTGTCACCGGGGAAGGGAAAGGTTGTAGGAGGAAGCGTGGGAGGCAATGCAGACAAGCTTAATAAATTGCAAGGCAAAACGTGGATTTTGTCCCCAAGCAAAACACCTCGGTAGTGCTGTCAGGTCAAGCTAATAAAGAGAGCTCTTCAGAGACTCCGACGTCTGACTGTATTTCCTCTGTCACTAAGAGGAAAAATAATTAATAAGCACCTTCTGTCTGGCAATCAGCAACTATTTACATCAGCCTATGTGAAGATGGCAGCTCCTGATCACAAAGCACACCTTCTCCTCAGCAGTGCAGCTCCTGCTCTGTCAGCCCTGTACGTAGCTGCTGTCTGCAATGCTGCACCTGACTCAGAAGAAGCCCCTTTCAGAAGGGGCTGAAGGTGGGCAGCACCTCCTTTACAGGCTATAGAGAGAAACTCACTTTAGAGGTTTCTAAAACCTTAGGAGGTTTTGTGCAGGCATAAAAGCCAAACTCCACTATTGGCAGAGTCTTTACAACAGAGGATTTGCTGTAAAGTGTGAGCATTACTGGCGAGATGCAAAATTCACAGTGAATTCAGTAACTAATAGCACAGCTTCCTTTGTTTACTATGCAGAGGACACAAGAAAATTAAGCTAATCTGGTGCTTGTCCAAGCCACTGCTAAAAACATTTTTGACAAAAGCTGACCTTTTTGCTCCTGAATAAATATTAGCCATTTGTTTGCGCATTGTGCAGCCAGTTTGGTAGACAGGCAAGAAAAAATGAGCAAAGAACTTATTCAGTCATTTTTTTTCCCTGCACCAATTGTCAAATAAATTATTCACAAATACAAGCTTCCATCATTCATCCAGCACTAGACTAAACACTTTCTACTAAACTTAGTTTTCAGCATCATGTTTCAGTTTATAGTTACGTTTTTCCCTGGGCAAAGTGAGCCAGTCATTAGACAACTCTCATAGGTTTCCACTAAACATGCTTGATTAAGTCTTTTAAGAAGGAGTAGGTGGAGGAAATTGTGCTTTAAAGTCAATGGGAACATTTCCATTCACTTCAATGGGAAATGCGCTGGAAGAGATAACATTATTTTGAGGAGTTAACGAGTATATTTAAGTCTGTACAAAAAAAAAAAAAAACCAAAAAACCTATACCACTGTTGCACACTGCACTTTGTGAGGGACAGCTTTCAGAGTAAGAAAATAATCTCAACACTGAACTGCCTAAACCAGCAGTTTTCCCTAACACCACCTCCTGGTCTTTCCTGGCACATAATGCACACACATAAAATCCAGCAGCATCATCCAAGCTCTAGTCTTGCTCACTCTTCAGTGGCTGAACTTCTGTGACTGCATTCAACGTGGTGGTGCTGAGCTGGTACAGGTGCTCATCTTTAATTTCTCCAAGCCAGAGCCACAACTGATGCAACTCAGTTTAATGGCTTGAGGATCTGGACTCATTTGAAAGGGAAAGAAGAATATGAAGAAAAATGAAATAAAATAATTTTAAACATTAATGTCAAACACTAATTTGAATATGAATTTCCGGACTGATTTACTGCAATGCCACACAGCCATGCAAGTTCAGGATGACACACAAGCAAGAGACCTCTGACACAAAATAACTACATGAAGCTACTACATTTGGAATTTCTACAGGTAGGCAAATTGAAAAATAGGCACACATCAAGAGCACATCTTTGCTGCAGGTCAGCAAGAAAACTCCATGTCATTAATTTCTTCAAAGACATTTAGATGGATGCTGCTATTCCCCTAAATTTAGGAGAAAGAAGGACATGATGTACTATTCAGTCTATGCAAATCCATGATGAAACTACTGAGTACAACACCTTGTGTTCACCTCTGCAGAGAGAAATCATTTTAATCAGGTGGTTATCATGAGCTCTTTTCTTCCAAAGGAAATGGTCTATTTTATCACCAGACCAATCAGTTCCAGATAAATCCTTGAAGAGCATCCCCCAAGAAAATTATGCTTATTCATTATTAGCACATCAGCTCAAGATCCCAGGCACAGTCAGAGTACAAATGTAGAACACAAGGCAGTCCCTACCCTGCTGAGATTACAATCTTAAAAGTCATAGGTCAAAACAAAACAAAACAAAACAAAAATAGACAAACAGGCTCAACAAATGTTGAAAGCTAGAGGTGTGGTGGAGGGCTCACATTCCTTCCCTTATTGTGTCGATGCAACACATGCCCAACCTCTGGACGGAAACAGATGCATGGGAGAGACATGAAACTATTCCCATGGCCCAGGCTGGCCATCCCTATCACTGCAACCTTCTTCTGCAGAGCTCTCTCCTATCCAGAACTGTTGTTGTTCCAGTTGTAGGTGTGCCTATGGTGAATATTAAGCACAACAGATCTAGATGTAAGACTCATAACCTTCTCTCTTTCACTCGGCACACTTGGCAGGTTCAGCTCAGAACTTTTCTAAAGGGCCAGTGTTTGGAAGTCTTGCTGCCTGCATTTTTTTTCCAGAACCTGTGCTTTAGATCTTCAAGCTCAAGGCCTAAGTAACAAGGAGAGAGGCAACAGTGTAAAAAGCTATGTGACTTCTACCAGAATGTGTCACTTAAGTCACTCCATCCAAAAACCATGAGGATCTGGCCAGAGTTGAGACCTGTAAAATGCACAGATATGTGGTGCAGAGCTGATAAGAACCTTCCCTTCAAATTTGTCCCACAGCCCAAGACGTTATCTATTGAATCAGACCCTGCGGGTACTTAGACGCCACTCTGCCTACTTTTTGGATCCCACTGGGATTTAGGCTGAAAACAGGTGCCAAGATGCTCTGACTCAGGCGGTTGCAGGCATGCCCAGCAGCAGAGCTACCCGTGCTCAGGGAACACACAGCTAAGAGACGGAGGCACCAACAGAGGCTGGATGTCTTCAAGGTTAGATGTTTGCTCTGCATGGGGCAAAGGGACATTGCCATGATTTTGGGCTACATGGCCTGAACTCCACTTATGCCCTGTTGCAAGTGACAAAGCCCCCCTCTGAAGCTGGCCCTCATAAAAAGCCATCCAGGATTCCTCCACGCTGTTCTCTCCACTTAATTTAAGTGCTCCTAATCAGGAAATCTACTTAATTGGAATATCTCTGTTAAAAATCAGGGGTGCTTACTAACAATGACTGCATCTTGATCGGGATGGTAATATCACTTAATTGGGATGCCTTCAGGTATCTTAGTGGTTTGGGTTTTTTATGTCTCAAGCTCAAGCTAGTTTTGTCTGTCTGCTCCTCATAAAACAGCTTTCAGTTCCTCCTTAGTAATGATACAGGCAAACGATGATGTAAGTTACTTTAACATTTCTTGCTTCTGGCTGTTAGTTGGTGTGGGAGGGGCAAATTACCTGTTTCTGTGGGTGTTCTTGCCACAGGGACGGTTACAGTAGTTGCAGTCTCCATCCCATGCAAACACTTCTGCCTCCAACAGCCTCCCTGTCACACAGCACCTCTCCAAAAGGCTCTAGTGAATAGAGAAATGCTGGCTTTTGCTACCTGGCTACCTGCGAGAAAGATACCAACCAGAGTGTCCTATACCTAGCATTCCCTTTGTAACTGATGTTTCAATGTTTGCAGTGTCTACAAGTCTTGAGAGCAAAATTGTGTGCTAAAAGAAAGCTGCGAATCTGCCTTGCACACACACTTGCACCTCATAGTGATACATGTGCAATTATTTTTAAATGCAAACATTGGCTAAGAATCTCTGCCTCTATTTTAGAGGTTATCAAGTTAAATAGAAAACTTTTTTTTTTTTTTCATGGACAATCAAGGGTCCTTTTCTTCATGCTATGCTGTGCTTGTATTTTTCAAGTGTAATACCTCTGAATTGGTCATCTGCCACTGAATGTGGTCTGGCAATCTCCTCTGCTTTGCAAAATGGGGGAACTGACCTTGCCTGGCTGGGCTGATGCCATCCTCATATGCAAACTTTAGCCATGGTGTTGCCATCACAGTTGGCCAGCCGGTCTCACTGGGGCAGGAATTGGGGCGTGAGCCGATCAGGTGAGGTGGTGACATGCCAGAGCCAAGCATACAATGCACAGATTCTAATGAAGCCTGGATAAAAAAAGGAAGTCTGAAAGCTTTGCTTTTATTTGGTTAAAGAAGGGATACTTTTTGGGGAGACATTGAAATACATACTGCCGAAGCGCTTTTCTTCTTCGGTACAACTTTTCTGTTCAAATCATGCCTACCAGTCTGTTTACAGACTGGCAGAAATGGCACTGCCTGGGGCCTTATGGAGGCAGAGAAGGAGAGAAAGAATCAAAAACTGCAGCTGAGCTGTAACATACAGCTGTAACACACTCGGGAACTGAATAATGACTTTTTTTACCTTTAAATGGTACACTGCCTCATTTTAAGGGCAGAGACCTACTAGAAAATGGGGCTTGCCTGGGGTCACAGTCCATGGAACTCCCACAACTGTGAGTTTCAAGTGTTTGTTACACAAGGTGCATTTAAAACACCATCTCTTTTGTGCATTCCCTGCATTGTCTGTGGAAAATAATAGTTACATCTTGAGAGCTCTACTTTTTTAACTATTGTTTCACCTCTTTTTATTGTACTTTGCTTTTTGTAGAGTGAGACGTTTTCTGTATGTAAACAAGCATGGGTTACTTCCAGCAGTGTACAAATAACTGCAAAGAGAGCATCTGTGACTTCATAAAAGTGCATATTCAGATATCTACATTTTATTACTTATATTACCATAGCTCCTAGGAGCCTTGGAGGAGACTAGTTCTCTGGTGTGATTATACTTAATAACCATAAGTGCCTTGTAAAACCCTTGAAATCCGTGAAGTGCCTTGAAAACCGTGAGTGCACATAGCTGTGCTTGTGTGCAAAGGTACACATCTCTGTGGCCACTCTGTGAAGGCATCTGGGTTGTCCAGACAATTTTACCAAGCTGTTCCTTGAACACATCAGTAATTGGACAGCAAGTGGGATGTTAGAAAACAAAAGTACTTTTCCTGGAAACCAACGCTTTTCTCCTCGCGAGTTTTATTGGCAATCCTGGCAACCAATAAAGACATTCTTCGGCAGAGGGAAGAATATAATGTCCTGGACACAGCTGGCATCGCTCTAGCGCTCACCTCCGCGGCGAGCTGCGCCCCGCGAAACGCGCCCCGCGCGGCCGCCGCTCCGCAGCCCGGCAGCGGCGGAAGGGTCGGCGGGGGGCGCCGAGCCCCGCGTGTGCCGGGGAGAGGGAGCGCGGCCGGGCCCGGGAGCGCCGGGGGCGGGCAGGGCTCGGGCAGGTGCCCGGCGGGGCCCGGG